>OX387186.1:40700057-41400463 GCA_947561395.2 Buxus sempervirens
CAACAATCCAACATGATAGACAAAATCAAAGCATGAGAAAAGGCATGCTTGGATGTGACAGATTTGGTGAAGCATATTGCAAGGAAAAAACAGCAAAATAGCATTAAAATTTTACCACCAACAGGATGCAAGTCAACATTTTTGCAAACATGGATTCGGCAATGCAAGATTTCAGAAATTGTCAACAAACAAGAAAGAATGCATCACAGATAATTGTCAATAAGAAACGAAAATTCGTTATTCACTGACCTCCACCAGCGGGAACTTGGATTCGAGCACTAAAGAGGAACAATTGTCGATGGAGAAGTCGGCCAAACTTAGAAGAAATCGCCGGAGGTCATCGCTCCAATGCCAAGGTGAGGAATCGCCGAAAATCAGGAGAAAATGGGGCTAGGGCTCGACGACTACCGTAAATGAGCGATCACTAAGTGTTGCCGGAGTTAAGGACTATCGCCGGCAACAATGGAAGACGTCGGACTCGTCGGAGATGGTCGGAGAAGAAAAAGTATCGTCGGGGACGAAGGTCTGTAGCCTGTCTGAGTAATCGGAGAAGGAAGAAAGAATGGGGAAAGTCGCGGTCGCGCGCGACTTAATAAAAGCAGGTGTATCCGGTCAATCAGGCCGAATACAAATAAGACCATTCGTATCCGGCATGCTAAACCGGATACAAAAGAAAAAAAAAGAAAAAAAAAAGAGAAAAATGAAAAAAAAAGAAAAAAGGAGAAAAATAAAAAAGAAAAAAAAAGGAGAAAAGAAGAAAAAAAAGGAGCAAAAATGTGCTACAAAGTCCACTAGTTTTCACAAAAATCCTATTTTTGTCCTGAAATCCACATCACAACCACGAGAGTTCAGTGGAATTTAGGACAACTTTGGGAAAATGTGCTGGTCAAAAGGAAGATATCCACTCAATTTTCAACTCGGTTTGATAAAAATCAGTTTTTAAGAAATCCTATTTTTGGGCTTAAAATCCACTTCATAGCCACGAGAGCTCAGTGGAATTTAAGAACTCTTGGAGTGATGCCCCCTTTAAAGTTAGGGCTTTTTGGCAAATCTTCACCCAAAAATTACTTTTACAAAATTGAATTGAACCAAGCAAATCATGGTTAAGGGAGTGCAATTTGGGCTTGTATAATCTTTGCAGCTCATTGCTTCGCAACTCCTGCAAAGAGGGGCAGTTGTAGACACCCCAAATTGCACTGTCAAAACAATCAATAATTATCAAAAATCATTATCTCTTTGAAGACCAGCACAGAATTTGAGAAAATGAGTTTTTTCCTTGTATCCGGCAACTTAGGCCGGATACAAGTATTTTTCTTTGTATCCGATGGAACATGCCAGATACAAGTGGACCTCAGTGTATCCGGCATCATAGGCCGGATACATTAAGGTACTTGTGTATCCCGCCTGATATACCGGATACATTAGTTTTGCTCAAAATTAGGGTTTTCCGAGAGATTTCATCTTTTACCATCATGTCGTTCATTAAATGAAGGGAAATCTCGGAAATAGCCTTAGGGTTAAGGTTGGTGGGCTATAGACATTAGGTTGTGTCTACCATTCTCACCAACCCTAACCCTAGCCTTTGCCTATAAATAGGAGGCTCCTCCTTAAGCAAATGGCCAATAATTCTTGCCAAGAATCTCTGTCAAGAAGAGCTCCGAGTGAAGAGGGAAACCGCTGCAGAATTGCTTCCAGAACTCAGGTAAGCCTCAAACCTCTTCTTTATTTTCTGTTTTACATTCCTAGATCTAGATCTCTTCTTCTACCTTTCTGTAGAATAAGGCCTTGATTTGTGTGTGAAAACCCTTCCCTGGCTCAAAGTATCTCAAGACTCCCCCTAGTCGTAAAACGTGAAGGCGGGATCTAGGAGAAACGAGACTGGGGATTGACCCTAGTGCTAGAACCTATGTAGCATAAAGTCTTTTGAATGATTGAAAACCGTTTCATATTCAAAGTACCCCAAGATTATCTTGAAGAACCGTGTTTAACGGGGAGAGAGAACTAAGGGAAACGATAATGGAACGGAACCCTACGTTGTTTTTAGAACCCCATTTTTATTGATATACATGCTTGATATCTTTGCTATGCTATTGGAATGGTTTTCACGTTTACACACACATAGCACATGATTTTGGCGGGATAGGCTCATATTTTGGGTTTATTGCATTTATTGTGATAAATCTGAAATAAATGGCCTCAATCAATTCTGGAATGTTTTGAAATGGTTTTCAAAAGATTTGGATTCATCTTGCACGAATCACACACCTTATATCACAGTTTTGAATTGATTTGGTTCAAAAATGGCTTAGCTTGACGACAACTGTACCCTTACTTCGGACGCTCATAACTTCATCGTCCGAATGACTTTTGGAGCAATTCCAGAACCATGGGAAATTTGAGACTGTGTAGTTTATGCCTACCAAATTTCATTAATTTCTATCAAGCAGAGTTTTGACACCTCTCTGTCGAAGTTGATTGGACAGTTCAGGTTTAAATACGGAACTTGTCACTTCGACGGAGCGCCATGTGTTCGTTTTAAATCCGATTCGAGTGATTTTTGTTTCTAGGCACTTCCTTATGAGTCTATTCTCAAATTCAGTTGGTTTCATAATTGTTTGACTCCATTTACATTATTGGTAACAGATTTACTCAGAACTACTCATTAGTACTTTTCTGGGTAAATCTGTGATCTTCGGGGCCTGTTCGGGAGACCACCCAAGGAACATCCGAAGGAATTTTTGTATTAGGATAGTTTCTTTTGAAAGATGGCCATACAGACTTCAATCACACCAAATTTCGTGGATTTGTATGGAGTGGAGTTTTCTATGTGATTTTCCAAACTTGCCTACTTGCCACTTTGGATTTTCTCCAGCAGCAACTTTACAAGGAGCATAACTCCTAGGATTTCAACCGGAATTACTTGAAATTTTGCATGAGACTATTATTTACCATAATCTTTCAAATGAATTTAGTTTGGTTCAATTTAAAATTGGATTTGAATGATTTCAAGACAAATGGCATTACTTTTCACCGAATTTTCTGGATTTGATTCAACTTGGTTTTGTGCAATCTTTTGTGATATTCCAGAAATGATATTGACATAAGAGAGGATCTGGAATCCATTTGGCTCTTCATGTGAAGATATCATATATTTGGCCTTTTTTAAGGTTTTTCATGACTTTTAGCAAGCTTTCTTATTTCTTTTTTTGCATGAACAAACACTTGGCAACCACTTCGTGTGATGAATGAGGGTGCCTAACACCTTCCCCCGTTCATAATCTAATCCCCTTACCCATCTCTGGATTTGATTTTCAAGTAGGGTTATTTTTACCCTAGAATTGGCCTTTTTGCACTTTTTGATGATTTTGAATATTTTTGTGTCCATTCTCACCCCAAAATTCTGAATGGTGGCGACTCTCCCAACTTTTTAAGTCGAGCCCCGTGTGTTGACGGAGGGATGATCATTCCGGTGATTTTTTCCCGTGTCTCACAGGGTCCTGTCATAAAGGACGAGATAATTGCCTAAGGAAAGTGGAATTTAAGTGGTTCCCTGTGACCCTCCACTTACCTGGGGACTCATCCGGACATCGTATTGCGTGAAAATTCTACACTTCACTATAAACGAGATAGCAAGGAACCCTTTGCTAGTCAAATATCCAGATCAAACTCACCTGATTAGACACCGCACTCGGCCCAACTGCACACACATACGCCCACCACACCGTGGATGGATCTTTTTTCTGTCTTGTTAATAACTGCCTGGGGTGACACGCACGAGGGAGACTGCGTGGATGATCTGACCTTGAATGGATCCATGATGTACTGCTCTTCTTCACCAAAACCTAGACCTTTCTAGCAGCCACCCTTCTGTTCCTATGCACTTATTTTTGGGATGGTATTAGCTCCATGCTCCCGTGGCTTGCCAGGGAAAGCAAGGTAAACCCATCTCCCCAGATTTCTGGATTCCTTAAGCGCCATTGGTTTCTTGTCATGGTACGCGAGGGATCTAGTACTTGGTCCAGACCCTTGTAGGCTGATGTCTCGGGTTGGGTATCCTTTCCCCACCTATTACTTCTGAATACCCTGCAATGCATCAATGTGTTTGAATAATGAATAAAATCAATTTAAAACTCAAGAGTCCATCAGGGGCAGCAACCCTTGACTCCTTTTGCATTATCTGAGTGGACCATAGACTCAGGGCTACCTCAGCCCCAAATTAGGAAGCTTGCCTACTTTGATCAGGGGAACCACCCCAGATCCATGCATCGAGTCCTGAGAGCCGTGGGCCCTGACCCATTGAGTCTGTAGGAAGCGCACTAGCCTAGATCAGTCTTCAAGCAGACAAAAGCCGGCCAGATCCGAAAAGGCAGATGAAAGCAGACCAGATCAGAAAAATGGCAGTGAAACCCTAGATTTAAGATCTTTTAGTCTACCCCTTGTGAAATTAATTGTACCCTTTCCTCTGGTTCCCAACAACCCTGGGATCAAATTCTTTTCTAGCTTGACGAGTTGTAAATAGTTCTTCAATTAGACAGCAGAGATCCTTCAGAACAGATGAAAAGACTGATTTGGATTTAGATGTGTTTCCTTACACAAGTACGTCTAGGAGTCGTGCCTTCACTGGCACCAACCCCTTTTAGGGCTGCACACACATTTTAATTCTATTTGTGTCTATGGACCGTAAGCCACACAGCACTTGCCCTCATCTTCCTGCATATGCATAGATCATTTGCACATCACAAGTGCACCCGTTCCCGCAACAGCACTTTTTCTGCTTTAAAAATGCACAAAAAGAATTTTCAAAACCAATTCGCCACCAGGCATACATCAAGGTGCCTCAGGGCATACACTGAGCTGCTTTTTCATGAATAATGCCATCCACGGTGTGCGCGCGTGGGAAACGCAGCACGGGGTAATTCGGAGTCGCCACCGCCTGATGGGGTGCAGGCAGACACCTAGGTGCCTAATCTTGTCTATTTAAGGCTTTTGGTCTGCGGCTTGAGATTCTAAGTCGATTCTTGGTTGTGGTCGGGGGAAGTCCGTAGACACCCCAGTCCACCCCGTCGGATGACCGGTCCCGTGGGTTCCCTGATTTGAGTCAGCGTTTTACTTGGTTCTCACCCGATTCCTAATCCAGCATGTAATTCAGATTGGGTCTTGGCGGGACCACTGAGTGGGTGTGGGTCCCTTTAGTTGATTTTATCTTTGCTTTACTTAGTGGCCCGAGTCTGATTGGGTGGGCCCCATTGGAAGGCCCACGGTGTCCTTGGTGGGCTTGAGTTAGCCCATATGCCCTTGGTGGCCTCTGTCTAACCTGGGAGGCCCTATGGGCTTTGGTTAATGAGTTGATTTTACTTAGGTTTGGTCTTTTGGAGATTAAGTGCTTTTCATGCAAAAGGTGGGCCGGATCGGTTCGTGAGCCCCTTAGGTGGGCCCACATGGTGGCCAAATATTTTTAGCTTGACTTATTTGATTCTGCCAAAGCGGGCTGGTCACTGGGCTTGGGGCCCGTGATCCAGATTTTGGGCTTGAGAGCCCATTGCTTCAAAGTTGGGGTTTGCACCCTCCCTTGGTTCGGTTAGCGGGCTTTGGCGGGCCCGACAGGCCCTAGTCCATGGTCTCGGCCAAACCATGCAATTCATATGTTCATCCGCACAGCAAGGTACGGGTGGACCGCATGGGGTTTGGCCCATCCGATTAGATCGGTTGATTTCACTTAATCTTGCTTAAGTCGCATGCTTGGGTGTTTATTGGGCTTGGTGGGTCCCGTTGGAAGGCCCACTATGCATCCGAATTGGACCGGCGGTCCATGTCCCATGTCGGGTTTCCGGGCCACCCGGAAACCCTATTGGTTCGTTTGGTTTGGTTATGAGATTATTCAAATCAATAAAAATCAAGGATCACACACAAAAATACATTTAAAGGGTTTTGCCATGTAGGTGGTTTTTGTGGGCTTCTGGGGGATTACTTCAAATTGTGTAGGCCCCTGGGTGGCCCACATTGGTTCAGGTATAGGGGGAAGCATTCATTTTGTTCACCTTAGGGTTTCCCAACAAACACAACGGGAAAAGAGGGGGCAAGCAGGAGAACCTAGGGGTGCTGCCCCTTTAGTTCTTTTTGTCATCTTCCAGCAGCAACCTAGGGGTCATGGCCCACGAGGATGCGGAACAATGGGGGCAGCAACTGCGGCCAGTAGCAGCCCCAAAGGGGCCTTACATACTTATCAAGTTGCCGTGGGGGAAAACAATTAAAAGGACATGTTGTGTGTACACGGGAAACAAACACAACTCACTACAAGCAAGAGGACAGCAACAGTTAAGCTAAGTTTTGGCAGGCTTAACCAACTACTAGGAAATGGGGGGTGCTGCTGCTATCTCCAGCAGCAGCCCAGATGTGCCACCTTTGGTTACCAAGGGGAAGGGGAGCATGCCTTGACACATATCGAAACAGCAGGTTCATGGGGGGAGGTTACATGCTCATATGCTCGTATATGAAAAAAAATACAGCAGGTAGTAAAGGAGGTTGAGAAATAATGGAGGCATGCTTAAGCACAAAAAAAACCATATGTTATGTGAAAAGGAAGCCCAAGGCTTGCTGTAGACCAAGGGGACAGCAGCCTTAAAACTGTGTTTTGATGGGAGCATGATTGCTACCAAGATGGAGGGTGCTGCCGCCGAAGCCATGGACAGAAAAATAGCAAGCCACCAGGGGGATTATGGCCAGCAAAACCTGGAACCATAGGGGCTGCTGCTGGCAGCAGCAGCAGCCCCAAAAGATCTCTCATGCTTATCTATTTGTTATAAGAAAAATAGCAAAGGAAAAAAACTGTAACATGCTTATGGGAAGTAAACCCAGGCTCACTATGGACAGGTGGACAGCAACCATTAAGTTGAATTTTGATTAGGCTTGATATGCCACCAAGAAAGGAGGTGCTGCTGCTGTACCCCGCAGCAACTCAGATGGGCCATCACAGGTTATAAGGGGCAAGGGGAGCATGGTGTATATAAGAAAATACAGCAAGTTCATGGGAGAGAAAGGGTCATGTGTCCATGCTCAACCATAGCAACAAACCAAGAGAAAAAACACTAATAAGCAAAAATTGCATGCATGGAAGAAGACAAGAAGAAAAGGGGACCTGTGGCTTAACATCTGCTGCCTAAAAAAGATTTGTAACTTGGGACAGCAAGCAAGAGACACCCACGAAAATCATAAAGAAAAAGAAGTGAAGGAAGAGAGAAAGAAAACAAGAACCATGAAGGGTAATAGGGGGTTTACTTGGGGGTACATAGGATGAAGTAGAAGAGGAACAAGCTCCTCTTGTTAGTGGACAAAAATACTGCTGGAAACCAAGAGAAGGCAGCACCTTAAAGTTTCCTTTTAGTGGACAAAACATTTCTGGAAACCAAGAGAAGGCAGCACCTTACCAAGGGGTTTTGGCCCACCTTCATTAACTAGGATGCTTCTTTCCCTCACCCCAAGACCATACATGGTTCCCCTTTACCCTTGAAGTACTTTGGGTAATATAGATGAAGAGAGAAAAAAAAACACAAGGAAAAGAACACAGATGCATGTTGAAGAACATGCTGCAGCAAAGAACTACCTGCTCACAACAACTCCAGACATGGCCATTTTCATTTATGTAATGTCAAACACAATGGGGGAAAGATACCTGAGGGTTAGGAGGCTCTTGGGTGGTGTGTAGGACTCCTTGGGAGCTGGAACAGGTGCTGGAAGCTCCTTCTCCAGCAGCAGCAGCAAAGTCACCTTCTCTTGGTGGGGAGTACTTGAAGAGGAAGAAGGAGGAGAGGGGGTGGAGCCACCTTGGGGTGGAGTGTGAAGGTGGTGGAGGCCAAGGGGTGCTGGGGAGGGATAATCCGGATGAGTAATAGAGGGGCAAGGAGGTTTAAAAACAATGAAAAAAAACCAACCATTGGAAAGGGGGCTGCTGCCCCCTTTTATAAAAAAACTTAATGTATCCGGACTTGGAGTCCGGATACACTATATACCATGTGTATCCAGCCTTGGAGGCTGGATACACTAAGCTGCCTTTGTATTCGGTCTTGGAGTCCGGATACAAAACACAATAATTGGCAAAAATTAATTCCGCCGCAAATGTGTGGAGGAATCGGCGCGAATCTCGCCGAGAAAATCTTCGTATCCAGCCTTGGAGTCCGGATATACATAAGGGTATGTGTATCCGGTATATTTGACCGGATACAAATCAAAAAATTACAGATTTGCCCTTCGACTTGACCGATTCGACCGATTTGACACTTTTGGATATCTACGGATTGCCCCGTACAAATTTTTGTTTAGTCCTTGAGATTTTTGGATATTCAAGATTTAGTCCCCGAGATATTTTGCTGCGTTGGCTGCCACACGTGCAGTTCCTGCGCCACGTGTGTAGTTTCCAGCTTTTGCTGCCCGGAAACTTCGACAGCTCATATCTCTTTCATCTGATCTCCGATTTGAGCAAACTCAATTGTGTTGAACTCATAGCGGAGCCCTCTATTCGATGACATAGGGTTAAGCACTTGGCACGGGGTTCGAGGAAAAGTCAACTTTCGGCTCATCCTCAAGTTTGACCGCCCACAGAACCCTCATCCGGACTTCGATTCCAGCAAACTTAGTTGCGTTGGAGCCGTGTCGAGATTCTCTATCCATTGAGATGAAGCACGGTGGCAGATTATTACTTGGTCAAAAGGTCAAATTTTGACCCATCAGGGTTTGACTTTTTGACCAGGGTTTGCATTTCCAGCTCTTTCGGGAGCGCAAAAATGAGGTGCTTACACACGGCATGACATTCGGAACCACTGCACTCGGTTCCCCAGCTTTGTTGTCTCACAGCATTTCAAAATTTGCCATTCGCAGCACAGTCCTTAAATTTTCAAAACCATTGTGCCATCCACGGCACAAATCATGAAGATTTTCAAAAAAAAAAAAAAAACCCATGGTTCCATCCACGATGCCACAACCAAGATTTCAAAAATCACTGTGTCATTCACGACATCGTCAAAAATGTCCAAATGCATTTTGCCATACACAGCACTCACCCTCGAGCTACCCTTCCCATACACGGGATAGCACAGCTCACGTACCCTCGAA
Source organism: Buxus sempervirens (assembly GCA_947561395.2). Classification (NCBI taxonomy): domain Eukaryota; kingdom Viridiplantae; phylum Streptophyta; class Magnoliopsida; order Buxales; family Buxaceae; genus Buxus; species Buxus sempervirens. Next base: position 40,709,163 of record OX387186.1, read on the forward strand.
CTACCCTTCCCATACACGGGATAGCACAGCTCGCATACCTTTCAGCTAACCTTCTTGTATATGGGATAGCACAACTCAGGCTACCCTTCTCATACGCAAGATAGCACAGCATTCCTCTTGAGCTACCCTTCCCATACATGGGATAGCACAGCTCGTAATAAGCCATTCACAGCATTTAGCTACCCTTCTTGTACATGGGATAGCACAGCTCAGACTACCCTTCTCATATGCAAGATAGCACAGCATTCCCCCCGAGCTACCCTTCCCATTCACGGGATAGCACAGCTCACCCTCGAGCTACCCTTCCTATACACAGGATAGCACAGCTCACAAACCACCCTTGGGCTACCCTTCTTGTGTATGGGATAGCACATCTTCGGCTATCCTTCTCGTGCGCAGGATAGCACAGCTTTCAAGAAGGCCCTAATCACGGCATCCACCCTACCTTTCTCGTGTTCGAGATAGCACAGCTTCGGCTACCTTTCTCGTGCACGAGATAGCACAGCTTTCAAGATGAGCACCCTTGGGCTACCCTTCTCGTGTGCGGAATAGCACAGCTTCGACTACCCTTCTCGTGCGTAGGATAGCACAGCTTTCAAGATGAGCACCCTTGGGCTACCCTTCTCGTGTTTGACATAGCACAGCTCACAATAAGCTATACACAGCATTTCCCTTGAGCTACCCTTCTCATACACGGGATAGCACAGCTTTCCAAGGAAGCCATACACGGCGGTTGCCTTCCATGGCTGCAGCACTATTCGCAGTGTCAAGATTCTTTCTTTCATACATAGCATAGCCATTCACGGCAGTTGCCTTCCACGGCTGCAGCACTGTCCGCAGTGCCAAGATTCTTTGTTTTCATTTACAACCCTAACGTTATGCACAACCTGAAATTTATGTGAAAATAGAAAATTTTTGAAAAAACTAACCTGTCTTTGTTTTTGTTTTTTTTTAACAGGACTGGAGGACATTGCAACCATTGCTAGTTGAAGCCCATACCTGCTAAGGTCCCGCATAAGAATGAATCCGGAAGAACCACCCGCGCCACCGCCTCCAGCACCACAACCTCCTGCACCACAACTACCTCAGTGCAGAATTGAGGATGAGCCAATAGTCATGAACCTGACTCAGCAAATGGGGCAGTTCACCCAACAAATGGGGCAAGTCACTTAGATGCTCCAAAACCTCCTCAGACAGATGCCACAACCAGCAGGAGAGCCACAACCATTGCCACATGAATTGTAGGGGCAGCCACAAGCCCCGCCACCAGCTCATGTAGTCCCCGCACTTACCCTCCCTCCACAAATACCGCCTCCTGTTGCTCCTCAAGGTTAGCAGCCACATCAGCCACCACATGAAGAAGCCTTACATCTTCCACATGTCCCCGAAGTAATCCATGAAGAGGAAGAAGAGTGGCACAGGCAGAGGAACGAAGCAAGGGTCATCCTGCTTGAGTCAGGACCGAAATTAACGACCTCAAAGCAGAGGTGCGAGAGCTGAAAAGAGAGACAATGCCTGGAAGGATGACAATAGACAACTTCTGCTTCTTCCCAGATATACAGCTTCCACCAAAATTCAAGTGTCCGGACTTTGAAAAGTTTGATGGAACAGGATGCCCGATTGCACATCTAAGGGCGTACTGCGGAGCCATGGTTGGGTACAATCGTGACGAGCAGCTGATGATACAGTTGTTCTAGAGGTCCTTGACAGGGCAGGCGCATCGTTGGTTTTCCATGCTGAACCCAGCACAAATCCGCACCTGGCCAGATCTAGCCCACCTTTTCATAGAACAGTTAAAGTTTAACTCTGAGGTGGTGCCTACAAGGATGGAGCTAATGAGGATGAGTAAGAAAGCTGGAGAAAACGTTAGGGAATACGCCCGGAGGTGGCGTGAACACGCGATGGTGGTACGCCCACCACTAACAGAAGAAGAGATGACCACTCTTTTCATCTCCATTCTGGGGCAACCATATTATTCCCATCTGATTGGCCAACAAGCGACGAGCTTTAGTGCCTTAGTCCAGATTGCCAATAGAGTTGAGGGTGGTATCAAGGCTGGGTTGATAGAGGCAGGTGCACCAGGAACCACAGCAAGAAGGCCCGCAAACGGAAGCAGGAAGGCTGAGGGCCAAAAAGAAGTAGCAAGTGTTGACTCGGTACAGGGGCAACAACCATTTGTCCTGCAGAGAGGGAATCATCCAGGGGACACGAGGCCCACAGGACTAACAAGAGAGCAAAGGGAGGAAAGAAGAAACAGAGTGTTCAAACCACTTCCCTATATGCCAGCAGAACTTCTTCCCTCACTGTTAAAAAAGGGCTACTTAAGGTTGATATCCCCTAACCCAAACGCAGCATTGGGTAGAAACTACGACCCCAAGGCAATCTGTGAATATCACATGGGGTCACCAAGGCATGGTACTAACCAGTGTTGGGCACTCCGGCATGCGATCCAGGATTTGATTGATGCCAAGAAGATCACTGTAGACCCTCCTGCTCCAGTCAAAACTCCACCCATGGCCATCAACCTGGACCCTCTTCCAGATCACAACAAGGCATCCTCCAGCAGGACAGCTGGGAAATGAGGCAGAATTACAAGGCACAACCTCCACTATCGGGATAAGTTTGAAATTTACTTTTTTGCATTAACCACTCCTGGTAGCTAGTTATTTTGTAAATATTTTATATACTTTTACTTTCGTGCATGGCTTTTGTCAAAGATGCAAGTGTTTGGTCGGTGATGATACTGCTCTGAGACCACAACTTTTGGCAGGACCATGATCATGGAAAGATACCGAGTTGCTCTAAGGTGTTGTCAGCTGGGTGCAGTGCACTGCTCCCATGAGAACCTTGACTGAGCCAAAGGCAATCTCTTCCTAATCATTGCCTTGATTTTCCTTCAACCCATCCTTGCACTGGGGCCAAACAACCCTAGAGAGGAAAGAGAAGAAAAGAAAAAGAGAAAAGATGTCTAAACTAGCTAAGGGTCAAGGCTGGCCCCATGTCATGTCTCTAGGAAAGGATGAGAGGCTGTCCTTCATGCATCCTAAATTTTTGAAAACCGCTAGTCAAAGCACTTTGAGCCTGATCGTATTATTCAAATACCCGTGTTGTGTCTAGCCACCCCACACTGGGGAAAAGCTGAAAAAGGAAAAAAGAGGATGAAAAGATTCCTGAATGAATTTGCATGGAACAATTCAACCAAGGTCTCACAATCTCTGTAAAATGATGAAAGGCCATCTTTGCTTTCCCAAATTTTCAAAGTTATATCCTTAGTCAAACTCCTTGAGCCTAATTTCCTTTCTCTAACCTACTGAGTCATGAACCCTAAATATGGTGTTTTTAAGACAAAGAAGAAAGGATGGAAGTGTGCAAAAATAAAGGAAAAGCAAAAGAAATCAGAAAGCACACTGGGGCATGCTAATCAAATCAAGAAGTAGAGAAAGACCCCAAAGGCAAAAGTGAAAAAGCAAGAGAAAGCGAAGGTCATAAAAAGCCTCAAAAAGAAAAAAAAGAAAGAAAGAAAGTAGAAATGACACTGTCAAAGTCCAAGCAGTCAAGGAAAAGGTAGAACATGACTCAATCCATTTATAAAAGACTTTGAACCATAAACTGCGGCCTTCATTTCATCCCATCATAAAGTCCTTTTTGATTACAGAGAATGTGACACTTAGGTTCATGAAAATAGATGATGAAGGAATCTAAAAAGGAAGAACGAGCCTTGGTAGAACACAAAGTGAAACCTGAGAACGAAAAGATAAAATTTTGAACCTTACCACCTTTCATTTCTTAGACCTGAAACCAAGCCGACATTTCGTCCTAGTTTCAAGACCTCTCTGATCTATGGGACATGATATGAAAAAGTCGGCCGAAGAATTCTCAAACTGGAATAGACACTAATCCCCAGGGAAGAACCCGCAATTGCATAAACTTGAAAACTACCCCAAAGGTTGGATAAAAAATGAGAGAAACCAAAACCTAGGGAACGGGAACACTCTTTGGAATATCCTTTTAAGCCCTTGCCAGCCCAAGTCAAGAATTTCATGGGAATGCGTGTCAAGCACACCATCCCAAAACACTTCAAGCAAACAAATCAATCTACCATGGTCAATGGTCTAGCCTTTTCATTTAAAGCACTTGCAAAAAACAAAAAAAAACAAAAAAAACAAAAGAAAGAAAAAAAAAAAAAGAAAGAGCTTATCTTTTGAATGTCAAATATCTCACCGTTTTGTAAGAATTGTGCAGGGTTGTGCAAGGTAGAATTGCTGAAGAATGTCAAAAAGCGCCTTGAACCCAAAATAAACAAAAAAGAAAAGAAAAGAAAAGAAAAAGAAGCAAAGCCAATGCAAGGGAGTAACAAAAGGCTCCTGCAGACTCGTTTCCCTGGCAGAGTTTCCTTATTCAACCAGCACAACAAGGCCATACCCAGTCTGAAGAAGCGGGCCTTGCAGAAAAGACTCTTTGGAATCAAGAAAAGCGGTAAAGGCTCCCACCAATCTCCAGCGGAGCTGTTCCAAATCAGGAAGCCCCTACTTCACCACAAAGGAGCTGACAAAAGGATTCTCCTCTTGATCAAGAAAGCCATGCAATGAAGAAAGAAACGGTGAACCCATCAAGGCATGAAGAAGAAGAAAACAAGAAGTTTGGGCAAATTGGCCCCATTGTACTTTTTAATTTGCCATTTTTGTAAATAGAGTAGACTAGGTATGGGTGGTCTCCTGGATGACGGACAGCAGCAAGAAAGCCTCCTACAACACTCCACTTCCTACCCTTCTTTCATTCTCCCAACCCTTTGGTAAAACAAAAAAAACAAAAACCAAAAAATCAAAAAACAAAACAAAAAAAAATGCAATCAACAAAAAAAAGAAATTTTTGTCCTTGAAAATTTAAACCTAAAGTTGGAAGTCACCTAAAAGTCTTAATGGAACAAACAAGAAGAAAAGAAAATTGTCTCGTGTCCTGCATCAACGCCGAAACAGATTGTTGAGCTTAAGTCCAATTACATCTCTTTTAAAATTTAAATTAAAGAAAAAGGAGTTGCTCCAGGAAACCCTAGAGATTAAGGGTGAGCAAGCTTCAAAACTTAGTGGAATACACTTCGTGTTTTCGCTGCCTTGGAGATCAACGCCTTGAGTCTCATTTCATGAAAATCAAAAGGACTTAGCTCGTCAATCATGTCGACAGAAATGCAAGGCGCAAAAACGAGGTTCTTTTGTTCTTTGCCATTCATCCCTAAGGTGACTCCGGCAAAGAGGGACAGCTGTCAGCACCTCATTTTTGCACCGCGAAAAATAAAAGAATAAAACCCTAATTGAAAAGTCAAACCTGAAGGGGTAAAAAAGTTGACTTTTTGAACAGGTGCAAATTGACCACCAAACTTTATACCATTGGAAAGAGGACTTCGATATGATTCTAACGCAACTGAGTTTGCTCAAATCGGAGTCCGAATAAAGAAGTTATGGGCTGGTCAAATCTAGAAATAGCGAAAATCAGCTTTCTGCAAAACTCCGAATTAGCTGTTCAATTTTATACCAGTAGAAAGAACATCCCGACACGATCCCGACGCAACTAAGCTTGTAGGAATCGGAGTCTCGGATAAGGAGATATGAGCAAAACTAGCTCCGGGACGCGACTTTGCACTTCTGCTAAAAAACCCGAATTTGCTGCCAAACTCTATCTCAGTGGATAGAAAATCTCGCACTGATTCCAACACCACTAAGTTTGTTAAAATCGGATATCAGATGAGCAAGTTACGAGCAGTCAAAGTTTGGGTAAAAACTGCACACATGGCAAGAATTGAAGAAAGGACAAAAAAAATTAAAAAATCTAACAATAAAATAATATTATATCTTAAAAATCTATTAGTTAAATTAAAAAAAATAAAAGAAAATTGAAGACACGTGTGTGTCTAAACAAAAAAAAATCAAAGAATAAAATAATAGTAAAAACATTAAAATCAAGTAATTAAAATAAATAAAAAATTAAAAAAAAATGGGAAGGTGACAACGCATTCTCCCATATGGAGAATGCGTTGAAATGACTTGGTTGAAAAACAACCCACGTGTCCCCAATATCTTATTTGGTAACAAGTGAAAAACTCAAATTAAAATTAAAATTTGGTCACTTTTTTCTATTATAAATAGGGGGTTCCCCTTAACCCCATTACAAGGAGGATTCTCTCCCACTCCCCCTCCATTTCCTTCTCATCTTAGTCGTCCCCTTGCCCCTCTGCTACCAAAAGCTTCCCATCCATTCTTCTCAACCTAATACCCTTCATACACATCACTTTCATCCTTTTTTTTGTTTTTTTTTCTCTCTTAATTAGCTCCTCAAAGACCAACGAAAAAGACTTCTTTGGAGTAAGGGGGACTCTCTATAATGCTGTCCATCTTCATTTAAGGAAGCACATCAGCTCCCAAGAGGAAGGTAATATTAATGTAAGTGATTTTGTTGTAATTCATTTCATATATATATCAAGACATGGTCTTTTGAAGATGTGTTGTTCTACTTGTTTTGAAATTTATTCTTTGCTGTATTATTCTAACCACTTTTTCTTCTTGTATGTGCCGTGAGATCCCCTTGGTAAGGAGGGGACCTCCCTACGGAAAACGGGAAGAAATGGGAGATTTATGTAAAGTGAAGAGTCTTACTTTAGTATTCTTGACATCATCCTTGTTTTCATGCTAATTTATTTTCAAAGAGGGGTCCTGTCCTCTTTTAATTTCCGTTGTACCCCTAATTCTCTCCCTCACTCCCTTCATTTGTTTATTTCCATATATATTTGAGTGTCTTCTCTTTGATTGTACATGTTTGATTGTGCATCTACGATGAAAGTATTCCAGATACACACACACATGGTTTTATTTCATTTTCTTTACTGTTTTTAATACATTCTTCTTTTGGTAAAAACACCGCACACACTTATTCATGATATATTAAAAGTGTGTTCAAAATTCATGTAAGCTTGTCTTGTTTTGTTTTCTTTAGATATAAGCATGAAGTACTTTTTTTTTAACTCACAAGCACATACTCATTAGATCACATCACCTTTGGTATATTTCGTTCATCTTTAGGAGCACGTTAGGCATCTTACAAATGTTTCTTTATTTGCTGATACTGAGGGTTTCGTCTTATATATTGCGGATTTCTCATGATAAGTAGATGGATGATCATGGAGTAAGTTTGAATGTGTAAGGATTGTTTGTGGTCTTTTGGGCTATGTTTAATCCCTCTTTATGAACAAAAGAAGGGAGATCTTAGAAATACCAGAAGGAAGGGACCATTAGAGCCCCCTTGCAGGTTCTCAGTCTTGACCCCAGGAGATGGGAAAAGTCCCATATCTTTCTTACTACCCCCATTTGTAAAATATAAGAAAGGTGGATGATTTTAGCCCAAAAGAAGTATTAAACCATTGTGAGTTCACCTTGGAACTCACTATAAATCTCGGATGTATATAATTGATTAACCTCAAAATCAAAATAACCAAATCCAATAAGGGTTACCTCATAACCCTAGTTGGGCCTTGGACTTAACTTAAGTCCAACTTGGATTCCAATGGGCCTTCCAATGGGGCCCACATCCGACCCATTTCACTAAGAGGCTAAAAAGATAAAATCAATTAAAATAAAGGGGACCTACACCTTTGGCGGTCCCCACCAGACCCAATAAGAGTACATGCTGGCATAGGAAACCGGGTGAATTGACTAAGTTGACTCGAACCAGGGAGACCCGAGGGATCCATCTGTTGACAGGGCGCACCGGGGTGTTTTTGGACTTCCCCGAACCGTAACCGAGAACTTAACCAGAATCTCTAAAAAGTCGCAGACCATCCCAATAGACCTGTATAGGCACCCAGGTGTCTGCCTGCACCCCGTCAGACAGTGGAGACTCCGATACCTTCCCACATTTAGTGCGGTGCCTTGAGGGACGTGTGCACAGTCGCCTCGCATATATTCGCCACTTCATCTCTAATTTAGTAGGACGATGCCAACCCTTCAATCGATTGATGAAAAAGGATGCACCTTTCGAATGGGATCAAGCTTGTAATAATGCTTTCAATGGCATTAAAGGATATCTTTTGAATCTGCCAGTACTAGTAGCCCCCTCACCGGGAAAGCCGTTAATCCTTTATATTGCAGCTCAAGAAAAATCTCTAGGGCATTGCTTGCACAAGAAGATGAGCAAGGGAAGGAAAGAGCTCTTTATTACTTGAGTCGGCCTCTAGTTGGAGCTGAATTAAATTATTCACTGATTGAGAAAATTTGTCTTGCACTTATTTTTGCTTGTCAAAAGCAACGGCATTATATGCTTGCCTATACAATTAGACTAATCTCAAAGGCAGATCCACTGAAGTATATCATGACACGACCAGTCCTATTAGGAAGATTAGCCAAGTGGGCACTCTTGCTTTCAGAATTTGAAATCGTCTATATTCCTCAGAGAGCAGTAAAGGGACAAGCACTTGCAAACTTCTTGGCAGACCACCCGATTTCATATGACTGGGAGTTACCTGAAGACCTACCAGCTGAAGATGTATTTCATGTTGAAACTTATGTGACATGGATGATGTTCTTTGATGGAGCAGCAAGGTGTGATGGTACCGGAGTAGGAGTGGTATTTATCAGCCCTCAAAGGCTAATTTTACCATATGCTTTCACCCTGGGTGAATTATGTTCAAACAATGTAGCAGAATATCAAGCTTTGATCATAGGCTTGGAAATGGCTACAGAAATGGAGATCTCACAACTTGAGTTCTATGGGGATTCTAAGTTAGTGGTGAATCAGATGTTGACTCACTATGACGTCAAGAAACCAGACTTAATGCCATATTTCCAATATGCCACCAAACTAATTGGTAGGTTTGAAATTTTTACTATAGAACATATTCCAAGGAGTGAGAACAAGCAGGCTGATGCCCTGGCTAGTTTAGCAACAACACTTGCACTCTCCAAGTCAGATGATGTGAACATCCCAGTATGCCAAAGATGGGTACTAGCACCAAGCGTAAAGCAGTATGATGAAGCTAACATCGTCTCGGTTTCAATGGTAGAGGCAAATGATTGGCGAGATCCGATCATTGAATATTTGGAGCATGGGAAATTACCCAAGGACCCAAGGCACAAAACTGATGTACGATGTCGAGCACTTCGGTTTATCTACTATAAGGAAATACTTTATCGTCGATCCTTTGATGGTGTTTTCCTCCGATGTCTTGGAATGAAGAAGCGACTCAAGTTCTTGAAGAAGCACACTCAGGAATTTGTGGTGCTCATCAGTCAGGTCCTAAGTTACACTTTCGAGTGAAAATAATGGGGTACTATTGGCCAACAATGGTGAAAGATTCTCTGGAATATGCTAAGAAATGTCAGGCTTGCCAATTCCATGCCAACTTCATACATCAGCTGTAAGCACCTTATTTTTGCACCCCTGGAAGTGCTGAAAATGAAAACCCTAGCAGAAAAGTCAAACCCTAAGGGGTCAAAAATTGACTTTTTGATCAAGATAAAATTGGCCACCTTGCTTTATCTCATTGGATAGAGAATCCCGACACGAGTCCAACGCAACTGAGTTTGCTGGAATCGAAGTCCGAATGAAGGTTCTGTGAGCCGGTCAAACTTGAGGGTGAGCCGAAAGTTGACTTTTCCTCGAACCCCGTGCCAAGTGCTTAGCCCTATGTCATTAAATATAGGGCTCCGATACGAGTCTAACGCAATTGAGTTTGCTCAAATCGGAGTTCGGATGAGGGAGATATAAGCTGTCGAAGTTTCCGCACAGCAAAACCGGAAACTGCACACGTGGCAAAGAAACTGCACACATGGCGATGAATGCAGCGAAATATCTCAGGGACTAAATCTCAAATATCCAAAAATCATCAAATATCTCAAGGACTAAACCAAAATTCGCAGGGGGCAATCCGTAGATATCCAAAAGTGTCAAATCGGTCGAATCGGTCAAGTCGAGGGGCAAATCTATAATTTTTTGATTTGTATCCGGCATATTATGCCGGATACACTTGCTCCTCTTCATATCCGGACTCAAATTTCGGATACAAAGATTTGCTCGGCAAGATTCGCACCGATTCACCGACAAATTCGCGGCGGCATTTAATTTTTGAAATTATTATGTTTTGTATCTGATATAATATGCCGGATACAAAGGAAGTGCAGTGTATCCGGCATATTATGCCGGATACAAAGGAAGTGTAGTATATCCGGCATTTAATGCCGGATACATTAAGTTTTCTATAAAAAGGCCAACAGCAGCCCTGTTCCAAGGTTGGCTTGATTTTTGCTGTTTCCACCTCTTCTCCTCCACCCTTCCTGGTACGAAACCAACCACTCTCACCCCTCATTGCCCCCATATCACCCAAGACACCACCTAAACACTACCCAACCCCTCTTCTCCCTCTTTTCCTCCATTTCCTCACAACCAAGAGAAGGAGCTGCTGTTGGTGGAGGGGAGAGGTGCTGCTCCAGCAGCTTTTCAAGCTTCAAGAGGAGCTCCATACTCAACAAAAAGGGTTCTAAAACCCTCAAGTATTGACTCTCATCATCTTTGTTCTCACATATATAAAAATGGAGGTTTTCTAAGCATATCAATGAGCATGATTTTCTCCCCTGCTGTAAGCCTATCCTGAGGACTTTGTGGCATGTGTTTGTCCCTCATTTCACCATACGAAAGCCACCAAAAGTAAAAGGGGTCCACGTTTGGTTTCATAGGAGCATGGGAGTCTTATTTTTACATACTTTCATGTCTTTTAAGTTGCTGTTTTGGGCTTTGTTCTGATTATTTGTGGGGGAGCTTGTTCCCCCTAGCATGATCATCTATTGTATCCCAATCTAATCCCCACTATTCCCTTCTTTAGACCCTTTTTAGCTAGGTGTGTGATTTGGTCTTGTTCTGATCATCTATTGTATCCCAATCTAATCCCCACTATTCCCTTCTTTAGACCCTTTTTAGCTAGGTGTGTGATTTGGTCTTGCATGGTCGTAGTATGAGTATTATTTGATGCATTTGGTTCTTTATTTTCTTGCACATGAGTATAGTTGATGATCGCCATGCTTATTTAGTTCTGTTTGATGATTGCTATAGTTTCGGAGTGAGAAGAAACCAAAGCAGGGACACTTAAGTCCCTGCTCATTTGCTAAGTCTGGTCTAAAGGGGAGGGAAATTGGATCCTCATCCATCCCTTTTGGCCTTGACTTTAAAACCTCCAAAAAGAAACCATAGTGGGGGAGATCACCCATTCCCAGAACCAATGTGGGCTCACACAGGAGCCCACACAACCCCAGGAGCATCCTAGAAAACCCAGAAAACCAACCCCAAAGCAAAAATCCGAAAAATTGGCTTCTGTAGGTTGATCCGGCAACTCAGGCCGGATCAACAGAAGCCCATGTGTAGCCGGCTAAAGATGCCGGATACACAGAGACCTGTGTGTAACCGGCATCTCAGGCCGGCTACACTGCCAGAATTCATTTTTTTGCCATTTTTGCTGATCTTGTGCGATTTTTTGGTTTGTTTGATCAAATCCAGGCGAACCAGTAGGGTTTCCGGGTCACCCGGAAACCCAAGATGAGCCATGGACCGACCCGATCCAAATTGATTTCCGGTGGGCCTTCCAATGGGGCCCACCAAGCCCGACCAATTTATTTTTGCTTAACTAAGATAAATAAAAGATTTGAGTGGGCCAGACCACTTGAGGCCCACCCAAGCCCTAGTTGGGCCATGCATGTTTAGATCTAGGCTTGGTTTGGCCGAGACTGCGGGTAGGGCCGATCGGGCCCGCTAAAGCCCATTAAATCGAGCCAATTTTAGGGTTTCCAAACCCTAACTCATGAAGACTTGGGCTTTCAAGCCCAAGCCCAGGTAAAGGGCCCCAAGCCCAAGGCTTGGCCCATCTTGGCACAGTTAAGAAATATAATCTGAAATCACTTGGCAACCCACTGTGTGGCCCACTCACGGGCCCACAAAGCAACCCAGACTCATCTTTTGCATGGAAATCAGATTTAATCAAACTTGAACCATTAAATAAAATCAATTCATTTGAACTAAGCCCAAAGGGCTTCCTAGGATTAGACAGAGACCCACCAAGGGTACATGGGCTTGACTAAGCCAACCAAGGAATCCGCGGGCCTTCCAACGGGGCCCGCCCAATCAGACTCACATCACTTTAAGCTAAGAAAGATAAAATCAAGTAAAGGGACCCACACCACTTTGGCGGTCCCGCCAGACTTAACCAAATTGAATACGGGATTAGGAATCGGGTGAGTAAGAGACCAAAGTTGACTCAAACCAGGGAAACTTATGGGACCCGTCACTTGACGGGGTGGACTGGGGTGTCTACGGACTTCCCCAGACCGCAACCGAGAACCTACTTAGAATCTCAAGCCATAGACCAAGCCTTAATAGACAAACTTAGGCACCCAGGTGTCTGCCTGCACCCCATCAGGCAGTGGCGACTCCAAACAATCCCGAGGCACGCATCATTTTGCATGCGCCTCGTCGTGCGACCGAAATCAGGTGCACACATCAGCCTCTAGAGCCTTTGCATCCCACAGTGGCTTCTTGGCCTTTTGATGCGTGGGGACTTGATGTAGTCGGCCCAATCACACCTAAATCTTCAAATGGTCATCTTTACATATTGGTAGCCACAGACTATTTCTCTAAATGGGCTGAAGCAATTCCTTTCAAAGAAGTGAAGAAAGAAACGGTGGTTAACTTTATCCGAACCCATATAATTTATCGATATGGTGTGCCGCGTTACATTGTCACAGATAATGGGAAGCCATTTTACAATAGCTCCATGGACCAGTTGTGTGAAAAGTTTGGTATGAAGCAGTGAAATTCTTCCATGTATAATGCTGTTGCCAATGGTCAAGTTGAAGCCTTCAACAAGACGCTTTGTAACTTGCTTAAAAAGGTTGTTTCAAGGTCAAAGAAGGATTGGCATGAAAGAATTGGTGAAGCTCTCTGGCCATATTGAACTACACATTGAACAGCCACTCAAGCTACTCCTTACTCGCTTGTTTATGGGGTACAAGCTATTCTCCCACTCGATTGCCAGATTCCTTCATTACGAATTGCTATTCAAGAAGGCTTAACTAATGAAGAGAATGCGCGCCTACGTCTTGCAGAATTGGAAGCACTTGAATAAAAGAGGCCTGAAGCCCAACAACGTCTAGAATGCTATCAAGCTCGTTTATCCAGAGCCTTCAATAAAAAGGTACGACCAAGGACATTTCAAAAAGGAGAATTGGTTCTTGCTATTCGAAGACCCATCATTCTAACTCATTGCACCAGTGGAAAGTTCGTATCAAAGTGGGATGGACCTCATGTTGTGCAAGAAGTTTATACCAATGGAGCCTACAAGATAGTGGCAAAAGATGGACGAAGGATTGGTCCCATAAATGGAAAATTCCTTAAAAGGTATTATACCTAAGAAAGAGCACCATCGCTCCTTGTCGCAAGAGCCTAAACTGCATGACACTCCTAGCCCATATGAGTCTAACCTATGAACGGCACTGTGCGCACCCGATTTCGGCCGCACGTGAGGCACATGCAAAAGTGATGCGTGCCTCAAGACTGTTTGGAGTCGCCACTGCCTGAGAGGTGCAGGCAGACACAAAAGGGGCACCCATCCAGGCCTAATTATTCTGGTCTGTGGCTTTTTAGAAATCTGAGCAAGTTCTCGGTTACGTCTAGGGAAGTCCGAAGACACCCTAGTCCGCCTCGTCGATCTGACGGGTCCCATGGGTCTCCCTGGTTCTGGTCAACTTAGTTCTCACCTAATTCCTAGGCCAGCATGCACACGTATTTGGTCTGGTGGGGACCATTGAGGGTGTGGGTCCCATTTTTATTTGATTTTATCTTTTTATCAATTAATGAAGTGGGTCTGGTATGGGCCCTGTTGGATGGCCCAGAGGAATCCAAGTTAGGCTCAAGTCAAGCCCAAGGCCCAAATCGGGTTATTGGGTAACCCTTATTGGATTTTGGCTATTTGGTTTAAAGATTCAATTATATTTACACAATTTAGTGGGTTTGAGTTTTTTAGGGCCCATTGGGCTTGGATTTGGCCCACGGGCTATTAACTAAGTGGCCTCGGACCCATTTATTAAAATGGGCCTTGGTTGGGCCAGATTGGGCATGGGCCCCTTTAGAGGGCCCAAGAAGCCTTTGGTGGGCCCACAATCACAAAGGGCCCACAGTCACAAAATGGGCTTGGAAAAGTCCAAGAAGCCCAATGGGTCGAGTTGAGTCTAAATGGGTCGGATTGGGTCCAACCGGGTTGGAAAAATCAGCTTTTTTAAGTTTATTACGGATCTGACTGCATTTATTATGCAGTCTGGACTAAACCGCAGATGTACTGCGGTTCAGCCCTGACCGCATATTAAGTGCGGTCAAGATTGAACAGCGCTACAAGTGCGGTTTGGGCCTAATTTTCGAAAAAACACCGCGATTGCCTCGGGATTCGAGTTGTCGGCTCCTTTTCGCCTTCTACCAACTTCAGTAGCCTCCAAAATTCACTTATAGCAATCAAAATGCTTGCTTTTTGAGCCTAAACTCTCGTTTTCATACTTGACAATCTGGGAAGATCTTAGCTCTTCGTGGTCACTCACAAATATGTAAGATGCAAAATGAAAGGAATGAGAGGGGATTAAGGATACATTATGGAGCTAAAGGGAGGGCATACCCTCCCGAAATAAGATGATTAGATTAGCACAAAAGGGGTTAGAATAAAAAGGAAAAATCTTGCTTTAAATCATTGAATTCTCATATATATTAAATATAAACTCAATAAAAATCTCACCGTGCTGCTATTACCTTGTTCTGAAGTGTTGAGGTCCTCCGGTTAATGCGGACAGCACCTCGGCAGCCTTTCCAATTTCAGAAATTGGGTTCACAAGGGTCTTGATGGTGAAAACAGGGAAAGGACAGGGTCTAGGGATATTTTGGGTATAGACAGAGTGGTTGGAGGTTGTGTAGAGGCAGGGGGTCGACAGGACAGAGCTCCCTCTCTTCTCTCTCTCTTTTATCTCCTTTCCTCGCCCTTTCTCCCTCTTCCTTCCACTTGGTTCGAATGGGGGGAGGGGGGCTATTTATAGGCAATTTTTTCGTACCCATATTTGAATTACGGGCATGCCTTGCCCGTAATTCAAGTACGAGCAAGCCACCCACGTGCCGAATCTCCACGAATCCTCCAGCTGTCGCCGTACGGGGACGCGTGTCCTGCTTCTAGAAGGCTTGCCCGTATTTGAATTACGGGCATGCCTTGCCCGTACTTCAAATACGGGCGAGCACATTTTTTAAATGCCGGATTTCAAACCTTTTATTAAATTTGATTTTTTGCAAGATATTTATCCGATTTTCTTTGATTATTTTATTATAAAACGAGATTTTTTATTTATAATATTATTAAAAATTAAGATATTTTCTATAAACAATTATTTTATTTATTTTATTCATTTTATTCATTTTTTTGCTTTTCGTTGCTGTTTTTGCCACATGGGCAGTTTTCTTGAAACTTCCACTGCCCATAACTTTTTCATCCGATGTCCGATTTCAGCAAACTTAGTGTTGTTGGAATCAGCTCGGAATGCTCTATCCAATGGGATCAAATTGGGCAGTTGAATTTGGGTCGAGCAAAAAGTCAACTTTCGCTTCCCCAAAAATTTGACCAGCTCAGAACTTTCTCATCCGGACTCCGATTCCAGCAAACTCAGTTGTGTTAGAACCGTGTTGAAATGATCTTTTCAATGAGATGAAGATTGATGGTCAATTCTCTTTTGATCAAAAATTCAAATTTCAGCCCCCTTAGGGTTTGACTTTTTAATTGAAATTTTCATTTTTTTTCATTCTTTGGGGTGCAAAAATCAAGTGTCTACAACTGCCCCTCTTTGCCGGAGTCACCTTGGGGATGAACGGCAAAGAAGAAAAAGAACCTTATTTTTGCACCTTGCATTTTTGTCAACATGATTAATGAGCTTAAGTCACGAAATGGTTTCCACTAAGGTTTCGAAGCTTGCTCACCCAGACTTTGCGGGTTTTTTAGAACAACTCCTGATTGGTTTCCACTTAGATCTCAGAGCTTGCTCACCCACACTTCGCAGGTTTCTTGGAGCACTTTCTTGATTTTAATTCAGATTAAAAGAGATGGGATTGGACTTAAGCTCACCAACCTGTTTCGGCATGGATACAAGATGCTCAACAATGTTCTTTTCTTCTTGTTTGTTCCATTAAAGCTTTTAGGTGATTTCCAATTTGTGGCTTTCTTTTGCAGAATTAGGATTTTTTTTTTAGAGGCTAGATGATGGTTCAGGAATGAAGGAGTAGGGAGGAGGCTGTCTTGCTGCTGTCCGTCATCCGAAAGACCTTGCACACCTAACCTATTCTATTTACAAAAGTAGTAAATTAAAAATTACAAAAAGGGCCAACTTGCCCAACATTTCTTCATTCTGCTTTCTTCTTCATATCATGAGTGCTTCACCATTTCTCATTATGGCCTTCACAACTTGGGGGAAGAGCCGTCAGCTTCTTTTAGGATAGGCTAGAGGTTTTCTGATTTTGAATAACTCCGCTGGGGATTGGTGGCAGCCTCTACCACTTCTCCTTGCTGATTCTGGGAGCTTTGGGAGCCCCATGCTGTTCAGGATCCTTAAAGAGAATTCTACTGGGGAATAGACTCTGTTGGGGATTGGGGAGTCTATTTGGCTTCCAGGCATTTCTTGACATCCTTCGACTTTTCTGCCCTGCAAAATTCTCTCAAAGTGATGAGGTATCTGAAATTAATAAGATAAGCAGCAAAATGTTTTGTTTTTTTTTTTTTTTTGCAAGTGATCATAAAAGAAAAAGCAAGACCAATGATTATTATAGATTGCCTTGTTAGCTCGAAGTATTTTGGGATAGCATGCTTGACACATATTCCCATGAGATTTTTGACTCATGCTGGCAAGGGTTTTAAAAGCTGAAGAGTATTTCAAGGGATGTTCCCCTTTCCCTGGTCTTGGTTTCTTTCATTTTCTCCTTTTTGGGGCAGTTTACAGATTTGGCAACTGAGGGTTCTTTCCTGGGTTAGTGTGTAAAACCCCAAATTTTCCTTAAATAATAAAATAAATTAATAAATAATATTCTTGAGAGTTATAATTGATGGAAATATTTTATTAATGTAGGGGATGATATAATTAGTGGAGATCCAGAGTTGGACGTAGATCCGACCGTCCGATCATGAGATATCGAGGTATGTGTTCTGATTGGGCAGTGTGTATAGGAAAGTTTGCATGTGAGATACATGGGATCAAGAAGTATATATAATAGTTTAATAACCTAAAACACATACGTTTGTATTTCGCTTGTATACTTCAGCCGCAAGCGACAAACGTGAACAAGCCATGAACAACCGAAGGAGAAGAAGAAGGAAAAGGGAGAGGGTGTTGCTCGTTTTCATTATCCTAGGCAGTGTCTCTTGCTATTCTAGTCATTGTCTAGAGAAGAGAAGGAGAAACCAGCGTGGAAGAGGTAGGTGACATTATTTTGATCGGTTGATTTGTATTTACGTTCGTTTAATCACACATATTTGTTCCGCACTCTGATAGTTAATTAATTGAATGGATTATTTAATTCTTTAGTCTGGTATATTCTTGATGTATATTTCATATGGGCCAGTAACACCTCGGATTTGGTTGTTGAACTGAATTCAAGTTGTTACAGTAGCGAACCGGGTTCGGGTCGGGTGCCGGTTTGCACTGACCCGGGTTCGAGGCGTTACGGAGATGGTATCAGAGCAATGGTCCTAACCTTAGATAGCCAGCTTTAGGGGAATGAGATTGTGAGTACGCTAGATAGAACCCCTAGAATTATTTGATTCTAACAAGTGAAATTTGTATTTTGCAGATGGCTCGTAGAGGGAGACGTGCTAGAGCTGATCCTATTGAAGAGGAGCAGCAGGATGTTCCATTACCTCCACCACCTCCAGGGGGTGATGTGTGGGCAATTGTTAGCAGCTTGGCAAAGCTTCTTGCCAAGGAAAGGGAGGAGAGACTGAGCCAGCACGGCAATGGTTGAAACGGTGGCAATGGTCACGGGGATGAGCCTGTACATGAGGGGGCAATACAGACGGCTAAGGATCTAGAGCAGTTTAGGAAGTTGGATCCACCTATCTTTAGTGGACGTCCAGATCCTATGGAGGCTGAGAGATGGCTGATGCGAGTCGAGTGGATTTTTGAGGCCATGGGATGCCCGATAGACAGGAGAGTGCGATTGGCAACATTCTTATTTGAGGGTGAGGCAGTTCACTGGTGGACAGCCAGGAAGAGGCAGGACCCTCAAGCTACATACATGACCTGGGATAGATTCCGAGAGGTCTTTTACGACCAGTACTTTTCTGAGGAAGTCCGGTTCAAGAAGGAGCCGGAATTTATGGAGATTACTCAGGGGAGCCAGACAGTGAGCTAGTACGAGGCTAGATTTGCAGCCTTGTCTCGATTTGCACCCCACATGACACAGGATGAGAGGAGGCCGACTTCACATTTCGAGTGAGGTCTGAAGCCCAAGATTAATAGTATGCTGACAGTACTCTTATGCATAGAACTGAAGGACATGGTACGTAGAGCCACCAAGGCTGGGAGTTACATAGAGGCTAGAGTGAGCCAGAGTAGAGCTAGACTGCTTATGAGGCCGGCAGACCAGAGAGGTTTCCTTAGTGGAAACAAGAGGCCTAGAGACTGGACTAGGGCAGAGCCTGCAGGAGGACATTATAGGCCAGCTCAGAGGGGATGTGCCAGTTGTGGTAGGTATCATGTACCTGGACCGTGTCTCGCAGCACCGGGCACTTGTTACAGATGCAGAAAGGCGGGTCATAGGATCACAGACTGTCAATTCTCTCCTAGTTATCAGTCGTTAGCAGTGCCATGACCAGCATTACCATAGCCAGAGACCGCGCCTGCTTTCCCACAGAGGCCACAGTTTCAGCAGACGGCTCAAAGAGCACTTGTTGGGCAGAAGCCCCAGGGCAGAGGACTAGTTCAGAGAGGAGGCCAGAGGCAGGCAGTACCTACTCAGTAGCCGCAGCCAGTGAGAGTGTATGCAATGGAGGCACATGAGGAGCATGAGCTTGATCGTATGGAGGATATCTGTGCTGACCATGAGGCACATGTGTTGATCGGAGGTATTCTTCTCATTTGTGGTAGATCAGCATGTGTTCTGTTTGATTTTGGTGCTTCACATTCATTTATATCACCTGCTTGTGCACGACGGATTGGTTTGTCACCCAATGAATTAGATGTTGCATGGTCTGTACACACGCCTTTGGGAGAGTCTACTATAGTCGAACATATGTATAGAGATTGCATGATTAAATTGGGTAGACTGGAGTTGTCTGGCGATTTGATCGCCTTAAAAATTGGAGGTTTTGATGTGATATTGGGGATGGACTGGTTATGTAGGCACCATGTGACATTGGATTGCTATGTGGGGATGGTGATAGTTAGAGTGTCAGATCAAACCACTCATTGTTTCAAATGTGAGGGGTTGAAGTCGCGGATTGGTCTGGTAGCATCTGTGATAGCAGAGGAGCTTAGGAGTGACACCCTTGTCATCTCCGATGTACTTGTAGTGTAGGAGTTTGCGGATGTGTTTCCAGAGGATTTACTTGGATTACCACTTGCTAGAGGAGTAGAGTTCAGGATCTAGTTGATGCCTAGTACGACTCCAGTTTTGAAGCCACCCTATCGGCTTGCGAAACCAGAACAGGAGGAACTGAAGAAACAGTTAGATGAGCTTCAAGAGAAGGGATTCATCAGACCGAGTGTGTCGCCATGGGGTGCACCAGTTTTGTTTGTGCAGAAGAAAGATGGTAGTTTGAGGATGTGTATCGATTATAGGCAACTGAATCAAGTGACAGTGAAGAACAAGTATCCTTTGCCTAGGATTGATGATGAAAAAGAGTAGGAGACTACTCTACAGGTCCACGATCTACAACAATTAAGAAGATAACAATGCGGAAACATACATGATAAGTCATGAAAATACCGCATTATAGCACATTAATTCCATGACTTATCTGGTTTTATTTCATATTTAATTCCCAATTTTACTTAGAAATTGTCAAAGTCTTTCATCTTTGCATATTATTTTCATTGTCTAAATTTTGCCTAATTTGTTGATGTAGAGATACTCTCGATGATTATAGAAGTCACGGTTCAAACGGCGTAAAAATCGGAGTCAAATTGTAGAAGATATGACCACGTTCGCTGGCCGTTCGCCTGTCGTTCGAACGTTGGTGTTCTACAGAGAAACCCGAGAGCAGCGTGAGCTGGCCGTTTGCCTGCCGTTCGAACGTTAGTGATCTACAGAGCATTTATGATGAACGTTCGTTGGCCGTTCGATTGCCGTTCGAATGTTGGTGTTCTACAGAGAAACCCGAGAGCAGCGTTCGCTGAACGTTCGACTGTCGTTCGAACGTTGGTGAAAAATAGAGAAATTGTGAGCAACGTTCGCTGACCGTTCGATGAACGTTCGAACAAGAGAAAAGGAAACAACTTTTTGACCTGAACGTTCGACCCGCGTTCGATGAACGTTCGAACGTTCAAGTAGTAAAACCTATTATAAAATTCCGAACTTTGCGGATTTTTTTCCTTTTTCTTGGGGATCTTTTTCTAGTATTTAGGAGGACTTTTAGGGTTTCTAATAAAGAAGATTAGGTCGTTTTTGGACTTGAAAATCGTGGATATACAAGGAAAGGAAGTTCTCTCTTCCTTAGGAGTCTTGGAAGGCAAGTTTCTATTTTCTCTTCAAGGGATTTCTGGGCAAGTTTGGAGATATAAAAAGGAGGAGCTTGAACGTGAATGAGGAGGATTGATGCTGGGAACGTGAGGAAGAACTAGGAACGTGGGAAATCAAAGCTTGGATTCCATTAGTTTACTTCTTCTCTTTTCTTCTCTTTTTAATATACTCTGTTTTTAATGGTTATTCTTAGTTCAGTAATGAACTAATTTTTATTTCTAAGGCTTTGATGTAATCTAAACATGATGTTTTAATTCTGAATACTATTGCTAAAGGATTTATGATTCACTATTTGAGTATTTTATTATTGTGCTTAACCCAATTGAGTATTTGATCACCATTCAATTGTATTTGATAATTATATTGAGACCGAGAGGAGATATACAATTTTAGTTCCTATGATAAAATACCATACTCTACATGTTGATAGAGATATTGGCATGGTTTATGTAGCTTTGTGTTTTTGACATGAAAATCTACAGATCTTAATGTGCCTTGTTGCTTTTAAATTCACATAGAGATATAGTGAGTTATCGTGGGAAGGTAAGTTCGTTGGTGCTCGAGAGAGACCATTGGATAAAATAGGGATTTTCGCTTTCAAATTGGATTATAAAATTCATTAGCATGTGTATTCAAGAATTAATTCAGATTTGTTTATGATGAAATCAAATGCCTTAGTATTTTAAATCTCTTATTAAATCTAAATCTTATATTTTCTTAGGTGATAATTTTAATTGTTAGTTAAATACTCATCTCAATCTTTGATTATTCAAATAGAATTTAGGATAGTAATTTCAGTATTTAGTAGCTACCATTCCCTGTGGGTTCGACACTCTATTTCATCACTTTATTACTTGTTACGAATTCGTGCACTTGCGAAAAAGTACATCAATACACACAGAGAATTATACGAGGAAACCTGAATCCAGATCCAGGAAAAACCTTGAGTCTATATGAGGCGACTAACCCTTGGAATCTCCACTATTGAATGAAAAACAATTACAAAGGAGCACACACTTAACCTTTACAATTGAACTCACTCAACAGCAAACCACAGCTCGAATCCACGAACTGCAACACAGCTTGAATCCACAAGCTGCAAAACACGATCAATCCAGATCGCAACAATCACTCAACAGTGATCCACAGTTGGAATCCACGAACTGCAACACAGCTTGAATCCACAAGCTGCAAAACACGATCAATCCAGATCGCAACAATCACTCAACAGTGATCCACAGTTGGAATCCACGAACTGCAACACAGCTTGAATCCACAAGCTGCAAAACACGATCAATCCAGATCGCAACAATCACCTCAGAGTCCACTGAGACGATCCAATGCAATAGGAATCCACCTATGCATCCAACAAGGTCGATCACCAATCCAGGCGATCACACGATCAGATGAAGTTCCGAATTGAGGAAGAATCCTCAAACTTCAATTCCAGGTGATCTCTCTCATATCTCCCCCTCACTCGATCGCCGACTCTCTAAAGAAGAATTGATTGAATCTCGAACACCTCAAGATCCAAATCAAATTAATCCAAAGAAAAAAGTCTTCACTAAAAATTACAGCACGTCTATTTAAAGAAGAAAACTCAGATCGCATCGAGCGCTAGTGGCGTCGTGGTGCGATCGGGGTAGACGGCTGGAAGCGAACTCAAGTCCCGCTCAGAACAAGTTGACTCAGTTAAGGGCACGCTGCCAGCGCGCTGCTAGCGGGAGGGAACGCGGCATGTGCATAGCTGATCATTAGAATCTTCAATCTCGCTCTACGCTACCAGCGGCGTGTCGGCGTCGCCTTACGACGCTAGTGCACGTGCCTTACTTTCAAAGCACTGATTCACTTATGCGCTGCCAGCGGAGTAGCAACGGCGTTGTTCCTCGCAAGTGCCTTTACAAGAGATGATTTATTTATAAAACCTGTCATTTCCTTGAGGCTACCAGGGGCGTGGTAGCTGTGTGGCAGCATCGTCTTCTTCTTCTTTACTAAATTCACAGAATTTTCATTATTGATTCTGCACATCTTGAAGATTATTAGAAGATATGATTTGTCAAACATTTGCCATAAAAGGAGTGTGAGTTTTCACACTTACAGATGACCTGTTTGACCAGTTAGGAGGTGCATCTTGGTTCTCCAAGATAGATGTGCGCGCGTCGGAAATGCAGCACGGGAAAGTTCGGAGTCACCACCGCCTGATGGGGTGCAGGCGGACACCTGGGTGCCTAATCTTGTCTATTGGGCTTTGGTCTACGGCTTGAGATTCTAAGTCGGTTCTCGGTTGCGGTCTGGGGAAGTCCGTGGACACCCCAGTCCACCCCGTCGGATGACGGGTCCTGTGGGTTCCCTGGTTTGAGTCAGTTTGCTTTGGTCTCACCCGATTCCTAATCCGATATGCAATTGGGTTAAGTCTGGCGGGACCACCTGAGTGGTGTGGGTCCCTTTAATTGATTTTATCTTGCTTAATTTAGGTGATCTGAGTCTGACTGGGTGGGCCCCGTCGGAAGGCCCACGGTGTCCTTAGCGGACTTGGGTAAGCCCATGTGCCCCTGGTGGGCCTCTGCCTAAGCCTAGGAGGCCCTATGGACTTAGGTGGGAATGAATTGATTTTACTTAGTTTGTTTGAGTTGGAGGCTTACGTGATTTTCATGCACTAAGTGGGCCTGTACTGGTTTGTGGGCCCCTGGGTGGGCCCCCATGGGGGATGCCAAAAATGTTTTCAACTTCTCTTGTTTACATTTGCCAAAGTCTTTTGGACATTGGGCTTGGGGCCCGTAGTCCAGTTTTGGGCTTGAAAGCCCGAATTCCATGTAGTTAGGGTTTAAACCCACACTTGGTTTGGTTAGTGGGCTTTGGCGGGCCCGATAGGCCCTAGCCCTGGGTCTCGGCCAAACCACACAATTTAGAACATATTCAACACATCAGGGTTCGGGTGGACCGCATTGGGTTTGGCCCGCCCGATTTGATCGGTTAGTTTTACTTAACTTGCTTGGGTGGCATGCTTTAGGATTTATAGGGCTTGGTGGGCCCCGTTGGAAGGCCCACTAGTGTACCAAATTGGACCGGTGGTCCAAGTCCCAAGTCGGGTTTCCGGGTCACCCGGAAACCCTATTGGTTCACTTGGTTTGGTTCAAACCATCATAAAATTCGGCAAGGAACCCCAAAAAGACATAAAATTGTATTTCTGTGTGTATCCGACCTTAGTTGCCGGATACACACAGGCCATAGGTGATCCGGCCTGAGTTGCCAGATCAACTCAGAAATGGCCTTTTCGGGCTTTGGCCATTGGGGTGGGTTCCTGGGCTCCCTAGGGATCTTCTATAAGCTGTGTGGGCCCCTGGATGGGCCTACATTGGTTCAGGTTCAGGGGAGAAGCCTCATTGGGCTTCTTTTTGGGTCTCTTAGCTAGGCAAGGGAGCTAGCCATGGTGCATGGGCCTGCTTCTTCTCCCTTTCTTTCCGGTGGCGCAACAGCAGCGAGGTAGGGGTCTTGGCACCCTACCTGAGTGTTTTCAGGCCATCCATCAACAAACAATCATGGTCAATGGGCTAGATTTTCAAGCCATGCGGACTTGATCACACAACCAACATACTGTAATGCATGGGGCAGCAATAACAAAGAAAGACCATAACTGATGTTCAAAAGATTAAAATACAGCTAGGGGGATGTGGGATGCCTAGGGCTAGAGGGGAGAATTCATCTTTGTGCACGGGTTCTCATGGGCTAATATCAGGCATGGTCATGGGCTTCCCATCCTGCTGGGACAGCAGCCAGTAGTGGAGGTTTGCTGCTGTGCCCAGCAGCAGCTCACTTGGGTCTTGGGAGGACTTAAACAACAAAGATAAGGAAAGAAAGGGGAGGTCATGCTCATGGGGAGTGCCTATATGTGTGCACATACTTGGAACAGCCCAAACCACTTCAACGTGTCAAGTATACACCAACAAAAACAAGTAACCACCTGCTGCACCTGTACAGGGCAGCAACCATTGGGGGGAGTTGGGACATGCAAATGAAGAGGGGAAGTGCCTGGAGGTCAGGTGAGTTGATGCATACATATCTGATCCCCAATGGGTAGGGTTTAGGACCATCAATAAGTGGGCAAATCTGCTGGAGACAGCCACCACTAAGGGACTAAACATGCTACCAAAAAAAGGGGGGGGGGGGGGGGGGGGGGGGGTGCTGCTGCTGTCTTCAGCAGCAACTCAGGTGGGCCACCACAGGCTACAAGGGGCAAGGGGAGCATGGTCGGGTACACAAAAAATACTGACATGAATAAAGAAGGGAGGCATGCTAAAAAGGGAATAATACCGGGGTGGTTTTAGTCTTCTAGCATTGCTGGAACAGCAGCAAACAGTGAGGGTCTGCTACTGTTCCCAGCAGCAACTCACTTGGATTTTGGGGAGTCAATCCGCAATGATGATGAGAGAAAAGGCCTCATGCTCATTGGGGTGGGATAACACAATTAAAACAGCAAGTTAAGGGGGAAAGGGTGCATGCTTTGACACTAAAAAAAACAGCAAAGAACAATCACAGCAGTAACATGTTAGTGAGGGCTCATATGAAAAGTAACAAAACAGTGAATTATATGGAGAGAGAACCATGCATATGAGGGGATCATAACGGTAAAGATAATAACTGAGTAAGCAAAGGCATGTCAAAGCCCAAGACAGCAAACCCAAAACAGTAGCATGCTTGGTTTAGCAAAACAAAATCGAGTTCAAGGGGGAAGAAAAAGAAATGCACTCCCACCTAATATAAATAGCAAGCAAGCACACAATAGCAAAAAAAGAAAGAAAATCACTAGAACAAGCCTACTACCAGCAACCAAATATCCCAAAAAACATAAGAAGAGGTGAGAAGAGAGAAGAAACAAGAAGGGAATGGGGGATGTTATGAGGGTACATTAGATCACAAGCTAAGAAGGAACATGCCCGTTCTAAAAACATTGCACAGAAAAAGGCCAAAACAGTAGCATAATGAGCACCTAAAAATATGTAAAAACTAATCTCTAGTACTCCCAAGAACACCCTACGTAAACCTCTTGCTTATGGTGGCTTCATGTCATGAGAAGATGGCAAATCATGCTCAAACCACCAAGCAAGAGAGCTCATGCAAAGGGAAGAAGACAAGCTTAAAAAAAATATTTTAGAAAAATCTGATTTTAACATATATGCCACACAATGTGGTGAAGAACCTTACCTTAGTGTTCTAAACTTCTTGGTGGAGATATGTGATCCTCTTGGAGCACCACCACAGCCGGGAACTCCTCCTCTTGACAGCAACAGCAATGGCTTCTGTTCTTGTTTTTGGGTTCAAGTGAAGGAGGAGGAGGAGAAGGAGAGGTGGAGCAACTCTAGGGTGGTGTGGAGAGGTGGTGGAGGCAAGGGAGGTTGAGAAGAGAGGGATTCAGAGAGGCAAAAGTGGGCCAAGAAGCTGCAAGGCCGAAAAAATGAGCCAACCCCTTGAAAAGGGGCTGCTGCCCCCTTAAATAGTGTTTTTTTTTGTAGCCGATGAACAATGCCGGATACACTATTCACTATGTGTATCCGGCCTTGGAGGCCGGATACACTAAGGGTTATGTGTATCCGGCCTCCAAGGCCAGATACAAAGCATAATTATTTGTAAAATTAATGCCGCCGTGAATCTGTCGGAGAATCGGCGCGAATCTCGCCGGGTAAATCTTTGTATCCGGTATTTGAGTCCGGATATACACAAGGGTATGTGTATCTGGCATATTTGACCGGATACAAATCAAAAAAATTACGGATTTGCCCTTTGACTTGATCGATTTGACACTTTTGGATATCTACGGATCGCCCCCTGCGAATTTTGGTTTAGTCCCTAAGATTTTTAGTGATTTTTGGATATTTAAGATTAAGTCCCTGAGATTTTTTGCTGCGTTGGCCGCCACGTGGGCAGTTCCTGCGCCACATGTGCGGTTTTTGGTTTTCCTGCGTGGAAACTTCGACAACTCATATCTCCTTCATCCGAACTCCGATTTGAGCAAACTCAGTTGTGTTAGACTCGTATCGGAGCCCTCTATCCAATGACATAGGGCTAAGCACTTGGCACGAGGTTCGAGGAAAAGTCAACTTTCGGCTCATCCTCAAGTTTGACCGCCCGCAGAACCTTCATCCGGACTCCGATTCCGGCAAACTCAATTGCGTTGAACTCGTGTCGGGATTCTCTATCGATTGAGATAAAGTAAGGTGGCCAACTTTCACTTGATCAAAAAGTCAATTTTCCACCCCTTAGGGCTTGACTTTCTGTCTAGGGTTTGCATTTCTAGCCCTTTCGGGAGCGCAAAAATGAGGTGCTTACAATAGACTTGAGGTCAGGATACCATCAGTTGAGAGTAGCAGAGGAGGACATAGAGAAGACAGCTTTCCGTACACACTATGGGCATTATGAGTTCTTGGTTATGCCTTTTGGGCTAACCAATGCCTCAGCTGTTTTCATGGACCTCATGAACAAGATTTTTTATTCAAACTTGGACAGTTTCATAGTGGTGTTCATTGATGACATCCTAGTATATTCTAAGACCCGAGAGGCACATGTTGGGCATTTGAAGGCAATATTGCACACCTTGAGAGACTACGGGTTGTATGGGAAATTCAGCAAGTGTCAGTTTTGGCTGAGACAGATTTCCTATTTAGTTCATGTTATCTCAGGAGAGGGTATATCTGTGAACCCTGAGAAGGTTAAGGTAGTAGTAGAATGGCCTAGACTCACTACAGTGACAGAGGTCAGGAGTTTCCTTGGTATGGCAGGGTACTATAGGAGATTCATCGCAGGATTTTCACGTATAGCTGCACCTTTGTCGAATCTAACCAAGAAGGCAGTGAAATTCCAATGGGATGAGAAATGTGAGCAGAGTTTCCAGGAATTGAAGCAGAGATTGACTACTGCACCAGTTTTGATTGTGTCATCCATGGATGAGGCATTTGCAGTATATTGTGATGCTTCTAGGATCGGATTGGGATGTGTATTGATGCAGCAGGGCAGAGTTATAGCGTATGCTTCGAGATTATTGAGGCCGCACGAAAAGAACTACCCTACTCACGATCTAGAGTTAGCAGCCATAGTCTTCGCACTGAAGCTATGGAGGCATTATCTTTATGGGGTAGAGTTTGAGATATTTTCTGACCATAAGAGGTTGAGATATCCGTTTTCACAAAAAGACTTGAATGAGGCAGCGAAGGTGGATGGATCTACTAAAGGATTTTGTAAGTGTGAAAACTCACACTCCTTTTATGGCAAATGTTTGACAAATTATATCTTCTAATAAACTTCAAGATGTGCAGAATCAAAATGGAAGTTCTGTGAATTTAGTAAAGAAGAAGGCGATGCTGCCACACAGCTACCACTTCACTGGTAGCACAAGGGAATGCAAGGTTTTCTAAATAAAGGATATTTCGTAAATGCACTTGCGAGGAACAACGCCGCTACCACTCCGCTGGCAGCGCATAAGTGAAATAGCGCTTTGAAAGTAAAGAACGCGCACCTGCGTCGTAAGACGATGCCGACACGCTGCTGGTAGCGCAGAGCAAGATTCAAGAATCTTAAAATCAGTGGTGCACATGCCGCATTCCCTCCCGCTAGCAGCACTGCCAGCGCGCCCTTAATTGGGTCAATTTGGATTTGAGCGGGACTTGAGTTCGCTTCCAGCCGTCTACCCCGATCGCAAAGCGACGCCACCAGCGCGCGATGCGATCTGAGTTTTTCTTCTTTAAATAGACGTGCTGTATCTTTTAGAAATGACTTTTTTATTTTGATCAATTCGATTTGGATCTTGAGGTGTTCGAGATTCAATCAATTCATCTTTAGAGAGTCGGTGATCGAGTGAGGGGGAGATCTGAGAGAGATCTCCTGGAATTGAAGTTTGAGGATTCTTCTTCATTTCGGAACTTCACCTGATCGTATGATCTCCTGGATTGGTGATCGCACTTGATGGATGCATAGGTGGATTCCTATTGCATTGGATCATCTCAGTGGACTCTGAGGTGATTGTTACGATCTGGATTGATCGTGAATTGCAGCTTGTGGATTCAAGTTGTGTTACAGTTCGTGGATTCGAGCTGTGGATCGCTGTTGAGTGATTGTTACGATCTGGATTGATCGTGAATTGCAGCTTGTGGATTCAAGTTGTGTTGCAGTTCGTGGATTCGAGCTGTGGATTGCTGTTGAGTGAGTTCGATTGTAAAGGTTAAGTGTGTTTTCCTTTGTAATTGCTTTTCATTCAATAGTGGAGATTCTAAGGGTTAGTCGCCTCATATAGACTCGAGGTTTTTCCTGGATCTGGATTCAGGTTTCCTCGTATAAATTCTGTGTGTTTGTTTCCGCATTGTTAAGATCAAAATTGTTGTAGATCAAGGACCTATAGAGTAGTCTCCTACTCTTTCAATTGGTATCAGAGCCTATTCACTTTGAATTGTTATACAAAGTGTGATCTAGATCTATAGCATGGGCTTTGGAAAAGAAGGAGGATCTGCCTCTAGACCTCCATTATTCGAAGGTAACAATTATTCTTACTAGAAAGCAAGGATGAGAGCTTACCTGAAATCTATCGATGAGCGTGTCTGGCTCTCGGTATGTAATGGTTATCATCCACCACAAATCACAACAGAAGGAGGTGTTGTGATGCCTAAACCTCATGATTAGTGGAGTAAAGCTGAATCTGATCTATGTGGATGGAACAACAAGGCAATGAATGCCTTATTTTGTGCTGTAAGTGTTGAGGAATTTAGGAGAATTTCCTCATATGAAGTAAGTAAGGACGCTTGGGACATTCTTGAGGTCACTCATGAAGGAACCTCAGCTGTCAAGCTGTCTAGACTTCAAAGACTTACAACATCTTTCGAAACTCTATACATGAAAGATGATGAGTCCTTTGATGAATTTTATGCTAGACTTTCGGATATTGTTAATTCGAGCTTTAACCTTGGAGAAAAGATCTCTACATCCAAGGTTGTTAGAAAGATCTTGAGATCTTTGCCTGAAAAATTCAGACCAAAAGTTACTGCCATTCAAGAGGCAAAAGATGTGGATACCATGAGAATTGAAGATCTTGTAGGATCTTTACAGACTTATGAGCTAGATCTGAATATTCCTAAAAGGAGTAAAGCAATAGCTCTAAAATCTGTAAATAATGAAGAATCTGATGATTCTGAAGTAGATCTGGATGAGTTAGTTCTCTTAGCTAAAAAGTTCAAGAGAATGTTTAACAAGAGACAATCTAATCCTTTATTATCCATGGATAGATCTAATAGAAGATCTGATAAGAAAATTTTTGATCTAAGAAAGGAGAAGAAATTTTCTCAGAACAATGAAGTTCAATGCTATAAATGCAAAGGATTTGGACATGTTGCTTCTGATTGTCCCTCAAAGGATAAAAAGAAAAAGACAAATTATCAGGTTACTTGGGATGACAGTAATACTGATAATTCTTCTCAATCAGATGAGGATATTTCTGCTAATTTTACTGCTTTCAATTCCTTTTACTCATCTTCTTCTGGTAGTTCAATCTTTGACATTGTAGGAGATAATAAAGAAAGTTTATCAAATGATAAAGAAGAATTACAAGAAGCATACAATCAGCTATATAAGGAATTCAATAGAGCTCAGAAGAAACTCAAGAAACTGAGTAAAAAATTGAAGGAGTCAGAAACAGAGAAAAATAAAGCTTTTGCAGAAATAGATTCAATAAACAAGAAGTTACTTGAAAGACATGTCAAAGAAAATGTTCTGGTAACTTCTTTGACTGAAAAAACTGAAAAATTAAAAGAAAAGGAAGTTCAGATTTCTGCACTTCAAGGTAGAGTTATTGAACTTGAGAAATTGTCAAATTCAATTAAATCTAATGCTTCAAATTTTTCTGCAGGAAATCATCAAATTGATGAGGAATCAACTTCAAAGGAAGTTACTGAAAGCTCAAATTCTGCTGAAACAAGAATGATTGAAAAGCTTGATGTAAGTAATCAAAATAAGGAATTTTCACAGAAAAATTCTGCTGGAGAAGTAAGCTCAACAGGTAAATCTTCAACATCTGAAAAATCTAAATCTGTACAGTTTAGAAATACTATCAAATCTGGAAATTTTGATTCTTCTGAATATAGGTTCATACCTGTGTGCCATCATTGCAATAAAAAAGGTCATATAAGACCAAAGTGCTATGTTTTGCATGGTTTTCCCAAGGGATATTTTGACAGTAAGAGGAAAGTAAATCAAAGTCAGTCCTTGGATTTACATAACAGATTTGATTCCTTGTTAAAATTGACTGAATCATTAAATAAGGAAGTTACAAATCTGTCAAAGAAACTTCCTTCAAATTCTCAAGTTGTTGATGAAGGTACTTCTCAGAAAACACCTGAAAAACAGATTTGGGTTAGAAAAGACTCCTTAGTTGCAAATGTGGTTCATATAGCTTTGAAAGTTCATGATGTCAACATGTGGTACTTGGATAGTGGTTGTTCAAGACATATGTGTGGACATAAGTCTATGTTTAGTACCTTTGAAGAATATTTTGGTGGAAGTGTAACATTTGGTGATGGAAGCACTTCTCAAGTCAAAGGTAAAGGAACAGTAAATGGTCCTAATGGAGTTTGTCTAAAGAATGTGTTATTTGTATCTGGTTTGAAAGCAAACTTAATTAGTATTAGCCAGTTATGTGATTCAAGATTTTTTGTCAACTTTACCAGAAAAGAATGTACAATTTTGGATAATTCTGGTAAAACAGTTCTTATAGGTGTAAGAACAAGTGACAATTGTTATGGAATCATTGGAAACAATGAAAGCTCTTTAAAATCCTCTATATGCAATGAAATTGATTTGTGGCATATAAGACTTGGTCACATTAACTATAGAGATTTGTCAAAAATCTCTAAGTCTGAATTGGTTAGAGGAATTCCCAAGTTTGGGAACAATAAAAAGAAAGGAATGTGTGGTCCTTGCAATCAAGGAAAGCAAATCAAAGCCACACACAAGAAAACCAACATTGTAGGAACCTCTAGACCATTAGAACTGATTCATATGGACTTAATGGGACCTACAAAGACTGAAAGTCTTGGAGGAAAGAGGTATATCTTTGTTGCTGTAGATGACTATAGTAGATACACCTGGGTAAATTTTCTAAGAGAAAAATCTGAATGTTTTGATTGCTTTAAACAATTGTGCTGTCAAATTCAAGTTGAAAAGAATTTGCAAATAGGGAGGATTGTTAGAATAAGATCTGATCATGGGACAGAATTTGAAAATCAGATGTTTTCCAAGTTTTGCGAAGAACAAGGAATTAAACATGAATTTTCTGCTCCTAAGACCCCACAACAAAATGGAGTTGTGGAAAGGAAGAACAGAGTTTTGCAAGAAATGGCTAGAACCATGATGATAGCCAAGAAAGTGTCAACAAAATTCTGGGCTGAAGCAATAAATACTGCCTCTTATATAAGTAACAGAGTATATGTCAGATCTGGGTGGAAACAAACTCCTTATGAAATTTGGAAAGGAAAACAGCCAAACTTGAAATATTTTAGAGTTTTTGGAAGTAAATGTTATATCCTAAGGGACAGAGAAAATCTAGGAAAATTTGATTCTAGAAGTGATGAAGGAATTTTTCTAGGATATTCCTCTTCAAGTAGAGCATACAGAGTTTTTAACTTACAAAAATCTGTTGTAATGGAGTCTATTAATGTGTTAATAGATGATGAAGGAATTGACTGTGAATTTTTGCAGGTTGTAGATGAAGAGGATGAAATCAGAGATGCTTCCTCAAGCAATGAAGTTGTTCCTCTGACAAAAACTCTCAAAGATCACCCAACTGAGCAAATTGTTGGAAATATTTCAGATGGAGTAAGAACAAGACATCAATTACATAATGAGGTAAGGTTTTCTTCTTATCTATCTCAATTTGAGCCAAAATCTTATAAAGATGCCTTGTTGGATGACTCTTGGTTAAATGCTATGCATGAAGAACTAAACCAATTTACTAGAAATAATGTATGGGAATTGGTTGAAAGACCCTCTAATCTGAATGTGATAGGAACCAAATGGATTTTTAAGAACAAATCTGATGAGAATGGGGTTGTAACCAGAAATAAAGCTAGGCTTGTTGCTCAGGGATACACCCAAGTAGAAGGAATAGATTTTGATGAAACCTTTGCTCCTGTAGCTAGGTTAGAGTCAATCAGATTGCTTTTGTCTATTGCATGCTATTTGAAGTTTAAACTATTTCAAATGGATGTTAAGAGTGCATTCTTGAATGGATATCTGAATGAAGAGGTTTATGTAGAGCAACCTAAAGGATTTGAGGACTCAAATTATCCTAAACATGTTTATAAGCTGAATAAGGCCTTGTATGGATTCAAACAAGCTCATAGAGCTTGGTATGAGAGACTCACCTCCTTCTTACTTGAATCTGGATTTATGAGAGGAAATGTGGATAAAACTCTCTTTATTCAAAGAGATTCCAAGCATATTTTGATTGCTCAAATCTATATTGATGATATAGTGTTTGGATCTACTTCTGAAACTCATGCTCATTCCTTTGGAGACTTAATGAAGAGTGAATTTGAGATGAGTATGATGGGTGAACTGAATTTTTTCTCAGGTCTTCAGATTTATCAATCTAAACAAGGGATTTTTATCTCTCAAGCAAAATATGCAAGAAATCTAGTCAAGAGATTCAGTTTAATTCATGCAAAACATGCTAGGACTCCTATGAGTACTAGTTTAAAGCTTGGAAAGATGAATCTGGGAAGGATATAGATCCTACCTTGTACAGAGGGATGATTGGAAGTCTTCTGTACTTAACAGCAAGTAGACCTGATATAAGTTTTAGTGTTGGAGTTTGTGCAAGATATCAGGCTAATCCTAAAGAATCTCATCTAAATGCTGTGAAAAGGATTATAAAGTATGTAAATGGAACTGTTGATCTGGGAATTTGGTTCTCCAAAGAAACAAACCCATATCTTACTGGATATACTGATGCTGAATGGGCTGGGTGTATGGATGATAGAAAAAGCACCTCTGGTGGTTGCTTTTATATGGGTAATAACCTCATTGCTTGGTTAAGCAAAAAGCAAAACTCAGTCTCACTGAGTACAGCTGAAGCAGAGTACATTGCTGCAGATAGCAGTTGTACTCAACTAATTTGGATGAAACAAATGCTATCTGATTATGGTTTAGATCAGGATCAAACGATTCTCTTCTGTGACAATCAAAGTGCCATAAATATTTCCAAAAATCCTGTCCAACACTCAAGGACTAAACATGTAGACATCAGGCATCCCTTTATAAGAGAGTTAATTGAAGACAAAACTGTTATGATTGAATATATATCTACTGAAAAACAATTGGCTGATATTTTCACTAAACCTTTAGATCAGAACAGATTTGAAACTCTTAGGAAATCCCTAGGAGTATGCTCTCAAAATTGAAAATCAGGTTCTGTTTTGAGTTAATTTAAATGTAAAATGATTTACATGTCTGTTCAAAATGAACTTATGTGTTCTTGATACTAAAATCTTAATTCAGGAAGCTTGAGTCTATGCATATTGATAGAAATGTCTTATAATCAACTATCAATTTTGTCTTAAACACCTTTGTGTATTGAAGTTTATTGTGTGTTTGAAGCTTGGGATCTATAGGCTATCACCTTTATGAAAAGAAAAGTTTTGGAAATGGCTGCCATAGAGATTAGAGTGAAAGCCACTGTAATTCTCAAAAAGAAAAAGAGAAATAAGGTATATTCTTGGAATGAACTGTAAACTCAGGTTTTTTAAGGGTCAATGCCTTCTTCAAAAAGAAAAGAAAAAGAGATAAGAAAAGGCTACCTATCTCTGATGTGCGAAAGCCACCAAAATGAAGTTTGGGGTATGTCTATACTTTCCAAGTATGATTACACTAAAATAGCCTTCCATATGTATAAAGTGTAAAAGTCAAAAATGTATTTCACACACTACACAAGCATTGATTCATTGATATGCATATGTGCTCAATATCTTGAAGAAAATTTATAGTATGAGAAACCATGAAGGAATTTTTACCATAGATATGAAATGTATCACATCTGAATTAACCTTGATAGGTTCTTCAAAATCAGTTTTGTGATGATTACTTCTTGGATTGAATAAAAGTTGATTATCTGGATGATTTTTAGTTCAGTTAAAATCTTAGCTTTGTGTTTAGATGTATGATTTTTTCATGAAGAATAGTTCAAACTCTTTTTATAAATTTTTGCCTTGTAATTGTATTTTTTCTTGACTGTGCATGTGCACCTTCTACGTCGCTAGAAGCGTGCTGGTAGTTCTCTCCTTTCTTTCATGTTTTGGCACCTGCCATGTTAAGCGTCGCTGGAGGCACGCTGGCAGCGAAATCTTTTTGCCTATAAAAAGGGGAAATCTGTTTCACTTTTTACCTTTGTTTTTTTTCTTTGTCTACGATTCACCTCGCTCCTCGAGTCGTTGTGCTTCGTGCCTTCGTTCTTCCCTTCCTTCACCTTGTCAACTGTTCAGGTAAAAAAAATTTTTTTTTGTCTTCGTCTTGCTTCTTCATTTTCTTCTTCTAGTTGCAGTGTTCTTCTCTCGTTCTTTTAAGTTAGGGTTTGATAGATTGTTCTGCCATTAGGGCTTTGTCGTGCATTGCTTGTTTCTGTTTGTTTGTTCTCTCTCTTCTATTTTTTTCTCCTGTATCTTCATCATGCCTCCCAAGAAAAGCCTAGGACTGATTCTCCTTCCACATCTTCTCCACCTGTGAGAACCTCTCCAGTTATCTCTTCTCCACCGGTGAGACCCCCATCCCCATCACCTTCATCTGAACCATTCATTGGAAATGGTTTGTCTGATTATAATGATTTCTTCAAGCACAGGCCACTCCTCTTGGAAAGGGCCATTAAGCTTGACTCATTCTCTGACACTCCGCTCTTCTCCTTGTTTTCGGACAATGGATGGAAGAAATTTGCTCTGTTAAATGGTTTTGCTTATCAAGACCTGGTTCGAGAGTTCTATTCGAACCTCCACCATCTTCATCTTGCAAATCAAGGCTTCGTCAAAGCCTATGTCCGGGGCATCTCTTTCGACTTCTCGAAAGAACTTATCTCCTCTCTTCTGGAACTGCCCATTGTCGAATCTCCTTCCTTTGACTTTCTAGCCTCTCACTCTGATCCTCCCATGGAGTCAATAATTTCTTCTCTTATTGTTCAGGGTGCTCCCACCTCCATCAAAAATAAGCCAAACTATCTTCCTCATGGCTCTCTCCAAGATCTTCTCGGGATCTTGAATCTGTTCATTTGTGCTTCTCTTGTTCCCTCCGATCATCATTCTGAGATTTCTCACTCTCGAGCAAGACTCCGTCATGCTCTATGGAACAGAGAAAGCGTCTGTCTTCGTTCCATCATCTTCAATCAGATCATCTAGTCTAGGAATTTGAAATCCAAGACTTCTGCTCTTCCCTTTGGGATTTTCATCACTTACTTGTGCATTCACCAAGGGATCCTACCTGATCCTGTTGAATTGATCCTTCACCCCAAACCTCCCATCGATGCCTCCACCCTTACCAGAAGCAAAAGAGCGAATCCCTTTCGGTTGGCTTCTTCGGAGCCTTCTTCTTCTCAATCCTCCTTGTCCAGTTCTGATGCTACGGCAATCATGGACAAGTTGAATTCCATGGAAGCCTCCCAGGAGGCTTTAAATTCTGAAGTAAGGGTTCACATGCTCATGATGAGCATGTTCAAATCTGAGACCCAAAAGAAGCTGGATAAGCTTGCAAAGGATGTAGATTTTGTATGTGGAGAGGTGCAAAGGGATGTTGCTGCGCAGCAACGCATGCAAAATGAAGCTGATCATTTTCTGGGTAGCATTCGAAAAACCCAGTTGGAGATGGATCACAAGTTGTGTTGGCTGCACTCCCGGTCCCAAGATGCGTACAAGCATTATTCAAGAACTTGGGAACCAAAACCACCTTCCAGAAAGGGGGAGTTTTTTGGTTGATGATGTTGCTGGTTGATCATTTAAAAATGTGTTGTTTGTTATGTTGTTTTTGTGGTTTCTGAAAGTTGGTTTAAGGGGGAGTTTTTTTTTGGTTGAATGTATACATGTATATATATCTTCTGAAAAATGTATATTTTTTTTGGAAATGAATGAAATTCTGAGTTCTCCCTTATCATTTTGTCTCCCTTATCAGTGTGTTTTGAATTTTTAAATGGAAATAAATATTATCTGAATTTGATATTAAGCACTGTTTTAAGTTTGTTGTCAGGCATTTGCCAAGGGGGAGATTGTAAGTGTGAAAACTCACACTCCTTTTATGGCAAATGTTTGACAAATTATATCTTCTAATAATCTTCAAGATGTGCAGAATCAAAATGGAAGTTCTGTGAATTTAGTAAAGAAGAAGGCGATGCTGCCACACAGCTACCACTTCACTGGTAGCACAAGGGAATGCAAGGTTTTCTAAATAAAGGATATTTCGTAAATGCACTTGCGAGGAACAACGCCGCTACCACTCCGCTGGCAGCGCATAAGTGAAATAGCGCTTTGAAAGTAAAGAACGCGCACCTCCGTCGTAAGACGACGCCGACACGCCACTGGTAGCGCAGAGCAAGATTGAAGAATCTAAAAATCAGTGGTGCACATGCCACGTTCCCTCTCGCTAGCAGCGCACTGGCAGCGCGCCCTTAACTGGGTCAATTTGGATTTGAGCGGGACTTGAGTTCGCTTCCAGCCGTCTACCCCGATCGCAAAGCGACGCCACCAGCGCTCGATGCGATCTGAGTTTTTCTTCTTTAAATAGACGTGCTGTATCTTTTAGAAATGACTTTTTTCTTTTGATCAATTCGATTTGGATCTTGAGGTGTTCGAGATTCAATCAATTCATCTTTAGAGAGTCGGTGATCGAGTGAGGGGGAGATCTGAGAGAGATCTCCTGGAATTGAAGTTTGAGGATTCTTCTTCATTTCGGAACTTCACCTGATCGTATGATCTCCTGGATTGGTGATCGCACTTGATGGATGCATAGGTGGATTCCTATTGCATTGGATCATCTCAGTGGACTCTGAGGTGATTGTTACGATCTGGATTGATCGTGAATTGCAGCTTGTGGATTCAAGTTGTGTTACAGTTTATGGATTCGAGCTGTGGATCGCTGTTGAGTGATTGTTACGATCTGGATTGATCGTGAATTGCAGCTTGTGGATTCAAGTTGTGTTGCAGTTCGTGGATTCGAGCTGTGGATTGCTGTTGAGTGAGTTCGATTGTAAAGGTTAAGTGTGTTTTCCTTTGTAATTGCTTTTCATTCAATAGTGGAGATTCTAAGGGTTAGTCGCCTCATATAGACTCGAGGTTTTTCCTGGATCTGGATTCAGGTTTCCTCGTATAAATTCTGTGTGTTTGTTTCCGCATTGTTAAGATCAAAATTGTTGTAGATCGAGGACCTGTAGAGTAGTCTCCTACTCTTTCAGATTTCAAGTTCACTTTGCAATACCACCCTGGTAAAGCAAACGTAGTGGCTGATGCTTTGAGCAGAAAAAGTGCAGTTGAAGATCAGGTAGCCACTTTAGCAGCTTTTATGATGAGCCAGTGTAGATTGGTTGATTCGGTCAGAGATTGGCAGGGAGAGTTTAGCATGCCATGGGATGGAGTGATCAGAGTTGCTCGTGTTCAGATTGAGCCAGATTTGGTTCAGTTGATTCGGGAGAGACAGTTGAGTGACCCATAGTTGATTCAGACTAGGGAGATGATGAGTAGAGGATCTGAGGCAACTGCAGATTTGTCAAATAGAGATGGGCTATTGAGATATAGAGATCGTATTTGTGTTCCAGCTGATGAGGAGATTAAGGAGAAAATATTGATAAAGGGTCATAAATTGAGGTATGCAGTTCACCCAGGAAGTAAAAATATGTTCAAGAATTTGAAAGAAATCTATTTGTGCTCATGGTCGCGCCGGCGAGGGCGCACGGAGAAGCGCATGCGAGCCTCCTAAAAGGGTGAAACGGGAGAAGGGAGTCGCCACTGCCTGATGGGGTGCAGGCAGACACAAAAGTGGGGCCTAATTGGGCCTAATTATTCTGGTCTACGGCTTTATTAGAGATTTGAGCAAGTTCTCGGTTGCGGTCCGGGGAAGTCCGTAGACACCCCGGTCCGCCCCGTCGGTTTGACGGGTCCCTTGGATTTCCTGGTTTGTGAGTCAACTCAATTCTAAACTCACCTGTTCCTAAACCAGCATGCACACTCGGTTAAGCCTGGTGGGATCACCTGAGTGGTGTGGGTCCCTTTTATTTAATTTTATCTTTTTATCAATTAATGAGATGGGTCTGGTATGGGCCCTGTTGGAAGGCCCATTGGAATCCAAGTTTGAGCTTAAGTCAAGCCCAAGGCCCAATTCGGGTTATTGGGTAACCCTTATTGGATTTGGTTATTTTTGTTTGGGTTGGGTCGAATGGATCTGGGTCTAAAAATTGGATTTTTGAAGAGTTCAGGGAACTGACCGCATATCCTATGCGGTTAAGGCATAACCGTAGATCAAGTGCGGTTTTGCCTGAACCGCTCTGAGTATACGGTTTGTGCCCGAGAATCCAAAAATAGCCAGAAAGGCCACGAGAATTTGTTGGTCTTCTTTACAAGGGCATCCGTAAGCTTCTGTGGGTCTCTGAGCAAACCCACAGTGGTTTGAATATCTCATCTTAGCCCAAAAGGCATGCCTTCACCCATTCATCCCCAAATACATTCGATTGATGTAAACAAACATCTAAGCAATGTACAAGCTAAACTAAACAGCTATGATTATGCATGGAGATGATGCTTTAAAACTCTTGACAGCAGAGGATAAGTAAAGAAGGCAACAAAAAGATCATAGACTATGCATGCATCTTAGAATGATCTGGTGCATATGTAGATGATATAGAGAGTGGGCTTAATGTGCTGTACTTGTGGTTACCTCTTGATATGAACGAAATGCATGCTATAGGAGGCATTACAGCAAATATATATATACAGCTTCCTTTTACCTTGGCTCAAAACATGCTCATTCTCATATATATAAGATAAAAGACAACAAGAAGCAATACCTTGGGGTTTTACAACCCTTTTTGAGATGTATAGGCTCCTCCTTGAATCAAGAATGGCTGCTGGAGCACCTTCTTTGGCCACCAACAACAAGCTTCTCCTCCTCTTCAAGTTCTTAGATGAGGGATGGAAGAAGGAGGGAGGGGTAGGATGGAATTTTGTGGTGTTCGGGTAGCTAAGGAGGCAAAGGAAGGTGGTCTCGTACCAGGAGCAATGGGGGCGAAGGGGTGGGAATAGTCCAAAGGAAGCCAGCCCCCTGAAAGTGTTCGGATTTGCCTATTTATAGAACACAGAGACAAAACCGCATACTCAGTGCGGTTTTGCCGAAAATGAACAGTAACCGCACATACTGTGCGGTTTTGGTCAAAACCGCAGGGTATGTACGGTTTTGTCCCTGTCTTTTCAGTAATGATTAGGGGACAAATTGGTCAGGCGCAGTCTGACGCGCCATGCAACCGTACTGTATGTGCGGTTGACTTTTCGGTGCCGCCCACTCGGACAAGTTAGACTTTTCGGCGCCGCCCACGCGCCAGCCCCCTGAAAGTGTTCAGATTTGCCTTTTTCTCTCCCCTTCCTTGGTTGAGTTGACTGCTGAGGCAACTCAGCCGCCCACTCGGACGAGTTAGACTTCCCCAATTTTTATTATTTCCTCTTTAGATATTTTAACTTTGCCCCTGGGACTATTTCGCTCATATCTTCTTCATCCGGGCTCCCATTCCAGCAAACTCAGTTGCGTTGGAACTATGTCGGGATTCTCTATCCACTGGGATGAAGCAAGGTGGTCAATTATCACTTGATTGAAAGTCAATTTTTTCCCCCTCAGGGTTTGACCTTTTAGCTATGGTTTTCATTTTCAGCAATTCTGGGGGGTGCAAAAATGAGGTGCTGACACTATTGGTGGTTAGGAATAAAGAGAGAGATTGCAAAGTATGTGGCAAACTACTTGACATGCCAGCAAGTGAAGGCTAAACATCGGAAACCACTTGGTTTACTTCAGTCACTTCCTATTCCAGAATGGAAGTGGGAGCATGTGACCATGGATTTTGTATCTGGGTTACCATTGACAGCAAAGAAAGAAGATGCTATTTGGGTTGTTGTGGATAGACTGACTAAGTCAGCACATTTCTTGCCTATTAGCACTACGCAGCAGTTGAAGTCTTTAGCTGATCTATATGTCAAGGAGATAGTGAGACTTTATGGAGTGCCAGTTTCCATAGTGTCTGACAGAGATGCACGATTCACGGCACGCTTTTGGCTTGCATTTCAGGCAGCCTTAGGAACTAAGCTTAATTTCAGCACCAGCTATCATCCTCAGATAGATGGACAGTCTGAGCGTACAATTTAGACGTTGGAAGACATGTTGAGATGTTGTGTTATGGATTGGGGAGGCAGTTGGAATCAGCACCTACCATTGGTGGAGTTTGCCTATAATAATAGCTATCAGGCGAGTATTCAGATGGCACCATTTGAGGCACTTTATGGTAGATCGTGTAGATCCCCAGTGTGCTGGGTGGAAGTTGGAGAAAGACAACTTATTGGGCAGCAGATTGTACAGGATAGTATTGAGAAGGTAAATCAGATTAGGCAGAATATGCTTACAGCCAAGAGTTGTCAGAAGAGCTATCCAAATACCAGAAGAAGAAACTTGCATTTTGAAGTTGGTGATTTTGTATTTCTGAAGATATCTCCATCTCGTGGAATTAAGAGATTTGGAAAGACAGGCAAGTTGACTCCAAGATATATAGGTCCATTTGAGATTAAGGGTACAATGGGACTAGTAGCATACAGATTGGCTTTGCTTACATAGCTGGAAGGAGTTCATGACGTGTTCCATGTTTCTATGTTGAGGAAGTACGTGCATGACCCTACTCATATCATTCAGCATGAGCCAATAGTAGTGCGAGGGGACTTGACTTATGAGGAACATCCAGTTGAGATTTTGGACAGGAAGGAGCAGGTTCTGTGTACTAAAGTGATTCCACTTGTAAAAATACTTTGGCAGAATCACACAACCGAGGAGGCTACTTGGGAATTGGAATCAAAAATGCAGAGAAAGTATCCTAACCTATTGTAGACACCCCAAATTGCACTACAAAAATGAGAAAATAATGAAAACATGTAATTGGGATTTAAAACAGGCTAAAAATGCATGAAATTCAATAATTTAAGCCTTGCCCGTATTGTACCTACGGGCTGACCGCGCCCGAATTTTGTATACGGGCACGCAACGCCCGTAATGCATACACAGACACCACTTGCCCGCAATACATTTACAGGCGCATTAGATTTGTAAGAATTTTATCATTTCTCGATTTCTGAGCCTTATCTTCAGTCCAATATATTTTTAGATGAGCGAATTATCTCTTTATTTCGTTCGGAATATCTTTGTTTGCCACGGATGGGCATTATCCCTATTTTTAACCCAATCTGGTGGGATCCTGGCATATCCTTTTGGACCAACCTTACCCCTGGGTTTGCCTATAAATAGAAGGCTTCTCCTCAAGCAAAAGGCCACAAAATTTTGAAGTCCAAGGAGCTCCAAGAGAAGAGAGGAATCCCTACTGCTTTGCCTGCTCAATCCAAGTAAGTCCCTTTTCCCTTTTTATTTTCTGTCTTCAATTCTAGAGATAATAGGATCTTCTCCATTGCTGTAGAATAAGGCCATCTTTTATTCTGAATTCCTAAACTTGTCTCTAAGTACCTCAAGAGTCTCTCTAGCCGTAAAACATGAAGAAAGAGCTAGGGGAAAGGGGAACAGGTGGATCCCTAGAATAGAACCCCATATCTGTTTTTCTCCTTTTTTTCTAGAATAAGGCCTTTGATTGTGTTTGTATCACCAAACCTATCTCCAAGTACCTCAAGAATCATCTCTAGCCGTAAAACGTGAAGAGAGAGCTAGGGGAAAAGAGAACAGGTGGATCCGTTGGGTAGACCCCCATGTGCTCTAATCTGTGAGATGTGGTTACTTTGAATATCATGATCATGTTTTAATCGTTTTTATGTTGAATCTGAATGAATCATATGAATCCATGATGTTTATAGCATGAGATCCCCACTTTTTCCTAAAATTTGGATTTTCCACACTTTTGCACCTACAGCACTGTTTTCGTGATTTTTGTGATTTTAGGCTAAGATCCTAAATCTATCATGATCAATATGATAGATCTAGATTCAGAAGCCTGAAAATAACTTCTAGGGTTTCATGATGTGGTTTTTGAGTCGTTTTTCACTTTTGAGAGAAGACCCTACGGTCTAAGTTCTCCCATTTTGATGTTCTTCATCAACGTGGGTATTTTGGGTTTTTATTTCTTGATTTAATGTGAAATTTGGGCTATATCTATGTCCTGGACTATTCAAGTTCAATTTTGCAATGTTTTATAAAAATCATATTTTTCTAGATTTTTAGGATTTAACTTGAAGCCAAATTTTTGAAGTTTTCACTTTAGATTGCTTTTATTTGATTTTATCTCAATTTTATTTTAATCATGAAACCCTAGGAATGGTATGATCATATTTGAAAGTTCTGGATCAATCAGGCTATTCGTATGAAACAACCATACACTTTTGTCTTTTTTGTGATTTTTGTAGCAAGCCCTTTTTCCTTTATTTTAACATGAACAATGCCTGGCAACCACCTTGTGTGGATGAATAGGGGTGCCTAACACCTTCCCCTGTTCATAACCTAATCCACTTACCCATCTCTGATTGTCTTTTTTTAGAGGGTTATTTTTACTCTAAATTTGCCTTTTTGTGCTTATTTGGTATTTTGGTGTCCATTCACACCTAAACAGAATGATGGCAACTCTATGTTTTTAACCAATCCCGTGTGATGATCAGGAAGTCATTGAATTGATTTTTCCCATGTCTCACAACTGGCGACTCTGCTGGGGACTTGAGGATTTCAGCTTTTTGGTGTTTGTTCATGTTTTTGATATTTTTGGATTTGCTTACTATTTTGTGTTATTAAGCATGCTTGGTATGTTTTAAATCTGATTTATTGCTTAAGAATTCATGGGGGTAGAAACATGCTTAATTTTGATTTATAGGATTGTTGCGTAGGGGA
This sequence comes from Buxus sempervirens, assembly GCA_947561395.2. Taxonomy (NCBI): domain Eukaryota; kingdom Viridiplantae; phylum Streptophyta; class Magnoliopsida; order Buxales; family Buxaceae; genus Buxus; species Buxus sempervirens. The sequence goes on from OX387186.1 coordinate 40,753,053, forward strand.
GGTTCATCTTGCTAAATCATGCTAATTTCTTGCTGTATTTTTATAATAGCATATTTTAATTTTCAGCATGATCTCCATGATGTGTTTTTGAGTTGTATAACATGATCATATGTTTGCATGTTTGGGTGATTCTTGTGACCATGTTTAGGTGCTATAGGATTGTTTTGTGTATTTGTTTACTTTGATTGTGCTTTCCTATTATGCCTTGGTTTGTTTATGCATAGCTGCGAAAAGAGTGGGAAGGGTTTGGGACGTTGTGACAATACAAAAACGAGCAGAACTAGTGGCGCCTTTTAGCGGCGGTAACCTAATTCCCACCGCTAAAAGCACTATTACCGGCGGTAAAAGCACTTCCCGCCCCTAAAAATTAATCTACCATTTTTTTCGCGCGAAAATTTTATGGCGCGCATTTTTTCAACGCGAAATAGCCTTTAGCTGCGGCAGGTACCGCCGCTATGGTCTAAGCGCATTTTTATGCTTTTTTTCTTGCTTTTTTTTTCTTTTTTACTTTTTCCTTTACAATATATTGAAATATCTCTCCTTTTCTGCAGCTTTGGTTACTTGACCACCTGAGTCAAATTGAGAAGATCAATCGACACTTCTTTTCAAGTCTAAAAGTTCCGATCTTGATGAGCAACCGGGGGGTGTCCTGACATTCCAGGAGGAAAACAAGTTTGGTTCTCTTTCTTGGATACACTCCAGGATGAGGTGAGGTGGCCTGGTACTTATCAACCCAATGCAGAGACCGTGATCAATTTTAGAGACAGCAACTTTTTGGTTCTGGCTGGCTTGAGACATGCTATGCTTTACCTCCCGTTGCGAGTTCTTTGGCAGTTCAGAGCGACTCAGGGGATTATAACCCCAAGTGGATATGAGGATTACCTTGGGGCACTTTCACGCACCACCATGGAGCTGAATGCTTGCTTAATGAGAGAGTGGTCCTATGTTCGTTTCATGCGGGGCCTAGTCTTCTCAGAGTCCCATGTGAAGGACTACCTCTTCTGGATCAAGGAGCAGATTCAGAGTCAAGCCCCAATACCCGAAGATCCTCCTGCCGTTTTGGCTCCCACTTATGAAGACATCTTGGAGTCTGAAAGAGCATTTCACCGGCGATTTCAGCATATATGGGTACGAGAGGCCCAGGAGCTTAGGATACAAGGCCTTGATCTGGAGAGGCAACTTGAAGAGCAGGTATCTCGCCGTCTTGCTATGGAGAAGCAACTTGAAGAGCAGAGGCAGGCTCGCTGCTTTGAAGTCCGAGTGCTAAGGCAGAAGCACTAGGATGCTTTAGCCAACCTTAGAGACATGAGGATCAGGCAGGCCCTTTCAGATGAGGTCATATCCTTTTTGAGTGATCCGGATGCAGAGGGGGCTTCTGGAGTTATTGCAGCTCAAGCAGCTCGGATTCGGGAGCTTGAGGAGCGGCTAGGGGATAGATATTAGCTCTTCTCTTTTTTTTCTGCACTTTTAGTTTTTTCATACCTTTGTATCAAAGCAAACTCCAATAGTGGAAAGACAAAGGATTTTATTCAAAAATAAGTTTTTATACTATTGGCCTTATAATTCTCAGATACTTGTAAAAACAAAGGTTTTATAAAAAGTATTTGATTTCTCATCACTGGCCAGAATATAGTTTTTTTGTTTTTTTGTATTTTATTATTTTTGAATTTTTTTCCAAAACACTTCATCACACACAATTAAAAGAATTGAAATAAAGTTGAATAATGAAAGGAGTAATCCAAATAATAAGGAGAGATCAGATCTGTCTATCTTAGGACCTTTAGAGTCATCCCCAAATGCCTTTTCTTCCAAAATTGACCCCCTTACTCCCAATCTGTTCCGTCTCAGTACTCGTGCTAATTTCACTTCAAGCTTGGATATCAATGATCAACTCAACCTCTGATTGTTTTTTTTTTCTGTTTTTTTCTTTTGCCAATATCGCCCCTAGCGCCAGTTACGGTTTTCACTAGGGCCGGCTTTTGCCTTCCGTTATCACTAATCTTACTCTGAAATTTGAATGAACATACTAAAATCACCGAGGGCTTACGAATAGGACGAAACACAGGCTAGGCTCAGTTTATGAAAGAAAAGGTATTAAAGGCTCAAAAATTTTCAAATGTGAAAATAGGTCAACCGTACTTACAGTCATGATAAATTTGACCCTTTTCCCCAAATTTTATTCATTTCATTCCCTTTTTTGCCTTTGGCTTTCATTTGCCAATATTCTTTGCTTTTTTGCTTTTCTTTTTCTGTTTTTTTCTTTTTGCCCCAATTTGTTTTGCCCCAGTATAAGACTTTAAGTCCAGTTTAGGTTTATCAAAGAAACAAACCGGCTCAACTTGGCTAGACTAAGGATTAAAATTTGAGGGAAATAAAGAAAAATGGCCTCGGATCATTTCCTAGTAATATTCATTCAAGGAAAATACCTTTTTACTGCATCAGAGTTAATTGGCTCAGGAAAATCCTTCCCATCCATTTCTGTCAAGATCAGTGCACCCCCTGACAGGACCTTCTTGACAATATAAGGCCCTTCCCAATTTGGCTTGAACTTACCATGAGGGTCTTCCAAAAATGGTAGAATTTTCTTTAGAACCAAATTCCCTTCCTAGAAAGTTCTGGGCTTCACCTTCTTGTTGTAAGCCCTGGCCATTCTTTTCTGATACAATTGGCCATGACAAAGCGCCTTCAAACACTTTTCCTCTATCAGATTGTAAAACCCCAGTTTTGAGAAAAAAAATGGAGATTGTATATATATAATAATAATAATAATAATAATGATAATAGAAATAATACTAGATAAATATATATATACATGAAAATGGACACCGGGATTTTTTATAGGTTTAATCAGCATTTAATTATTGCTGGTGATTGGGGTCATTAGTGGCAAAATAAGGGAATTTTTAAAGAAAATCTGCACTGTTTAGGGTAAAAATCTGGACTAGATCTCTCATTAGTTGAGAGATTTGAACCAGATACACCCATGTTGATGAAAAACATCAAAAAGGGAGAGCTTAGACCATAGGATCCTCCCTCAAAGACTAAAACAGCATAAAAATTACCTCATGAAACCCTAGAGGTTACTTTAGGGCTTTTGATTTCAGATCTACCATATTGATCATCGTAGATCCAGAATCCTAGCCTAATAATAACCAAAAGAAATAAATCGTGATGTGTGTGCAGCTGTGTGGAAAAATCAAAACTCTAGGAAGAAAAGAGGATCTAATGCTATGAACAACATAGATCCATGTGATTCCTCTAGATTCAGAATAAAATAAGAACACAACATAAACAGTATGTTAAAAACAAACATATCAGAGATTATAACACATAGGGTTCTATCCTACAAATCCATTCCTGTTCTCCTTTCCCCTAGCTCTTTCTTCACGTTTTATAGTTAAAGAGGATGCTTGAGGTACTTAGGATTAGGCATGGGGTTACAAACACAAAAAGGCCTTATTATATAAAAAAGAAAAGATCAGAACACAGGGTTCTATCCTAAGGATCCATTCCTGTTCTCCTTTCCCATAGCTCTCTCTTCAGGTTTTACAGCTAGAGAAGATGATTGAGGTACTTAGAGTTAGGTTTGGGGTTGTTACCATATACAGGCCTTATTCTACAGAAAGGGAGAAGATTCAGACTACTCTAGAATTAAAAAAAAAAACAGAAAAGGAAAAGGGAAAGAGGCTTACCTGGTTTGAGAAAGCAGAGAGGCAGGGGTTCCCTTCTTCACTTGGAGCTCTTCAAGCTTCAAATTCTTAGCCATTTGCTTGAGGAGAGGCCCTCTATTTATAGGCAAAAGTGAGGGTAATAAAGTCCTAAGGGTAGATACAAAAGTGTGTTTAGAACCTTCCAACTTAACCCTAAGGCATGGATTTGGAGGAATTTGGCTAATTTCGGAGGCTACCTTGAGGAATTCCCACCTCCCAGATAGAGGTATAGAAGTAAATAAATGAAAACTCATGGATTATTCCAATTTTGAACAAACACTAGTATCCGAGAAAACAAGTCGGATACAAACAACAATCTTTGTATCACAAAGGAAAGTGTTTGTATCCGAAAATAGTTTTCAGATACATAGAGAAAAGCTTTTATCCAACTTAATTTCTGCTACAAAAGAAATAATTGTTTTTTTAATGATTTCAGCCAATTATTCATCATTTTATATAGTGTAATTTGGGGTGTCTACAACTGCCCCTCTTTGTTGGAATTGTGAAACAATGAGTGGCAAAGATTGGACAAACCCAAATTGAACTCCCAAGACATGCATTTAACAATGATTTGCTTTATTCAATTTAATTTTGCAAAACAATTTTGAGTGAAGATTTGCCAAAAAGCCCTAACTTTAAGGGGGCATTTCTCCAAGTTGTCTTAAATTCCACTGAGCTCTCGTGGCTATGGGGGTGAGATTCAAGGCCAAAACATAAGATTTTTTGAAAAATCAAGTTTGTAGCAAACCATGTCAAATTATTTCAAAATGAATATTCTCTTTGACCAACATTTATTATTATTTTTTTATTTTTTTCTTCGTAGCCGAAATATGTGTTCGGATATGCAAGTTCTTCTTTGTATCCGAAAAGAGTTTACGGATATGCATGCTTATATCACCTACGAGCATAACCGCGACTCAAAGTCATTTCTCTTCTTCTCCGAACGCCAACATAGAGTACTAACATCATCTTCTCTGGCTGCGGCACTTGATCTCCTTCTTCTCCGGAGACTTCTCTTGATTCCGGCAACATCCCTCAACTCCGATGATTGTTTGTTCATTGGTATTGCCAAGCTGTAGCTCAGCTTTCCTCAAACCCTCACTTCCTTGTCCCCTTTCTTCCTCAAGACAAATCTCTCTGATTTCCGGTGATCCCACTGTCTGACGCCCTCGTGCCAACTTCCAGTGGTACTCACTCTGAGTTTCGTCAACCATCTGAGGCTCCTGCATTCTCCAAGCTGAGCTTTTCAGGTATGCTCGATCCCCTCTTACAGCTCTCTCTCTTTTTCTTTTTTCTTTCTTTTCTTTTTTTTTTTTTTGATTTGATAGATCACATTCTTGATTCAATTCATCTAAATACCATGCTGTGATCGGATGGAATACTGATGCCTCATTGTTGATTCATATTTTCTTCTTTTCTTTTGGTACCTTTGCAAACCTTGAATGAGCATGTGATTTCCCCTTCTTTTTTTTTCACAAGTCTTTATTGTTCATGCTCTATTGTTGTATTGGCCTTGTTGAGCAGCATCCTTCATTCAAGGTGCCTTCTCTTATGAACCTGAGATACAATTGATCTCCGAACCACTGGAATTTCCTGATTGTATGAACAAATGCTATACTGTTCCTTGCACTTCCCCTTGCTTGTTGTAACCCAGATTGTATTTTGATATGACATGCTCTTTGTGATTTTATTGACATCAACTGCATCCCCACTAATTCCTGTGTTTGACTCTGAGTCTTTCACTTCCCAAAAGATTTAAAGCTGAAAAAGAGAACACGAGAAAAATTGCTGATAAATGATTAAACACCAAAAATGTAATCAAACAAAAATTTCTAAAATAAAACACTTCCTTGTTGCCTGTAGATGGCTAGAGGTCGTTTTTACGTGCAAGAGGAGGTTGATCCAGCTGATCAGCCTTCTTCTTCTCGAGCTAGGATTGAGGCTGATTCCAGTGCCACCTTATCCGAGCCATTGTATGATTCTAGAGAGAGCTCTGGAGAGGGTTTTGCTGAGGTAGGTTACTTATTATTTATTTTTCTTTCCCTTCCTTTTCTTTTCCTTATACAAGAGGTCGAGGTAAAGGCCGAGGCCGAGGGAGAGGCCGTGGTAGAGGTCTAGGACGTGGCAGAGGCAGAGATGGTGCTTAGGATCCGGCTCAGGAGGATATTGCTCAAGATTTCCACTTGGTCTTTTCAAAGTAGTTTCAAGCATCTGTTCAAGACACCGAGCTTCTCAGCGGATTAAATCATCATCCTTCAATGTGTGTCCGAGCTGACGTTCCTCTTCCGTATCCCCACTCTCATTTACGAGGTAGTTGGGGGAGGTTCCATGAGCTAGTTCAGACTCTTTCCCTTACACTTAGATGAGAGTTTCGTCGATGTCGCTTTGACCACTTTCTTCTCATTCCTTCATTCCGAGCCGATCGTCCTCTTATTTACACCATGTTGGAGTGATACGTCCCCAATACACAGTCCTTCCATTTGCCAGAAGTAGAGATTTGGATTCGCCCCTCTAATTTTGTGATGATCACGGGCATCTCTATGATGGGGAGGACTATCGAGATGGATCGGCCTTCGGACGCAGAGATCAGCTCCCTTTTGGGATACGGGGTTCTACCTGACGATGCCTGGGATGGGAGGAGCGGTAGGATCTCTATTAGCTGGCTACGCCGCAGCTTCACTGATCGCTTTGGCTGGAGGCATGCTACCATCACTGAGGATGACGAGGATTTTGCACCCCTATTCCGGCACCTCTTTTTACTGATGCTTGGGAGCTACTTCTTCCAGGAGGACACGACCGCGGTTAGCCCTCTCTTTTTGGACACCCTGAGAGATTTACGTCTGACTAGGCAGCTAGCATGGGGTCGACTGATATATGGGACTATTTTAGCTGAACTATGTCGAGCTATCCGAGGTCTGGCTGCTCTGATGGGAGATGGTGTTAGCTGCCGATTTTTCTAGCAGATCTTACAGGTAAGGAATACTTTTGCTTTGTTTCATCCAAAAAATTTCATTTTTTTTCCCTTTCTAACTTGTTTTCCTCTTGCCAGATATTCATATATACATACATGACAAACTTTCTCCCCTCCCCTATGCTTGATGCCGTAGTGGTTCTTGTAGCCATACGGTGGTCTGTACTAGATAGGGATGCGGATAGGAGTCAGTCTCATTCCACTCGGGTTCACTTGGGCCACTCCCGCCGCACTGATGTAAAATCCCATTACCTTTCACTATTTTGTTTCTTTTTCTCAAACCTCATTTATACCTTACACTCTTCCTTTGATTGCAGCTTCTATTGGCTCGTTTCTAGGATGTGGATGATGAAGTTTCCCGTTAGATTATGGTAGAGGATGCTTTTGATCAAGATCTGCGACGCCAGCCCTACCATTGTTTCCTTAGGAGACTTGGTAGGCTTATGTATTTGGGTGAGCGCCTATACCATCAGCACACTGGCATCCCGCGTATTCCGGTTCATCCCCCTCCTGTTGGTCCCATCATCCTCCTACCCGGGTTTGACGTTGTGCAATTTGATCAGTGGGAGGATGTAGAGGGACTCACAGTAGCTGGAGATTATGACGAGTGGATCAGAAGGGTGTCTATTGGATGCCTGATGGATCGGCCCACTCATGCTGGATTGACCGAGATCGGTGGGATTTACATCTGGGTTCATGATGACACTGTAAGCTTCTCCCTTCCTTTTCATTTTAATCTCGTCCTTTCTTGTTAGCAGGTAGCAAAATTGAATGCTCTAAGAAACCGGTTTCAGAGCCAGCGAGCAGTTGTTGATGACTTGATTGCCGAGCATGATGCTACTGTGGCTCAGAGAAATGCTCAAATTAGAGAGCTGGAGGCTCTGATCGCAGAGAGGGACAGCCGGATCTTGGCCTTGGAGGTTGAATTGGGGGCTAGACAGGTATATAGTTCTCTCTAACTTTATTTCTCCTTTCTTATTTCTATATTTCTCTGCCACTCTGATAGGGATTGCTTGAGTTTTGCAAGCTCATCCCCAGAGTCCAGCTAGTGCCCATGATCAGGTAAGTCTCCTTTAGGATTTTGGTATCCTTCATTTTTGTAATTTGATACTAATTTTCATCCATTTATGATTTTCAGGAGTTTGACCATCCAGGCCCCTCTACCTCTACGGGTACTGCTTTGGGTATGGCAGATATTGATGATGTCCCTACTAAGCCAGACCTTCCAGCTCCTGGTTTGTCTCCAGTTCGTGCTACTGATCCTGATGACATCCCAGCCGCTGATCCAGCTTCTATCTCATCTCCTGCTCCTGCTTCTACCGTAGATCCTGCCGGTGCTTCACCTCCCGTGACCGTTCTTGATCCTGCGGTTCCTGCTGCTGATATCCCTGATAAGTTTTGCTTCAGTTTCATCTCTTTAACTGATCCTAACATTTCAACTTCTAATTTCATTTCTATTAAACTAGATGTCCCTATTCCTACTACTGCTGAGGCCTTTGGAGCTGTGGGTGTTACTAAGGCTGCTCCGACTGAGGATCCTATTGAGCCCGAGGTGACTGTCTCTGCTGCTGAGCTTGCTCCTGTTGAGCCCGAGGCGACTATCTCTGTTGCTGAGCCTGCTCCTGTTGAGCCCGAGGCAGCTGCCTTGTTGATCCATCTATTGCCAATGCGCCTTTTAACCTTGCATAACAAGTTCAGTTCATTTTGGGTCGGATGGAGCACTGCGCTGCTAATCGTGTTGTATCACATGTCTTCGGGGGCCAGCAACCCTGAGGCAAAGGTCGTGGGAGGGGACCTGCAAAGGGACAGTAGATTAGGACTTCTTACAAATTTATAGTACCTTTATAAAAAATGAGATTTATAGAAGAAACCTTTCATTCATTGCTTCTTGTTATCTTGTTCTTTTCTTTCCATTTTTTGCAATTACGAAATATGCACAAGTAATATAGGGACTTTTTTCGGATTTTTCCTTCCTTTCTCTCTCTTTTTTTTTATGTACCTGAAATATTATGTTGACAAATGCAGGCTTTATTTATATTCGAAATAAGATTTTAGATACACACGATATTACTTGTATCCGAAATATTATGTCGGCAAATGCAAGCTTTATTTATATTTGAAATAAGATTTCGGATACACACAATATTACTTGTATCCAAAATATTATTTCGAATATAAAAGAAATATTTCTATCGAACTGAGATTGTGGATACAGTTAAGCAAAGTATAAAATACAAGGATCTTGGGATGTGCGTCATTGTGACGTCTTTTTGAGTTTAGCAAACTCCCTTTCTTCATTTTTTTCTCCCTCCACTTGGTTCCAATAAGTTCCAATCATTCCCCAATGGCCTCTAGGTTGTCCTCCGCATCTCCCACACGCGTCAATGTCGATCCTCCTACAAAACCACCGTTCAGATCAAAACCACCTAATCTCACTAGGTATAACATTGTAGACTCATTCTATGATAAGTGGGTTAATTCCACGACCCATGAAGATGGTATCCTATGGGATTTTACAAACTTAGGTCATATCCTGTGCATCCCTACAATCCCTTTTAAATGGGAAATCATCGAGGCCTTGATTGGACACTGGGAGCCTTGATTGAATCTCTTTCGATTTGATGACAAAGAGATGACCCCAACCGTTGAGGAAATTGAAACAATCCTCAGCCTGAGATTTTCAAAGAAAGTAGTGAACCTGCCCCTTAATCCAAGCAACAAAAAAGAGGCCTCCACCTTTTTGGATATTGGAAAGGACTTAGGGGATTCTAATACATTGTTGACCCTATCAAAGACTTTTTTGACTGAAAAACTCCTAAGGGGTAAAAACCAGCAAGCCTGGTTTAATGCCTTGACTTTGATAGTGGTTAACCAGCTGCTTTTTCCACGGGATGACGACGAGGTTGACTTGGCTCTCATCTCAGTCATATGCCAGGTTAGGGAGAGTGAGAGATTAACCCCTATGATATTGGCAGAGATATACCAAGCCTTGACCAACTACTACCATAGGCGGAAGAAGCGCTTTCTCGCATGTGCCCCTATCCTACAGGTAAAATCTGGTCTCTTTTTTACAACCTACTTGTGAAGTTGTTGGAAATAAATTGAAATACTTCCCTTTTGTGCAGCTTTGGTTACTTGATCACCTGATTCAGATCGAGATGATAGATCGACGCTTCTCTACAAGAATGAAGGTTCTTGTTTTGATGAGTAACCAGGGGTGTCCTAACATTCAAGGTGGCAAAAAGGGTTGGTTCACTTTCTTGGGTACTCTTCCAGATGATCAAGTGAGATGACCCGGCACTTATCAGCCAAATCCAGAGACGATGATCAGCTTCAGAGATCGGAACTTCGTGGTACTAGTGGGCTTGAGAGTTGCTATCCTCTATCTTTCCTTGAGGGTCCTTCAGCAGTTTGGAGGAACTCAGGGGATTACGATCCCAGATGGATATGAAGACTTCCTTAGGCCGCTTACACCAGCCACCATGGGGCTGTGTGCTCGGTTGATAAAGGAGTGGTCCTATGTACGTTTTCTGAGGGGTCTAGTCTTCTCTAAATCACTTGTGAAGGACTATCTTTTCTGGATCAGAGAGCAGATCCAAAGTCATACCGCAATACTAGAGGACCCTCCTACAGTTCTTGCACCAACTTATGAAGACATATTGGTGTCTGAGAGAGCATCCCACAAGTGGCTTCAACACATATGGGTACGAGAGGCCAGGGAACTTAGGATACAAGGCACTGATCTGGAGAGGCAACTTGAGGAGCAGGTGTCACGTCGCACTACTCTGGAAGTGAAACTTGAGGAGCAAAGACAACCTCGTCGCTTTGAGGTCCGAGTGATGCAGCGAAAGTATCAGGATGCTTTAGCTAGCCTTAAAGATATGAAGATTAAGCAGGCACTTTCAGATGAGGTCATATCTTTCTTGAGCAATCCGAATGCAGAGGGAGCTTTTGGGATTATTACGACTCAGGCAGCTCGGATTCGGGAGCTTGAGGAGCGGTTAAGGGATAGGGACTAGCTTTTCTTTTCTTCTTTCTTCTCTTTTTTTTTCTTTGCTCTCTTTTTTTTCTTTCTTTTTCCATACGTTTGTATAAAAGCAAACTCCAATAGTGGAAAGACAAAGGATTTAATTCAAAAATAGGTTTTATACTATTGGCCTCAGAACTCGCAGATGCTTGTGAAAACAAAGGTTTTATGAAAAGTATTTGATTTCTCATCACTGGCCAAAATATAATTTTACTTTTTTTGTTTTTTTATTTTTATTTTTTGAAATTTGATCCAAAACACTTAATCACATATAATTAAAGGAATTAAAATCAAGTTGGATAATGAAAAGGATAATTCAAGCAATAGGGAGAGATCAAATCTGTCTATCTTATGACCTTTAAAGTCATCCCCAAATGCCTTTTATCAATATTGACCTCATTATTCTCATTCTGCTCGGTTTCCAGTACTCATGCTGATTTCACTTCAAGCTTGGATAACATGATCAACTCAACCTCTTATTCTATTTTTTTCCTCTTTTTTTCTTTTTTTTTTCTTTCCTCCTTGCCAATATTGCCCCTAGCGCCAATCACATTTTTCACTATGGTCAGCTTTTGCATTCCATCATCACCAATCTTACTCTGAAAATTGAAGGAATACACTAAGATCACCAAGGGCTTAAAAATAGGACTAAATGAAGGCTAGGTTCAGTTTATAAAAGAAAAGGTATTAAAGGCTCAAAATTTTTCAAACATGAAATAGGTCAACTGGATTTACAGTCATGATGAATATGACACCCATTCCCCAAACTTTGTTCATTTCTTTTCTTTTTGCACTTGGCTTTCATTTGCCACTATTCTTTCCTTTTTTGTTCTTCTTTTCTTCTTTTTTGTTTTTGTTTTTGCCCCAATTAGCTTTGCCCCAATATGAAACTGTAAGTCCCAATTTAGGTTTATCAAAGAAACGAACAAGCTCGACTTGGCTAGACTAAGGATTAAAATTTTTGTAAAATAAAGAAAAACAACCTTGGATCATTTCCTAGTAATATTCAATCAAGGAAAATACCTTTTTACTACATAAGAGTTAATTGGCTCAGGAAAATCTTTCCCATCCATTTCTATTAAGATGAAAGCACCTCCTGATATGACCTTCTTGGCAATATAAGGCCCTTCCCCATGTGGCTTAAACTTCCTGTAAGAACCTGGAAAAAAATAGATAAATAAAAAAAATAGTTAGTTTATTTTAGTTGGGTTGGTTTAGTGAGTGTTAATGGTTTAAATGGTTAGGTTTAAATGAGTTGGTTCAAGTTTAAGTGAACCGGTTCAATGGTTCATGGTTCATTGGTTGAAAAAAAAGAAAAAAAGAAAAAAAAAGGAAAACAAACCCAAAAGCCATTCACGATTTTTTTGCATTTGTGCATTTGGGGGTTTGGGGTCATTAAGGGTTAGAAGACAAAGAGAAAACGAGAACGCATAAGAGAAAAGGGGAAGGAGGAAGAAGAAGAATAATAATAAGAAAAGAGGAAGAGAAGAAAGAGGGGAGGGGTTCGTCCATACCGGTCGTTCGTGAGAAGAAGGAGAAACGAAAAGGGGGAAAACGAGTGGAGGAGGAGAAAAGAGAAGAAGAAAAGAAAGGAAGAAGAAGAAGAGGAAGAGAAGAAAAGGAAAGAGGGAAGAAGAGAAGAGGGTTGGTCGACTGGTTCTGTCTGGGCATGGGATTGCGAAATCTGTAAGTTAGCATATTTTGGCGTTTTATCGATTACTGTTTGGATTTTCTTTTCTTCTTTCAGATTTCTAGTTGTTTGAATGATTTCTGTTGGGTTTCGATTTCAGATTTCTGATTTCGATTTCTGTTGGGTTTTGATGGAATTATATTTCAATCAATTACTGTTTGGTTTCTCCTCATTGGTTGCTGTAAATAGATTTTCGCGTGAGATAGGGTTTCCCAATTTTGTTCAGCTTAGCACGTTAGTATACTTGAATATATCTTTCTTACTACATCATAATTCTGTATCTTTACATTTTCTAAAACAGTTGTTTGTATTTGTGTTGTTTGGCCATTGAATATAACTATAGTTGTTCGTATCTGCGTTGTTTGGCCATTGGGTTGATAAATGCATTAAACGGTTATTTAGAAATCTATCGGTTTGCTCTGAGGGTATTGTTAGTTAGAAATCTGGCCATTGTTGTCATAATTTGGATTATCGTGTTGTAATGATGGGCGTTTCTTTTCCCTTTATTGACTTTTGGGATTTGTAAAGTTTTACGCCTTGAAGTTTTCAAATTTAGAGAGAATATCTATTCAATGGGTTCTTTTGAGGCATGTGAGCCAAATGGGGCGAATATTATATATTCTTATGAAGAAAAACTTACAGCATGAAAATCAGATGCTTTGTTGAGTAGGAATTTAATATTATTAGGTTCTGGGAGTATATTGTTTTATTATGAGGAAAGGGGATTTCAGGAATTAAGGATTTGGTTGTTGAAGGGGTTCTTTGTAGAGCCATTCTGCTTGAATTTAGTAAGTTACTTTGATTCGGTTCTTTTGATCTTTTTCTATTATAAGTGGATTGGGTTTTCAATGGAACAACTAGAATTAGTTAGTTTTGTTTAGTTTCAGGAAGGCAAGAGAGTAGTAGAAGCAAAAGGAGGGCTCAATCCGGGAAGGATCTTGAGCCATTCTGTTACCAGGTTATGGGTTGCCTATCCCTGTATAGAGATCCATAGTTGCCTTGGCTTCTCTGAGTCAATCTGTGAAGGATTTCGTTTTCTGGATAGCTCAAAATCCAGCCCTGCAATTTTGGGTTCAAAGCGTAATGGCGTAGTCAAGGTTGAGAAGATTTGAAGAGGCTTCCTCTACGGTGGAATAGGGGGAAAAAGAATTGTAGGCTTGAAAGGGCTTGGAATCTGTGTGTAAGATTTCAGTGGCTTGCGAAGGCTAGGAATATTCGCATAAAACTTCATATTAGCATTCTAAAATTTAGTTTAGGGTATTTATAGTTGAATGGAATTGGTTTGGAATCAATCGGAATTCGAGGTATTGCAAGAAAAATCCAGAAACGTTGATGATTTCCGTCCAGTAAGTTTCGCGGCTGTTTTGAACCACCTGTAGCAAAATAGCCATAACTTTCTGTAGGAAGCTCTGAATCACGAACCGTTTGTTGCGTTGGAAACTAGACTCGTAGAGCTTTCCAAAGATATATGGCACGTATACTAATTCCTCATAGATTAATTCAGGTTTAGTTTTCAATTACCTAGTTAGAATCAGTTTTGCAGAGAAAACTGCAAAATCAAACAAACCATGAATATTCCTAAATTGTATTTAAAAATTGATTTATAAAATTATTCTTTATCTTATTCCATTAACGATTTGGTTCGATAAAAATTGCTTTGAGATTCGTAATTGGAATGTAACGCCTCGGTTCCGGGTCCAATTCCCAAAACCCGAGGTGTTACGATAAGCAACAAAAGCAACTAAAATATGGAATAATTTAAAACTTTTTCTAACTTTATAATCAGAGTAAAAGGGAAACTTGAAATAATATCCAATTGAAAATAAATTATAAGCCATTACAATGTTTTTAATCTCAAGGAACTAATCTACAACTAAACTGACTACCCCTTTACATACTAGCCCAATGTTGTCGTCCTCTCCAAGAATACCTGAAAAATGGGAGAAACCGGAGTGAGAATAAATCTCAACAAGTAGCAAGGTGCATGCATGAAATCAGTCCATGTTTATAAAATAAATCATGAGGTGTACGATTAAACCAACAACATCAATAAGGATAATTCCAAAGTTTAAATCCAATCCCATTAATATTATTAAATCATATTTCAATAACAATACCAATAAAACATCGAATGGTCAATGTCATGTAGTTACTTAGATTGGTTAATCAATCATGCCAGAGTGACATCTACACCTCCATGTACACAGTTCCGGCCTACTCAGGGTATCAAACACTCTGAAATGACGGCCTACTCAGGGTATCGTCATCCAATGCCGGCCTACTCAGGGTTTCTGGTTGCTCTACACCGGTCGTGGCAACACTCCATGGCCATGCCATTACACCAATAAAGCATATACATCACATTACTAAGCTTAGACTCTGGATCCAGGACAAGCTAAATCAAAACCGATAAATAACCAAATAAACTCCACATTCAGTAAACCCACATTTATTTCAAAACTGTGTATACCAAAACACTCATCACAAGTTGTTCCAACCAAAACAGTAACTCCTCACAAGTGTTCCAACCAGAACATTAACTCCTCACAAGTCAAAGGTTTCCAACCTCACGACAACATTTCCATGCAACAAAAATATCTTACTCACACAAAGAAAATAGTCTTTACAATACATTTCAATTTCAGAACTTACCAAAAGTAAAACCAAGATTTAATAAATTCTCAACCAACTACAGTGTTTAATCGAAGAGAAACTACAATAGAAACTCCTAGCGTTAGGTACCAAACATCACCTACCAATAGCCCAAAAATTTCCTTGGAAGCTTCTAAGAATTCCCAGAATTTACATTTAATATTCTTATAGTGATTGAATAGGAAATATTGTTTCTAAAGTTCTAAACAAATGATTGGTTAAGTGCTTGAACCCTTAGATCATCAAAACCCAGCTTGGTTTAGCCAAACATGCCCTTCGGCAAAATATCAGACCATGCGTTGACCTCCTGCGCTAGGCGCGAGGTCAGCGGATAGGTCGATGGTCAAATTTGGGGTATGCGCCCACTTAAAGTCGAGTGAGCGCGAGCTAAGCGCGAAGTGGGTGGGAGGTTCACGAGAGATGCGCGTATCGGGTTTAAGTTCGCGCGAGCTGAGCGCGAACTGGGCGCAAGCTCGGCGGATGGTATAGTTTGACCTTGCGCCTACTACCCGAAGTCAACGCCAGTGAGCGCCAAGTGGGCGGATAGTAGACTGAGTTTTCGAGTCTCTGTTATTTCCAGATCTACCACTCTGGCCTAACTTTTTCGGTCTGTAACTACTTCTTCAATCTCCTAATATCCCCAGAACACATTTAAACTAGTTTTGGAATTAATCTAACACAATTTTTATTTATCCTCATCCAGTTCTAAAGAATCAACCCTTGGACTATCTCCGACCAGAAACAATGAAATCTCATTCCTCAAAAATATGCATTCGGATTAAAACTACGAATAATACGAAACCCAGGTTTTAAAACAGTGTCACTCACATCTTGGTAATTAAAATTTAACTAGGGTTTCTTTCTAATTCAACCCACCCATGAACAACATTTTTCTTGATTCTTAAAAAGAGATTCAAATCACCAAATCGAAACTTTATAAACATCTAACTTTTCCAATGAAATCCAATTTAAGAACCAATACGATCAATCATAAAAAACACAAGAAAATATGCAATTCATCCAGTTTCAAGTGTTTGCTACTTGTATTTTTGATGAAGTCAGATTTTTCAGAACTTCTTTTGTGCCTGTTTCTGGAGCTCGACCGGACCCCTCTAAACTTCTAAAATTTAGATCTCCACCGTTCAGTTTAAAGTCCTCCATGAGTGGAACAAAACCGTAAAATTTCAATCAATTCCAACGGTTGGATCTTTTTATCTCGTCGCTCGAAGTTGGCTAGTCGGCCATCTCTGCAACTCCTTTTTCTTCCAAAATCTGGTTTTCCAACAACTTCTGGGTTAATTCGTACCACCTTAGACTCATCCAAATCCAATCTCCACCGTCCAGATTAAAGTATCTTATGTATAGAGTATAACCTCCAAATTTCATGACGATTGAACGGCTAGATCTCCGGGGATCGTCGCTCAAAGTTTGCTGATCAAACCTCTGCAGCACCTCCCTTTTTCCTTTCTTCCCTCTCTTTTCTCTCTTTTCTTCTTTCCTTTATTCTTCTCCCAAGCCCAAGCACGAATTTTTCTCTCTTTCCTCCTTATTTTGACTTGCTAAAAACCCTAAACCTTTCCTAGACTTCTCCTTTTATAAGCTCTCTTAATTAGAAATCCTACTAGGTTTAGGAAACCTTCTAAATAGACTTCTACCTCTTAATTGGAAATCTCCCCATCTTAACCCTCATTCTAATTTCTCTTTTAAGTATTATATATAAGAGAAGGATTTATTTTAATTTATTTTCGTGCTAATTAAATTTCTTATTTTAAAATATTACTAAAACACCCTAAAGCTACCTCTTATCCTCAAACTTAAGGCTCCTTATCAACCATAATCACCAATATACCCCTTTTTCCTACTTTTAAGCAATAATTTGATATTTAAATCCAAACGTAACTCAAATTAAGTCTAGATAAATATTTCAAGTCTAATAATTATTTACTTACTCAATATCTTAATTTGCCTAACTGGGAAATGACTAAAATACCCTTTCCTTGGACTTCCATACTTAACCTTTGAATCTTTTTCCAAAAATTCTCCTCTTTAGTCTTCACATTAATCTTAACCATATAATGTACTTTGATTAATACCTATCTTCTCAATATTTAGGCTTATTTAATTTATTTTATTTTAGGAAAATCCAGGGTTTTACATGGAAATTGAAGTTTATGCTTCTTGTTAGTGAGAAAGGCAATGAGCCTATGATATTCCGAAAGGCAGAATGGCCTCTGGATTTAAGGGTAAGTGAACAGCGAGGTTCACTTGGATTGAGTTTTACTTAGGTAGTTGATTTCTTACAGGTTCTGGTTGGTAAAATATTTGCAAAGTTAATTCTTATACGAGTCTAGGCCTCATAGAGAGTTGTGGATCTACAGTCAGTCTAGATAGTGCATTAGTGTTGGCTTGTCGTGTTAATATCCTGGGCCACTTGCCTACCACCGTGTGGGATCGGTGAGGCCTTCATGTGGGATCGATGAGCTGCAGCGTGCCAGCTCATGCGTGGGTGCTCCACTAGTACGATGACCATGCGTGGCTTCGAAGGCGAGTAGTGAGGTGGCAAACCAGCTAAGGGTGTTTAACTCGATTTACAGAAACGCTAATTCATGAATCTTGCACACACTTTAATTTCTGAAATTGTATTGTTATATGTGAATTGATTTTTACATGATTGATGGAATTAATCGTATGATATGTAGCATGTTATTTTATTATGTAAAATTGCATCAATTGTTTATATCTTGCATTATGCTACTTACTAGGACATTAGTCTCATGTAAGTTTTGTTTTTATTGGATTTGTTTTCAGATCCAGCGGGTGAGAAGCGTAGCGGGGCCGAAGTAGACGATTATCCCGAGTATAGGCCGGAAGACTACTTCTATCTTGGCTAGTGATAGAAAGGGCAACTTTTTTTGATAATTGTATACTTTTTTTTGGAAAATGTATATATTGTAAATGTTGTAAATGGGAAGAGGGAGAGAGGGTGTGAACTTAGTGAGCTTATTTTTGTTGTATATTTGGATGGTTTAGTTTTTTTGAATGGATATATAAACTGTGTTTATCAGGTGATTATCTGTGTTTGAGGGCTTAGCCCATACTCGTATATACAGGCATTATATTGCCGAATTTTTTTAAAATTTAGGATTCTATTACCTTCATCCTAGTTAGTTTCTTAAGGTGCATTATTGTAATTTGGGCCCTAAAGTAGCGCTCAGGAGCCAATATAAACCCGATACGGATGGACCTGGTTCCTGGGTGTTATAGTTCCCGCGAGAGTCTTCCAAAAATAGTAAAATTTTATTTAAGACCAAATTTCCTTCTTGGAACGTTCTGGGCTTCACCTTCTTATTGTAAGCCCTGACCATTCTCTTCTGATACAACTGGCCATGACAAACTGCCTTTAAATGCTTTTCCTCTATCAAGTTGAGTTGATCATGTCTTGATTGTATCCATTCATCTTCTTCCAATTCTGCTTCCATTAGCACTCTCAGTGATGGGATCTCTACTTCGACTGGTAAAACTGCCTCCATTCCATAAACTAGGGAATACGTGGTTGCCCCACTAGAAGTCTGGATTGAAGTTCTATAGGCATGTAGAGCAAGTGGTAGCATCTCCTGCTAATCCCTGTAACTTACTACCATCTTCTGAATTATCTTCTTTATATTCTTATTTGCTGCTTCTACTGCCCCATTAATCTTTGGTTTGTACAGAGCTGACTTGTGATGAGTAATCTGAAACTGCTCACACATTTGCTTCATATCCTTGTTCTTAATATTTAAAGTGTTGCTGATACTATGGCATTTGGCAAACCATAGCGACAAATGATGTTGCACTTTAAAATTTTAAGAACATGGTTACTTGTGATATTTGCGTACGAAGCTGCTTCTACCCACTTGGTGAAGTAATCAATTGCTACAAGAATAAATCTGTGCCCATTTGATGCCTTTGGAGAGATCATTCCAATGATGTCTATGCCCCACATAGACAAAGGCCATGGTGATGTCATGTTGTGCAGCTCACTTGGTAGTGCGTGCTTGTTGTCAGCATATGTCTAGCATAAATGACACCTTTTAACATTTGTACAGCAATCGTGCTCCATCGTCGACCAGTAATATCCCAATCACAGAATCTTCTTTGCAACATGTGCCCGTTTATATGGGGTCCACAGACTCCTCCATGTACAGTCTCAATTAATCTTTCTAACTCAGCCTTAGCAACACATCTGAGTAGGATATCATTGTGTGATCTCTTGTATAACTGTCCACCACTTAGTAGGAACTGTCCTGCTAATCTCTGTATTGCCCTTTTCTTCGTAAAAATAGCACCTTCTGGCAAACTCCAATCATTGAAGAAATTTTTTATATCTTGAAATCATGGTGCTTCTTCTTCTGGTACTCCTTTTAGAACCAGACAGTAAGCCAGTTCATCTCTGACTTCAATATCTAGTGGTTTGATATCTACTCCTTCTAGAATGTTAATCGTTGAAGCCAATGTCGCCAGAGCATCTGCAAACTGATTCTTGGCCCTTAGCATATAGTTGAAGGAAATTTGAGTAAATTTGGTGCTTCTTTCTTCCAAATACTAGTGATATGGGATTAATTTGTGATCTTTAGTTTTCCATTCACCGGTTATTTGGAAAATGATAAGACTCGAATCCCCGTATACGTTAAGTTCCTCTACCTCATGGTTTAGAGCAGCTTGGAGACCAATTATACAAGCTTCATATTTGGCAATGTATCTCAGCTTCACTACGATTGGGATATGTGAACCATCCGGTTTTACCAAAACTGCCCCAATTCCATTTCCGTTCATGTTTGCGGCCCCATCGAAGAACATCTACCAGGAGCTTTCACTTTCCTCTTCTTCAGTAAATAAAACTGCCACATCAAGAAAATTAGTCTTTAAAGGCTGATAGTCTGGTAAGGGATGTTTGGCTAAGTGTTCGGCAATTGCTTGACCTTTAATTGCCTTTTGAGTGACATATTTGAGGTCAAATTTAGAAAGCAACAGCTGCCATTTCACCATTCTGCCAGTTAATGTTGATTTCTCAAATAAGTACTTCAATGAGTCCATTCTAGATATTAACAATGTAGAATTACTGAGGAAGTAATGTCTCAGTCTTTGAGTTGCCCATACTAGAGTACAACAAGTCTTTTCTAAAGGCGAATACTTTGCTTCATATTTTATGAACTTCTTACTCAGATAGTAAATCGCCCTTTCCTTTCTACCCGTCTCCTCATGCTACTCCAGGACACACCCCATTGACGTCTCCAAAACAAACAAATATAGAATCAGTGGTCTTCCCGAAGTTGGCGGCACTAGAACAGGTGGGTTCAGCAAATATTCTTTTATTTTGTCAAAGGTCTGTTGGTAATCATCATTCCACACCGTTGGGTTGTTCTTTCTTAGAAGCTTGAAGATCGGCTCGCAGATAGTAGTGAGTTGTGCTATGAACCTACTGATGTACTGAATTCTTCCAAGAAAAACCCCTAACTTCTTTTTCTGTTCTTGGTGATGGCGTTTTGATAATCGCCTTTGCTTTAGTCGAGTCAATCTCAATTCCCCTTCTGCTTACTCTAAACCCCAACAATTTTCCTGATGTAGCCCCAAAAACGCATTTTGTTGGGTTAAGCCGTAAATTGTACTTCCTGAGCCGGTCAAATACTTTCTTCAAGTTGATCAAGTGGTCCTCTTCTTCACATGATTTGGCAATCATACCATCCACATAAACCTCCGTCTCCTTATGGATCATATCATGGAATAGTGCCATCAAAGGGCATGACCTTGTAGTTGAAGGTACCCCAAGGTGTAATGAAGGCTGTTTTTTTTTTATCTTCCTTTGCCATCTTGATTTGATTATACCCAGAGAAGCTGTCCATGAATGAGCACAGACTGTGTATTGCGGTATTATCAACCAGAATATCGATGTGTGGAAGAGGGAAATCGTCCTTAGGACTTGCCTTATTTAGATCCCTATAATCCACACACATCCTGACTTTCCCATCCTTCTTGAGTACCAGCACTATATTTGCGAGCCATTCAAAGTACATGGAGACCGCCAAAATCTCGCTTGGAATTGCTTAACCACTTCATCTTTGACCTTTAGTGTCCATTCAGGTTTCACTCTTCTCAACTTTTGCTTAACCAGCTTAACCTCTAGCAGAATTGGTAGCCTGTGCACAACCATGTCAGTATCCAATCCTGGCATATCTCGATACGACTATGCAAACACATCCTTATAATCTGCCAAGAATTGTGACATTTCATGACGTTATACATCAGATCAGATAGGCATGCCCCAATCTTTACTATTTTTGGGTCATCTTCGGTCCTTAGATTTATTGAAATGGTCTCCTCAATATTAGGTTGACCACCCTTTTCATGATGCTCCAACTGATATGCAATTTCTTTCGGAAGGTCTTCTTCTTCGACCTCGGTCTCTTCTTCAATCCCCATTAGGTCAAAGTCGAGCTCAAGGTCTAAGTCATATTCAAACTAATCTAATTACGTTTTCTTATATGGTTCATAAATGGCTTGGACATTTTTGAAAAACTTAGGTTTTCTAGAAAAAAAAAAAAGGAAAAATCTTTTTGTGTTTTTTGAGAGCCTTCAGATAAAGCCTCTCCTGAAGATGAAGGCTCATTAAAACCTTTAGGAAAAGGGCATTCCACTAATGGAATTTTTTTTTGGAGGCCGCATTTGTTTGCCAAACAAACACAGCTTCAAAGGTAAGGGGAGTTTCCTCCCAATTGTTCAAAATAAATGCTTCTGAAGTAGCAGAAATAGTGCAAGCCTACTCCCCAAATTCAGAGTCCAAATCCGAGACCACCATTATGGATGAATTGTACCGCCCTTTTCAGCTGTAGGGTTCAATCCAGATATGATCTCCTCCAGAATTTCCACTATGACCCAGTTGATGAATGGTATCTCCTTATCTTCTTTAGTTCTTTCGCCTTCAGTCATGGTGAAGAAAGCCCCAACCTCTTCAGAAAAATCCTGCTACTGTCCTAGCTGTGGCCCAGGTTCACCCATTGTCTCAAGTGAATAAGGTGGGATATAGGGTTGTAAAGTTGGGGTATATGGCTTCTTGAAAGGATTGGAGTTAAGATACGGGGGTTTTGACTGATCCGTGGGAGGAGATAACTGAATCGTACAGGAAGATTTTGGAAAAGTTTCCCTTAAATGAGGGATTTTTTATGATCTTTCTTCTCTGCATTCCCCTCTTTGTTCTGCTTCTGTCTTCTCCAACATCTTGGTTTAGACCCCAATCCCGCTATAGGGATAAGCTTTTTAACCTTTATTGATTCCAACCTCCCTTGCAAGTTAACCCCCAGACCTTTCCTTGGATGGAAATTATATTTTTTCAACACTTTATCCACCATTTTATCAGCACTGGTCATCTTCCCTTTCTTATCCTCATGCCCTCTAATGTATTTCACTCTCTGGTGGAGGGTAGATGGTATGGCCCTAGCTGTGTATATCAACGACCTTCCTAGGAGTAGGTTGAAAGCTGCTGGAATATCCATCATTTCGAACGTGATATTAAAGATATACGGTCCAATAGTGACCGGAAGCTCAAGCTCCCCTAGGGAGTGTGTTTTGGAGCTATCAAAAGCCCTTATGCTTTATGGCTAGAGAGGATGCTTGAGGTACTCAGGATTAGGCAAGGGGTTACAAACACAAAAAGGGCTTATTCTATAAAAAAGAAAAGATCAGAACACAGGATTCTATCCTAAGGATCCATTCCTGTTCTCCTTTCCCCTAGCTCTTTCTTCACGTTTTACGGCTAGAGAAGATGCTTGAGGTACTTGGAGTTAGGCTTGAGGTTGCTACCATATACAGGCCTAATTCTACAGAAAGGGAGAAGATTCAGACTATTCTAGAATTTAAAAAAAAACATAAAAGGAAAAGGAAGAAAGACTTACCTGGTTTGAGAAAGCAGAGAGGCAGGGATTCCCTTCTTCACTTGGAGCTCTTCAAGTTTCAAATTCTCAGTCATTTGCTTGAGGAGAGGCCCTCTATTTATAGGCAAAAGCAAGGGTAATAAAGTCCTAAGGGTAGATACAAAAGTGTGTCTAGAACCTTCCAACTTAACCCTAAAGCATGGATTTGGAGGAATTTGGCTAATTTCGGAGGCTACCTTGAGGAATTCCCACCTCCCAAATAGAGGTATAGAAGTAAATAAATGAAAACTCGTGGATTATTCCAATTTTAAACAAACATTAGTATCCGACAAAACAAGTCGGATACAAACAACAATCTTTGTATCATATGAGCAAGGGGAAGAGTTATGATGCATCTGCAATCTGTGATTATCATATGAGCACTTCAGGGGATACCACTGATTGTTGCTTGGCCCTAAAGCATGCAATCCAAGATTTGCTGGATAATAACTCTTTATCATTCAATTCAGTCACACCCACTTCTCCTCCCACCAGCAACAATGGGGCAAGCACGTCACATACGGTGGGGGCAATTTTCTCTGGAAAAAGAAGATTTGAACCTTCTCAGCTTATAACTCCTATTGGTCCAACAGTCAGGATTTATCTTGAAAGAAATGTTCCTGGTTATGAGTAGGAAGGCTTGCCTCACTCAGTAGGAGAAAGAAATTTTCTAAAAAAGAGAGAAAAGTTAGCTTTTGCTTTTGAGAACTGAAACAGTTCTCGAATTCCCTTGTTCTCTGAAAAGAAACTGCCATAAAAAGAATGCACATTTCCTGAGGATCCTAAGGAGTCTTGTTCTGAGGAAGTGATTTCAATAAAGGCTCTTTAAAAAAAAAAAGATTTTCCCCTTCCACATTTTTCTAAAAAAAAGAAAAAAGTTTTCAACAAGGTCCTTTTTACTTATGAGTCATATCTCCTATTGAATTTCATTAAGTTGAATATGACTTTGAAATTGGGCTCAATTTTGAGACCAAAATAGAAGAAAAAGACATTTTATATGAAAATTCAATTCTTTTTAAGTTTCATGAGAAGAATATTCTGCAAAATTATAAAATGACCAATTTTATGGCCTTTGGAACCAAAGATGACCCACAGTCTTCAACAGAAAAGATAGAAGAAGATTTAAAGTTTCTTCATTAGAATACAGAAAGAATCATACCACTTGTTGATTCGATCGAAGGGAAGTTGATAATATTGTTTAAAGAAATTTTAGGGCTTTGCATTTGAAAATATGGGAAAAGATTTGACCTTTTTGTTAGAAATAGAATTGGGCATCATTTGATGGAAAGAATACAAATCCATAAGATTGATCAAAAGGTGAAGAAGTTATTCATAACAGAGGTTTTACTTGAAGAGGCTTTCATCTTGATAGAAGGTGATTAAAAAAAAAAGAAAAAAAAAGAAGAAAAAAAGAAAACAATCCTTAGCCAGTCATGTAGTACAACTCTACCAAGTCTGAAAATTCAAACTTTTCTTAAAATGATAAGAGGCCTTTCTTTCTTATATCCCCAAAATTTTTGAAATCCCTAATTAGACCCTTTGAACTTAATAAAATTTTCCAAGTAACCTAAACTGAGAATTGTAACCCCACACTGGGGCAAATTTATTAAGGCATAAAAAAAAAGAATGAAGGGACAATTTAAAAAAAAAAGGAGGGCATTATTGAAGTTCAAAAGGGATTTTGAAGATGTGTTCAAGAAAGGGGGCAAAGAAATGAAAAAAAAAAAAAGAGAAAAAAAAAGTAAAAGAAGAAGGAAGAAAGAAGAAAAAGAGATCATAAATGCTATGAGATATTTGGAGAATGTCTTCAAAATTGTGAAGAGAAGAATGGAAAAAGAAGTTCAATACTAGAGAATAAGTTTCAAATGAGGAAATCAAAGTGGGGGAAGAACTTCATTATTGGGGGCAATTTTGTATTCATTCCAAGGGAAGAAATGCCTTAAAAATTGCAATTTCAGTTAACCCATTTGATCATATGGTATTTAAGTCTTTTATTCCTTTTCTTTCTAAACAAACACCAAGCCTTCGTTTCGTCCCATTTATAAGTCCTCTTTGATTAAGAAATTTTGAATTAAGGCAGTTTTGACTACATAGTTGCCGGTGATGAAGGATTAAAAAAATGGAGAAAATGTAGTGAAAAACCAGAAGGGTGCTACATGGCAAATAATCAGCTATCTACAAGAAGGAAATTTTCAGAGAGGAAAGTCTAGAATTGGCATAGATCCAGGTGAAGTCCTTATGTTGATGGTTATTTTGAGATACAGTCACTCTTCAAATGATTGAGGAAAATTTTCTTTTTAAGACTGAAACAACATAATCAGAACTATGGTATGAAGCATCTATGAACAAGTTGATGGTCGTCAAAATTGCCATTAGGAAATTATTGCTGAAGTTGAAAATGGTCATGGGAATGATTCTAAAGGTTCCAAAGGCTTATTTTGGTCTTTCTTCATTTTCTGAAATAATCTTCTTATTATTCAACTTGATTTTAATTCTTTTGGACTATATGCTAATAAGTGATTGGATTATTTTTCAAAAAAAGTATAAAAACACAAAAAAGCAAAAACTATATTTTTGGCCCATGATGAGCATCTATGTCTTTTCATAAAACATTGGTTTTGCAAGCATTAGAGAATTTTGAAGCCATTAGTATAAAGCTTATTTTCTTATTTTTGTATTTGCATTCTTTTATTAGGGTTTCTTTTTGCAAAGGTTAAAAAAAAGAGAAGAGAGAGAGAAGAAAAAAAAAGAAAAAAAGGGGAAAAAAGAGGATCATCTCTGCTGAGGGGCAAATACTTCTTCAAGTAATCAAAACCGGGGCATGCTCAATAGTGTCTTTCTCTCTGGATTTTCATTGAAATGAATTACAACATCTGGAAGAAGCAGTCAAGCCTTAGTCTTCTGATTTGAAAAAAAAAAAAAAACAGAAGAAGCTTCAAAGCAGTTGCATGTTTTTTCCTTTAAACAAGGGTTTCCAATTCTTCAATCATGAAGAAGGATTTTATTGGGGCAATAAGAAGGCATGAAGGAGAGATCATGGGTAGTAAGGGCATGAGGTTAGATCAATAAATCATGATTCTCAAATCCATCAATCAAGAAGAGGGCATTAACTTGAACAGTTAAAAAAGCATGAAGGCAGGTTATGGGCAGCAAGGGCACATACATCATTATTAAGAGAGCAAGAAGATGAAGAAGCAAAATCAAGTTGCAAAATATTCAAGTACAGGTTTGGACATCACATAGCACCCAAGTAAGTCAAATATAAAAAATCAATCAAGAAAATTCAATAAAACATTTCCTTCCTTATTGTTGAGTTGTAAAATGAAAAACATCAAAAGCAATTGAGTTTGCAGAGGTCAATTTTAAATCCACCTTCTTTTCAAAATTTGCTTATCTCAGATTTCTTTTCATAACCACGAGAGCTCCAAAAAATTTGAGATAAGGAAAAGATGCCACCCCGTCAGACTTCAAGCAGGGGTTTCATTGGCTATCTTCAAATCCATGTTTTTTTATCACTTTGTTTGACCAAAGCAAGTTCAATTAATGTGATATCTTTCAAACATGCAATTTTGAGTTTGTCTGTTCTTTACTGTTCGTTGTGTTAAAACTCTAGCAAAGAGGGGCAGTTGTAGACATCCCAAAATTGCACGATTTTTCATAAATCTTGAAGGAGAGAAATATTTTATTGGAATTTTCAATTCTTAGCATTGGGTTTGAGATCCTTAACCCATTTAAATCCAAAACCACAAAAGAAAATGCCTAAATTCAATCTTTTGCGCAAAGTCAAACTTTTCCGGTTGAATTTTGTTGACTTTTGACCCCAGAAAATGAAATATTTTTAAGGCAAGATATCAAGATAAATTTTCCCGGTAATTAGGTTTTTAGCAATGTTATTGCATAAATAAATTTTTTGAGCCTTTAAATCTTGACAAATACCTTGGTATTAACATGTTGAATCTTTTTACCAGACCTGAAAAACCGGAATTTAGCCTTAAACTAGAAAGTTGACTTTTTATTCAGTTGGAATTTAGGTGTGGAATTATTTTTAATGGATTCAAATGGGGGGTGTTTGCTTATTTACATGGAATATCTTAAGTAAATGGAGATTAAAAAATATGAGGACATTTACTTAAATGATATTAATTGTAAATAAGTATTGCCTATGCAGGTAAGGGTTAAGGCTATGCAGAATCTGTGCAGACAGGCCATTTTGGTCTTGTCTGCATGTGGTATGCGGTTTGGACAAAACCGCATATGGTATGCAGTTTGGTCTTGTCCACATATATAATGTGGATTGAACAAAATCGCAATATATATGCGGTCACGTGCAATTTTGTGCGAATTCGTAAATACTCGATTTCTGAACCTTATTTACACTATTACCTCTCTCTAGGAGATTCAAGTTCCATTTTTTACCCTCCGTGGTTTGTTAGATTTACTCCAACCCATGTTTTAAAACTGAGTTGGAACATTCTAGAACCCTAATTTGGCATACCCTTGTAACCAACCATGCCCCTGGATTTACCTATAAATAAAGGATCTCACCTCAAGCAAAGGGCTGAGAATCGAAGCTAGAAGAGCTCCAAGAGAAGAAAGGAACCCTTGCCTTTCTGCTTTCTCAAACCTAGGTAAGCCTCTCTCCCTTCTCCTTTTCTTTTTTTAAATTCTAGGGTTAGTCTGATCTTCTCCCTTTCTATAGAATAAGGCCTGTTCTGTGGTTGTAACCCCAAACCTATTTCCGAGTACCTCAAACATCCTCTCTAGCTGTAAAACATGAAGAGAGAGCTAGGGGAAAGGAAAACAAGAATGGATCCGTAGAATAGAACCTTATTGTGTTATAATCTCTGTTATGTCTTTTAATATTCAGTTTATGGTGTTATTATGATTTTATTCTGAATCTGAAGGAATCCTATGGATCTATGCTATTCATACCATTAGATCCTCTTTTCCTCCTAAAAGTATTGATTTTTCACACAATAACTTACTTCACAATTTTCTTCCTTTTCGTTATTATAGGCTAGGATTCTAGATCTACCATAATCAATATGGTAGTGCAAGACATGGAAAATCAATTCAATGACTTCCTATCATCACACGGGATTCATTAAAAAAACGAGTCGCCACCATTCTTTTTAGGTGCGAATGGACACCAAAATATCAAATCAAATAAAAAAGACAGAAATTAGAGTAAAAAAACTCTATTTTAAAATACAAAACAAAAAACAACCAGAGATGAGTAAGGGGATTAGGTTATGAACTAGGGAAAGTGTTAGGCACTCCTATTCTTCCACACAAGGTGGTTACCAGGTATTGTTCATATTAAAAATAAAGAAAGCTTACTTAATAAAGAAAAAAACATAAAAGTGACAAAAGTGTATGGTTTTTCATATGAATAGCCCGATTAATTCAGAACCTTCAATATGATCACACCATTCTAAGGGTTTCATGATTGAAATAAAATTGAGATAAAAATCAAAGAAAACCATCCTAAAGTGAAACCTGAAAAACTAGCTTTAGGCTAAACCATTAAAAGGTTGAAAAACCAGATTGAAATCTCTTGATTAAAACATTGAAGAGTAAAGTTCTTTAGGGTACAGATCTGATCCAGATCTCTCATTAGTGGAGAGATAGAACCCCAATCAACCCATGTTGATGAAAAAGAACATCAAACGGGAGAGTTTATACCATAGGATCCTCCCTCCAAAATTAAAACAACTTCAAAATCATATCATAAAAACCTATAGGTTACTTTCAAGCTTTCGGTTTCAGATCTACCATATAGATCATGGTAGATCCAGAATCCTAGCCAAATATCACCAAAATCAAGAAAACAGTGATATAGGTGCAATATGTGTGAAAAACCAAAACTGTAGGAGGATGTGGGGATCTCATGCTATAAACAGCATGGATCCATAGGATTCCTCCAGATTCAGAGTAAAACTTTTAAAACATGAACAGAATAGTAAAAGAAATCACATATCACAGATTACAGCACATAGGGGCCTATCCTACGGATCCACCTGTTCTCTTTTCTCCTAACTCTCTCTTCACGTTTTACTACTAGAGAAGAGTCTTGAGGTACTTGGAGATAGGTTTGGGAATACAAACACAATCAAATGGCCTTATTCTACAAAAAAGAGAAAAGAACAAACTATAGGGTTCTATTCTAAGAATCCACCTGTTCCCCTTTCCCCTAGCTCTCTCTTCACGTTTTGCGCAAAAAATTGAATTTGGGCCTCTCTTTGTGGTTGGGGATTCAAATGGGTTAAGGATCTCAAACCCAATGCTAAGAATTGAAAATTCCAATAAAATATTTCTCTCCTTCATGATTTATCAAAAATCGTGCAATTTTGGGGTGTCTACAGGTAGATCTAAGATCAGAAGCCTTAAAGTAACCTTTAGGGTTTCATGGGATGATTTTTAAATAGTTTTAATCTTTGAGAGAGGATCTTATGGTCTAAACTCTCCCTTTTTTATGTTTTTATCAACATGGGTAGATTGGGTTTCTATCTCTCAATTAATGAAGTATCTCAACTAGATTTGTACCCTAGATAGTTACAGGTTTATTCTTCAATGTTTTTGTCAAAAGATTTTAACTTGTACCTAGCAGTTTCAAGATTTCAATGATTTAACCTAAAGTTAGTTTT
The DNA here is from genome assembly GCA_947561395.2 of Buxus sempervirens. Taxonomy (NCBI): domain Eukaryota; kingdom Viridiplantae; phylum Streptophyta; class Magnoliopsida; order Buxales; family Buxaceae; genus Buxus; species Buxus sempervirens. Next base: position 40,782,693 of record OX387186.1, read on the forward strand.
CCAAGTTTTACTTTAAGTTTGTTTTCTCTGATGTTCATCTTGATTTTTCCTTCAATCATGAAACCCTAGAGATGGTGTATTCATATGAAGGATCCATAATTAATTGGATCATTCATATGTAAGAAGCCATACATCTTTTTTATTCTTTTTCTTTACTTTTGATTTGGTTTTTGTTAGTAAACCTTTTTTTCAAAGCGTGAACAATACTTGGCAACCACCTTGTGTGGATGAATAGGGGTACCTAACACTTTCCTCTATTCATAACTTAATCCCCTTACCCATCTCTGGATTTTATCTTAAAGTAGAGTTACTTTTAACTCTATTTTTTGCCTTTTTTTATTAATTTGATTATTTTGGTGTCCATTCACACCTAAAAAGGAATGATGGCGACTCCTTGATTTTATAAATCCCGTGTGTAGATGAGGAAATCATTTGATTGATTTTCCATGTCTCACAATACTCGTACCATCAGCAGAATGACGTTCCCTAAACAGTAGTCCCTTTTGCTTAAGTTTCTTATTGTTGTAATTGTTGGCGTCATCGATGCCGGTCTTTATCTCCACTTCTTATTGTTGTAATAGGAGTATGGAAAATATAATTAATAAGATGGATATTGAAAAAATTGTTGTTCTAACTTTAGTGCCTGACTGGACATTAGGTCATAGTTAATTGAAGCATTGCATTTGGTATTGAATTTTTTTTGTAATAAATTTATTTTAATATTATTTTCTATTTTCAGCCATTTGCTTGAGGAAAGACCCTCTATTTATAGGCAAAGTCAAGGGCATAGGAGGTCACAAGGGTAGGCCAAAGTTTGGTTCTAGATTCTTCCAACTCAGTTTTAAAACATGAGTTGGAGTAAATCTAAAAACCACGGAAGGTAAACAGGGAAGAGCAAGTCTCCCAAAGAGAGATATGAGTGGTAAATATGGCTCAGAACCAAAGCATTTGCGAAATTGTGCAAATTGAACGTGACTGCATATAGTATGTGGATCTGTTCAATCCGCATACTATATGCGGACACTTGAAAACTGCATTATATACCACATTATATATGCGGACAAAACCAATCCGCATAATGACTGGGGGCAACATACGTTTGGCCAATTTTGAAGTTCTGACATGTGTCAAAGCCCAATTAAGATGCTTTAAGCATATTTTCATTTATTTCCTTATATTTGTAGTGCAATTTGGGGTGTCTACAATCCCCAACCTTAAGATATCTCCTACCATTTATTTCTAAATAGGCACTTAATCATAGTTATTTTATAAAATTTCATTTTTATGAGCAACTTAATTTATTCACACTCGGAATAAATTTTATAAAATACTTACCCATGTGCAAAATCATGACCAATGCAACCCATTGTAATTTTGTAAAAGCAATTAGTTGGACTATTAGGCCATCCCAATGAAATTTTTGCAGTATAATTTAATAGATGATCATCATGATCTAACCCTTCCGTCATACAAACTTCTGCCTCCAAATTTAAACACAAGGTAGCAGGTTGATATATTAACACAACTAAATTGATATATAAGTAATTATATATACTTTAATTGTCAAACTCACTAAGCTGGTTGATTCTTATTTGGCTTTGTTAGATACTAAGTAATGGGAGATACAAAAGCGCGGAGCATCGAGTGTGTACTACATGGTGTGAAATCAAGAATATCAATCCCATTATTTACGATGCCAAAGCTGACGACCAAGATCCGGCCAGTGGCTGAGGTGGTTGAGAAGGATGGGGTGGCTCATTACAAGGAGATCTTGTTTAAGGACTACCTGAACCATTTCTTTGGAAACGCTCATGATGGAAAGAAGTCTCTTGATTTTGCTAAGTTGACATCCCTTGATGCCAAAGATTCTTGACTCTCGTTGTAATTATACAGTAATTAAAATCATTAATGTGAAGAGAGCATGTTCCATTGTTTGAACTTTCTCGTTGTAATTTGACTTATGGAGCGAGTGATTTAGATCACCTAATAAAATTAAGTCCGTCATTCATGCAGCATTTATGGAATGAGACATCAAATAAATAATTATAATACATACATACTATTTTGAACGAAATCCTCTATATTTAACCATTTGGTTAGCATAATTTGCCGTATAAGCTTTTCTAGCATTTTCAATGGAAAAGGCAACAGATGCAAATTGCCAATTTTGATGCAAAATGACATTAATTAATTCGAACCAAATCATAGATTATGCATTGATTTTAAAATTGAATGGGTTTTAAAGAATTTGATACGAATTTTCATATTAATTATCAATTCCTTTCTCAAATTGAATATAAGAATGTAAGATTTACCTTTTTTCCCCTACCTTTTCAAATTGAGTCAATGTTAGAACAATACAAATTAGAAGCAAGTGTTGAAGACATGAAATTAATTTGAAACATAAACATAGCAAGAAAACTAATGAAATTAAAACAAATTAAAAATGCTTTTCCAAACGCATTTGGAAATTGCATTCAGGATTCTAATAACTTTCTTGCTATCCTAATACAAAATTCTAGATTTTCAGTTAAAACTTAAAAATTTTCTTTCAATATCCAAACAACATAGGGATAATTACTTTAATTTTCAGATTTTTTTTATTTCACTTTTCTTTTACTTTCTTTTCTCATATATCTTTCTTGCATTTTCTTGACATCTGAACGAGCCTTAATGTTTCAAAAGTTGACTCCATGTGACAAAAAGGTTTGTTTCATAAGATCCGTTGCTTATGGAGTGGGCCTGACTTGACCATTCCACAGGAAAGATGTATTCAAGAAGTTTCAACTATCGACTACCAAGTTGACTTCAGTTGCCGGTGGCTGGCCGGCCGGTTTGGAAACTCCATAGCATTCTTTTCACTCCATTTTACATGTCTAACGAGAGGCTTGTATGGTCCAAATGATAGGGTAAATCATAAGGACCTGTCTTCAAGTTTGGTAAAATTGCAAAATATACCTCTCCACATCTTCAAAATAATTTTCATTTATTACTTTTCTATTGAGTGGTAGCTAAATTTTTTAATCAGAGTTCGTTAATTTTTTACTGAATTAAAAATTTAATCGCTAAATAAATTAATGTCAAATTTCTTACCTTTTAAAACTTTTAAATATCTAATTTTGACAAGGAAACAAGTTCAAATCAGAATAATATAAATTCCCATTTACAAAAAGTACTATGGTAAAAAAGGGTTCAAATTAATGAATTTCATTGTATTTATTAAGAAACTGAAATCTTAACATTGTTGACGTATAGGGATGCATAGAAATGAAGCCCACCCCTTAAGGTTTTAGCCAATACCAAACCGTAACCAGCCATTATTGTGTTGGTAACAAGGCAATCCGGTTTGACCAAGTTTTTTATATAGAATTAATAAAAAAAATTGTTTTAAATATATTATATAAATTAATAATACATTTTATTAGTGAAATATATATTTTTACGTGTGATATATATATGTAATATTTATAACATATAAAAATAATATTAATTATTTTGGTAAATTAAGTGTGGAGTTGCGGTCCGGACAGGTTGGGCTGCAGGGCCACGGGTTACCAAACCCACTCCATTGCCATCCCTAGGTTGAGTGGAAGCTAAATGTTACAATCAACCAAAGCTAAAGGGAGTCCATGTTATTAATTTCATAGATATCAAGTAAAAGGTATATATCTTTAATTTTATTAAACCCCCCAAGAAAAGTTTTTGTATGTCAACATATAACAACGCTTTCGTAGAGTCTGGAAGCAGTCCGGGACTCACACCCACCATTTCAGTATTTTTCACGAGTTGTGAACTTATGACTGTCAACGCGTTTCCTTCTTACGGTCTCTTCGTGATGATGTAATCCTTTTTTCATGCAAACTATAGCAATCACAATAAACACGACAAATATTGTGAGATCCTAGAATCCTAATGACCTAACTCAACACGGATCAGGATGTTATAAGCTCCCCCTTATGGTGGTCCACTAACCTAAAAGCTTGCCAACCATCACTAGGCCTATCCTTGTCAATCCAACCACCTCTCATGAGTAACATTAGGACCCACACCAGTTACAAACTACTAGGCTCGGATCTAGCTTCGATGTCATTCGTAACGACCCAACCCAAGCAAGGTATTGTTTGTTTTGGGCCTAAGCCCATACGGTTTCGTCCCCAAAAGGCACATCGCTAAGTTAAGTATCCTTTCTAATTCTTATAACTTACCGAGCTTTCATCTGTTTTCGATAAAAGATCAGGATGTCGTACCTACGTTATTTGGATGAGAAATTGAAGGTTCATATAGCTTGTGACTTTCTCAAGTAACTAATCCTTTTAAGGAAAAACACAAGAGCAAAACCATGATACCTAACGAGCCAAAATGGATAATATCATTACTAGTGGGATCGAGGCGTTACAAAATAGTATTAGAGCTAAATCCAAATCCAATAGTCTATGATTGGTGTGGGTCCTCGATCATGTTGCCTATGAGGGTGGATTGCTTGATGAGGGCAATGAGACATGGAAAATCACCTAGATGATTTCCTTATCTTCACACGAGGTTCATAAAAGATTGAAGTCACCACCATTCAAGTTAAGGTGTAAATGGACACCAAAGTGATCATGAAAAAGGAAAAAAGAGAGCTAAAGTAGCTTTAATTCATGATCTATTCCAGAAATCAAGCAAGGGGATTAGGTTATAAGTAGGGGAAGGTGTTAGGCACCCCTACTCATCCACACAAGGTGGTTGCTATATGCTGTTCGTGCTTGAAAATTGTCTGCTAACATAAATCAATCAAAAGGGCTTGAAAGAAAGACAAACACATATATGATTCTTCCATATGAGTAGTCCAATGAATTCTGGACTCTCTCTATGAATATATCACCTCTATAACCTCATGATCAAGTAAAAATCAAAGTAATGCTTGAAGAAAATCAAACTAAAGCAAATCTGAAAAAGTCAATAGAATGAAACCAAAGCCAAACATAAATCAGTAAAAAATCATTTGAAAACTTCAATCAAACATAAATCATTTGATTCAAACTCAAATTGGATGAAACCAAAGCCATTTGAAAGCTGGTATGAAGTAGAAGACTCAGTAAAAAATTCAATCCAATCCGATTTAATTCAAAGGAGAAAGGTTTGTTCAAATCTACTGTCGTAAATCTGTAAAAGCGGCGAGTAACCAACTTTGAAAGCCTATTCGTGGAGGTTGGCTCCATATAAATCTTTGAAAATCTATATGAATGAAGTATGAGTGCCATCTTTCGAATGGAATAGACTTCACACAAAACTTCATCCATTTGAGACTTGTGTGATCCCTCAAACATACTTAGGGAATCATATATTGACTCTATTATACGCTACTGAGCAACTCAGAGTTAATCAAACACACATAACACAAAACAAAGTGAAAACTCTTGAAACTAGATGGATTTAAAAGAGGGCTCATAAAGGAAAATTTAGAGACTAAAATCACACAAATAGGAGTTAAAATGAGCCTTTGGTCCTCAATCAAAGTGACAAGTTCAGCAATATGATCTGATTTGACCTATCAACTTTAATCAAATGGTTTGAAAAATCCACTCCATATAAATTGCTGAAATTTTATAGATATAAACTAAACATCTTCAACTATCACATGTCTTTAAAATCACTCAAAAATTTATCCAGATGATGAAGTTATAAACAATCTAAGACAAGGTACAGGTTCTATCTAGATTTGAAAACTTTGAGCAAAAGTAAAACAAAACGGTGAGTGTGTGTATTTGATCCAATTGAGCTGGATTAAAATCACTAGAAATGAGTTGTAAAACACTTAAAAAGCTTTAAGGAAAGGATTTGGCTCAAATCTCTCATTAGTTGGAGAGGAGGAGCCAAATCTATCCACATTGAGGCCAAAAAGATCAAAACAAAGAGTTCAGATCATGGGGCCTTCTCTTGAAGATGAAATTAACTCATGAAGTCCTAAGAAATTGTTCTAAGGCCTCTGATCTTAGATCTACCATATTGAGTATGGTGGATGTAAGATCCCAACTCTCTGATCAATGTTTAAGTTAAAATTGTAATATTATAACTAATACAGGGTTTGTGTTGTGAAGGCGATCCTTCAGAGGTTTAGATTGGAATTATGAAGCAGAGTTCTCAAATTAAGAAGGGGTCTTAAGGTGAGTTTCAATTTTAATTTGGAGTTTAATTAGAGTGTTGATAAACAATTGATGCTTTGTATATATATGTTGCTGATTTCAAGCTTGGAGAGAAGAACAAAGCTGGAAATTTGAAGAAAACGGTATTTTGATTTCATATTTGGGTTGCCAAAGCTAAGAAGAAGGTGATTATATCTTTCAAGGTAAGCAACACCCTTCTAAGAAAACCTTGATTTAGTTTTCTTGAATTCAAAATGAATTTTCGGATTTCTGTTGTTGATATAGAATTTTGGGTGATAAAATGATTTATTTCGTATATAATTGTATTCTTTTGTTAGGGATAAGTTAGGGAAAAAACGGTATGCTTGCTAGGTGTATCATACAAATTTTGAACCCGTGAGAATGCCAATTTGTTGTAGTTTTGGAGGTTAGAATCTTAACAATTGAAATAGATTCAGATTTGGGGATTTCATAGTAAAATTTCTATAACTCTCTCTAGAAAATTTTAAATTTAATTCCGTTTGATGCGTTAGAAACTAGACTCATAGACCTTTCTATTGGTATATGGCTCACTAGTTAATTCTTCACCAATTGAATCAAGTTTGACACTTTGTAAGGGTCAAGAACCAGATCTGCAGTTTGACTGCACTTTTAGAAAAAAATGTATATTAGCCCAATTTTTTATGCGATTAATTTAAGGGTTGCAAATTCATAAATTAAGATTGAAATGAGATTAGTATTATTATATGTTATTGTTAAATGAGTTTGCAATTTATTTTAGATGCATAAGACTATAGTATGTTTGCAAATTGAGATAAATGTGATGCTATATTTGCATAAGAAAGTATTGCCTGAATTTCTACATGAAATGAATGACTTAAAATGAAATGTATGGAAGCATGAGGGCATAGGCTCATGATCTGAAAATGAAATGTAAACCGTGGGGCAATGGCCTGGATAATTATGAATTAGTAGGCCTACGAGCTGTGTTTGAGAAACATAATTCTGTTGACATGGAAATGATTGTGTGAGATACCAAATAAAATGAAAGGCATAAAATTTAACTTAATATGCGGATCCGTATAACTTAATTAAGTGTGTTTAAATATAAATGTCGTGACCTTGGATACTGTTGTTTCATCATGTGTGGATTTTATTGATTCCGGCTTGAGGCCAAAGTTCTATTGATGCCAGCTGGAGGCCGATGGTTGTACTGAATTCCAGCACCAAGGGGAATCGGTGGCTAATACCCAAGCTTCATCTAGATGCCCTACACTAAGGGGAATCAACGTTAGGATGCCCAATACCAAGGGGACTCGAGTTGGATGCCTAACCTATATAGGAAACCTATAAAGTTAGACGTGGTCATGACGTTTACAATTAAACCACCTAGTTAACTCTATAAATTGAATGAGATCAACATGGTTGTTGTTGGAAAGAGTTAGTATATTTTAATGATTGTTTCCATTGATTAATGAATGCCCTTGTATGCTTGTGCTAAATGTTATGAATGATATGTAAAGATATATATTGGCATATTGCATCGGTTTTCGATCTATTGCTATGCATCATGGATTTGAAAAGATATGGCATGAACTGTGGTTTTCAAAAGCATGCATAGTGTTACTTACTGGGACCCTTCGTCTCATCAAACGTGGTTTATCGGTTTTGTTTTAGATCCATCGACGTCTGGAGCTAAAGCCGATAAGGGGAAGGAGAAAGCTTTGGGATACAGAGATGAGGACTTCTTCAGGCCTGCTAGGACTACCTAGATAATGTATACCTTATTTCGGATTTATGTAAAGAGAGAGAGAGAGAGAGAGAGAGAGAGAGAGAGAGGGACGTGAGATGCTTAGATGACCCACTTTTGTAAAACTATGTATATAATTTTTAATGGGTTCTTTTGATACCTTTTCTTCATGGCTTATACTTTAAATGCTTCTTTTATAGTTAGTGTTACTGTACATATATAGTATATGTTGCACCCACGTTTATCAAGTATTTTACACATTTAAATATCGTCCATTTTCTAGGCGTTATATACGCCTTTTGTAGAAAAGGAGAAAAAATTTACTATCATGTTTATTAGGACCTGGTTAACATCCCTCAGCTGATCTTAGTCCAAAGGGGCGGGATGCGGCTTAATGGGGTGTTACAGTAGATCCAAGATCTAAGCCTATTTTTTACAAAAACAAGTGATATGTGTGTGATTGTAGTGAAAATCAGATTTTTAGGAGAAAATTGGGATCTAATGCTATAGAGAACATAGATCCTTGTATTTTATCCAGATTTAAAACAAATTATGCCAAAAAAACAACAATAAAACACATAATCATGCATATGCAAGTACTTCATGTTTCCCCTAGGGATCCATTCCAACACTCGTTTCCCCTAGCTCTCTCTTCACGTTTTACAGCTAGAGAGGGTGCTTGAGGTACTTTGAATGTGGTTTGTGTTTGCAAGCACAAAGATACCTTACATTACAGAAAGGTAGAAGGAGGGAGTGTGAGATATGGAAAATCAATTTAATGACTTCCTTATCATCACATGGGATTAAAAAAATCAAGGACTCGCCACCATTCAATTTTAGGTTTGAATGGACACCAAAATAATTAAATAAAATACAAAAGGCAAAACTAAAGTAAAAATAACTCTACTTTACAATAAAAAGTCAAAGATGGGTAAGGAGATTAAGTTATGAATAGGGGAAGGTGTTAGGCACCCCTATTCATCCACACAAGGTGGTGTGAGACATGGAAAAATCACCGGGATGATTTTCCACCGTCAACACACGGGCTCAACGTAAATGTGGGAGAGTCGCCACCATTCAAATTTTTGGGGTGTGAATGGACACCAAAAGATTAAAAAATAATCAAAAAGAGCTAAAAGGCAAATTCTAGAGTAAAAATAACTCTACTTGAAAATCAAATCTAGAGATGGTTAAGGGGATTAGATTATGAATGGGGGAAGGTGTTAGGCACCCCCATTCACCCACACAAGGTGGTTGCCAAGTGTTGTTCATGCTAAAAAATAAGAAAGCTTGCTAAAATCATTAAAAAACTTAAAAAAAGGATAAAACAAATGTATGATATCTTCACATGAAAATCCAAATGAATTCCAGATCCTGTTTTATGTCAATATCACTTCTGGAATATCACCAATAGATGGAAATCAAAACAAAAGTTGCATAAAACCAAGTTGAGTCAAATCCGGAAAATTCGGTAAAAGCAAGAACCATTTGTCTTGAAATCATTCAAATCTAATTTAAATTGACTCAAACCAAATCCATTTGAAAGATTATGGAAAATAAGAGACTCATGCAAAATTTCAATTAAATCCGGTTGAAATCCTAAGAGTTATGCTTCTTTTAAAATTGCTATTGGAGATAGTAAAAAGTGACAACAGGGCAAGTTTGGAAACTTTTTTAGAAAAATTGGCTCCATATAAATCCATGCAATTTGGTGTGAATGAAGTCTGTATGGCCATATTTCAAATGAAACTAGCCTCATACAAAAATCCATTCGGATGTGCCTTGGGTGATCTCCCGAACAGGCCTCGAGGATCACAGGTTTGCCCAGAAAAGTGCCATTGCGTAGTTTTGAGTAAATCTGTTACCCATGACACAAATGGAGTCAAAAAATTATGACACCAACTGGATTTGAAACTAGACTTACAAATGAAAACACAGAAACAAGAATCACTCGAATCGGACTTAAAACGAACACATGGCGCTCAGTCGAAGTGACAGGTTTTGTAATCAGACCTGAAATGACCTATCAACTTCGACAGAGAGGTGTCAAAAATCCGCTTGATAGAAATTCATGCAATTTTACAGGTATAAACTAGACAGCCCCACCTTTCCCATGGCTCTAGAATCACTCTAAAATTCATCTTGACGATGAAGTTACGAGTGTCCGAAGTTGGGGTACAAATACTATCAAGTTAAGCCTTTTTTAAAGGAAATCAACTCAAACAGTGATAAAGTGTGTGGAATCCGTGCAAGATAAATTAAAACCATTTTTGAAAAGATATTGAAGAACCTCTAGGAAGAAATGGGGCACAAGTTCGGCTCATCATCCTCTCCGATTGGAAAGGATATGCCAAAAACCCCAAAAATGAGCAAAAATGCCCAAAACCGAGAGGTTAGACCTAGAGGCCTTCAATATTTGCTTGAAATCATGTTGAAAATCAATAAGAAACATCCCAGAATTGTTTGGGGCTATTTATTCCAGATCTACCACAATGACGGCAATAGATCCGAAATACAAGCCAAATCCGACAAAACAAGTGCTATGTGTGTATGTATAAAAATCCATTCTTTAACAATATAATAACATATAGAATGCATTTAAATATATCAAATGGGGTTCTAAAATAACCTAGGGTTCCGTTCCATTATCGTTTCCCTTAGTTCTCTCTCCCCATTAAACACGGTTCTTCAAGATAATCTTGGGGTACTTTGAATATGAAACGGTTTTCATAGAATCAAAAGGCTTATTCCAACAAAGTTCTAATACTAGGATAAATCCCCAGTCTCGTTTCCCCTAGATCCCGCCTTCACATTTTACGGCTAGGGGGAGTCTCGAGGTACTTTGAGTAGGGAAAGGGTTTTCATACACATAGAAGAAGCCTTATTCTATAGAAAGGTAGAAGAAGAGATCTGGAACTAGAATGTAAAAACAGAAAAATAAAGAGAGGTTTGAGGCTTACCTGGGCTTCTGGAAGCAAGACTGCAGGGATTCCCCTCTTCACTCGGAGCTCTTTGATCTCCAACTTCTTGCAAAAGTTCTTGGCAAGAGTTAATGGCCATTTGCTTAAGGAGAAGCCTCCTATTTATAGGCAAAGGCTAGGGTTAGGGTTTGCATGATAGTAGACACAAAATGATGTCTAGAGCCCACCAACCTTAACCCTAAGGCTATTTCCGAGATTTCCACTCCTTTAATGTAGAATATGATGGTAAAAAGTGAAAACACTCGGAAAACCCTAATTTTGAGCAAAAAGCTTGTATCCGACATATCAGGTCGGATACAAGCAATTCTCTTTGTATCCGACATTATCTGTCGGATACGAAAGAAAGAAGCTTTTATCCGAATTTTAACACAGGCAATACTTATTTACATGTAATATAGTTTAAGTAAATGTCCTCGTATTTTTTTAATCTCCATTTACTTAAGATATTACATGTAAATAAGCAAACATCCCCCCCCCCATTTGAATCCATTAAAAATAGTTCCAGACCCAAATTCCAAGTGAATAAAAAGTCAACTTTCCAGTTCTAGGCTAAATTTCGGTTTTTCAGGTCCTGTAAAAAAATTCAACATGTTAAAACCAAGGTATTCGTCAAGATTTAAAATCTCAAAAAATTCTTTTATGCAATAACATGGCTAAAAACCTGATTACCAGGAAAAATTATCTTGAAATCTTGCTTGAAAAAATATTTCATTTTCTGGGGTCAAAAGTCAACAAAATTCAACCGGAAAAAGTTTGACTTTGCACAAAAGATTGAATTCGGGCCTTTTCCTTTATGGTTTTGGATTCAAATGGGTTAAGGATCTCAAACCCAATGCAAAGAATTGAAAATTCCAATAAAATATTTCTCTCCTTCAAGATTTATCACAAATCGTGCAATTTTGGGGTGTCTACAACTGCCCCTCTTTGCTGGAGTTGTAGCACAATGAACAGCAAAGAATAGACACAACTCAAAATTGCACGTTTGACAGACACCTCATTAATTGAACTTGCTTTGGTCAAACAAATGAGTGATAAAAAACATGGATTTGAAGATAGCCAATGAAACCCCTACTGTTTATAGTCTGATGGGGTGGCGTTTCTTCCTTATCTCAGATTTCTTTGAGCTCTCGTGGCTATGAAAAGAAATCTGAGACAAGCAAATTTTGAAAAGAATGTGGATTTAAAATTGACCTCTGCAAACTCAATTGCTTTTGATGTTTTTCAACAATAAGGAAGGAAATATTTTATTGAATTTTCCTGATTGATTTTCTTATTTGATTTACCTGGGTGCCATTTGATGCCCAAACCTGTGCTTGAATATTCTGCAACTTGCTTTTGCTTCTTCATCTTCTTGCTCTCTCAATAAGGATGTATGTGCATATGCTGCCCATAGCCTGCCTTCATTCTTTTCAACTGCCCAAGTGAATGCCTCTTCTTGATTGATGGATTTGAAAATCATGATCTGTTGATCTAACCTCATGCCCTTACAACCCATGACCTCTCATTCATGCCTTCTTACTACTCCAGTAAAATCTTTCTTTAGAATTGGAAACCTTTATTTAAAGGAGAAAACATGCAACTGCTTCAAAGCTTCTTTTTTTTTTCAAATCCGAAGACTAAGGCCTGACTGCTTCTTCCAGATGCTGTAATTTATTTTAATGAAAACCCAGAGGGAAAGGCGCTGAGCATGCCCCAGTTTTGATTGCTTGAAGTAGTATTTGCCCCTCAGCAGAGATGATCCTCTTTTTTCCCTTTTTTTTTTCTTTTTTTTTCTTCTTTTTCTCTTTCTTCTTTTTTTTTTTACCTTTGCAAGAAGAAACCCTTATAAAGGAACGGAAATACAAAAATAGGTTTTATACTAGTGGCCTCAGAATTCTCTAATGCTTGCAAAACCAATGTTTTTATGAAAAGACATAGATGCTCATCATAGGCCAAAAATATATTTTTTTTGCTTTTTTGTGTTTTTATATTCTTTTGAAAAATGATCCAACCACTTATTAGCATATAGTCCAAAAGAATTAAAATCAAGTTGAATAATGAGAAGATTATTTCAGAAAATGAAGAAAGACCAAAATAAGCCTTCAGAACCTTTAGAATCATTCCCATGCCCATCGGCTTGTCAATTGATGCTCCAGATATGACGACTCTTTCAATCTGACTATTTTGCCCAGTCGACAAAGACATTTTCCTTCATCCAATTGAAGAGCAATTGTTTCTTCATTGTATCCATGATATGAGAATTTGTGAATTCAACTTCAGCAATAATTTCCTAATGGCAATTTTGATGGCCATCAACTTTTTCACAGATGATTCATATCCTAGTTCTGATTATGTTGCTTCAGTCTTGAAAAGAGAATTTTCCTCAATCACTCGAAAAGTGACTGTATCTCAAAATAACCACCAACATGAGGACTTCACCTAGATCCATGCCAATTCTGGACTTTCCTCTCTGACGATTTCCTTCTTGTAGATAGCTGATTATTTGCCATGTAGCGCTCTTCCGGGTTTTCACTACATTTTCTCCATTTTTTCTTTCTTCTTTTTTTTAATCCTTCATCACCAGCAACTATGTAGTCAAAACTGCCTTAATTCAAAATTTCTTAATCAAAGAGGACTTAATGAATGGGACGAAATGAAGGCTTAGTGTTTGTTTAGAAAGAAAAGGAATAAAAGGCTCAAATACCAGATGATCAAATGGGTTAACTGAAATTGTAATTCTTAAGGCATTTTTTTTTTTGGAATGAATACAAAATTGCCCCCAGTAATGAAGTTCTTCCCCTACTCTGATTTCTTCATTTGAAACTTATTCCCTAGTATTGAACTTCTTTTTCCATTCTCTTCACAATTTTGAAGATATAGCATTTGATGATCTCTTTTTCTTCTTTCTTCCTTTTTTTTTTAAATTTCTTTGCCCCCTTTTCATAAAACATCTTCAAAATCCCTTTTGAACTTCAATAATGCCCCTTCATTCAATTTTTTTTTTTTTTGCCTTAATAAATTTGCCCCAATGTGGAGTTATAATTCTCAGTTTAGGTTACTTTGAAGAATTTATCAATCTCAAAGGGTCTAACTAAGGATTTCAAAATTTTGGGGATACAAGAAAGAAAGGCCTCTTATCATTTTAAGAAAAGTTTGAATTTTCAGACTTGGTAGAGTTGCACTACATGACTGGCTTAGGATTTTTCCTTGTTTTCTTTTTTTTTTAATAAACTTCTATCAAGATAAAAGCCTCTTCAAATAGAACCTCTGTTATGAACAAGTTCTTCACCTTTTGATCAATCTCATCAGATGATGCCCAATTCTATTTCCAATGAAAAGGTCAAATCTTCTCCCATATTTTCAAGTGCAAAGCCCCAAAATTTCTTCAAACAATATTATCAACTTCCCTTTGAACAAATCAGCAAGTGATGCGATCCTTTCTGTATTCTAATGAAGAAACTTCAAATCTTCTTCTATCTTTTCTATTGAAGACTGTGGGTCATCTTTGGTTCCAAAGGCCATAAAATTGGTCACTTCATAATTTTGCAGAATATTCTTCTCATGACACTTAAAAGGATTTGAATTTTCATATAAAATGTCTTTTTCTTCGATTTTGGTCTCAAGATTGAGCCCAATGTCGAAATCATATTCAACTTGATGAAATTCAATGGGAGATATAACTCATAAGTAAAACAGGACCTTGTTGAAAACTTTTTTTTTTTTGTAAAGAAAAATGTAAAAGGGGAAAATCTTTTTTTTTCTACGAAAATCTTGAAGGAAAACCTTTTTTTTTTTTTTTACTGTTGAAAGAGCCTTTATTGAAATCACTTCCTGAGAACAAGGCTCCTTAAAGTCCTCAAGAAATGTGCATCCTTTTTATGGTGGTTTCTTTTCATAGAACATGGGAATTCGAAAATTGCCCCCGTTCTCAAAGGCAAAAGTTGATATTTTTTTCCATTTTTGCAAAAATTTTCATCTTCTGCTAGTTGAGGGAAGAATTCCTTTCTTTGATCAGCCATTGCCTTCATATTTAGGACATCATGCTCAGCCCTTGGAAGAAGTGACGTTACTTGATCTAGAACTTAGATGGCTGCCCAATCAATGTGTGGCAAAATGAATTCAACCTTTGCCTCTTTCTTTTCTTTGAAAACATCTTTCTCTGCCATCCTTCTTTCTCAATCGACTTTGTCCCATTTTGTGTACTGGCTTCTTGTAGAATATTCTGCCCTAGAACAATCTTTACATCACCTTGCCTTGATCGCTTTTGCATTGTAGTCATGGTCATCTGCACCATTTCTTCTTCTTTTGGCTCTTTTTTTCCTTTTTCTTCTTCATTCTTTTTTCCTTCCCCGCCTGTCATATTTTCTTGTTCTTCTTCCCTTTCAAAATAAATCCAGACAGTTGACCCTATAGGAGCAATAAGTTGAGAATGGTCAAATCTTCTTTCTCCCGAGAAAATTGCCCCTATTGCATTTGAGCTGCTTGCCCCATTGTTGCTAGTGGGAGTGGGAGTGACTGAATTGAATGATAAGGAGTTACTATCCAATAAATCCTGAATTGCATGCTTTAGGGCCAAGCAACGATCAGTAGTATGCCCTGGAGTGCTCATATGATACTCACATATTGCAGATGGATCATAACCCTTCCCCTTACTTGCATGAGGATTTGGCAACCTCAAAGTCACATAACCCTTTTGAAGTAAGGTAGGCAAAAGTTCAGATGGTCTCATAGGGAGTTTTGAAAACTCCCTTCTCTTCCTTACTTCTGTTTCCTCCTTCACAGGCTGCACAGAAGGGACATTAATTTGGATAGGCAGCAAGGGAACTGGGTGGGCATTGATTTGAACGGGTCCCTAGGGAAGCTGCACCATATTCACTTCTGCTTCTCTCCTTTCCTCAGATTTTTTCTTTCCATTACCATTTCCTTTGTTATAAGTGGAGTCTTGTTGACTGATCATGGTGGAATAATCAATTATCTTGCCAGATTTGATCCCATCCTCAATCCGGTCGGCCACTTGTACCAATGCTGCAAAATTGGTGGTAATCTGACCCACCAGGTGATTGTAGAAGGGCTGCCCCAGCGTACTTACGAACGTCGAGATCATCTCAGGCTCCAACATAGGTGGCCTGATTTGGGAGGTAGACTCTCTCCACCTCTTGGCAGATTGCCTTATAGATTCTTCCTTTCCCTTACTCATCCTCATCACGTCGTACTGATCTGGCATGATCTCCGAGTTAAATTTGCATTGGTCCAAGAAGGCGTCTGCCAGGTCCTTCCATCCTCTAATCTTCCCATGATCCACTGTGGCAAACCACCTCAGAGCCGATCCTGTCAAACTCCTCTGGAAGAGTTGGATCAGTATGCCGTCATCCCGGCCAAACTGACACAAAGCCCTGCAGTATAGTTTCAAGTGACTCATTGGGCAGCCTGTGCCATCATATTTATCAAAGTCCGGGTACTTGAACTTGTCCGGTAGGCATGCATCCGGGTATATGCACAGGTCGTCAAAGGTGGTACCTCCGTAGCTATTTCCCCCCTTTACCTCCTTAAGGTCTTCCTAGATCCTCTCTATCTTATGCAGTAATTTCCTTTCCATCTCCTCCCTAGTTTTTTCTTTTTCCATCTCTTTCTCATACTCCACAGTGTTTTCCCTTATCAAAATAGGCTCGGGGACAGGTTCAGAAATGGGTTGAGGTATGGGTTGAGCCGGAGGTGGAATGTAGGCTTGGGGTGGTGGTGTTTGATAGGAGGTAGAGGCTTGGTTTTGGGCTTGGGCCTATTGGGCCTGAGCCGCTAGTAAGTCTCCCAGCATCTTGGCTAGTCCGGCCACCTGCTCTTGTAGCTGAGCAAAGTCCTGAGCAGGAACAGTAGCTTGGGCTTGGTTCTCTTCAGTATTCATTGCTCGAGCTTTGGATCTGGTTACAAGAGCAATGATTGCAAGTAAGTGTACCTGGGCTTCTGGAAGCAAGACGACAGCGATTCCCCTCTTCACTCGGAGCTCTTTGATCTCTAACTTCTTGGCAAAAGTTCTTGGCAAGAGTTAATGGCCATTTGCTTAAGGAGGAGCCTCCTATTTATAGGCAAAGGCTAGGGTTAGGGTTGGTGAGATGGTAGACACAAACTAATGTCTAGAGCCCACCAACCTTAACCCTAAGGCTATTTCCAAGATTTCCACTCATTTAATGAAGGATATGATGGTAAAAAGTGAAAACTCTCGGAAAACCCTAATTTTGAGCAAAAAACATGTATCCGACATATCAGGTCGGATACACGAGTGCCTACATGTATCCGACATATGATGTCGGATACATTAAAGCCTGCTTGTATCCGACAACTTATGTCGGATACGAAGAAGTGTGCCTGTATTCGACCTGAGTTGTCGGATATAAAGAAAAATGTCTTTTTTCCCAAATTTTGTGCTGGTTTCAAAGGAGATAATGATTTTTGCCCATTATTCTTCATTTTTACTGTGCAATTTGGGGTGTCTACAACTGCCCCTCTTTGTGGGACTTACGAAACAATGAGCTGCAAAGATTAGACAAGCCCAAATTGCACTCCCTTAACCATGATTGACTTGGTTCAATTCAATTTTGCAAAATAATTTTTGGGTGAAGATTTGCCAAAAAGCTCTAACTTTAAGGGGGCATCTCTCCAAGAGGTCTAAAATTACACTGAGCTCTCGTGGCTATGAATTGGATTTCAAGCCCAAAAATAAGATTTTTGAAAACTGATTTTTTATTAGACCAAGTTAAAAATTGAGTGAATATCTTCCCTTTTGACCAACACATTTCCCCCAAGTTGTCCAAAATTCCACTGAGCTCTCGTGGCTATGAAGTGGATTTCCAGACAAAATAGGGTTTTTTGTGAAAATAGCAGACTTTGGAGCATATTTTTTCTTGCTTTTTCATCATTTTTTTTCTTTTTTATTTTCTTTTCTCTTTTTTATTTTTTTTCTTTTCTCTTTTTTTCTTTTTTCTTTTCTTTTTCTCTTTTTTCCTTTTTTCTTTTCTTTTTCTCCTTTTTTTCTTTTTTGTCTGTTTTTCCTTTTGTATCCGACGTAACTCGTCGGATAAGAAGAGTCTCTCTTGTATCCGACATCGTATGTCAGATACACTGTGTTATATAAGTCAGGCGCGACCACAACTTTTCCTCTTCCTTTCTTTCTTCTCCGATTGCAAACCCCGGCTACATCTCTCCTTCTCCTTCATTCCCGACGCTGACTCCGGCTTGTCTCTGAGATTTCTGGTGACCGTCCATCATCTCCGGTAACTTCGGTGGCTCCAATGACCTTCCTTAACACAAGCGACCGCATTTGATTCCTGTTGGGACGAAACCCACATTTCGGCCATTTTCATCTCCTGAATTTCCTGTCGACGGTTCGACTTCCCAAAACTCCGGGGAATTCATCTCAGCTTCGGTTCGACCGCATTTGATCCCCAGCAGAGTCGCCAGTTGTGAGACATGGAAAAATCACCGGGATGATTTCCCTCCATCAACACACGAGCTCAACGTAAATGTGGGAGAGTCGCCACCATTCAGATGTTTGGGGTGTGAATGGACACCAAAAGATTCAAAAATAATCAAAAAGAGCTAAAAGGCAAATTCTAGAGTAAAAATAACTCTACTTGAAAATCAAATCCAGAGATGGTTAAGGGGATTAGATTATGAACGGGGAAGGTGTCACGCACCCCCATTCACCCACACAAGGTGGTTGCCAAGTGTTGTTCATGCTAAAAAATAAGAAAGCTTGCTAAAATCATTAAAAAACTTAAAAAAGGATAAAACAAATGTATGATATCTTCACATGAAAATCCAAATGAATTCCAGATCCTTTTTTATGTCAATATCACTTCTGGAATATCACCAATAGATGGAAATCAAAAAAAAAGTTGCATAAAACCAAGTTGAGTCAAATCCAGAAAATTCGATAAATGCAAGAACCATTTGTCTTGAAATCATTCAAATCTAATTTAAATTGACTCAAACCAAATCCATTTGAAAGATTATGGTAAATAAGAGACTCATGCAAAATTTCAATTAAATCCGGTTGAAATCCTAAGAGTTATGCTTCTTTTAAAATTGCTGTTGGAGATAGTAAAAAGTGACAAGTGGGCAAGTTTGGAAAATTATTTAGAAAAATCGGCTCCATATAAATCCATGAAATTTGGTGTGAATGAAGTCTGTACGGCCATATTTCAAATAAAAACTAGCCTCATACAAAAATCCATTCGGATGTGCCTTGGGTGATCTCCCGAACAGGCCTCGAGGATCACAGGTTTGCCCAGAAAAGTGCCTTTGAGCAGTTCTGAGTAAATCTGTTACCCACGACATAAATGGAGTCAAAAAATTATGAAACCAACTGGATTTGAAACTAGACTTACAAAGGAAAACACAGAAACAAGAATCAAGCGAATCAGACTTAAAACGAACACATGGCGCTCAGTCGAAATGACAGGTTCTGTAATCAGACCTGAAATGACCTATAAACTTCGACAAAGAGGTGTCAACAATCCGCATGATAGAAATTCATGAAATTTTACAGGTATAAACTAGACAGCCCCACCTTTCCCATGGCTCTTGAATCATTCCAAAATTAATCCGGACTATGAAGTTACGAGTGTCCAAAGTTGGGGTACAGATGTTGTCAAGTTAAGCCTTTTTTGAAAGAAATCAACTCAAACAGTGATAAAGTGTGTGGAATCTGTGCAAGATAAATCAAAACCATTTTTGAAAAGATATTGAAGAACCTCTAGGAAGAAATGGGGCACAAGTTCGGCTCATCATCCTCTCCGATTGGAAAGGATATGCCAAAACCCCCAAAAATGAGCAAAAATGCCCAAAACCGAGAGGTTAGACCTAGAGGTCTTCAATATTTGCATGAAATTATGTTGAAAATCAATAAGAAACATCCCAGAAT
Source organism: Buxus sempervirens (assembly GCA_947561395.2). Taxonomy (NCBI): domain Eukaryota; kingdom Viridiplantae; phylum Streptophyta; class Magnoliopsida; order Buxales; family Buxaceae; genus Buxus; species Buxus sempervirens. The sequence goes on from OX387186.1 coordinate 40,802,445, forward strand.
TGTTTGGGGCTATTTATTCCAGATCTACCACAATGACGGCAATAGATCCGAAATACAAGCCAAATCCGACAAAACAAGTGCTATGTGTGTATGTGTAAAAATCCATTCTTTAACAATATAATAACATATAGAATGCATTTAAATCAATCAAATGGGGTTCTAAAACAACCTAGGGTTCCGTTCCATTATCGTTTCCCTTAGTTCTCTCTCCCCGTTAAACACGGTTCTTTAAGATAATCTTGGGGTACTTTGAATATGAAACGGTTTTCATAGAATCAAAAGGCTTATTCCAACAAAGTTCTAATACTAGGATCAATCTGTAGACACCCCAAATTGCACCCCAAAATAAAAGATTAACTAAGAAGGGCTCCAAATGTCTTACTTGAGCCTGGACATGTGTAAAGCTTTCAAAAACAATCAAAATCAGTGCCAACCGCACTGTGTATGCGGTTTTTATAATCTTGGTCTCAACCGCTCTGTGTGTGCGGTTGCAACCGCACACACAGCACGGTTCACATCAAGGCTTGTTACGCTGGCGGCCACGTGGCTTCGCGAAGCTTCGGCCGTTAAGCCGCGTGGACAGCAATCAATTAAAGCATAACTGAATTGAACCGCCCTGTATATGCGGTTTGGTCAAATTTGTACATAAACCGCACTTTGAGTGGCAGTTGTGTAGAAACCGCACTGAGTATACGGTTTTGGCTGTTTCGGGGATTTGTGAAATGGCTCGATCTCTGAGCCTTATTTACGCATATTACCTCTCTCTCAAGGACCTAAACTCCCTATTTCACCCTCCGAAACTTGCTGAATTACTCCAATTCAAGCCTTGGAGGAGAATTGGAATAATCTAGAAGGCCTTTTTGGCCTACCCTTGGGACTCTTCTACCCTTGACTTGGCCTATAAATAGAGGGGTCCTCCTCTTGCAAATGGCTGACAATCTGAAGCTTAGAAGCTCTGCAAGAAGAAGGAGAACCTCTGCTGGATTAGCTACTCAACCATTCAAGCTACTAAGGTAAAGCCCATTTGAGTTTATTGCTTCTTCTTTACATTCTGGCAATCTCTCATCTTCTACCTTTCTGTAGTGTAAGGCCCTTGTGTTGTTTTGCAGCCCCAAACCCCTTCTAAAGTACCTGGGAATCCTCTCTAGCCGTAAAACGTGAAGAGAGAGCCTGGGGAAAAGGAAGGTGGAATGGATCCTCTAGGTTTAGAACCCTCAAATGATGTGCAAGCATGCTATATGGTTATTTTGAGCCCTTGAATGCCTCTCTGATCATTTTGTATTTGGAGAAGATGTGAATCCATACTCTCAATAGCCATGGATTCCAACTTTCTCATAGAAATGTGATTTTCCACACCTTCACACTCACTTTTCACTATTTTCATCAAATAGGCTAGATCTGGGGCTTTCCATGTTCAATATGGAAAATCTGAGATCCTAGGCCTTAGAATGAGTTTTAGAACTTCCTGAGAGGATTTCTTGTTGATTTTGAGGTTTTGGTCGAATTCACATGCACACATGCACTGGTTTCCATGTTTCTTCTTTAAAAACCTCAAAACAGGACAGATCTGTGGCATGTCTTGGAAGACTCATAACTTCATCCTCCGGATGAATTTTTGAGTGATTCCAAAGACATGTGATAGATTGGAAAGCCTATTTAATATCTGGAAATTTTCATCCACTTCCATGCAGCCAATTTTTGACACCATCTCTTCAAAGTTTGTAAGACAATTCAGCCCAGATTGCTGAACTTGCCGCTTTGATGGTGCGCTATTTGCTCGGTTTTAATCCGTTTCCTATGATTCTAGTTTCTGAGTTTTCTTTGAGAAGTCTACTTTCATTTCCAATTGGTTTCAGTAGATTTCAGTCTGTTTTGTGCCTTGGGTGCTCAATGGACTCAGAGGTGCTCGCTGGCATAGTCCAGAGCTCATCTGTGGTCTTTTAGGCCTGTTCAAGAGAGCACACAAGTCACATCCGGATAGAGATTGGTGTGAGGTTTTTTTCTTTGGAAAGATGACACTACATACTTCCTCCACACCAATTTTCATGGATTTTTATTGAGCCAAACTCCACGAATAGGATTTTGAAAAGGCCTACTTAACACTTTTTCCAAGTTATAACAGCAGATTTCAGATGTGGATTTCTCTCTCATTTTGAATCGGATTGAGTTGAAATTTTTACTGTATACTATACTATATACCAGTTTTCAAATGGCTTTGGTTTCATTGGATTTGGATTTAAATTGAGTGAGTTATGGTTAATCGAAGCTTTCAAGCTTTTTTGATCTAATTTTTCCAGATTTGCCTTGAATTGGTTTTGCTTCAATTTTTACCTTGATTTTTATTCACTCATGAAGTTCTAAGATGTGATATATCCATGGAGAGAGTTCATATTTATTGGACTACTCATGTGGAATAATCACTTACATTTTGCTTACTTTTAAGCATCATTTGTCTTTTTTTATTAGCAAACAATCTTTAGCATAAGCAAGCATGTGGCAACCGTCTTAGACGGATGAGTGGGGGTGCCTAACACCTTCCCCCACTTATAAATAATTCCCCTTACCTGATCTCTGGATTTTTCCTTGTATTAGAGCTACTTTGGCTCTATTTGGCTCTTATGAACCCTTTGGTGTCCATTCACACCTTAACTTGGATGGTGGCGACTTTATATCTTTTTTATCCCCGCGTGACGATATCGGAGGTCATCCTAGATGACATTTCCATGTCTCACAACTGGCGACTCTGCTGGGGAGTTGTGTGGAATTGAGCCATGTCTTTTGCTTGCTTATTCATTGTTTGATTTTATTGATTGTTTGTTGTTTTGGAGTGATTGTAATAAGCATGCTGATTTGAATGCTTCTATATCTAGAGAATGTGAGACCTTAGGAAATAGGGTATGAGATGTATGAGGCTTTGGTTATGCTCAAAACCATGTTAGGAGACCTAGCTAGTTTTACCATGCTAGGCTACCATGTTTATATGATGAGCATGTTTTGATTAGGATTTTAATGTCATTGAGCATGTGATCAGGATTTTTAAGGAGATATTTTGAATATGTCAAAAGCATGCTCACCATAATTAAATACTATTTGTTGTATGATATGATAACATGCCTCCATGTTTACATGATTGTGTGAATGCATATTTAAATGAAGCATGCTAGGTTCTTTTTTTTATTATTATTTGGATGTTCCCATATTTATTTGCTTCAGAAATGATCTCTATATCATGCCTTGATGTGTATGGCTTGCATGGCTACGAAAAAAAGAGTGGCAAGGGGGGGGGGGACGTTGTGTTGAATGTGACCCACTTTTTCAAATGCACTTGAGCACTTTTTTATTTTTTACACAGCCTACCTATCACCTATAGGAAGTTGAATAAAAATGTGTGTAGCTTGGCGCACCGAGGTCGTTACTTCGGAAAGCGAAAGTGAAAACATTCACCTTAGAGACTTTGAGCCTATGATGTGATGACATGGTGGATCTAGAATTCTGGTCATACACTAGGCTTAAGCTCTAAGTTGCCAACAAGCCAAAACCCAAAACCCCTACGCGAAGGTGGAGAAACACCCTTTTGGCCAAAATAAACCAAATGCGATGGGGAAAGGGTTTGTAATTGAGGGAAGGCCGTCTTGCATGGCTCAGGTGGTCCAAGGCATGATATGGACACCATTTGGAAGGTAAACATGAGGTAACAAGGTAGGGTAATCCTATTATTTGTGGTAACCTCTTTACTTTGTAAGTATCAAGCTCATGTTGGCCATTTGTGGGGATTTTGTTTTTCCCAGAAAATTACTGTTAGCCTAGGATTGGTGTAGCCCTTAGAGAGAGTTTTTACTCTTCTTAGGTGTCATTCTACCCAAATGCCCATAGGAGGCACCCAAAAGTCCCAAAATCCATGCATTAGGTGTCCATTTTTAGGAGGGAGCCTAGGCCCTCCTTTGTATGAATATGGCCAATCCTCTTTCTTGCAGGGAATTTGTGTGTGAAGGCCATCCAAGAGCTGCTGGTGCAAAGAGCCTCTTCTTTTTCTTTTGTGTAGAAATTTTCATTCTCAAGCCCAAGGAGGCTAAAATTGTCATTTTTATTTTGATTCATGCCCTTGAAGGCCAATTTGTATTGTAACATGTTTCTTTTATTATAAGAGATCTATTTGTGCATATTTATGGTCTCCCCATGCACCTTCATGAAATTCATGGTCTAAGCGGGCTTTTAATGCCATTTGATGTGTCAAATGCCCAATTTGGGGTAGTCTAGAGGCCACCCAATGGTGAACAGTGTGTTTGGGTATTTAACCAAGCTAATGAAACCAATTGGAAAAAGGAACAAATCGAAAATCTCATTTTCGGCTGGAAACCGTCCTGAGTATGCGGTTGTCTGCATTTTCGCTGCAACCGCATGTATCATACGGTTTGAGCCAAACCGTCCTGAGTGTGCGGTTTTAAGCCGAAATCCCATTCTGGCCTTGCTAATTAAACATTTCTGGGTCCTTTAATCCCTAAGTTATATAAGCAAGTGTGCAGTGACTCCAAATAAGATAAATGGCATTTAAACCATTCCAAATCCACCCAGATCAAGAGATTAAGGTCATTTTGAACATATTCACTTAAATTGAGCAAATTAATCCAACTCAAAGGTAAAAATGATAAAATAAAAGTTGGCTCAAACCAAAAATCAGGTCAAGCACCAAATTTTGGGGTTTAAGCTCATGTTAGGCTCTTTTTACCTAATTTGAACACCTAACCCATCTTAATTGAAGTAAATGATTAAAAGAAAATTGGTTCAAATGACCAACCTAATCATATTTCAACCTCAAGAATTAAACTTGGAAATCACAATAAGCTTCCAAAGCATGTTTTAAGCCTAAAGTGGGATCTGAACCAAGAGTAAAAGGAAAAGAAGCTCAACTCTTTTAAAATGGAGCAAATTCCAACCAAAAATAAGAAATCTTTAATCATAAAGTATTCAAACTTTTAAAGATTTCAACTCATTGGGTCACTGGGAAACCTCTGAATTCCAAGCAAGTGATCAATTAAGGATTCAATAAAATAAAATAAAAATTTTCAAATAAATCACCACCTTAAGGATAAAGTGAGTCTCTTTTTAACTCAAAATACCTAAAGCTGGAAATCAAAAAATTTTTAGGCATCTGAAAGCCTTGGAATTTCAGAAAATCAATTCATAGGACTCCTGGAAGCCTGAAGTTCCAGAATTTTTCAAAATCTTCATAGGCCTTCTAAAGCCTGAATTTAGAAACTCATAGGACTCCTGGAAGCCTGAAATTCCAGACTTTTTCAAAATCTTCATAGGCCTTCTAAAGCCTGAATTTAGAAACTCATAGGACCCTGGAAGCCTGAAATTCCAGAATTTTTTAAAATCTTCATAGGCCTTCTAAAGCCTGAATTTAGAAACTCATAGGACCCTGGAAGCCTGAAATTCCAGAATTTTTTAAAATCTTCATAGGCCTTCTAAAGCCTGAATTTAGAAACTCATAGGAACCTGGAAGCCTGAAATTCCAGAATTTTTCAAAATCTTCATAGGCCTTCTAAAGCCTGAATTTAGAAACTCATAGGACCCTGGAAGCCTGAAATTCCAGAATTTTTTAAAATCTTCATAGGCCTTCTAAAGCCTGAATTTAGAAACTCATAGGACCCTGGAAGCCTGAAATTCCAGAATTTTTCAAAATCTTCATAGGCCTTCTAAAGCCTGAATTTAGAAAATCATAGGCCCCTGAAAGCCTACGTAATTTCGGGAGGTTGTGGAAGCCTTAATTCCAAAGCATAAGCCCTTGGAAGCTTGCGTAATTCCAAGTCTCGAGTTCGTCTAAGGTCTTTTTTACTTTGGACATCTCATTTTTGTGGGATGTGTTGGAAGCCCTAGAATTTTCCAATATTGGTAGGTCTTTTTCGCACCAACCAAGTCATAAGCCCTTGGAAGCTTGTGTAATTCCAAATGCTTGATTTGACTATGGGCTTTTACCATAGCCATATCATTTCTGTGGGACATGTTGGAGGCCCTAGAATACTCCAACAAAATTTCTGAGGTTTGATCTTTTTCGTATCAATCACCTCGTCTTAATAAGGTTATGTTAACCATAAATACAAAAGTCAAAAAATATGGATACAAAGAAAACCCCAAACCCATGTTCACCAAGCCTACATGCATGCATGCATAGGTGTCTAAAATGGATTTAGGGGGATACTAACATTTTTCTCTTTTGTCTTTTTCTTTTACTAAGGTACTAAGTTCTTACTGCAACCATTGCTCCCCGACGGTCCCAGAGATTAAAAGCTGCCACCATGAACCCTGCTGAAGAACAATCTACTGTTTCGGCTGAGGCCTTTGCTCAACTGCAAGAGCAAGTGGCAGGGATGACCAAACTATTGGAAAATTTGCTGGCCAACCAAGCCGCTCAGGCTCATGTGCAGGCGCAACAGGCGCAGTCTCAGGTTCACCAGGCTTCATCATCCCACAATGCACCACCACAGGCTCCACCCCAGACTGAACTTCCACCACCAATCCAACCTATCCCACCTCAACCTGAACTCTCTCATCCAAACCCCGAGCCTATCCTGATCCGGGAGGAGGAATCTGAATATGAGAGGGAAAAGGAGAAAGAGAAGGAGAGACTGAGGGTAGAAGTGGAGAGAAAATTCTTGGACAAGCTGGAGTCCATTCAAAAGGAACTGAAAGAAGTAATGGGGATCAACACGTTGGGAGGTACCAACTTTCAAGATCTCTGCCTGTACCCCGACGCATGCTTACCGGCCAAATTTAAGTGCCCGGACTTTGAGAAATATGACGGCACCGGATGCCCAATGAGCCATCTGAAGCTCTACTGTGGGGCGTTGTGCCAATTTGGCCGGGATGATGGCATCCTGATCCAGCTATTCCAGAGAAGCCTAACTGGGGCAGCCTTGACATGGTTCGCAACTGTGGACCACGGCAGAATCAGAAGGTGGAAGGACCTAGCTGATGCTTTCCTTGCTCAGTACCGTTTCAATGCTAACATCGTGCCAGATAGGTACGATATGATGAAAATGAGTAAGGGAAGAGATGAGACAATCAGGCAGTATGCCAAAAGGTGGAGAGAAGCCGCCTCTCAAGTCAGGCCTCCCATGATGGAGCCAGAGATGGTTACCACCTTTATTGGCACACTGGGGCATCCATTTTACAATCACTTGGTGGGTCAGGTTACCACCAGTTTTGCTGCCCTAGTGTTGGTCGCGGACCGGATTGAAGATGGAATCAGATCCGGGCGAATCCACGACCATTCTGCCACGGCTCGTCAGCAAGAGCCAACTTTTGATCCTTCTGCCCAGAAGCAAAAAAATGGGGCAAGAAGGAATGGAGGAAAGAAAGAAGGGGAAGTAAACATGGTACAACCCCAACCACCACAAAAACCCATCCAGATCAATATTGCTGCACCTCCACCCAGTCCAGTGCAGCCACAATCGACCTATGAAAACCCTCTCAACATTAATGTTCCTCAAGCAGCAATGCCCAACCAAAAAAGGGTATTCTCAAAAGAGGAGAGAGACGCTTGGATGGCGTCCAGAAGGAGCAGGGTCCTTTCCCCTCTTCCTGTGACCCCATCCCAGCTATTGCCATCTTTGTTAAACGCGGGGTATGTCACCCTGAAAGAACCAAATCCAAATGCTTCAAAGGGAAAGAATTTCGATCCCTCCACCACCTGTGAATACCATATGGGTGCACCAGGACACCCTACAGACAGGTGTTGGCCATTAAAACATGCCATCCAGGATTTGACCGATCAGGGAACCCTGTTGTTTAACACGGCTGCACCCTCTCCCGCCAGGACTGACATTGGTCAGAATCCTCTGCCCCAGCATAATGGGGCTGGTCCTTCCAATTTTGTAGGGACCATCTCTTCTAGACCTAGGACGTTTGATCCCTCGCAGTTAATTGCGCCAATAGGGACGTCCGTTAGGGTCTATTTTGACCAGGAAGAGATAGAGGAACAAATCAATGTCATTTCTGGAAATAATGGAAAGGGCAAGACTGCAGAGGACATTAATGCCTCTTTAAACCGGGTCGCTTCTCTTATGGCCCAGCTTAATGTAGCCAAACCCCCTCTCATTATTAATTGCAACCAGGCTGTTGCTTCCCCACCTACTCCATCATCCAAACCATCTTTGGTCATTAATTATGACCCCACCACTGCTTCAATTACGTCTGTTTCTTCTCAGACCTTAAAATCCTCTCAACCCAGGGAACCCAGGCAATCTTCACCTCTGGTTATTGAGGTGCCTTCTTCTAACCTTAATCCCACATCAACTCCTGCACCAAGGTCTCATCTCCAGCCCTTGGTATTTAACGTTCCTAAACCCTCTTATTCAGAAACTGCTGTACCTTGGAACTACAGCGAGGGTTATACGACCACTATCCCAGTGGCCAGGAATCAGGGTCAGGAGGAGGTAAACCTCATGACAAGATCAGGGAGGTATGTGGAAGGAAAAGAACAAGAAAAGAAAGAGGCAGAACAAGTCCAGAAAGGAAAGGCCAAGATAGGGGAGGACACCCCCCAGGTCGACAGTAAGGAGGCAGAGGACCTCCTAAAAATACTGAAAAAGAGTGAATTCAATATTGTTGACCAATTAACCAAGGTCCCTGCCCAGATATCAATACTGGGATTATTGCTTAATTCAGAAAAGCATAGGGACTCATTAATGAAAGTACTCCAGAGCGCCCACGTGCCCAAAACAATTGAGCCAGACCAGCTCGGCACGATGATCGGCCAGATTTTATCTCACAATGTAATAAGTTTTTCAGAAAGCGAGATAAGCCCTGGCGGATGTTATCACATGGACCCTTTGCACATCACTGTGCTCTGTAAGGGTAGCATGATAGCCAGGGTCCTAATTGACAATGGGTCAGCCTTAAACGTCTGCCCCCTTGTAACTTTTGTAAGGCTTGGTCTGGACCAATCCAAGATAAAGCAGAATGGGAGGATTGTGAGAGCTTTCGATAGCTCCAAAACACACTCCCTGGGAGAGATTGAACTACCGATAACCATCGGACCGAATATCTTTAATATCACATTCGAAGTGATAGATATTCCTGCTGCCTTCAATCTACTTCTGGGTAGGCCGTGGATCCACTCAGCTAGGGCTATACCCTCTACTCTTCATCAAAGAGTAAAATTTATAAGAGGCCAAAGGGTGATAACGGTCCTAGCCGAGAACCTAGTCCCTCCCGTCATATCACCGGATGTACCTTTTATCAATGTGGAATTAACCGCGGACAAAATAGCTTTTCACTCTTTTCAGTTCGAAACAGTGAACTTCATACCTGGGGGGTGTCTAAAAAAGAATGAGAAGTTGACATGCGCCAATAAGATGGTGGAGAAGGTCTTAAAGGATTGCAATTTCCACCCAGGGAAGGGATTGGGAATTAACCTGCAAGGAAGGGTGATGCCCATAGAGGCACAGAGGTTGGTCCCACGAGTAGGACTAGGGATGAAAATAAGAAGATGGAAGAGGGGACCACAGAAAGAAAATGAGAGGGAAAAGAATCAAGGAAAGTTCCCTCATTTAAGGGAAACTTTCCCGAAGCCCTCTCACACCATTCAATTGGCCCCTCCTACAGATTCCTCCAAGCCTCCGTATTTTAACGACAACCCTTTTAGAAAACCTTTTACCTCAACCCTTCAACCTTTTATCCCACTCTCACCCACTTTGGCGCCCAAAGCCACGGGTGAGCCTGAGCCACTGCCACAAGAGCAGCAGGATTTCACTGGAGAGATAGGGGCATTCTTTGCAATGGCAGAGGATGAAGGAAAAGAAAAAGCAGAAAAAGAGACTCCTTTTATTGATTGGGCCTCAATCAAGATTCCTGATGAAGTCACCTCTGAACTCAGCCCCGAAGCAGAAAAGGGCAGTTTTTCAAATCCGGTAATGATGGTATCGGATCAAGAGTTTGAGGAAGAACAGGTTTGCACTATACCACCTGTTCCAGAGGGCTTTGTACTGAAAAATTGGGAAGAGACCCCTTTGACGTTTGAGGCTGCATATGGTTGGCAATCAGCTGCGGCCTCCAAAAAAAAACTCCATTAGTGGATTGCCCTTTTCCTGAAGGTTTTAATGAACCTTCATCTTCAGGAAAAGCCTCTTTAGAAGGTTCTCAAAAAACCCAAAAAGATTTTTCAAATTTTTCTAGAAAATCTAAGACTTTCAAAATGGTCCAGACTGCTTATGAGCCATATATACAGACTGAATTGGAGCAAATTGAATACGACTTCGACTTCGAGCTCGACTTCGACCTAATGGGGATCGAAGAGGAGATCGAGGCCGAAGACGATGACCTTCCAAGAGAAATATCATATCAATTGGAATGTCACGAAAAAGGTATTCAACCTAATATTGAAGAAACCATTTCCACAAACCTGGGAACCAAAGAGGACCCAAAAATTGTAAATATTGGTGCATTCTTGTCTGAAATGCAGCGGAAGGAAATGTCCCAATTCTTGGCCGATTACAAAGACGTGTTCGCATGGTCTTATCGGGATATGCCAGGGTTGGATACAGACATGGTTGTACACAGGCTGCCAATCCTGCCAGGAGTAAAGCCTATTAAGCAGAAATTGAGAAGGCTGAAACCGGAATGGACTTTGAAAGTCAAAGATGAAGTAGTAAAGCAGTTTCAAGCCGGGTTTTTGGCGGTGTCCACATACCCTGATTGGCTAGCCAATATAGTCCCAGTTCCAAAGAAGGATGGAAAAGTCAGGATGTGTGTGGATTACAGGGACTTGAACAAGGCGAGCCCGAAGGATGATTTTCCATTGCCACACATCGACATCTTGGTTGATAATACGGCAGTGCACAGCTTGTTCTCTTTTATGGATGGCTTTTCCGGATACAACCAAATCAAAATGGCAAAGGAGGATCAAGAGAAAACCGCCTTCATCACTCCTTGGGGAACTTTTCACTACACAGTCATGCCTTTCGGATTGAAGAATGCCGGGGCAACATATCAGCGAGCCATGACGGCCCTTTTCCATGATATGATCCACAAAGAAATGGAAGTCTATGTGGATGATATGATCGCCAAATCATGTGAAGAGGAAGACCACTTGATCAATCTAAAGAGGGTATTTGACCGTCTAAGGAAGTACAGCTTAAGGCTTAATCCAGCAAAGTGTGTTTTTGGAGTCACATCAGGGAAATTGTTGGGATTCATAGTAAGCAGAAGAGGGATTGAGATAGACCCGTCTAAAGCCAAGGCAATCATTGAGATGCCATCTCCTAAGACTGAAAAAGAAGTTAGGGGCTTTCTGGGAAGAATTCAGTATATCAGCCGGTTCATAGCACAACTCACTGCTATTTGCGAGCCGATCTTTAAACTTCTAAGGAAGAATAACCCAACTATATGGAATGAGGATTGCCAACAAGCATTCGACAAAATAAAGGATTATCTGTCAAATCCTCCTGTTCTAGTACCGCCAACTCCAGGAAAGCCATTGATTCTGTATTTATCAGTTTTAGAAACATCAATGGGATGTGTATTGGGGCAGCATGATGAAACAGGCAGAAAAGAAAAGGCTATCTACTATTTGAGCAAGAAGTTCACAGATTATGAGACGAGATATTCGCCTTTGGAAAAGACTTGTTGTGCTTTGGTCTAGGCAACTCAGAGGCTTAGGCACTATTTCTTAAGCTATTCAACTTTGTTGATTTCCAGGATGGATCCGTTGAAATATCTGTTCGAAAAGCCGGCTTTAACTGGTAGAACAGCAAAGTGGCAGCTTTTGCTTTCAGAATTCGACCTAACATATGTCACTCAGAAAGCAATTAAAGGTCAGGCAATTGCTGATCATCTAGCTGAGCATCCATTGCCAGATTATCAACCTCTTAAAACGAATTTCCCTGATGAGGCTATCTTATTTGCTGAAGAGGAAGAAAGTGAAGACTCCTGGCAGATGTTCTTTGATGGGGCTGCAAACATGAATGGAAATGGGATCGGCGCAGTATTAGTAAAGCCAGATGGTTCACATATCCCAATCCCAGTGAAATTGAGGTTTCAGTGCACGAACAACATAGCAGAATATGAGGCATGTATAATCGGATTACAGGCTGCTCTAGACCATGATGTTCAAGAACTTGATGTATATGGAGATTCGAGTCTTATCATCTTCCAAACAACTGGGGAATGGAAAACCAAAGATCATAAATTGATCCCATATCACCAATATTTGGAAGAAATAAGTACCAAATTTACTCGAATTTCTTTTAGCTATATGCCAAGGGCTAAGAATCAGTTTGCGGATGCCTTGGCGACATTGGCCTCAATGGTTAGTATTCCAGAAGGGGTAGACATACAACCACTTGAAATTGAAGTCAGAGACGAGCCAGCTTACTGTCTTGTTTTGGAAGGAGCGCAAGAAACAGAAATACCATGGTTCCAAGATATCAAGAATTTCTTGGATAATCGAAATTTTCCAGAAAGCGCTAGTCCCACTGAAAAAAGAACAATACAGAAGTTAGCAGGACAGTTCCTTCTAAGTGGTGGGCAGTTATATAAAAGATCTTACAATAATGTTCTACTCAGATGCGCCACCAAGGTTGAAGCAGAAAGGTTGATTGAAACAGTGCACGGGGGACTCTGTGGGCCGCACATGAATGGACACATGCTCGCGAGGAAAATATTGCGATTGGGATATTATTGGTCTACAATGGAGCACGATTGTTGCCTACATGTTAAGAGATGCCATTTGTGCCAAGTATACGCTGATAATAAGCATGCACCACCAAGTGAGCTGCACAGCATGACCTCTCCATGGCCTTTCTCTATGTGGGGTATTGATGTCATCGGGATGATTTCTCCTAAAGCGTCAAATGGACACCGGTTCATTCTAGTGGCCATCGATTATTTCACAAAGTGGGTTGAAGCTGCTTCGTATGCAAATATCACAGGAAACCATGTTCTTAAGTTTCTAAAGCACAACATAATTTGTCGCTATGGGTTGCCAAAAGCCATAGTTTCAGACAATGCTTCAAATATTAAGAACAAGGATATGAAGAAGATGTGTGAGCAGTTCCAGATAACTCATCACAAATCAGCCCCTTACAGGCCAAAGATGAATGGAGCAGTAGAAGCGGCAAATAAGAATATAAAGAAAATAATCCAGAAGATGGTGGTAAGCTATAGAGATTGGCACGAGATGTTACCATTTGCTCTCCATGCTTACAGAACCTCGATCCGAACTTCTACTGGGGCAACGCCGTATTCCTTGGTTTATGGAACAGAGGCAGTCTTACCTGTTGAGGTAGAAATCCCTTCATTAAGAGTGCTTATGGAAACAGAGCTTGAAGAAGCTGAATGGGTTCAGTCTAGATATGAGCAACTTAATCTGATAGAAGAAAAGCGGTTGAATGCGCTTTGCCATGGTCAACTATATCAGAGGAGAATGGCCAAAGCCTACAACAAGAAAGTGAAGCCCAGAGCTTTCCAAGTGGGTAATTTAGTCTTAAAGAAGATATTACCATTTCTGGAAGACCCTCGTGGAAAGTTTAAGCCAAATTGGGAGGGACCTTATATAGTGAAGAAGGTCTTGTCAGGAGGCGCTCTTATCTTGACAGAAATGGATGGGGCAGATTTTCCTGAGCCAATCAACTCCGATGCGGTCAAACAATATTTCCCTTGAAGGAATATCACAAAGAAATGATCCGAGGCCATTTTTCTTCATCCCTCACAAATTTTAATATCCCTAGATTAAACCAAGTTGAGCCTGTTCATGTTTTAAAGAACCCAAACTGGGGCTTACAGTCGCGACTGGGGCAGGGTTAATAATAAAAAAAATAAATAAAAAAAAACACAAAAAGGAAAATAGCAAAGACAGGCCAAATACAAAGAAAAGGAAAAAAGGCCAATATGGGGAATGGGGGGTCGCATCCATTATGACTGTAAGCCCAGTTGTCCCATTTTCAAGATGTTAAAATTTTGAGCCTATAATAAACCTTCTTTCATAAACTCAACCCAGCCTTCATTTCGTCCTATTGGTCAAGTCCTCGGTGATCTGAGTGTATTCCTTCAAGCTCGAGATGTCGAAAGGGCAATGACGGAATAAATAAGCCGGTCCTAGTGAAAACCGTAACAGGCACTAGGGGCAATATTGGCAGAAAGAAGGCAAAAGAAAAAAAAAAGAAGAATAAAAGAAAAGGAAGAAACAGGAAAAAGGTCACCAACCGCACTTGGGATGCAGACTGAACTAAACCGCCCTTTTTCTACGGTTTTGGCAGAAGGGCTATGCAACCGCATATTGAAGACGGTTTTGGCTAAACCGTTCTGAATGCACGGTTTTATGCAGCGAAATTGAATTGAGCAGATTTTCTGCACAGGACTGAACCAGTAGGCTGGGGCAGGCCCCCTGGAAGTGGGAAGGAAACTTGGGGATGAGTCTAAGGGTTCCAAGGGGGACGGATTGGCTTCCTCCTCGTTAACTAAAATACCCTTTTTGCCCAACTTACTTCAATTCATCCAACTATATGGGATTAAAGCATTATGGACCAATTTACAATAAAAACACACAAAAATGAAAATTATATTTTGGCCGATGATGAGAAATCAGTGACTTTTCATTAAAACTGTCAGTTTTTACAAGCATATGAGAATTTTGAGGCCAATAGTATAAAAACCTATTTTGTATTCTCTATCTTTCCACTAGTGGAGTTTCTCTTTGTACAGGGGTGTAAAAAAGAAAAAAATACAATAAAAGGGGCTAATCTCTATCCCCTAGCCTTTCCTCAAGCTCTCTGATCCTGGCCGCCTGAACCGCTACAAGCCTTTCAGCCCCCTCTGCATCTGGGTCACTAAGGAAAGAGATGACGTCATCGGAGAGGGTCTGCCTGGTCCTCATATCTCTGAGCCTGGCCATGGTCTCGTCATGCCTGCGCCATGCAGCTCTCACCTCGAAGCGACGGGCCTGTATCTGCTCTGATAATCGCCACTCCAAGTCTTCTTTCTCCAACCTCAAAGTGCGGGCCTCCTCCACCCATATGAGCTGAAGCCGCCTATGAGAAGCCCGCTCGGTCTCCAAGAGGTCCTCATAAGTAGGACACGGGATAGCAGGAGGATCAGCCGGTACAGAAGCGCAGCTCTGCACCTGCTCTCTAATCCAAAAGAGGTAGTCCTTCTCATGCAATTTGGAAAAGACAGGACCTCTCAAAAAGCAGGCCTGCGACCATTCCTTCAACAGGCGGAAGCATAACCCCATGGTGGCTGGTGTGAGAGGACCAATGAATTCTTCATACCCTTGAGGTACCATAATCCCTTGAGACTCCTCTCCAAACTGCCGGATGACCCTCAAAGGCAAGTAAAGCAAGGCGGACTTCAAGCCCATGAGCACAGCGAAATTCTGATCAGAGAAGCTGATCACTGTCTCGACAGAAGGCTGATAAGCACCAGGCCATCTCACCTGGTCGCCCTGAAGCGTCCCCAAGAAAGCAAACCATCCCTGTTTGCCACCATGGATATTGGGACACCCCCTGTTGCTCATCAAAACAGGAATATTTAGCCGAGGGAAGAAACGGCGGGTGATCTCTTCAACTTGACTCAGGTGGTCAAGTAGCCAAAGCTGCAAATAAAAGGGAAGCATCTCCAACCTTAGAAAATTTCAATTTTGCAATAAAAATTACAATTCAAAGAAAGAGGCTCAAATTTTACCTGAAGTATAGGGGCGCAGGCAAGGAAACTTTTCTGCTTCCGGTGATAGCAGTCAGTCAAGGCCTGGTATATTTCAGCCAGGATCATAGGGGCAAGCCTTTCGCGCTCCCTAACTTGACAGATGACTGAAATGAGGGATAAATCAACCTCGCTATCACCTCGGGGGAATAAAAGTTGATTGACCACTATCAAGGTCAAAGCATTGAACCGAGCCGACTGGTTGGAGCTATTTAACAGCTTCTCAGTCAAAAATGACTTGGATAGGGTCAATAAAGCGTCGGCTTCCCCTAACTCTTTCTTGTTAATCCCTAAAAAAGTGGAGGCTTCCTTTTTGAAGCTCGGTTTGAGAGGTGGGTTGACTACTTTCTTGGAGAAGCTAAGGTTGAGGATGGTTTCAACCTCCTCGACTGTAGGGGTCATCTCTTTTTCCCCAAACCTGAAGAGGTTCAATTGAGGCTCCCAATGCCCAATTAGTGCCTCTATGATTTCCCATTTTAGAGGAACCTTTGGGATTGAGAGGAGGTGGCCTAGATTGGCGGAGACCCAATCCATCTCATCTTGAGGGGTCATTGAGGAGACCCACCTCTCATAAAAGGTATCTACAATGCCATACCTAGTCAAATTAGGAGGTTTGGACCTAATTTTTGGTCTAGGTGCTGATATTTCAGGTACAGAAGATGAAGAAGGCACAGAAGCTGAACCAGAAGCCATTAATGGGCAAAAGTGGATTAAAGGCAGCTAGGAGAGAGAAAATCGCCGAAACAGGGGGTTTCTGACCTAAGCAATACGTCAAAATGACGTCCTGCCCGCAATTCGCGGTTTTAAAATAACCTAAGGGCAAAAACCGCATACACAGAACGGTTGTGCCGGAACCGCACTTAATATGCGGTTGCATTCCCGCAAAGTTTAAAAACCGCGGGATAAGTACGGTTCTTGTACAACCGCCCTGTACGTACGGTTTTCGCACAAAAAGGGGTTTTGCTTCTTTCTTTTAATAAGTCAGGTTCCCCAGAAAACCTGTTACATATAACATGACAAACATACAAAAATAAACAAAAAAAAAAAAAAGATCTACAAAAAAGAAACAAAACCAAAAATCTTCTCTTTTCATATAAACTGCCAATGGATACATCATGTTTATATACAAATGTCAAATAAATCCTAAATCTGGACCTATCTCCTACAGGTCAATCCCTATCGCCTCTACCCCGCCGACACTGCCGGATGAAAAGTGGTCGGAAAAGCGCTGGCTAGCGGGAGAAGAAGGCTCACCAAGCAAGGATGGACCAACAGGAGGCACCGGGTCTGCAGGAGGCGCAGGATCGGTAGAATAGGCTGAGGCTGGGGCTGGATCATCCCGGGTCAGGTCCATGAAGCAGGAGACTGAAGTATCCGCAGCCAAAGGAACCAGCTCCAGGACCCGAGAGTCCTCGACAGGAGGAGATGGATCTGCTACGCCGGGAACATCCTCCTCTCTCGTAGGCTCGGCCGCCTCATGAACCGCGGGAACCTCCAAGTCACCCTCCGCTGGCTCAGGAGCAGTCTCTGGCTCAGATACAGGAGTAGTCTCAGATACAGGTGCAGCCTCGGGCATCTCGGCCGACTCATGAACTACACCAATAGAGGTAGCCTCGGCCGCCACCTCAGTCTCTCTCTCGGGAATCTCCACAGCTCCTAAAGAGAAGGACCAAGTGCGAGAACTGGATGGTGAAGGCACCACATCCTCCTGGAAGACAAAGACAGACTGATCAGAAACAGGAAAGATAAAGGAAAAAATACAAGAAACTGAAGGAGACAGACCTGAGCTCCTGAAGGCCCCGCCTGGCCCTAGGCACTGGCCAACTGGGCCCGCAAGTCGGCAATGAGAGCGGCCTGCCCAGTGATGATGACGTCGCTCTCAGCAATGGCGGCGTCTCTCTCAGCCAGCTGGCGCTCCAGATCCGTATATCGAGCCCGGAGCTCCTCTAGCTGTGCCTCCTGAAATAAGATAAGAAGAGAAAAGATATCAGTAAATAAGAAAGAAAGACTAGAAGAATTTACCAGAAAAGGAGGTTCATACCGTGGTGTCATAGAGGCGGATCACTACCCCTCCTATCTCAGTAACTCCACCTCGAACGGGCATGGGCTGCATCAGACAACCCACTGAGACCTGCCCGAACCAGGTATCATAGTCACCATCGACTAAAAGGCCATCTCCTACCTCCCACTCGCCGAAGTGGGCAGGGTCGAATGGACCAGGAGGGATGAAAGGGGCTGTAGCTGGAGGAGCCGCTGGGATCCGGGGCTCACCAGTATGCTGGAAGAAGAAGCGCTCCCCGAGGTACCATATACTGCCCAACTGCCCAATAAAGAATGGGTACCTCTGGCGCCGCTGATCCAGGGCGAAAGCGTCATCCACAAAGGGCTGAAAAGCCAGCTCGTCATGCAGGCCGTCAAGACGGGGGACAGATAGCTGAGGGTAAACAAAGAAGAATATCAGAATTTGGTAAAAAGGAGAAAAGGAAATGAAAAAAAGAGAGATGGAGAAAGTGCTTACCTCTCTCTTGAAGGTCCTGTCCAGGTGAGCCCTGGCCGACCTAGGGCGACTCTTCTCTGAGTCACGCCTAATCTGATTCCACCGACGGGCCAAGGGAAATGTCCCCTCAGACAAGGTGGAGGTAGGGCGGAAATGGGCCACATAGACCCGAGCAAAGAACTGAAAAAGAAAAAAAAGAGAAAAGAAAAAAAAAGAGGTTAAGCAAAGAAAAAAAAAAAAGAAGAAAAAGAAAGAAAGTCGTTTATACCTGCAGAAAGGGCCAGAAAAATCTGCAACCCACTCCGGCACCCCTGGGAGAGGATAGGCCAGAAACCACCCGCCGAAGCCCCGCTAGCAAGGTGCCATAAACCAACTGGCCCCAGGCATAGTCCCTCGCTCGGTGCAGATCACGGAGAAGACTCAAGAAATGAGTGCTGACTGAAGTAGTATCCTCCAAGCAGAAGCAGGATCCCATCATCAGAAGAAAAAGAAATCTGAAAGCTATCGGGAAACTGGGATGCTCCGCTGCTAGGGTGCTGAAGCCCCTCTCCAAAAATGCTTCCCTCAACCATGTCCGGGAAATACGGGTAATCCTGCTCCGGTCCCACGCCTCCACTGGCATCTCGTCATATCCCAACAGCTCGGCAATCTCCAAATCCGCCGGCCGATCCATCTCAGTGATAACATCTCCAGTCATCCTGATCCCGGTAATAAGAGTAAAGTCGGAGGGTCGAATGCCTATCTCCACATCAGGTAGATGGAAGCTCAGGGTCTCCGGGAAAAAGCGCTCCAACAAAGCCAAAATCAAGGGCCGATCCTGACGAACGCCGGTGATGGTGATGAAGGGGCCAAATCCAAAACGGCCCATCTCTCGGCGCAAAGAGGTCGAGCAGGCAACGACAACATCAGCAAAAAGGGCCCAGCTCCCTCGGAAATGAGAAGAAGGATATCTAAGAGGGATGTCTGCCCTAACGCCTGCCGAAGGATGCGTCGTCAGACTATGAAGAAGAGAGGTGTCCCGGATCTGATCTGCTATCTCTGCGGGAATGGCGACACGAGTCGCCCGGGCCCCTGCCCTACCTCTACGACGAGCTCCCCTACGCTCACGGACCTCACCAGCAGGCTAGAAAGGCAAATAAAAAAGGGTCTAAGTTGAAGGTGATAAAAGAAAGGCCGAATTTTAAAAAGGGAAAGGGAATACCTCTAGGATCGACTCCAGCGAATCCCCGGACGCTCCCGAGTCTGAATCTGAAAGCTCCAGACCACTGGGAGAAGAAGGCTCAGGGTCTGGCTCGGCCCTAGAAGAAGATGCCACGTCGGCCGGATCCCTCCGAACCCTCGAAGAGGAAGGCTCATCCACGGGACCCTGAGAGGCGCGACGTGTACGGGCCATCTACAAGACCAAATTGCAGGGGAAAATTCATTATGTTTCTACTTTTAAAGTCATAAATTCCTTTCCTGTTTTTCTTTAAAATTGCTATTCTTTAGCTTAACCAAATTTGTTTTGTTTGCAGAAGAAAAGGACGTCGGAGGAAACCCTTCAAAAGTGTCCAACCGAACATGGATTTAATATTTTTATTTTATTTTTTATTTTTTATTTTTTTTTCTTTTTCAAAGTTTTAAAAGCCTTTGATACTTTCTTCATCTAGATAATCCTATTATGTATAAGAATTATATACGAGAAGCAAAAGCCCTATATGTCCTTCTTATAAAAATAAAAAAAAAAAAGTCAGAAGGAGTTTTGTTTTTTAGAATTCTCAATTAATCCACAAACTATAGAATTCTAACCTACCAAATTTGTGGTATTTTCAGGTTTACTAAGGGAAGACAGCACTAACGGCGGCCAAGGCATGACCACACTAAGAACTGCCCAAGCCTGTTCAAGTGGAAATTCTAATGATAAAGAAAAGGTATGAAGAAATGGGAATCATTCAAGACATACAAGTGGTTAACCCCAGCCGAGTTGTTCAAATCAGAAGGGGTTATTCTCATTAACCTACCTACATTGTTGACAAGACAATCGAAGGTTCTATAAACAGAGAGGATCAATAGTCCTGTCAAGCAAATAGCCAAATAGACATCTAAACATAATTCCAACATAATCAAAGAAGGATGTCAATCAGGATAAAGTGGTTTCACAGCAACAGATATTCCAAGGTCAGAGAAGTTAGGAACTCCGGGACTTCTCAATCATAGAATTCACACACATTTCCAGGTGGAACATCAATCAAGAAAAATAGGATTCATGACAGCATGCACAGATACAGAAATTGGAAATATCAAACAGCATGGGTATTCAAAAGGATCGCAAATTGTTGTAACAAAAGTCAGATGAACCTATGCTGCCGGCATGCAAAGAAATGGGATGATCTACCAGGAACAAAGTAGCAAGTTTATTCATTCAAGAGCATAACAATCTGTTCATAGAATCAAAACATCACTTTCGATTTGAACATCTACAAGAAAGGAGGGTTCGGCCACTTACCTGTGCTTCAGGAAATCTCAATTTTTGCAAAGAAAAAAGGACCCTTGGCCTCACCGGAGCTTCAAGGGCAGTCGATTGAAGTAAGAGTTGAGAAAGGTTCTCAGCCACAGTGGAGGAGGGAAAGAAATCGGTGAGGATAGATCACTCGCCCAAAGCCGCAGCGACAGAGTTCGCCAAGCGTTGCAGAAAAACAATGTCGCCGGAAAAGCAGAAGTCGCCGGAGGAGGAGTGATTTCGCCGGAAGAAAGGAGGAGAAGACCGGAGAATACTAACGGTCACCAGAGAAGAGGGCAGCGCTGATAGTATAGGGCTTTTCGCGAAGGCAAAGTGAGAGGCCGCGGTCGCGGTTTCGATTATATGAAACCTAGAAAACCGCACATTCAGAGCGGTTAGTATTGCAAGTACCTAAAACCGCGCACACAGCACGGTCGAAATTGAAAATGCTAAAAACCGCATGTTCAGTACGGTTGGCACCCAAAAATGATTTTCAAAACTTTTTTCAATCTCTCTCAAAGGATCTATGTCCAGGGCAGTTGTGAATTGCAAGAAACACCACCCTATCAACTTTTGCTTTTAAAATTTGCTCAAATCTCACTTCATAGCCACGAGTGCTCTGTGAGAGGCGAGGAGAGGATTTGACCCTTAAGGTTAGGGACTTTTCATCAAATCCTTTAAACAAATTCTTTTTCAAAAACCATATTGGAGTTCTTGCAGCTCATAATCAAATGGACATGATCCTGAGAGGTGCAATTTACGGGTCTTTTGCTCTCCGCTGTCAATTGATTCCAATTCCAGCGAAGAGGGGGCAGTTGTAGACACCCCAAATTGCACCCCAAAATAAAAGATTAACTAAGAAGGGCTCCAAATGTCTTACTTGAGCCTGGACATGTGTAAAGCTTTCAAAAACAATCAAAATCAGTGCCAACCGCACTGTGTATGCGGTTTTTATAATCTCGGTCTCAACCGCTCTGTGTGTGCGGTTGCAACCGCTCTGTGTGTGCGGTTGCAACCGCTGGCGGCCACGTGGCTTCGCGAAGCTTCGGCCGTTAAGCCGCGTGGACAGCAATCAATTAAAGCATAACTGAATTGAACCGCCCTGTATATGCGGTTTGGTCAAATTTGTACATAAACCGCACTTTGAGTGGCGGTTGTGTAGAAACTGCACTGAGTATACGGTTTTGGCTGTTTCGAGGATTTGTGAAATGGCTCGATCTCTGAGCCTTATTTACGCATATTACCTCTCTCTCAAGGACCTAAACTCCCTATTTCACCCTCCGAAACTTGCTGAATTACTCCAATTCAAGCCTTGGAGGATAATTGGAATAATCTAGAAGGCCTTTTTGGCCTACCCTTGGGACTCTTCTACCCTTGACTTGGCCTATAAATAGAGGGGTCCTCCTCTTGCAAATGGCTGACAATCTGAAGCTTAGAAGCTCTGCAAGAAGAAGGAGAACCTCTGCTGGATTAGCTACTCAACCATTCAAGCTACTAAGGTAAAGCCCATTTGAGTTTATTGCTTCTTCTTTACATTCTGGCAATCTCTCATCTTCTACCTTTCTGTAGTGTAAGGCCCTTGTGTTGTTTTGCAGCCCCAAACCCCTTCTAAAGTACCTGGGAATCCTCTCTAGCCATAAAACGTGAAGAGAGAGCCTGGGGAAAAGGAAGGTGGAATGGATCCTCTAGGTTTAGAACCCTCAAATGATGTGCAAGCATGCTATATGGTTATTTTGAGCCCTTGAATGCCTCTCTGATCATTTTGTATTTGGAGAAGATGTGAATCCATACTCTCAATAGCCATGGATTCCAACTTTCTCATAGAAATGTGATTTTCCACACCTTCACACTCACTTTTCACTATTTTCATCAAATAGGCTAGATCTGGGGCTTTCCATGTTCAATATGGAAAATCTGAGATCCTAGGCCTTAGAATGAGTTTTAGAACTTCCTGAGAGGATTTCTTGTTGATTTTGAGGTTTTGGTCGAATTCACATGCACACATGCACTGGTTTCCATGTTTCTTCTTTAAAAACCTCAAAACAGGACAGATCTGTGGCATGTCTTGGAAGACTCATAACTTCATCCTCCGGATGAATTTTTGAGTAATTCCAAAGACATGTGATAGATTGGAAAGCCTATTTAATATCTGGAAATTTTCATCCACTTCCATGTAGCCAATTTTTGACACCATCTCTTCAAAGTTTGTAAGACAATTCAGCCCAGATTGCTGAACTTGCCGCTTTGATGGTGCGCTATTTGCTCGGTTTTAATCCGTTTCCTATGATTCTAGTTTCTGAGTTTTCTTTGAGAAGTCTACTTTCATTTCCAACTGGTTTCAGTAGATTTCAGTCTGTTTTGAGCCTTGGGTACTCAATGGACTCAGAGGTGCTCGCTGGCATAGTCCAGAGCTCATCTGTGGTCTTTTAGGCCTGTTCAAGAGAGCACACAAGTCACATCCGGATAGAGATTGGTGTGAGGTTTTTTTTCTTTGGAAAGATGACACTACATACTTCCTCCACACCAATTTTCATGGATTTTTATTGAGCCAAACTCCACGAATAGGATTTTGAAAAGGCCTACTTAACACTTTTTCCAAGTTATAACAGCAGATTTCAGATGTGGATTTCTCTCTCATTTTGAATCGGATTGAGTTGAAATTTTTACTGTATACTATACTATATACCAGTTTTCAAATGGCTTTGGTTTCATTGGATTTGGATTTAAATTGAGTGAGTTATGGTTAATCGAAGCTTTCAAGCTTTTTTGATCTAATTTTTCCAGATTTGCCTTGAATTGGTTTTGCTTCAATTTTTACCTTGATTTTTATTCACTCATGAAGTTCTAAGAGGTGATATATCCATGGAGAGAGTTCATATTTATTGGACTACTCATGTGGAATAATCACTTACATTTTGCTTACTTTTAAGCATCCTTTGTCTTTTTTTATTAGCAAACAATCTTTAGCATAAGCAAGCATGTGGCAACCGTCTTAGACGGATGAGTGGGGGTGCCTAACACCTTCCCCCGCTTATAAATAATTCCCCTTACCTAATCTCTGGATTTTTCCTTGTATTAGAGCTACTTTGGCTCTATTTGGCTCTTATGAACCCTTTGGTGACCATTCACACCTTAACTTGGATGGTGGCGACTCTATATCTTTTTTATCCCCGCGTGACGATATCGGAGGTCATCCTAGATGACATTTCCATGTCTCACACAATCCCCAGTCTCGTTTCCCCTAGATCCCGCCTTCACGTTTTATGGCTAGGGGGAGTCTCGAGGTACTTTGAGTAGGGGAAGGGTTTTCATACACATAGAAGAGGCCTTATTCTATAGAAAGGTAGAAGAAGAAATCTAGAACTAAAATGTAAAAACAGAAAAATAAAGAGAGGTTTGAGGCTTACCTGGGCTTCTGGAAGCAAGACTGCGGCGATTCCTCTCTTCACTCGGAGCTCTTTGATCTCCAACTTCTTGGCAAAAGTTCTTGGCAAGAGTTAATGGCCATTTGCTTAAGGAGGAGCCTCCTATTTATAGGCAAAGGCTAGGGTTAGGGTTTGCATGATGGTAGACACAAAATGATGTCTAGAGCCCACCAACCTTAACCCTAAGGCTATTTCCGAGATTTCCATTCCTTTAATGAAGGATATGATGGTAAAAAGTAAAAACCCTCGGAAAACCCTAATTTTGAGCAAAAAGCTTGTATCCGACATATCAGGTCGGATACAAGCAATTCTCTTTGTATCCGACATTATCTGTCGGATACAACAAAAAAAGCTTTTATCCGAATTTTAACACAGGCAATACTTATTTACATGTAATATCGTTTAAGTAAATGTCCTCGTATTTTTTTAATCTCCATTTACTTAAGATATTACATGTAAATAAGCAAACACCCCCCCCCCCCATTTGAATCCATTAAAAATAGTTCCAGACCCAAATTCCAAGTAAATAAAAAGTCAACTTTCCAGTTCCAGGCTAAATTCCGGTTTTTCAGGTCCAGTAAAAAGATTCAATATGTTAAAACCAAGGTATTCGTCAAGATTTAAAATCTCAAAAATTTCTTTTATGCAATAACATGGATAAAAACCTGATTACCGGGAAAAATTAACTTGAAATCTTGCTTTAAAAAATATTTCATTTTCTGGGGTCAAAAGTCAACAAAATTCAATCGGAAAAAGTTTGACTTTGCACAAAAGATTGAATTCGGGCCTTTTCCTTTACCGTTTTGGATTCAAATGGGTTAAGGATCTCAAACCCAATTCAAAGAATTGAAAATTCCAATAAAATATTTCTCTCCTTCAAGATTTATCAAAAATCGTGCAATTTTGGGGTATCTACAGGTGGTTGCCAAGTATTGTTCATGCTAGAAAAAAAGCTTGCAAGTGAAACCCAATTTAGGTAAAGAAAAAGTATAAAAAGGATGTATGGTTTTTCCATATGAATGATCCAATTGATTCTGAACCCTTCATATGAATACACCATATCTAGGGTTTCATGATTAAATAAAAATTAAAATAATCATCAAAGAAAGTAAACCAAAAGTAAAACTTGAATAAACCAACTTTAGGTTAAATCATTGAAGTCTTGAAAATCCATGATAAAAGTTAAGATCATTTGAAAAATACCTTGAAGGAAAAGACTTGAACTATTTAGGGTACAGATCTGGACCAGATCTCTCATTAGTTGAGAGATCTAAACTAGATTCACTCATATTAATGAAAAATATTAAAAAGGGAGAGTTTAGGCCATACGATCCTCTTTCAAAGATTAAAACAACATAAAAATTACTTCATGAAACCCTAGAAGTTACTTTGAGGCTTTTGATTTCAGATCTACCATATTGATCATTGTAGATCCAGAATCCTAGCCTAATAATAACCAAAAAAAAGAAAACAGTGAGGTGGATGTAGTTGTGTGGAAAATCAAAACTCTAGGAGGAAAAGGAAATCTGATGCTATGAACAGTATAGATCTATGATATTCCTCCCAATTCAGAAACAAACAATAACACAACATAAACAGGATAGTAAAAGATACATATCAGAGATTATAACACATAAGGTTCTATTCTAAGGATCCATTCCTATTTTCCTTTTCCCTAGCTCTCTCTTCACATTTTACGGTTAGAGAGGATGCTTGAGATACTTGGAGTTAGGTATAGGGTTACAAACACAAAGTAAGCCTTATTCTACGAAAGGGAGAAGATCAGACTACCCTAGAATTTAAAAACAGAAAAGGAAAAGAAAGAGAGGCTTATCTGGGTTTGAGAATGCAGAGAGGCAGGGGTTCCCTTCTTCACTTGGAGCTCTTCTAACTTCAATTCTCAGCCCTTTGCTTGAGGTGAGACCCTCTATTTATAGGCAAACCCAGGGGCATGGTTGGTCCCAAGGGTATGCCAAATTAGGGTTCTAGAATCTTCCATCTCAATTTTAAAACATAAGTTAAAGTAAATCTAACAAGCCATGGAGGGTAAATGGGGGAGAACGAATCTCCTAGAAAGAGATAGAAGTGGTAAATATAGCTCAAAAACCGAGTATTTGCGAAACTGCGAAAATTACACGTGACCACATATACAATGCGGTCATGTATGTGTAGACACCCCAAAATTGCACGATTTTTTATAAGTCTCGAAGGAGAGAAATATTTTATTGGAATTTTCAATTCTTAGCATTGGGTTTGAGATCCTTAACCCATTTGAATCCAAAGCCGCAAAGGAAAAGGCCCGAATTCAATCTTTTATGCAAAGTCAAACTTTTTCGGGTTGAATTTTGTTGACTTTTGACCCCAGAAAATGAAATATTTTTTAAAGCAAGATTTGAAGATAATTTTTCCCAGTAATTAGGTTTTTAGCAATGTTATTGCATAAATGAATTTTTTGAGATTTTAAATCTTGACGAATACCTTGGTATTAACATGTTGAATCTTTTTACCGGACCTGAAAAACCGGAATTTAGCCTGGAACTGGAAAGTTGACTTTTTATTCACTTGGAATTTGGGTCTGGAAATATTTTTAATGGATTCAAATGGGGGGGGGGGGTGTTTGCTTATTTACATGTAATATCTTAAGTAAATGGAGATTAAAAAATACGAGGACATTTACTTAAACGATATTACATGTAAATAAGCCTGGCCTATGCAGCTAAGGCTCAAAACCAGCCAAAAATGTGCTGACCGTAGTATATGTGCGGTTTTTGTTATTTTGGTCTCAACCGCTCTGTATGTGCGGTTGTAACCGTATACACAGCACGGTTTATATTCATGCTTATCGTGCGGGTTGCCACGTGGCTTCCGGAAGCTTCGGCCGTTGGGACATGTCGACAGCAATCATGACGAGCATAACTGAATTAAACCGCCCTGTATGTGCGGTTTGGTTGAATTGGCATAGGAACCGCACATATAGTAACGGTTTTGTTGCAACCACACTGAGTATAAAGTTTTGGATGTTTCGGGGATTTGCGAAATTGCTCGATTTCTGAGCCTTATTTACGCATATTACCTCTCTCTCAGGGACTTGAACTCCCTATTTCACCCTCCGAAATTTGCTGAATTACTCCAATTCAAGCCTTGGAGGAGAATTGGAATAATCTAGAAGGCTTTTTGGCCTACCCTTGGGACTCTTCTACCCTTGGCTTTGCCTATAAATAGAGGGGTCCTCCTCTTGCAAATGGCTGGCAATTTGAAGCATAGAAGCTCTGTAAGAAGAAGGAAAACCCTGCTGGATTGCTGCCTCAAGGCCCAAGCTACTAAAGGTAAAGCTCCATTTCATTTCTTGCTTCTCCTTTACATTTCAACTCCCAACTTCTACCTTTCTGTAGTGTAAGGCCATTTGGTGATTGTTTGCAAGCCCCAAACCTCTTCCAAAGTACCTGGGAATCCTCTCTAGCCGTAAAACGTGAAGAGAGAGCCTTGGGAAAAGGAAGATGGAATGGATCCTTTAGGCTAGAACCTACCTTGAATGATTTGCATGTTATTTTTATATGCTGATTATTTGTGCTATCTGAATCTGGAGAAATCAACATGATCCATGCTCTCAATAGCAATGGATTTTAATCTTCTCCTAGATATGTGTTTTTACCAATATCACACACTTTTTCACTGTTTTGCATCAAATAGGCTAGATCTTGGATTCTCCATGCTCAATATGGAAAATCTGAGATCTCTGGCCTTAGAATGAATTTCTAGGACTTCATGAGTTGTTTTTCATGATTTCAAGTTATTTTGGTCGAATTCACTTGCACGCATGCACTAGTTTGGCTTTTTCTTCAAAAATCTTCAAAACAGGGCAGCAACTGTGGCCTGTCTTAGAATGCTTATAACTTCATCCTCCGGATGAATTTTTGAGTGATTCCAAAGACATGTGATAGATGAGTATGTCTAGTTTATATCTGGAAAATTTCATTTGCTTTTATATAGCCAATTTTTGACACCATCTGTTCAAAGTCTGTAAGTTAGTTCAGCCCAGATTGCTGAAATTGCCGCTTTGATGGTGCACTATTTGCTCAATTTTAATCCATTTTTAGTGATTCTAATTCCTGAGTTTCCTTGAGAAGTCTATTTTCATTTCCAACTGGTTTCAACAGATTTTGATCTGTTTTGTGCCTTAGGTGCTCAATTGACTCAGAGATGCTCGCTGGCATAGTCCAGAGCTAATCTGTGGTCTTCTAGGCCTGTTCAAGAGAGCACACAAGCCACATTTGGGTAGAGTTTGGTGTGAGGCTTCTTTCTTTGGAAAGATGGCACCACATACTTCCTTCATACCAATTTTGATAGATTTTTATTGAGCCAAACTCCACGAATAGGATTTTGAAAATGCCTACTTAACACTTTTTCCAAGTTATAACAGCAAATTTCAGATGTGGATATCTCTCTCATTTTGAATCAGATTGAGCTGAATTTTTTACTGTACACTCTACTATATACCAGTTTTCAAATGGCTTAAGTTTCATTGGATTTGGATTTAAATTGAGTGAGTTATGGTTAATCGAAGCTTTCAAGCTCTTTTGATCTAATTTCTCCAGATTTGCCTTAGCTTGATTTTTCTCCATTTTTTACTTTGATTTCCATCCACTCATGAAGTTTTAGAAGTGATAAATCCACAAAGAGAGTCTAAGTTCATTAGATTTCTCATGTGGAATGGTTACACACATTGTGCTTATTATAAGCACCTCTTTGTTCATTTTATTAGCAAACAATATTTTAGCATGAGCAAGCATTTGGCAACCGTCTTAGACGGATGAGTGGGGGTGCCTAACACCTTCCCCTGCTCATAAATAATTCTCCTTACCTAATCTCTGGATTTTTCCTTATCTTAAAGCTACTTTAGCTCTATTTGGCTTTTATGAACCCTTTGGTGTCCATTCACACCTTAAGATGGATGGTGGCGACTCTTTACATTTATCGATCCACGCGTGACGATATCGGAAGTCATCCTAGATGACATTTCCATGTCTCACAGTATGCGAACAAGACCAATCCGCATACCATATGCGGACAAGACCAAAATTGCCTGTCTGCATAGATTCTGCATAGCCTTGACCCTTACCTAGACAGACAATACTTATTTACATGTAATATCATTTAAGTAAATGTTCTCGTATTTTTTAATCTCCATTTACTTAAGATATTACACATAAATAAGCAAATACCCCCCCCCCCCCCAATTTGAATCCATTATAAAAAGTTCCAGACCAAAATTCCAAGTGAATAAAAAGTCAAATTTCCAGTTCAAGGCTAAATTATGACTTTTCAGGTCTGGTAAAAAGATTCAACATATTAATACCAAGGTATTTGTCAAGATTTAAGGGGTCAAAAATTCATTTATGCAATAACACTGCTTAAAAACATAATTATCAAGAAAAATTATCTTGAAATCTTGCCTTAAAAAATATTTCATTTTTTGAGGTCAAAAGTCAATAAAATTCAACCGGAAAAGTTTGACTTTGCACAAAAGATTGAATTTGGGAATTTTCCTTTGTGGTTTTGGATTCAGATGGGTTAAGGTTCTCAAACCCAATGCTAAGAATTGAAGATTCCAATAAAATATTTCTCTCCTTCAAGATTTATAAAAAATCGTGCAATTTTGGGGTGTCTATAGAGAGTGCTGGAATTTAAGTAAAAGAAAGAAAGAAAGCTTTGGAGCTTACCTTGGTAGCTTGAGTATGCTTGAGTGGAGAATTGGGCGGCAGAGTTTCCTTTCTTCTTCAGTAGCTCTTAACCTTCAGATTGTCAACCCTTTGCAAGAGGAAAGCTCATCTATTTATAGGCAAGGCCAAGGGTATGCCAAAATACCCTTCTAAATTATTCCAATTCAAGCCTAAGGTATGAATTGGAGTAAATCCAGAGATTTCGGAGGGTAAATAGTAGAGATCGATCTCCTAGAGAGAGGTAAGAAGGGTAAATAAGGCTCAGATCCCGAGCCTTTGCAAAATTGCACAAATTGAACGTATCCGCATATAGCATGCGGATTTGTTTTGTCTACATATTATATGCAGACAAGACCAATATACTTGAAAACTGCACAATGCCTGCAGATAGAACAAAATTAAGAAAATCCGCACACTATATACGAGCAGGGCAAAATTAATAAAATCAACACGTGGCAATACTTATTTACATGTAATCTCCATTTACTTAAGATATTACATGTAAATAAGCAAACCCCCCCCCCCCCCCCCCCCCCACACACACACACACACAAAAAATTTGAATCCATTAAAAATAGTTCCAAACCTAAGTTCCAAGTGATTAAAAAGTCAACTTTCCAGTTCAAGGCTAAATTCTTGTTTTTCATATCCGGTAAAAAGATTCAACATGTTAATACTAAGGTATTTGTCAAGATTTAAAAGCTCAAAAATTCATTTATGCAATAACATTGCTAAAAACCTGATTACCGGGAAAAATTATCTTGAAATCTTGCCTTAAAAAATATTTCCTTTTTTGGGGTCAAAAGTCAACAAAATTCAACCGGAAAAGTTTGACTTTGTGCAAAAGATTGAATTTGGGCCTTTTCCTTTGTGGTTTTGGATTTAAATGGGTTAAGGATTTCAAATCCAATGCTAAGAATTGAAAATTCCAATAAAATATTTCTCTCCTCTAAGATTTATAAAAAATCGTGCAATTTTGGGGTATCTATAAGGGCAAGCCTGATGATGTGGCTAATAGGCTTCTAAGATTGGTGCCCTAACGGGATGAATTGTAACAATCCTCGATCACGGATAATATCTTTAATTTTTTAAGATATGTGGAAGTTCCCATCAATGATACCCTAAATAATCGGACTATGGTCAAGTCCTCGGGTAAACTATCTCTTGGCAAATATGAACTAAAAAACCTTATAACAAAAAACGTCGTGTGAAAGTTATCTTACAAGAAAAACGTAAAAGAATTAAAAAGTGATCTTCAAGAAGATTCTTTCACAACTTTCTTTAAAGTGAAACACTTTTAGACTTGAAATGATTGGTTGGACCAAGGGGGCAAGGGTTCCGACCAGTAGATTCATAGTTTCCATTGTGCGTAAATGAAGGTTCAATATGAGCAGAATCTCTATTAGTTTGAACTCAGTCTGAATGGTGGTCAAATCCAATTTTGATAGATAAAGAAATTTCCAAGTCTTGTCATTGTAAGTT
This sequence comes from Buxus sempervirens, assembly GCA_947561395.2. Taxonomy (NCBI): domain Eukaryota; kingdom Viridiplantae; phylum Streptophyta; class Magnoliopsida; order Buxales; family Buxaceae; genus Buxus; species Buxus sempervirens. The sequence goes on from OX387186.1 coordinate 40,833,747, forward strand.
TTGATTTCAAGATCGAATTTACCTTTGAATTTAAGACTAAAACCTTGAAAATTTTAGCTAAAATTTCACTTCTTTGATTTGCACCAGAATTTGTTTTGAGTCTAGTATTAAAAACAAAACAATCACAAGCCTTGTAAGACGCGTAGGTTGACTAGCAGAAGGACAAAAAATTTTCAAAAGTCACACGAGTCTGCTACATGCGTGTGAAAAAGCTAAAAAACGTTTAAGACTATTGAGTTTAGTGGCGGTTGGTTTAGAAATTTCAGTACGGTCCCAAACAGTCGCCTTAGATTTTACCCTTCATACTAGTAATCATTAAGACAAAAAGTCTTTAAAAAACAATTACGCAGCCCCTTCTTTTTACATTCTTTTTTTCATTTCTTCTTTTCCTGCTTTTCTTTTCTTCATGTTGTCCTCCTACCTCATTTTTGTTTTTTTCTCTTTTTTTTTAATAGCCTTAGACCTTGAATATAATCTCTTCTTTGAGTGAATTATTCTCCCACTTGATTTAATCAAAAGAGAGTTCTCCGGTCATTCCTGCACCCACAAATCAAGTACTTAGTTTTTTGTTTTTAACTTCTGTTTACACCCTATACAGACCAACGAATGAGATAAAGCCACATGGTACCTACATGGCCTACTTAGGCCATGGCATAAGCACATGTAGACTTTGTACAGTTAGATAGGCCACATCAGCATACGCATAGATCAAGAGTACAGTTAAGGCCACGCAAGCCAATGCGACGAACCACATTCATAACGATCAAAAGATCGTGCCATAGGTCGTTTGAAAGTAACCAATTTAAGATCGTAGCCGAGCGGTTATCTTTCAGGAGCAGGAGACTATAGATTACCAACCTCCATGAAGATCGTATAAGAGTAGGACGTTAAGCAAACCGTCAAAGATTGGCTATGAAATGCACAAATTCGAAGAGCTCGATAACACAATCCATCCAACCGCAACCGGTTATAATATTATTTTGATCATCCGAGATTTTTATCCCCTCTCCTACACTGTAATCAGAAGGATAAACTAGGACTCCTCTTACTGCTTCCAGTCGCAGTGACACCTTAGACCCCTCTTTACTCCAATCAGCGCCAGAATCCTGCCACTGGAGAGTAAGTTGAGGCCGCCCCTAACTCGCAGTTCTATGTCTACAGAATCCCGAACAGCCGGTCCCGAGACTCGCTCTGATCAAGTTAGGTGACTTGTGTATTTTCGGATAAACAGCAATCCAAGGTGAACCCCTCAAATTGGCTTTGTTAGCAGTTGCCTCCTTCCTCCTGCTCTTATACCCCGAGTATGGCTATAAGACCAGGACATGCCGGTCCTGCAAGCCTTATCAGTTTTTCTTCTTGCTTTTTGTTTCCGTTTGGGGATTATCCGTTGTAGCTTTCGGCCGTCGACTGATTTTATAATAAAAAAGTTTGTGCCATTAGTTGCTTTCGCTTTCAAACACTTTCAAGAACCCAAACGAAGACCAAACCCCTAGTCTTCATATTATTGTCTGACCGGTTTTATTACAAATGACTTGCAGTACGACTGAACCGACACCCCAGTTTAGATTCCGAACAGGTGCCCGGGGTCAAGATCCGATCCGAAATCATTGTATCAAACGATACTGGCACGCCCGCGCAGAGACACATCATCAACATCGCCACGTGTCCACACCGGCTTAATTTCGGAGGAACAACTTCCTAAAACCATTTTTAAATTCTTAAATGTATTTTGTAACATTGAACTAAAGTGCTTACCATAAACAATAGAGGAAGAATCAAACATAGCATGGGTAGGCATTGTTACTTTATTGAATAATTGTTTTTCAAATATTGTTGATGTTTGAAATTTTCACTTTTAGCCCTAAGCACATTATTAATGTACGGCTGCAACTCGATTTGGTTTTGGTTTGATCCAAGTTGACATCGACACAAGACCAAAATTTGCAAGTTGTGACTAGTAAACAAAATCGAACTGAACTGAACCGAATTAAGAACCAACCACTCCAACCCCAAAATCGAACCAAATGTATATCCATATATATATACAGCTTCAATTCAGTGCAATTTAGTAAAGCATGGTTTTAAATCGAATTTTGGCTTGGCTCGGGACAATACTCAGTTTAACCAAGACATTGTCATGTAGATGCCTTGACTTTCACCCTCACCCAATATCCATCAAGCCTTCCTGTAGAGAGGCGGAGGGCCAAATTAAGGTCCAAAAATCCTATTCTCATTTTCAAGGTGTGGCATTTCAAAGAAAGTACAGGTTTTCTGAGAAAGAAATTGCAGCTCTCGAAAAACCCTATTGTATTTGCCTTGTTCTCTAATGGAATAATTTCATCTGGTATATGGACGTCGACATTTAAAGCCGAAACTCATAAATCTGTCTCTTCGTCTTGTTCTCTGTTTTTAGTTTCGTTACTGTTCTGTTCAGGGCATTTTAACCCAGCCATTGAATCATTTACAACCGACCGACCGATTTAGCATTTCTTGTGATCTGTGGGACCAATGGCCATTCCTTTCCCAACATATTAGTTAATTTGGTTGACAGATTTTCCAACCAAACCATAAGCTTGGAAACCCAACCCATAGACAATATGGGTCAGTCGGTGCTCGGTTTTAACTGAACCAAGTTGCACTTGCACCCCCTACTAAAACATGCACATTGAAAAGGACACTTCTAGTCCCCAACCTTAAGATATCTCCTACCATTTAATTTTTAAGTAGGCACTTAATCATAGCTATTTTATATAAAATTTCATCTTTATGAGCGACTTAATTTATTCCCACCCGAATAAATTTTATAAAATACTTACCCATATGCAAAATTATGACCCATGCAACCCATTGTAATTTTATAAAAGCAATTAGTTGGACTATTAGGCCATCGCAATGTAATTTTTGCAGTATAGGGATCACAATGAGGCAGGTTACCCATTTAACCTGCCCCACCCCTAATGATTAGGGTTTGATATTGTCATTTTCGAGTTAGGGGCAGTTTCGGGTTTAGCCCAACCTGCCCCAAACCCGACCTTATTGCATTAAAATGTCTTTTTTATATTTTTAAAGAACATTTTAATATACATCATTTATAGAAATATATATATTTAATAAATAAATGTATTATTAATTGATTTATTACATTAAAAAAACCTTTTTTCATGTTTTAATAACCAAGTCAACCTTGACATACCATGTTATTGACATGATAGGGTTTGGTATTAGCTAAACCCCTTTAGGGGCGGGTTCCAGTTCACCATATTATAAGGAATATAATAATATAATAATAATTTCCACATATTACATGTATTAAATATCTTCTATTTATTACTTTATAAGCCTTGAAACTAGTGGTCATGACATGAACGTATTACATTGGCAAGTCAAAACGCAAGCTTCAATTGTGTCTATACCATATGAAGCCTATGTCTGCGATGGATTAAAAACAAAAGAGGCAAGCGTGAAGCAACACTTCAAACAGATATTAAGAAGAAGTCGCTTCAATTGTGCATGAGTTTGGTTTGTTATTTTTCAATCGACCAAATTGCCAAGGTAGAGTAAGCAATCAACATATACAAAAATGAAGTAAAATGGGAACGATCGTTCAACACATATTCGAATGAAATTCCCAATTGGCATTCGGCCATTACAGTAAGCATTACCAAGCAATCTGAGTATGCGAAGAATAAAGCATCCAAAACTAGAACTTTGAATGCTCTTCTTTGGTTTTTTACTTCCACTGCTATGTCTTCACTGCAATCGTCCACTCAACATCCGGTTTAGACACTATGACGATGGAGGAAAAAGAGAAGACGACGATAGGAGAGAGTGCGATTGATATGGTCAACCTTTATTAGAAACAAAATCTTACAACACAATGCATCCTAATCGCTAGGAGCGATCAAAAGAACTGAAATACATTTCCCAAAAAAAATAAAGAATAAATTTTACCAAAAACAATTTATGCAAAGATAAGATAGGCGACCTTGAATAGCAACATTCATGATGTTTTTGTACTCGGATCGTTGAAAATGGTGATTGAGAGATGTGAACAGATCTTCAATGGCTACGGGTTATTGAGACAAGGACAAAGATAAGAACACGAGCTTGAATCTGTTGAGAAGCAGCAGCTTTCCGCATAAGTGGAAGGAGAAGCTCTTGAGAGGTGCTTCTCCTTCTGGGTCTTGTTCCTCTACTACTTACGGGTAAGCAATTATCCATTTTACATTACCAAACATATTTTTAACTTAAAAAATCACTTAAATAAGTTATAAGTTGAAATAAGTGCTTAATTAAGCAACCCAAACGCAGCCTTAAAGATATATAATATTCAGCTGATTTGTCTGATCCGACTAATTAAGACTTAAAGAGATATCCCATGATCCCTCTTGGCATACTTAATTTAGAAGACTTAATTTAGAAGGATTACCAAAAAAAAATAAAGACTTACTTTAGGACTAGACCAAATAAGGAAACGGTCAAAGTGGCCGGCCTATAAATTAAGACCCATTTGCTGGGAGTTTGCACCACCTCCTTCCATCAAACAGACTTAATCCCTCATACTCTGTATCACCCCCATCTTGTTCATACAGTACTCAGAAGCGCATCACCTACAAATGGCTCCCAGTTTCGCCGACGGTGAATCGTTGTTCGCCTTCGTTGTCCGAGATGGTTATGGTGTGAAGGGTATGGTGGATTCCGGCCTGTCAAAGGTGCCAGACCGATACATCCAACCCCCACAAGAAAGAATCAACAAGCAACAAGCAAATTTACATGTACCTCCCCCAATTGATCTATCGGAGCTGGATGGTCCTAACCACAACAAGGTGGTGGAAAGTCTTGTGAAAGCAGCTGAAACTCTGGGATTCTTCCAGGTGGTGAACCATGGAGTCCCAGTGGAGTTGCTTGAGCAACTCAAGGATGCTGCCCACCGGTTCTTTAGCCAGCCAGCAGAGAAGAAAGCAGTTTATCTCAAAGGGGTTAGTCCTAGTCCATTTGTGAAGTATGGGACCAGCTTTGCTCCGGAGAAGGAGAAGGCATTGGAGTGGAAGGATTACCTGAGCATGATGTACACTGGTGATGCCGATGCTCTCAAATACTGGCCTGAAGACTGCAAGTAAGTATTTCTAATGAAAAAATAAATAAATAAAAAGAGAAACAAATCAATATATATTCATTTAAAGTTTTTAAACCTATATTTTTCTCCTCTTTTGATGCTTCCTTTTCCCCTCCCTCTGCTCATTTTTAATTTATTTTTCTAGTTTTAAAATCTGAGATTCTAATAGTGTTTTCACCGAACTCCTGTCTTTTTTGCAATTAAATTAAGGGTATAAAATTATTTTACTAAAACCAAAAAGGAAAAAAAACTAATAAAATTAACCTTTGAGTTTCTAATAGTGTTTTTACCGGACTCCTGTCTTTTTTTCAATTAAATTAAGGGTATAAAATTATTTTATTAAAACCAAAAAGGAAAAAAACTATCACTTCTCACTTTTGGGTCAAATTTCAACTATGAATAATTAGATTTGTATATTTGATTGAAAGCTTACCAGTTATATATTTCTTACAATATTCAGACAAGATATGAAATATTATTTAACAAAAATAGCGGCATTGGAAGTCCAGATTTGGTCAATTACTAAACGTTATTTTGTAGTACGTATTATAAAAAGATTAGAATTCTTTAAGTTAGGAAAGCAACCTCGCTTTTTATGTTTCACCATTAAGGTCTGAAATGGATTTAATTGGACAAAAAAGAAAAGAAAAATCAGAAACCCAATTCCTTATCTGTTGAACCAACTTTTCTATATAGGCCATGGCTTCCACTGTAAAAGGCTGTTCAAGATGAAATATAATTGGTAAGCTTTCAATCAAATCTGGTCTGATTTTTAGAACACTTCACATAAAATATTATTCTTTGTATATCAAACAGGTAATTAAAATCAAAAATCACTTAAAGGGTTCCAATGGAGCTAGCCCTTTTTCTTTTCTTGTTTAACCAGTAACATCTAACCGTGAAATTTGTATTCAAGGGAAGTGGCACTGCAGTATCTGAAGACATCAACCAAAATGATCAAAATGATATTTGAGGTGCTGGTTGGAAACCTTGGTCTGGCTGTCGACGACTCCATGGCCGACGCATACATCAGCGCAAGGATGGTGAACATGAACTTCTATCCAACTTGTCTCAATCCAGACCTAACTGTTGGTGTCGGCCGCCACTCGGACATGGGCACCTTAACTGTGTTACTACAAGACGGGATTGGTGGTTTATATGTGAAAGTTGAAGGCGAAACAGACGCCCAAATAAAGGAAGAATGGATAGAGATTCAGCCCATATCTGGTGCTCTTGTCATCAATGTTCGCGACTCCTTAGAGGTGTGTAAATGGCAAACCATCTGTTTACACCCTATATAACCGACGAATAAGAGAAGGACACGTGGTGCCTAGGTGGCTTGATTAGGCCACGACATCAAGGCCCATAGACTTTGAAGGGTTGAGCAGGCCACGTCAGCACGCACACAGAAGAATGCGGTTCGAGCCACGCAAGCCAAATATGACAAAACCATAAATATCAGAGGATCGTGCCATCGGCCGTTCAAGAATAAAACTATTTTTAGATCATGGTCGGGCGGTTATCACTTTGAAACAGAGAACTGAAGATAACCAACCGCCATGAAGATCGTGCGAGAGTAGGACGTTGAGCAACCGTCAAGGAGCGGCTATAAAAGGCCCCAATTCGAAGAGCTCAAGGACACAATCCACACAACCGCAACCGGTTATTATATTATTTTGATCATCCTTGATCCTTTATCCCCTCTAATACAGACGGATAAATTAGGACTTCTCTCACTGTTTCCAGTCGCAGTGACATCTTCGACCCCTCTTTACTCCGACTAACACCAGAATCCTGCCACCGGAGAGTAAGTTGAGGCCGCCCCTGACTCGCAGTTCTGTCTTTACAGAATCCCGAGCAGCCGGTCCCGAGACTCGCTCTGTTCACGCCAGGTGACTTGTGTATTTTCGGGTAAGCAGCAATCTAAGGTGAACCCCCTGAATTGGCTTTGCTAGCAGCCGCCCCCTTCCTCATGCGCTTATACCCGATCACGGCTATAAGACCAGGACAGGCCGATCCTGCAAGCCCTGTCAATTTTCTTTTGTACTTTTGTTTCCATTTTGAGGATTATCTGTTGTCGCTTTCGGCTATTCGGCCGATTTATTAATAAAGGATTTGTGTGCCGTTAGTTGCTTTCGCTTTCAAACACTTACAAGAACTAGAAACGAAGACCGAACCCCTAGTCTTCATACCATCGCCTGACCGATTTTATTACAGGTGGCTTGCAGTACGACTGAACCGATCCCGGTTCAGATTCGGAACAGGTGCCCGGGGTCAGGAATCGACTCGAAAATCATTGTATCAAACGATACTGGCACGCCCGCGTAGAGACACATCACCATCTTCGACACGTGTCCACACCGGCCCATTTTTGGAGCAACATCCTTTTTTGGCACGCCCGGTGGGACCATTAGTCTTTGAAAGAGCACTAATGGCGGCAAAAAGAAGTACTCGGCATGCTGAAAATGCAGCGCCAGAAGAACCTGCCGAATCTCAGGTAAATCCTCTTTATGCTTCAGAGGTCCCGGAAGAAGGACCTTCGAGTTCTCAGCCGGACCTTAATGAGCGACTTATTCAGGCCATACAAGGTCTCAGCCAACAAATGGCAGGCTTTGGCCTGGGTATTAACAAAATTTCTTCTGATAATGGTAGAATCCTAGCGGTTTTACAGGAAGGTTTCTCTACAATGGCAAGACCGGTCATGATGACCGAACGAGCCGAAACATCGGCTGCTGGGTCAAATGCTCACGAAAGGATAAATATCCCGGAGCAACCACCGATCATGAACCTAGGTGTAAACGGCCGAAACGAACAGGCCAACACCACCGCTTTTAGGGGAGAAATACCTCCTGGTGTCCCAGTTCATCCCAATGTGCCTCCGATCGAGGTGCGACCCATGGGACAAAGGGAAGCACAGGAGAACCATAGAGAAGATATCGGGGTAAGAAATATGGCCGTAAACCGTAATTACATCCAAAATGTAATTCAAGAAATGATCGGAGATCAATATCACCGACGAATGACTAGGCCAGTTTATAGGAAACCTTACCCAGGCTGGATTGACCAACAATTTGAATTCCCTAGGGGATACAAAATTCCCGAATTCACTTTGTTTTCAGGGGAAGGTCAACAATCTACCATTGAACACATTGGCCGATTTACGGTTCAATGTGGAGAGGCGTCCGGTAATGATTTCCTTAGACTTAGACTATTTGGAAACTCATTGACCGGACAGGCCTTTACATGGTATATTACCTTACCGGCCAATTCAGTTACAAATTGGGGAATGATGGAAGAGAAATTCCACTCCCAATTTTATCGTACGGAGCCCGAAGTGACCATGGTTGATCTTGCTCGGTTAAGACAACAACCGGGGGAATCGGCCGATAAATATATTGCTCGCTTTAAATATATGAAAAACAAATGCCGAATTCTTTTACCAGAATCGGAATTTGCAAATTTGGCTTTAAACGAACTACACTTTGAACTTCGAAAGAAATTCGAAGGTGAACAGTTCGAAGACTTATTTGAGTTGTCGGCCAGAGCCACCAAATACGAGTGGCTATTACAGGAAGACAACGAAAAGAAAGTCTCGTCTTACGGGTCTTATTACAAGGACCCGAACTTTGAATACGGAGTTGTAGAAGTCGTGGGAAAACAATCAATCACCTGTCCAATTCTTATCCGAAAAACCAAGGATACAGAAGCAACAAAGGAGACGAGTACTTTTAGCCGAAATTATTCCTTTGACATAAATAAGACGGCTGAAGTATTTGAATACCTTTTGAAACAAGGATTCTTCAGACTGACCAAAGACCATCCTTTTATCCCAGCCAATGTGGCGGCCAAGGGTAAAGCTTGTAAATGGCACGGGGTGAAAACTCATGAAACTAATGAATGTACTGTGCTTCGTAATGTGATACAGGAGAATATTGATAAAGGGCTCCTGAAGTTTGCAGAAACCGACAAAGAAAAGATGCAGGTTGACACACAACCATTCCCTAAAGAGGTGTTGGCAAATATGGTTACCATTGGTTTGCCAAAACGCACTCCAGCATTTAAAATCGACCTGGATGGATCTTCATCAGGGAAATGGGGGAAAACAGCACAACCAGTGCAAAACCAGGTGAATTTACGACCAAGAAACCATTGGAGGTATCCACCTACTCAAGGACGGTCATGGCGTCAAGAGAGGAAAGGTGAAATCTGGGGTGAGTGGTGGCATAAGACCAGACGCGAACCCAGGATAGAAGAAGACAGGAAACCAGACCTCAATGAGAAAACAACAAAGAAATTGGCTTCGGTTCCTTCTGAATTGTCTTCCAATCAAGCTGCAACCAAAAAGCGACCGGAAACGGTTGCTAAATCCTCAGAGGAATCTTCCGTTAATAAAGATACATCAGGCAAGATTTCGGAGAAAATAGAAATGTCACCAGGCCTCCTTTGCCAAGACTGCAAGCAAAAAGTGATAGCAGAGTACCGGTATTCCCAATACAAAGGGAAATCAGTCAAGAATGAAGATGCACGCCACACTCAGGGGGGCAAGAGACCCTTGTACTTAACTTCCGGAAAACAAGTAGGCTCGCCGACAAGGACGGCAGCCACCTATAGCTCCGCTAGGGATAGCGGCTACATGACTCACGAACAATATAGGATGGTAAACAGGGTCAAACCCAGAATGGTAAAACCACCTATTATGCAGGATGGTCACTGGAAAAGATTGACTCATCCTAAATTTCCTTTCCATGCGCAGGCAAGTATCGCAGAACTGACCAGAACGCAGAAGCGACGCTGGCAGCAACAGCAAGCTAAGAGGCGATATCAGGAACAGAGTACTGGATCATCCGAGCCATATTGGTCGTCTAGGTTTGTTGCCAAAAGGCGTATTCCGAAACCACAAAGGCTCAAAAAGAACCCGCCTGATTCACCAATCCCTCCAGATACTACGCCCGAACACGATTCCAATGCAGTGACCGAAAGGCTGGTTTCGGACGAGGAATTGACGGACAATTTCGCCGGAGGAGAAGGAGAACAATTGTTAGTTGAACAATTGTTAAAAGAGTACAGCAGGATCTCAACTCCTTCTACGGTAGAGATAACGGAGGGATTGACGCTCGAAACCCCCAAAGACGAGATCAGTGAGTCACTGAGTCAACCTCCTTTGAGTGCTGATGCATCAATCGCCGAAATCTGTTTCGGTCGGATGCCCCCGATACCACTTGACTGTCATATGGTCCTCACTTTACCTATGACTTTTGGAGCCAGCATGGAGTTACCACGGTTAGAGGAGATCCAGGAGGAGGAAGACCCAGTAGCTTTGTATGTGATTGATCCGGAACATCTCGAAGAAGAGAAAAAAGACCAGAAACCAGCCGATGGTGACAAAATCGGTCTGGTAGGAGAGGTATGTTTCGTTGAACCATCCTTAACCATGACTCAACATCTGAAACCTTTATTTATAAAGGCGCACATGAACGGGATCCCTATCAATAGAATTCTAATTGATAATGGGGCAGCAATAAATTTCATCCCAATCTCCACATTGAAGAAATTAGGTAAGTCTTATTCAGATTTAATTTCTTCCGAGATCACCGTCACTAACTTTGCAGGAGGTATTACAGGAACTAGAGGAATCCTCCCAATCGAACTAACGGTTGGGACACGGCAATCCCTTACGGCATTCTTCGTAATTGAATCATCCGCCGGATACAACGCATTGCTGGGAAGAGATTGGATCCATTCGAACAAATTTGTACCATCTTCTTTGCACCAATCGTTGCTGTTTTGGAAGGATGGCAAGACCGAAGAAGTAAAAGCCGACCAGCGGCCATTTGCCGTGGATTCCAATGCCGCACATGCATCCCTTTATAACGAAGGGGTAAAACCGATTTCATTTAGTGGATATGACAAGAATGGGCAGCCGATCACTTCAAGTTCGGCTATACTACAAACGGCGCAACTACAGATTACAGAGGTAGCCGCAGTCGCCGAACTCAAAGAACTACCAAATGATGGTTAAACCATCAGAAGTCGCAGAAGCCGTCTTAAGAAAGATGACGGCTTACATGCAGGAAGAAAATATAGGGAAGTGGCAGCAGGAACAAGAATGGCTGGAAAACGGCGAGATAATGATAAACTCGGCCGAATTCATTAATGAACAAGAAGATGAAAGGATACAAGACCGGAATGAGATTACTCTCGCCGACCTACAAGCAGCACCAGCCAAATTAGAAGACCTGAAGGTAGATACCCAAGATCCATTAGAAGAAATCAACCTGGGGATAGAGGCGGAACAAAAGCTTGTTTTCATAAGTAAGTTACTACCACCTTCGGTCAGACAAGAAATGAGACGATTGTTAGCCGAATATTCGGACTGTTTCGCCTGGACTTATCAAGAGATGCCAGGATTGGACCGAAAAATGGTAGAACACAGGCTCCCTATCAAACCAGAATTTAAACCATTCAGACAACCTTCAAGGAGGATGGGTGACGACGTGGTATGTAAAGTAAAGGTTGAAATAGAACGGCTTTTATCAGCCGGGTTTATTAGGCCGATACGATACGCCGAGTGGCTTTCAAACGTTGTACCCGTAATTAAAAAGAATGGTCAAATTAGGGTATGTATTGATTTCCGCAATCTGAATTCTGCAACGCCCAAGGACGAATATCCAATGCCGATCGCAGACCTCTTAGTTGATAATGCATCACGGCATAAGTTTTTGTCATTTATGGACGGCCACTCCGAATATAATCAAATCTTTATTGCTGAAGAAGATGTAGCTAAAACGGCGTTTCGATGCCCTGGAGCATTAGGAACTTATTGTTGGGTAGTTATGCCTTTCGGGTTGAAGAATGCTGGCGCAACCTATCAAAGGGCAATGAATCTTATCTTCCATGACATGATCGGTCAAATACTTGAGGTATATATTGACGATGTTGTGATAAAGTCTCAAACCGAAATGGACCACTTGCAGCATTTAAAGCAGGTTTTTGAACGACTTCGTAAGTACAGCTTGAAAATGAATCCGTTAAAGTGTGCTTTTGGTGTATCGGCCGGAAATTTCCTAGGCTTTCTCGTACACCAGAGAGGAATTGAGGTCGATAAAAATAAGGCAAAGTCGGTCATAGAAGCCAAGCCACCAGCCAATAAGAAACAGCTACAAAGGTTGCTCGGCCAGGTGAATTTCTTGAGAAGATTCATTTCAAACCTGGCCGGGAAGATCAGGGTCCTATCCCCATTATTGAAAATCAAGAATACTGAAGAGTTTATCTGGAATGAGGACCATCAAGCCGCTTTTGAAGGCATCAAACAGTATTTGGCAACCCCACCAGTCTTGGTGCCACCTTCAAAAGAACGGCCGCTAAAACTTTATATAGCGGCTGCGAGCGATTCAGTTGGAGTCTTGTTGGCCCAAGAGAACGATCAAGGATATGAGCAGGCTATTTATTACCTCAGTAGATTCCTGACTCCAGTGGAAGAAAGGTACACTAATCTAGAAAAGTTGTGTCTCACACTCTATTATGCAGCTACCAAATTACGACATTATCTCTTGTCGGCCAAAGAAATTTTCGTCATAGCAGCCACCGACGTGGTCAAGTACATGCTCACTCGGCCTACAGTGAGTGGTAGACTCGGAAAATGGACCCTGACTCTGATGGAGTTCGACTTCAAATATGTACTGCAGAAAGCGGTAAAAGGACAAGCATTGGCCGATTTTTTGGCCGATCATCCATCTAGTGTACAAGAAAAAGAAATGGATATCCCAGTATTTCATGCCAGTTTTTGCTATGCCGAATTCCAACCATGGACACTGGAATTTGATGGCTCAAAAACAGAGTTTGCTTCTGGGATCGGAGTAGTAATAACCTCACCCACTGGTGACAAGCACGAACACGCATTTCAACTTGAAGAATTATCCACAAACAATCAAGCAGAGTTTGAAGCTACAATTATAGGGTTGGAAATTCTATGGGAAATGGGTGCTCGAGCGGTTAATATTGTTGGGGATTCCCAACTCGTCTTGAAGCAAATGGAGGGCATATATAACTGCAATAGCGAGTCATTAGTACTGTTGCTGCGAAGGGCGAGATTCTTGGCCCAGCAGTTCAATAGAATTGAATTTGAACATCGGCCAAGGAAGGAAAACTATCAAGCTAATGAACTAGCCCAGTTGGCATCCGGACTTAGACTGCGCGATTCAGTTAGAACAGTGACTATACAATCTCTCCCCAACTCCGAGAAAAGACCATTTCTGGTGGATTCACTGGCATGTTGTAACCAGACAATAAGACAGGATTGGAGAGGTGAGATCTGTGGATATCTTAAAGATCCTACTATAAAGACTAGCAGATCGACCAAAAGGAAAGCTGCCAACTACTTCATTCTGGGCGATGAGTTATATAAAAAGAGTATTGAGGACATCCCACTTAGATGTGTTAACCCAACAGAAGCCATGTTAATAATGGCCGAAGTGCACGAAGGGATTTGTGGCGCACACCAAGCAGGAGTCAAGATGCGATGGTTATTACGTCGGCATGGTTATTACTGGCCGTCAATCTTGAAAGATTGTCAGATGTTCGCTGTAGGATGTCAGGAATGTCAGAAACATGGACCAGTTCAGAGGGTGCCGGCATTCGAATTGCAAACCATAGTCAAGCCATGGCCCTTCAGAGGTTGGGCAATGGATTTAATTGGAAAAGTGTATCCTCCTTCGACCGGTCTACACAACTTCATCATAGTAGCCACCGATTACTTCACCAAATGGGTGGAAGCCAAACCTTTGAAAAAAGTGGAACAATCGGATGTGATTGAGTTTATCAGGGAATAGATAATTCACAGATACGGAATCCCCGAAACCATCACGACCGATTCAGGTACCGTTTTTGTAGGACAAGAAGTAACTGAATTTGCCAAAACATATGGCATCAGAATGATTCAATCTACACCTTATTACGCACAGGCAAACGGACAAGCTCAAGCAACGAATAAGGTGTTGAAAAATATCCTAAGAAAGATGATTGAGGATAAGCCAAGAAGTTGGCATAAACTCCTATCTGAAGCATTGTGGGCGTATCGAATGTCTTACAAGACGTCTATTGGAACTACCCCTTTTGCCTTAACCTTCGGTCATGAGGCAGTTATTCCGGCCGAGATCACGGTCAAATCGTTGAGGGTGGCTATTCAGAATAATTTCACTCCCAAGGATTACACGGAAGCAATGTTAGTTGAATTAGAAGACTTGGGAGAGATGAGGAGGCTAGCCCTGGATCGGCAGAGAGCCCTCAAGCAAAGGATTGCAAGATCCTATAATCGCCGAGTAAAACACAAATCATTCGCTCAAGGAGATTTAGTGTGGAAAACCCTTCTGCCAATAGGGAAAAAAGATTCCTTATATGGAAAATGGTCCCCCATGTGGGAAGGACCATTACAAGTCAGCAAGGTATTGCCCGGGGGGGCATACCATATACAGTCATTAGGTGGCCAAGAAAAGAAGATTATCAACGGCCAGTTTTTGAAACGGTACTTTCCCACTCTATGGGAAAGCCGCGAAATCAATAACCAACCTGAGGAAAATCAGGAATAAAATAAAATATCTACTGTTCGGTACCTGCAACGCCAAATAAATGGCATTATTAAATCGAGGCGCCGACATACAGTGCGGATTAGACTAAAATAGGAAATCTCTTCGAGATCCGCTCAGACCCATTGATCTTCTTTCTAACGATCGGTCTATAAATACTAAGGCAATGCTCTCCATTCTTTCAAGAAAGGGAAGCAGAGAAGAAATGGCGAAAGATCAAGAGCCGACGACGGAGATGATCAGAGAAGAAGAAGTCAACAAAGCCGATGACTTCATGAGAATGGGCGGGATCGGAAAAGGCGACTCTACTCTCGCTGACCCCATCACGGCTGGTCTTCGACCACCGAGTTCTGGGTAGAGACGAGAGTTCTCTCCTCCGACCAACATTTACACCGGTCGGAGTAGTCGCCATCCCCCCCTCTTTCCTCTTGCCCCTTTGATTAAATTGGCCCTCACTAACACCATCTATGGTTGGCGTGCGGAGCAATTTCAGGGGCATATCAGCCCCGGTTGTATTATCAGGCCCCGGCTGAAACATCTGGCCTTGATTGTATGAAAGATCCAGAAGAGCTCGGCTTTGGTTGTATGAAAGATCAATGTTGAAATAAAAACATTCTTATTCCTTTTTTAAGTTCTAGTCTTTCCATGACGAGCAGTAGATATGAAATAAAACGAGTATGATACGCATCCAAAAAGCATGCAAAAAACTACCGTTTAAATAAAAAGCCGAGAAGTCGGCTGAATAAAGTTTAAAATGCCAGCCATATGGCATTATCATCAAAAAGTGAATACCGAACAAACGGTATAATTGTTTAGAAAAGGTTTTATAACCTTACCTTTCAAACCAAGTTTTAAATCGGGCATGATCATACTTCGCCCGCTCCAATAGCAACTACATCTCAGCTCGACGTACCTCCACCTCCCTTTCATCCCTCATATGCTCCTCCAAACGGTGACGGCTCGATTCGATCAGCAGCATCTGAGTCTGGATAGATTTTTTAAGACTGTGTTCCTCAGATTGTAGCCGAGATAAGTCGTCCGGAGCAGTATCCGATGGGTCACCAGCAATAGAGCCCTGGCCAAGGGAATTTTTATGAAGAGACCACCTCAAAGTTTCCAACTGGCGATTATGACCATATACAGCACGAATTTCTTGACGAAAATCGGAACATCTCACGTTGACAGAACGAAGAAAGTCCATGGCTTCCCTTAGCTGCGGCACGGCACTGTAAAACCCAAGCATGGACATCAGCCGATCTCCGGTTGAAGGATCACCGCGAGAATTCATCACTACAGCTCTACATATCAACAATCGAACTTCTGACAGTTCCTCGTCAGAGAGTTCTTCAGGCCGACGAAGAACAAAAGAGCGGAGTTCGTTCCAACTGTCAAAATCCGAAAGAAATGCTGGACGAAGGTCATGAAATTCTGGAGATGAAAGACAACGGTCTACTTCCATGAAGCAAAATCTGACAAATCCGAAGCAAGTACCAGGGAGGGGTCTATAGTTTTCTTCTTTGGCCACAGGAATTTTTGGCTCAGAAGGTAATTCACCAGAAGAAGAACCCGAGGAAGCAGCACCAGGAAAGTAGACGGACCGGCTTCATCCACCACGGGACAAGGAAAGAAAGGAGCCGGCCTAGATGCACTAGGCGACGGATCGGCCGGAGGAGTGACAAATCGAGTTGAGGAACGGGATGGAGGACTAACATAATGAAATGCACGGGGAGGAGTCGACATGGGAGTTGATCTACCACTACTTCCAGAATGAATTGGGGGCCCATGCTGAGGACGAGATAAATCGATATCTTCTTCCTCGTCTGAAGAATCATCAGCCACGACGACACGCTCACCTGGAGGCTGAACTCGGAGTCGCAAACTGGAACGGGTAACGTAAGCACGACCATCCGATACCTCACCAATCTTCCGTTTTTTCAAGGGCGACTGTTTGGAGGAAGGGTTGCTCCGACTGGCAGAAGCCTTGGAAGGTCGCCTCCAGCTGAAGGTGACCGATGTCTCGGCTTTCTTTTTCTTACTCTTCACATTGGAGGATCGAGGATCATCTAATAAAGAAAAAGAAAGTCAGACGCGACCGAATAGAGAAAATCAATTTACAAGAACATAAAAGAAAGTTACCTGGGTAACGGGCCTCATAATACCCGCGGAGTTTGCCTATACTCGCTATATCGACCGCATTCGGTCGAAATAGCGCAGTATACGACTCTGCATCAAGCCAGACAAAGTCAGAGTAAAGCTGAGCCCACCATTTACGAAAGGAAGGTTCGACTGAGGATTCCCGGGGAAGAGGATAGTGGCGGAAACGATCAAAAAGATCGCGAAACCGACAAGTTGCTAATGACAGATAACTAGGGCTCAAGACGGACCGAGAGCCACCATTGGTAGATGAAAACACCACAAGAGGAATGCCTTGGCCATAACCAAGCTGCCGACTGACGAAATGCGGCAGATATATTTCCACCCCTTCTCTTCTAGAAGTGGCAGGAGCATCTCGGTTATGCAAGCCAAAAGGAAGCTCCCGGGCAATAAGAAAACTGGCCGTAGCACGTCGGCGAGCCTCTGGAGAAGAATTGATGGCGGCATAAAGGGGAGACCCATGAAATTGGTCTAAAGAAAAGCGATGGAATAAAGGAGGATTATTTTCCTGTAGACTTACCAGGAAGAAATCAAGAACAGACCTGAAAGACAATTGCATGGGCGTCGCGGTAAGCCAGCAACGGCCGGCATAATAATAATTAGGGAAAGGGTTGTCTACGGCTGCACAGAAAAAGCCGGGGAAGTATTCGTAAAACCAGAATTGTAAGAACCAAAGAGGGCCACTGGCAACCCCTAATCGGCCGGAGGACAGACTGTGTAAACCACGGTAGACCTGGCTGAGAAAGAAAGGGGCTAGAGCTAGACGGCGACCATGGGCAAGGGCTACCGCAATACCGGCAAACTCCTTTACCATCTGAGCAGATGGGCCACAGCAGAAAAAATGGCAAAGAAAAAACAGCAAGAAAGAGCAATGCTCTTGAAGGGAAGGAGGACTATCGGTATTTGAAACTCGCTCAGCACGGACGAAGGTGCCGAAAGCAGAAGAAGCATGAGCGGTGTTAAAAACAGAATATGAGAAAACGGACAAGGTAGAATCTATTTCTTCCCCAAGGACCGAAAGACCTGTGATACAGCAAACATCCAGCAGGGTAGGGGTCATAGGTCCATGGTAAAAAGAGAAGGTGTTGGAACCCCGACACCAGAAAAATGAGGCCACCCCAAGTAAAATAGGGTTGAAGGGAATGTAGAAGGTGGAATAGAAGATCATCTCCGCCAACCCGAGCCTAACCCAGGTCTCCATATAATAAGACCGTAACCGCTCAACCCATTTGTTCCACTTAGGGGAACACTTAGGCCAGGAACGGGGAAGAGTAGTCAGACTACCCCACCTCACAGGATCAGAGGCGCCGATCAGGTGGTAGGAAGAGTGCAGGACTTTTGGGGCCTTTTCCGTATCTTCATCAGTGCATGGACCAAGAACAGGACCATCCTCACCATCAAGGAACAGATTCAAGTCATTAGGGTTGTCGTCCGCCATGATCAATATCAGAAACCAGAGAAGAAAAGCTCAAAGGAAGAAGAAGATGAAACGAAGCAAGGAAACGTGTGCAGGAATGAGAGCTCGTAATGATTCAAAATATTGAGAAGGGCGTTGATAAGACTGATGTCTTCCCGAAAAAGGTGCTGATAGTACGATCGCCTTCCCAAAGAAATCGAAACGGCGGCTGAATATCTTCTCGAATAAAGCGTTTTTAAGGGTAAAGATCATACGGACGAATCAAATTGAAAAGATAAACTTTGTCGAAAAAGGAGCCGAATCTGACGGCCAGGACAGTTGGCAAAATGGATTTAATTCATTAAATGCTTTACAAAGAAGTATTTAAAATGACAGAATATATACGGTCAAAAGACTTTTGGGCAGACCGTTTTTCTTCAACCAAAGTGGACCGAAGCAGAGAAGAACCTCGAGCCAACTCTATCTCCGATTTTAGCTCGTGGGAGATCTCGATGCACTGACGGGTCTTCTCTTTCAAGGTGTCATCAGTAGCGTTATTCGTACGAAGAAGTTCCTCCCGTTGATTTACAAGATCAGACCTCCTAGACTGAAACTCAGCAATCTGACGGTCGACCGCCGAAATATCATCATCAATAATGTTTATACGGTGGACCGTTTCAATATACTGATGATGACAAATCTCGCGCTCATTCCTCAACTGTTGCAAAAGTTGATATCGGCCATCAACAGAATCGGCCGTATTACTCATTTCATGTAGTTTGGCCGAAAGATGGTCAAAGACAACTTTATAGGGGTAAAGGAGAGTAAGTTGAGAGAACACCGATTTGACGTCAGGAGATACAGAAGAGAGATCCCGAAGCTGCGCAGCCAACGCCATCACACGGGTAAGAGTCTCTTCGGAAATACCAATTATGCCTGGAGAGAGAAGGCGGATAATCTCCGACCGGATACTTGTTGGAGATAAGGGCTCAGATGAACCATCCGATGAGAGAGTAGAACAGACATCGTTCAATATAGTGTCCAATCGGCCATGGCCATCACCAGGGAGTGATCCCGCAGCAAAAGGAGGAATAAGCGATGAACTGGAACTCCCCAATTCAACAAGCTTTTGCTTCGGCCGATCAATATCAACTTCCGCTGCTGTAACAGGAGAATCAGAAGGAATATCGGCCAAGGCAGAAGGGCCGGAAGGCCCAATAGAAATGGTAGACGTTGCAATCTCAATTACCGGAAGGGCAGCACTCTGCTCATATCCAGGAGGTAAGTCGGGAGACGGACTTCTTTCTGAAGAAACCTCTCGAATGGATAAATGCTCCTGACCTTCAGGAAGCGCTAAAGGGGCTGCTGCAACGACACTATCAGGAGAATCCAATGTTTCGGTAGGAACAGAGAAATTGACCGAATCAAGAACAGACATGGGATCAACAACTAGATCCGAAGAAGACTCCATGACATTGGAAGAAAAAGCAGTTGGACCCGAGGAACTCGAAGCCTAGAAGAATGAGGTGTCAGAAAGAAAGATAAAACTAAAAAGATGAGCAATAAAGATTCAGTACCTTCTGAGGACGCCGTCGTAGTGGGACATCATCGGGATCCTCATCATCTTCATACGGGACAATCGAGAGAGGACATTCTGGTGACAAAGCATCATCTTCGGCCAATTCCCCGGAAGGGGAAGCATGAGCCTCCAAGGTAAGAAACGGCATTTCACCGGGTGACCGAATAGCTGAACTGATATCTTCTTGGACAGGTTCAGGCAAAAGCTCAAGTGGACTAGCCTCCAAAGCTAGAGGCGGAACTTTACCTAATGACAGAAAAACTGAGTGAACATCAAGCGGATCAGAAACAAGAAAGATAAGAATGTACCTTCTTGGATAGGTGAAGCCGAAGGCTCAAACAGACCCAATCTTTCTAGATAATAATCGGCCGAAAAATAGCAGATGTTGTTCCACAAAGATTTCCACCAAACATGGAAATCACAGCGACATTCGTGACGACGAGGAAGAAAGGGAAGTTGAAATTCAACGGCCGCAACTCTATAAGCATCTTCCATGTCGGCAGCTTCGGCTACAGTGACAGACGGCCGATCAACAGATTTGGCATTAATTGTGAACAAACCATCCACATCAAATAAGGGGATCCTCTGTTCACATTGAAATTGCCGGCCGACACAATTGGGCAAGTATACCTCAAACCCCGGTTTCTTGTTAATTGACTTCACAGCATAATTTAAATTTCGAGCCTTCAGAAAACTAGCCCAGATAAGATGCTGCACGTCAGTTATGTCATCTACCATTGAAAGGAAACCGGGAGAATTCGCGGAGACTTCAAAAGGAGGAGTAGGAAAATGATGAAGATTGAAAAAGAAACGGAAACATTCGGAAAAAGATAGAACAACTGGAGTGGCAGCCAAACAGGCGTAGCCACCAAAATCAGAAGGCATGTTGGGAGTGATCGGTACTTGAGCATAAAACTGGGATGGAAAATAGTGATAAGCCCAAAATTGGAGAAACCACAATGGCCCCCCAGGATTCTGAAGGGTGCCATGAACAAACTCTTGAAGTGAACGGTACAAAACCGATAAAAAGTAAGGAGCAAGGGCAACTTCATACTCACCCAGAATTAACTTGACTAATGAGTAATACTCTTTGGTAACTGCTTGCGCCTTGGAACAGAATACAAAGTTGCAGAAAAAATAAAGAAGAAAGTAGAAGTGTTCCACCTCATCTGCATAAGCTAGAAGCCGGAATTTGGCACAGTCCTTGATATAGGACCGATAAGAAGAATGAATTGAAGTTGGTGGAGATTCGCTCTCTGACGGTGGAGGTTCATTCTCAGACAACACAATACCTTTTGGCCGAGAAGATCGTGCCTTCTTGAAAGTCCTGTTATTTTTCGTTGAGGGTTGCTTTCGTTTCTTTTCTACCTCTTTCCCTTTGTCACCCACTTCCATCGGAGGTAAATGCTGGTAATCCTTAAGGTCCGCCATACCGACCCGGATCTCATGACCAGTTGCGAAGAAACCAGTGATAAAGCAGACATCCATGATAGTAGGAGTCATCATTCCGCAAGGGAAATTGAAGGTATTGGTCTGAGCATTCCATAATGAACTCATAGCACAGAGAAGATCGCGATTGCAGGGAATAGAGTGACAGGAAAAGATAATCATGTCATAAATACCTGTCTTATGCCAAACAACGGCAAAACGATCCTTCATGCGGTCAACCCAGGCTTTCCATTCAGGGTAAGCAGTCGGCCAATTTCGAAAGCGAAAAGGTAGATTGAGATTCTTCTCGTCAGTAAAGAGTAAAGGGCCCCTCACTTTCTCAGTCGGGGCCTCCAAAGGAGCATTACTGGCACAAATGAAGGGGCCTACAGATATCGAGCCGCCGAAAACTTCGACTGTAGAAGGATCGTATATGAGAGTGCCCGCCATTGAAGACAAAGAAGAAGAAAAGACAAATAGCCAAAAAGAAAGAGTAAAGTAAAATCTCGGCTGTGGTACTTTATAGAAGATGAAATCCGAAAAGTTTCATCATTACGATCGTGGGGAAACGGCGCGATCTTTTCACATCAAACGACGGAAAAATTTTGAAAAAACCGAAATACTTACTCATCACACCGACCGATGACGGCGTCACAAGTAAGTAGAGGGGCAATGTTTACACCCTATATAACCGACGAATAAGAGAAGGACACGTGGTGCCTAGGTGGCTTGATTAGGCCACGACATCAAGGCCCATAGACTTTGAAGGGTTGAGCAGGCCACGTCAGCACGCACACAGAAGAATGCGGTTCGAGCCACGCAAGCCAAATATGACAAAACCATAAATATCAGAGGATCGTGCCATCGGCCGTTCAAGAATAAAACTATTTTTAGATCATGGCCGGGCGGTTATCACTTTGAAACAGAGAACTGAAGATAACCAACCGCCATGAAGATCGTGCGAGAGTAGGACGTTGAGCAACCGTCAAGGAGCGGCTATAAAAGGCCCCAATTCGAAGAGCTCAAGGACACAATCCACAACACCGCAACCGGTTATTATATTATTTTGATCATCCGTGATCCTTTATCCCCTCTAATACAGACGGATAAATTAGGACTTCTCTCACTGTTTCCAGTCGCAGTGACATCTTCGACCCCTCTTTACTCCGACTAACACCAGAATCCTGCCAAGGGAGAGTAAGTTGAGGCCGCCCCTGACTCGCAGTTCTGTCTTTACAGAATCCCGAGCAGCCGGTCCCGAGACTCGCTCTGTTCACGCCAGGTGACTTGTGTATTTTCGGGTAAGCAGTAATCTAAGGTGAACCCCCTGAATTGGCTTTGCTAGCAGCCGCCCCCTTCCTCCTGCGCTTATACCCGATCACGGCTATAAGACCAGGACAGGCCAGTCCTGCAAGCCCTGTCAATTTTCTTTTGTACTTTTGTTTCCATTTTGAAGATTATCTGTTGTCGCTTTCGGCTATTCGGCCGATTTATTAATAAAGGATTTGTGTGCCGTTAGTTGCTTTCGCTTTCAAACACTTACAAGAACCCAAAACGAAGACCGAACCCCTAGTCTTCATACCATCGCCTGACCGATTTTATTACAGGTGGCTTGCAGTACGACTGAACCGATCTCGGTTCAGATTCGGAACAGGTGCCCGGGGTCAGGAATCGACTCGAAAATCATTGTATCAAACGATACTGGCACGCCCGCGTAGAGACACATCACCACCTTCGACACGTGTCCACACCGGCCCATTTTTGGAGCAACACCATCTAACCCACATATAGTAATATGTTGTGGACTTGGTTTTTTCTTGCTTTCTTCAATAATGGGATTTTACCTAGCTTGTGTATAAATTCCGTTGTCTTTTGTGTTTTGTTTCGCCTTTTTAGATACTTAGCAATGGGAAGTACAAGAGTGCGGAGCATAGAGTTCGTACAACGAACACACAGTTGAGAGTTTCGGTTCCCATTTTTGCAAGCCCACGACCGACGGACACGATCGGACCGCTGGCTCGAGTGGTTGAGAAGGATGGTGTGGCTCGTTATAAAGAGGTCTTGTTTGGAAATTACATGAACAATTTCTTTGGCAAGGCTCATGATGGCAAGAAGTCTCTTGACTGTGCAAAAGTCAATTGCCCTTGACTCTGCCCACTCCTTCCCCGCAACCTCTGCAAGTTATTGTGGACGTCCATTTTCATTTTTTTTCTCCTCTTTTTAAATTTAACTTGGGCCACCCAAAGCAAGCCCAAATAAGAGTCCAAACTGAACATTTAGTTTGGGTTTGGATTTGGATTTGGGTTTGGGCGTCATTTGTGGCCTAGATTTGAGTTGGCTAGGTTATGTTTGATCTCATGTTATATAACCTTAGAAGTCCAGAATAACTGAGTTAGTTATATGAGTAAATACATACATACATATATTTGATGTACACACATATGCATATACAACTTAGTCTTGGCGAACCCATTGAGATGGAATCCTCTAATATGATTCACGTGGAAACATCCCACTTGAAAAAAGCAGTAATCGTGGTATGCTGCATATGGTACGTAACATCCCAATCCAACAGCGAAAACCAAGGCAACATAAAATTGAAGCAAATTTCATTCCTTAAATCCATATTCAGAAGAAGAAAAAGGGAAAAAATTTTGTTATACTAAATGATTAAAGCAATGTTATTGACATAACATGCCACCCCACCTCAGAATGACACAAACCAAACCCGTTCATTGCGACTCTAGACGTACTTCAACATGTACTTGTTGGTAGGCCATGATTTGTACCTGCCATTCTTATTTTGTCAAAAGCATTTGGACTTTTGATTGTTTGGCCATCTCCATGCCATGATTTCCAAAATACTTCCAGAGATGATCTAAACTTTACATATTATATACACATAAACACATATTATATACTCTTGACTTTTTCAGGGTAGCGACCTTGATTCCTAAGGATCAAACGGCGTCAATTAATTAACCTTAATTGCTCATATTCAGCTGATTTGTCTAACTTCTAAAACTCTTAATTTAATGTATGACTAAAAGGAATATCCCATTGTCCTCATATTAGTTGGATCTAGGAAATAGCCAAAAAATCCATCCTAAATTGAAACCCTTTTGCTAGGCTTGTGCACCACTTTCATCCCTCACATAAACTTACGTTTCACACCTTCCGCAGCTCTTCACCTAGGCATGGCTCCGAGTTTGGTCGATGGTGAATCCTTGTTCGCCTTTGTCGTTCGAGACAGCTATGGTGTGAAGGGTATGGTGGATTCTGGCCCGTCGAATGTGCCGAACCAATACATCCACCCCCAAATGAGAGAATCAACAAGCTAGACGCAAACTTGCATGTAACTCCCCCTATTGATTTGGCAGAGCTAGATGGTCCCAACCATGACAAGGTGGTGGACGCTCTTGTGAAGGCTGCTGAACTCTTGGATTCTTCCAAGTGGTTAACCATGGCGTTCCAGTTGAACTGCACAAGAGCCTCAAGGATGCCGCACGTTGGTTCTTTTGCCAACCAGCAATGAGGAAAGCAATTTATCTCAAAGTGGTTAAGTCCTAATTGTTGGTGTCTTTTCAAAATGTTAGTTAGCAGTTTTGACAGTTATTTACTGTTTTGACTGCTAATAACTATTTGGGCAGTTTTGATTTGTAAATTGAATTGGCAGTTTTTCCGGTCTTTTCATCTATACTATCTTATCAGGGAAGAGGGGGAAATATTCTTTGATTCTAGCCCCCCTCTTTTTTTCCCAACATTACCCCTCACAAAACAATCAATCCCATGCAAATACCCCACCACTCTCCTCCCACGTTGAAATTCAAACACCCTGTTGTAGACACCCCAAATTGCACAGTGAAAATGATGAATAATTGGCAAAGATCATTCTTTCCTTCGTAACCAGCACAAAAATTCAGATTTAAGCATTCTTTATTGTATCCAACACAAGTCATCGGATACAAAAAAACTTTTTTATATCCGACACAAGTCATCGGATACAAGCAAGTATTATTGTATCCGACGATATGTGTCGGATACAAATATGTGCCCTTATATCCGACCTGAGTTGTCGGATACAAGGTTTTTGCTCAAAATTAGGGTTTTCCGAAAATTTTCACTTTTTACCATCATATCCTTAGTTTAAGGAGTGGAAATCTCGGAAATAGCCTTAGGGTTAAGTGTGGGGGATTCTAGACATGTGTTTGTGTCTACCATTAGGGTTCCCCCTAACCTTAGCCTTTGCCTATAAATAGAAGGCCTCTCCTCAAGCAAATGGCCATAAGTTGGAGATTGGAGAGCTCCGAGTAAAGAAGGGAACTGCTACCGCATTGCTTCCAGAAACCCTGGTAAGCCTAGAACTTCTTTACTTTTATGTCTTTACATTCTAGGGTTAGATCTTTCTTCTACCTTTCTGTAAAATAATGGCCTATTGATTATGTATACAACCCCTTTCCCTACTCAAAGTACCTCGAGACTCCCTCTAACCGTAAAACGTGAAGGGGGATCTAGGGGAAACGAGATTGGGAATTGATCCTTAGTTATAGAACCCTCTTGAATGGTCTTTTGTTCTGTGAAAACCGTTCTATACTCAAAGTACCCCAAGACTATCTCGAAATCATAAAACGGGGAGAGAGAACTAAGGGAAATTAGAATGGAACGGAACCCTAGTTTTTTTAAGAACCCCATTTGATTAATATGCTTTAAATGCTATATGTTGTTGTCACACCCTGAACTTTGGTCATATAAAATAGTATGACCGCAAAGCATCGGAACGTGACTCAGAGATGCCAATAACACTAATTTATAATATAAAAAAACACAATCCCCAAGAGGACAGTAATAACGCCTAATAGAATCCAAGAAAATATCTTCAACAACCCATCAAAACATAAAATCTCAATTATACAAACCCAATTGAAAAAGATGAATCCTTAATAGTACGACATCTAAATCCGTAGATACTAATAATATTAAACTATTAGCCATAGAACTTCAACAACTTTCACTTAGGCTTCTTCCAACTCTGGTCCTGCAATTGACCTGAAATGGTTTATTTCCACAAAGGGGTGAGCTCACAGCCCAGTAAGAAGAATCACTTTAATTTATATGAATTAATAATGTAAAATCTTCAACCCATAAAATATCGAATTTAAACTATGCGTAACATTGATACAATTAGACTTTGCACAATCATTCATGATGTTTCACATATTAAGCATTCCACATAAACATCACAATATGTCATTTAAATCCCAATTATGGGGTCTTTATCCTAATTACTCTCATGTCAAATCTAACCGGAATTACAGTCAAGCCCACCGGCTAGAGCAATCCAACTTTTGGCTAGGATCAACCGCCTTTAAATCCCACTTTAATATAGCAGGGATTAGACTCTCATAAATTCCACGTGTACATCGTGGTTTTAGGGGCTTTCAACCCATGGGACACAAGCGCCCAACCTTATTTCCTTAAAGCTTAGGGACTCAAACCCCAAGAACACCGACTTATTACTAAGTTGGTCATCCTTCACGAGCAGTTATTAGGATAAAGACATACAGTTATGTCATTTGTCAATGAGCCAATTCCTTATATTCCATGGACCATACAGATAGAATTTGTCACAATTCCCATGATCCACTAAAATCACCCAAGGCTTGAAAAGGTCTTTCTTGAACCAAAGAGAACCCATGGAATCATTGAACAATCACCATAATCTCACAGTAGCCTTGTGGCCATGATATATAAAATAATATTACCCTACATGGTCTCATTGTCATTAGCATGATTAGGTGAAATGCAGCCACACCCATGCGAATCTCAAGACAACCCTTCCATTCTTTCACCATTTTTGTTTTAATATATTATATAACAACTATCCTTTGCCATTAAAGCAATATGGCAGCACAAACAATATGCACAAGCAAACGAATCACCTAAATAGTAAATAGTGAAAAGGTGAATAGTATAAAAAAAGTGATTCATGTCCATTGCCATTTAAAAGCAATAAAAAGTGGTTCACCCACTGTTAAAGCAATATGACAGAACAAGAAACGAATTACCTAAAACATTAAAAGCTGAATCCGGCAGAAAACGAATCACGTAGAAAACAATAAACAATTGACTCATTCCCACTCTTATTCAACGATCATATGTAAAAGCAATAAAAATGAATCACGTCCATTGCCCTTCAACGATTACGTAAAAATAATAAAAAAAATTGAGTCATTTGACCTTTTTTTTTTTTATTCAACGAGTATAGCCATATGTTTCTCATGAATTAACTATTATAAAACACCACAAAAGTGACTAGCTTTAATATTTAAACAAACATCACAAGCAAAAGATTAAATCCCACAACGATTGAACAATGTGCATAAATTATTTAAAATTTAGATTAAACCCCACAACAATTTAACAAGCATGCAGAAATTAATTAAAATTCTTAGTAGTTATTCTATCAAAGATCGCACATTATTTATCATCTAAACAAAAGGAAAACCCTTACCTTAAACCAGTCCCAAATCTCTTAGGGTTTCTCTTATTCCCTCTTTTCTTCTTCTAATCCTCCTATAACAACATGGAAGGAATAGATAAATAAAAATAATAATAATAAAGAAACTTGGAAGGAAGAAATAGAGAACTTGACAAAGGGACAAGGGTTACCTACGTTGTGTGTGTTCTTGAGGAAGAGTGAGAGAAAGCAAATGGACAAAATAAAAAAGAAAAGGTTGGGAGAGAGTACGGCCTTTTGGCTCTTTTAGGGCAAAGGGACAAAATGTTGGAGAGAGTACGATTTTTGGATCTTTTAGGGCTTCTCCCTTTTTGGTTTCATCTCTTTTAAAATAAGGCTTGCTAATGTGTGTGTGCCACCAAGGAGGGTCCTACACTAGCACCAACTAAAATACCGAAATGAAATGACCCTTTACCAGTCAAAAGTTGACTGAGGTCAATATTATTTTTATTATTGCTTTTCTTTGACCGGGTTGCTACAGTTGTGATGATTGAAGAGATGATTTGTACACATGCACACATTGCACTCATTTTGTCGGATTCGGTTTGTATTTTGGATCTATCGTATTCATTGTGATAGATCTGAAATAAATGGCCCCTAACAGTTCTGGGACATTTCTTAATGATTTTCAAAATGATTCTAGCAAGTTTATCTTTGAGTATTGAAGACCTCATGGTCTAACCTCTCGGTTTTGGGCATTTTTGCTCCGTTTTAGGGTTTTTGGCATATTCTCTCCAATCGAAGAGAATGGAGAGCCAAACTCGTGCTCTATTTCCTCCTAGAGGTTTTTCAATATTTTTTCAAATGATTTTGATTTGGATTGCACGGATTCCACACACTCAATCACTATTTTGGGTTGATTTTACTAAAAATGGCAAAGCTGGACAGCATCTGTACCCTAACTTTGGACACTCATAACTTCATCATCCGGATAAATTTTGGAGTGATTCCAAAGACATATGAAAGGTGAGACTGTCTAGTTCATGTCTGTAAAATTTCAGCCATTTTTATGGAGTGGATTTTTGACACCATTCAATCAAAGTCGACAGGTCAATTCAGCACCATCTACTCGTTTTAAGTCCGATTCGAGTGATTTTGATTTCTGTGTACTCCATTATGAGTCTAATTTCAAATCCAATTAGTTTCAAAAATTTTTGATTTCATTTGTGTCGTGGGTAACTGATTTACTCAGAACTGCTCAACAGCATATTTTTGGGCTAATCTGTGATCCTTGGGGCCTATTTGGGAAGTCACCCAAAGCACATCCGGATGAATTTTGGTATGAGGCTAGTTTCATTTGAAAGATGGCCCTACATAATTCATTCATGAAAAATTTCACGGATTTATATGGAGCCAATTTTTCCAAACGAATTTCCAAAGTTGTCCACTTCTTGCTTTTATCGATTTTCAACAGCAAATTTCAAAGGAGCATAACTCTTAGGGTTTTAACCGGATTTAATTAAAAATTTTCATGAGTCTTTTATTTATCATAATATTTCAAATGGATTTGGTTTGCTCAATTTGAATTTGATTTGAATGATTTATGGTCAAATGACTCCATTTTTTACCTAATTTTCCAGATTTGTCTGAACTTGTTTGTGTTCAAGTTTTGCTTTGATTTCCATTTAATAGTGATGTCCCAGAAGTGATACTTACATAGAAGAGGATCTGGAATTCATTGGGCTTCTCATGTGGAGGTATCATACATGTGTTTGATTCTTTTCAAGCTTTTTGATTATTTTAATTAGCAAGCCTTCTTTATTTTGAACATGAACAATACTTGGCAACCACCTTGTGTGGGTGAACGGGGATGCATAACACCTTCTCCCGTTCATAATCTAATCCCCTTACCCATCTCTGGATTTTATTTTCAAGTAGATTTATTTTTACTCTAGATTTGCCTTTTTGTTTATTTTGAATCTTTTGGTGTCCATTCACACCTAAAATTGAATGGTGGCGACTCCTCCCATTTTGTTGAGCCCATATGATGATGAAGGGAATTATCTAGGTGATTTTTCCATGTCTCACACCTGTAACTGTGCTACAGTTAATATCCAAAACTGCTTATCACTACTGTTTCTTTTGTCATTGCTATTATTCCCACAACTTCCTTCACATGAGAAGGCAATCTGCTAAGGAATCATGGAGTCGATGAAGACCGGGAGCCATGCCGACATTACTCTTCTTCCCCAACCCATCTTCAATTGCTGCTATTAATGTAACTTAGAACTCAATCTTATCAGATATTCACGAACAACGGTTCGGTTGTTGCTGGTTGTCCATTTATTATCAGGAATGTGTAATTTTCTTCCTATCCTTCAAATATCAATTTTCAGTCTGAAGTTGTATACGAGAACTCCATTTCGTTTACCTGTATGCTATAAAAAAAAATATTGTCCGATTATATACTTGAATTTTCTTCTATTCATTTGTTTCTATGCTTTTCTGAATGACCCGGGAAAAAAACTCCCACGCCATTCTCACCTTGAAAGGAAAAAAAACCCAAAAACAAGGATTGATAGATGGAAGAGGTTGATGGGGGGAGGTTGTTATGGAGAGGGGGGGGAATGGTGTGACGGGTTATGGCCCAAAGGAGAGAGGAGCTTTGGTGAAATTTGACAAAAGAAAAAACCACAAACTTAAAAAAAATATGGGTAAGGAGGAGGGTTGTTACGGGAGATAGAATCGGAGGGGCGATGGTTGTTGCGATTAATAGGGCGGATGGACGAGTTGGAGCGATATAGAGATAGATTAAAAAATAATCATGGACAAAGTTAGGATTCATAGGCATACCTAATAATGGTAACTCCGTCTCTGATGCATTCTTCCTCAATCGCTGTCAACAAATGGGTATTGTGATGAACAGGGTTTCAAGTGCTTTGTAATTAGAAAGAGAGAGAAAAAAATTTTAAATGAGGGAGCATTCACTGGCGCCTCCTCCACTGATGCAATCCATCCTCAAATCTTTGAAGTGCTACGGGAACCTAAAATATAGAAGAAGAGGAAGAAGGCTTAGGTATAATGGGGAGGGTTCTTCGTACAAATAGAAAGCAACATGTCCCTTCCTGCAGAGGGCATGGAGGGGTGTTCTGCAATGCATCCCAGGCGCTCCAGTTGGGGAAGGAAAAGTGGGAGCTGGTAATTACCTCTGTATGGCTGGGAAGGAGCTCCTGAGGCTATTGCTTTGGCAGCGAAAACTAGTCGTGGAAGTGACAGCAGTGGTAGCTTGGCAACTGGGAACAAGGAAATTCAGACGGACCCTAGGCTATAAGAGGGACGAACTAACTAGGGGAAGCAATTAAAAAAAGAAAGGCCGGATGAATTGATGGCTGGTGATCCAAAACTAACAAAGTCGTCTTTGGACTTGATTATGGTGTGAAGTATGGTGTGGGACACGTCTGGGTGCGATGATGGTGTATGGGCTTTTGTATTAGTAGGTTGGAAAGGTCTGCCATAGGTCCCATCCCTTTTTTTCTTTTTCCTTTTTACTTGTTGTAAAAAACTTTTTACACCTCTTTTGAACAAAACAAAAGAAATAAGCATAAATAATATTGCATGTTGGTTTCAATGCTATTTTCTAAGTTCATTTAACTAAATTAAGAGATGCTATTTTCTAAAGTTAAATGAAGAGATGCTATTTTCTAAGTTCATTTAACTAAATTAAGACGTCACTTCCTCAACCTCACTACCTCAACTTTTATGTGATGCCATTACAAATAAAAAATTTACATTATAAGATCGTATAAAAATAAATAAATAAAACTATAAATAAACAATTCACACCAATTATAATATCTTAACATGCATTACTAGACAGGTTTTTGTAGCATCTTAATGTGATGGAGTACTTGATTGCAGTGGATTGAATATGAATGTTTTTTTCCTGTTTTGTATTTATTTACAACATCTAAATCTCATTTTTTCATGAATGCCCTCTCAAATGTTAGTTTATTAATAGTTGATTATGTCATTACTTTTCCTTTTTACATTTATTTTGGAACTAATGAATTATCTAGGTTTACTTTTATTTAGTTACAAAACACAGACACTATTATCTTTTCTTACAAACCGTATAAAAAAAACGCATACACACACACACCCACACTCATGCACATACTTTAAAATAATACCTACACAAACTTATTTAGTCTAATTTATTATTACATTTGGAAAGTTAGTTAACAAATTTTTGCCAACCTAAAAAATTAAAATTATAATATTTGCATTCCCCAAATAAAATTATAAATTCATATCCTATTTTGATAGAATTACTATTGAATGTGCTTCTAATCATTATATAAATTTTTTTAACACTTCAAAGCTCTATAGCAATGGAAAGAGACGAGCAAGTAATGCATAGAAGAAGTACTAGATTACAAGAAGGAAATTTTGCTCATGGCTATAGGCGCTTCCTCAATGCAAACATTGGAAATAATGAAAACTCGAATGAAATTCTGGAGGAAACAGTTACGATTGGATTCCAAGGCGTGCAAGTTGAAGAAGGCTCTATTCGAAGGAATCGTAGGAGGATTTCATATTCTCGACGATTGTCTAATATGACACAACAAGAAAGGGATATTAGATTATCATGAAGAAGGTTGGCAGAACGTCATCGTTATCTTCAAAATACACATAATGCAAGCATGCATGAAAGTCACGGAATCAATCCACCCAGTCAGACCTCCGATGCTAGACATGGTTTTACGCATGCATTAGAACCACATCAAAATATAAATCCTGCCATGCATGCAAGGAGAAGCCCTGATATGGAGGATCAGCAAATAGCACATCATGGATCTGTGGGATAATAGCATGTACATATGAGCTCTTCCCAGTACATGACTTCCGTGTAGTTAGTCAATATCACATTTGCACGTAAGTTATCACATTTAAACAGTTAAATTTTTATTACAATCTACATTGTGCAAATTCTTCCCACGATTAATGACAAATCCTTCTCCACTTATTGTCAACAGAAAATCGAGGAAATGTTGCCTTGGAGCACGTCAATATGGAAACCCTCCAAAATGAAAGGAATATGCATGCATCATTTGAAGGTGATATTATTGCATATAATACTTTCCTAAAATATTATCATATCAATCCATATATTTCATCTACATCATGCTTAATTGCAAACCAAAGAGCACCCAAAACTAACCAGCATATAGGTGGAGCACATGGACATCTCTTCCTTCTAAGACCAGGTCACAATTGTGCAAGATATTTTCATGATAATCCTCATCTTCAAGGATTTATTTTGCCATCACCTCAAATATGTAACCATTGTGGTGCAAAGCTATTTCATAGAGAAACATTGGATTTCTGATTCTTAAAATGCCAAATAAGAATGCCTGAGATATGTACACCATCAGCGCTGTTACAGTTGTATACAGACCCGTCTGCTGAAGGGAAACATTTCAGAAACAATATAAGGGCCTACAATCATGTGTTTTCATTCACATCAATGGGTGTGAATATTGATAAAAGCTGGCCAACATGAGAAATGGTGTATACACATTTCATGCTCAAGGGTCTGTTTACCATAAAATTGGAAGCCTTATCCCAAGTCCCGGACAAAGGCCATGCTTCCTACAGATGTACATTTACGATACGGACCACGAAGTTGATAATCGGATGGCCAAAAATGAGGATCTCAATAGAAGCATAATTGAAAGGCTAACACGAATTTAGATGATCATAACATATTCGTGCAAACCTTTCGACAACTTGCCCGACGTGAAGATTTATTGCGGTGCAAGCTAATCATTTGAGAGCAGCCAACAAATCAACATCAATACAGCCTTCCAACATCTTCACAAGTTACAGCTGTAATTGTTGATGATGAAATTGGTTTAGAAAATGAGCGTGACATAATTATTGAAACAATTTCAAGGAAGCTGATAAGCATAAGGGATACAGTTGGGTATTATGATCCTTTACAATACCCACTTCTACTTCCGTATGGGAGCTACGGATGGGATGCAAATAGCGTATGTCTTAATGGAAGGAGATTGACATGTCGTGATTTTTATGCATATTTGCTTCAGGTGTATGTCTAATTTCCAAAGTACATCAATTCGCTTCTTATGTACCGTATTCAATTTGTTAATATTTTTTCATATGAACAGATATGCACAAATGACCAATCTATTATACTACATGGTGGCCGCCTACTTCAACAATATGTTGTGGACAACTATGTGAAAATAGAAAGCAATAAACTGCATTGGCTTAGAAACAACCAAGCCACCATTAGGGCAAAGTTGTACCAAGGATTACAAGATTCACTACATGCTGGAGAAAATCATGCAGGTGACATGCATAACAATGGCTTACTTTAATTCGTAGATACTATAAAATATTTTTACCGAAAACACTTTACTTTGTAATAGGAAATGTGGGTCGTCGAACCATACTTCCGTCATCATATATTGGAGGACCACGAGATATGTACAAATGATATCAAGATGCAATGGCATTGGTGCAAAAGTATGGTAAGCTTGATATTTTTTTAACCATGACTGGCAATCCTTCATGGGAAGAGATAACCAGAGAACTATTGATTGGACAAGTGCCCCAAGATCGTCTCGATTTGTTGACAAGAGTGTTCCGAGCGAGATGCGAAGAGCTTAAAGAAGACATATTCAAAAGAGGGGTTCTAGGCAAGACAATTGCTCATGTTCATGTTATAGAGTTCCAAAAATGCGGCCTCCCACATGTTCACATGCTCATTATTCTAGATGAGGATGATAAGCTACAAAGTCTAGATGAGTCTGACTGTATTGTCAGAGCTAAGATACTAGACCAATCTGAAGAGCCTGATCTATTCAACATAGTGATTAAACACATGATTCATGGTCCGTGTAGACAGCAGAATCCTAGAAGCCCATGCATGAAAAATGGATCCTGCAAGCGGAATTATCCAAAGCATTTCTCCCCACAAACTACTCAGAGAAATGATTCGTACCCAATTTATAGACAAAGGAATGATGGTCGGATCATCGCTCTACATAATGAGCACAATAGAATGGTTGACAATAGATGGGTAATCCCTTATAATCCTTGGTTGCTACGAAAATATGATTGTCACATCAATGTGGAACTTTGTAGCAGTGTAAAAAGTGTGAAATACTTATACAAGTATGTCTACAAAGGTCCTGATCGTGTGTCTCTTGAAGTATGTTTGGGGACAGAATATGATGAAAGTCAAAAATTTGTAGATGCAAGGTGGGTATGTGCACCAGAAGCCTTATGGAGGATGTATAAGTATCCACTCAATAAAATATACCCTTCAGTTGAGCGTTTACAAATTCATTTACCGGATCGACAACATGTGCAATATTACAGTCATCAATCCATTAATGATGTTTTGTCCGATGCAAGAAACTCAAGGACCATGTTGACAGAGTATTTCCATGCAAATTTGGTCAATCCTGAAGCACGTAGATATTTGTATCATGAATTCCCAGAACATTATAGATGTCTACAAGGATTAAGAGTGTGGCAACAATGGAAAAGCGCACAAAAAGTTATTGGTCGCATATATACAGCTGCTCCAACAGAAGGTGAAAGGTTTTACTTGAGGATACTTTTAAATCATTGCGGTGCACAGTCATTTGATGATCTCCTAAAGATTAATGGAGTTGCTTATCCCACATTTAAAGAAGCTGCAAAAAAAATGGGTTTACTATAGGAGGATGGTAGCATTCGAGAATGCATAAAAAAAGCCACCGTTATCCGTATGCCTTCAGCACTAAGAAGATTATTTGCTACTATTTTACTTTATTGTGAACCAATAGGAGTGCGGTTATTGTGGGAAGAATTTTACCCATACATGATAGATTATGCTTCCTCAAGTACAACAACATCTACAACTCTTTGCAATCGTCTTCTATGGGAACTTAATGGTATATTGTTGCAACATAACAAGCGAATATTTGACTATGATATTCCACAAATGACTACAGATTCAAGTGTTGTTTTCAATGAAAATAAATTAGTGGAATATGAGCTGTCTCTACCCGTCTCAAAGCAAGATCTAGCATCTATTTTATCACTGAATCATGATCAGAAATCTGCTTTCAATGACATTGTAGATGTGATTCATAGACATGAAAGCAAAGTGTTCTTTGTTGATGGTCCTGGAGGGACAGGTAACACATATTTATATCGTGCAATTTTGTCCATTGTGAGAAGTGATGGTTTAATTGCCCTTGCAACAGCCACATCTGGAATTGCTGCAATGATACTGCCAGGAGGACGCACTGCACATTCAAGATTTAATTTAAGATACCTATATCTATCAATGCTTCTTCTACATGCATTATCAGTAAACAATCAGAGCTTGCAGAGCTAATAACATGAGCTTCAGTCATTATTTGGGATGAGGCAACAATGGCCCATCAGTATGCATTCGAAGCGCTTGATCGGACATTACAAGATATTATGGAAAATGAGTTGCCCTTCGGTGGTAAGGCTGTTGTTATAGGAGGGGACTTCACACAAGTACTTCCAGTGGTTTCACATGGAACAAAGTCAGAAACTATAAATGCATGTGTCAGAAAATCATATTTATGGGAGAAAGTATGTATATTGCAACTACGTCAAAACATGTGTGCAAGGAAAAATGAGAGTTTCAACCAGTTTATTCTAAGAATTCGAAATGGTACGGAACCATACGTCAAGGATGACCTTATACGAATTCCAGACGAAATGGTTATTCCATGGGAAGGTGAACACTCAATTGCCAAACTAATAGATACAATATTTCCAAATTTGGCAAAACATTCAACGGAAAGAGAATACATTGTTCAACGGGCTTTAATTACTCTCGCAAAAGAAGATGTTGAACGACTTAATGATGAGGTTATCAATACCTTCCCAGAGGAAGATGTTATTTACTACTCATATGACTCTGTAGAAGATGATACCCTTAATTTGTACCAACAAGAGTTCCTGAATGGGATCGCTCCAAGTGGGTTACCACCTCACAAGTTAACGTTAAAACTTGGAGCTCCAATCATGCTTCTACGGAATCTTGATCCAAAGATCGGACTTTGTAATGGAACAAGGTTTATATGCCGAGCATTCCATAGGAACTTGATTGACGCAGAAATTGTTACTGGCGGATTCTCCGGCACACGAGTCTACTTGCCTCACATTCCACTGAAGCCATCCGAGAATATTCAATTGCCATTTCAATTCATTCGCAGACAATTTCCAGTGCATCTATCTTTTGCTTTGACAATCAACAAAGCACAAGGGCAAACCATTCCAATTGTTGGAATCTTTCTTCTGGATTACGTCTTTAGTGATGGACAATTATACGTTGCTTTATCTCGAGGCATTTACAGCAACACAACAAGGATCTTGGTTAAAAAAGGTGCACTAACAAGGGAAATAGGAACTTATACCAGAAATGTTGTGTACAAAGATAATTTGTTTCATACTGTCTTGCCACATTAGCCGAAAAAGTGAGGTTCTATACACGTAACTCATTCATTACTGTTTTATAGATATTTAACTGTTATTTAAGATGTAGATTAATATTACCAATTTTATTCATTGCCACCATTTTTAATATTAAATTCATTTATATATGTCCATTGCAGGTCCTCATTGTATCAAGCCACCATTATAGTTCATAAAAATCTTTGCATTTTAAACATGAGCGCATTAAATAAGAAGAGACCGGTACAAACATTTGCTAACAATTCAATTTCAATACTTTGTTTAACATCACTATCGTTAGTTACATGGTTTGACAAAATGTTTCTATCAAAGTCTCGAACACTAATTGTCTTCAGTCCTGGATGGAGGTTCTCCTTGAAGTTTCTTACCACATATTTCTTCACAAGTGTATGTGAAAATGAACGAACGTTGGGAAAACCAGCAATGCGAGTAAGTCTCCAATCAGCCCTCATATGATTCTCACACAATTAATAACTTCCATGATTGATAGTTAATGTCAAATAAACTATATATTCAGAAATATTTCTTCTAAAATTTATAACAGTGCTACCGTAAATTTTAATTTCTTTCCCGTGCAGAGTTCTTGGAAATGGCCTATCAATGTTCCTTTTAGATGAGGTTTGTCGTTTTATTTTCTTATTTTTTTTTCCAATGGGTTAATTTATCATGCATTTAATACATAGTTAAAATTTATCACATTTGTATAATTTGTGCTATTGCTTGTAGGCTATCAATTTTAGAAAACAAGGGGATTTATTCAGGGACTTGAAGACATTTTACATCCCGAGGAAAAAAAGGACTCAAAGGTACTTATTTACATGCAAAAATATACACAAAACCTCTTGAATAAATTTAGCTTAAGTAGAAATAATTATTACTCTTTTTGTTATACTTATATTGCATTACGATCATTATTTAGGGTCAAGCACAATACCCAGGCTCTCCGGATTGAAGTGATGCAACAAATACACATCCCGAAAAGAAAAAGGACAATAAGGTCTTTTCGCAACTCAACAAACAAATATCATAAATTTTTATTTGTTTATGCTTATGCACATAGTATATTACATTTCTCTATTCATTAACATTATGTTGTTTACAATTTATTATTTTAGGTCAAGGCGCTTATGTTGGACTCAAGCATGAATCAATACTATTGACAGAAAAATCATTAGTATGAGCTAGATGTATATGGTATTCAAGTTGTAACCCCTAAGCTTTATTTTACTATTACAGAAAACTTTGTTAAATTTCCAATCATTTTAATTCATGGACAATCTTCTTTAACACAAAATAGATACTAATATAGATGTTTAATTACAATTTCACTTTCGTTTACGCGCTTTGTGCGTGCCTTTCCGCTAGTACTCTTTAAAACAAAAGCATTCAGTTTTTTCCTACAGTTTTTTCATTCTTCTTCTTCATCTTTCTCTCCCACCTATATAGCAAATCTACTCAAGAGATTTGGGGTTCTTAATCATTTTGTGCAAACGCTGTTGAACAAATCAAATTTAAATCTACACTCCATTATATCCTTCTAACAAATTTGCAAATCCCTGTGCGCACAAGCTTGTAGGGGCAAATATCGTTTCAAGTATAGCATCGTTTTGTTGTGCCTTGGGAGCATTTGTTCGTGTTTGATTCTTAGTGCAGTATAGTGAAGGTTTTTCAAAGTTGGAAGCACTACCACATAGTTATTCTCTAACACATGTCCATTGGTTAAGTACGGGACAAACTTTGCGCCAAAGAAGGAGAAAGCATTGGAATGGAAAGACTATCTAAGCATGACCTACACTAATTATACTGATGCTCTCAACTACTGGCCTAATCAATGCAAGTAGTTCAAATGGTGGAACTGCCGTTCGCCAGATTTGCATTTTTGGGATTGTTTTTTATTTATCGTAAATTTGTTTTTACCCCCATCAGTCTTTTTCATAGGGTGTACAAATATTTATTAACAACGAAAATTTAAGAAAAAATTATTTCCTTATTTTAACTTTTCTTGGGTCAAAATTCCCTTAGTCCAATTATATGTAGAATGATTAGACACTACCCAAAAACAAAAAGCTGATGTCGCGACACCTAATACAATGGCACTTGTAAAAAGTGTCCCTACAAATGCTTTAATACAACATTTCATCTGCAGAAAATAATGTATTACAGAATTTTATCAAAAACCCCTTTATAAAACAAATTATTACTGCATTTTATAGAAAAATTTTCACTAGTTATAAAATAATTTATTACGACACTTTAAGAGAGGATCTTTGTTTCTTAATTATGTCTCTCGTCTCTTAAGAGAGGATCTTTGTTTCTAAAAAAAAAAATGCTAATGTTTCTTAATGCCTCACATTTAACCATCAGTAACACCTAACTGTGAATGTTTGTATTTCAGGGAGGTGGCACTGTAGTATTTGAAGACATCAACCAAGATGATTAGAAGGATAATTGAAGTGCTACTTGGAAAACTTGGAGCGACAGTCAACGACACCATGGCCGACACGTACATGGGTACAAGGATGTTTAACATGAACTTCTATCCAACTTGTCCCAATCCAGACCTCACAGTAGGTGTCGGACGCCACTTAGGCATGACAATTACCTTAACTCTGCCGCTACAAGACAGGATTGGTGGTTTGTATGTGAAATTTGAAGGTAGACAGGATTGGTGATTTGGATGTGAAATTTGAAGGTACAAAAAATGCCAGAATGGAGGGAGAATGGTATACTAAAGTGGCCTGAATAGGAATGGGAACGAGTGAACCCAAACGCTAAAAGGGTTTAGCCAATACCAAACCCTAACCTACTCCTATGGAGTTGGTAACAGGGCAAGGGAGGGTTAACCCAACTGTATTAAAAAATGTAAAAATAAAATATAAAAAGTGCATATCAATTAATAACACATTTTCCCATTAAATACGTATTTTTATATTTGATATATATTAAAATAATATTTTAATACACTAAGTTCAGGTTTAGGGTGGGGTGGAGGCTGCAGGTTGGGCTAAATCCTAACTCGAATTTGGCAATACCAAACCTAAACCATTAGAAGTAGGGCAAGTTACCCATTCCATTACCATCCCTAGGCCACATTTACAAAAGGCCTTGGTCGAGGATATATAATGGTCTAACCCACATAGTTATATTGCGGTGTACTTGAGCTTTTCTTGTTTTATTCTATACTAGCAGGATGCACATGCAGTATTGCACGTGAGAAGAGATGTAGAGGGAATAATTACAAAACTGCTTTTAAATGAAGGGTTTTGAGTTGTCATGACAATTATGGAAAGTTGCACATTGATTTTGGCACACTTCCCAAGGGGCCTTCTAGCATTAAATAAAACTAGCGGAGTGCACGTGCAGCACTGCACGTA
Source organism: Buxus sempervirens (assembly GCA_947561395.2). NCBI lineage: Eukaryota > Viridiplantae > Streptophyta > Magnoliopsida > Buxales > Buxaceae > Buxus > Buxus sempervirens. The sequence goes on from OX387186.1 coordinate 40,874,366, forward strand.
TGCTGTTTAGAGGTGGGATCAGGTTGGAACCATCTAAATCTAGATCTCCTAATAAACAAACAATATAGACACAATATAGAGAAGTAATAAAATGGATTCTCTACTTACATTGATAAAGCAATAAAGAATTGAAAGTTACACATGGAATGGAAACCCCAACTTCTACTACATGAATGTTTTTTGGGGGCATGGTGGAAATTATGTTGTAATCTTCCAATGTATGCTTCGAAGGATTGATGGATGGTCTCCATAGACCATCTGTCACTATTTTGAAGGGGAACCCCACCATGGATTTGCAATGACCATCAGTGATTTGGCAAGCAGGGTACACGACGACACCTAAAAAATTGAACAACTTTTAAAATTAGTAGAAGCCCAACTATTGGATAGCATCTCTTTTTGAAACTATGGCGAGTGATAGCATACTCATACATAGCAATGCATATAGATATAGATATTTTTTTCATAGAAGAGCCTAATTCGTCTACATGTAAAATGATTGCACATGAAAGAGCCTAATTCTTCCACCCATCCCTATATGATGTTTGCAGGACCTGCATAAAGTAGGAATGGGCCAAAAAGAGGTATTCCTGTGAATGTTGCCATGCCTGAGAGTGTAATAGGAAGTGTGTTGAAAAGGTTCTGCAGAACCAAGAAATTGGTGTTCGCTCAAATGCATCATAGAAGAAGCAAAACCGTAGTTGACACAAATGAATTGAAAAATGAAAGGAAAAAAAAAAGGAAAGAGGAGGGACTTGATACCCAATTAAATTAACCATATCTCTTCTAAGTTATTACTTGTAATCAAGCTCATCAACATTCCAAGGAGTGCCAAGGCGAAACATAGGACCTGGTTGCCCGCAAGGACTGGTATAGAAAACTGAATAACATATCATAAATAATTTTGAATAATTTTGTTTTTGGTGCAAGTGTTACATCAATGCAAGTTTCTGTAATTAGGACGTTATCTTCTTTCCGTATCCCAATTCCTTGGAACCTGTATGCAAGGTAAGGAAGAGCATAATTAAAATAAATCACACTACCTCTCTGGACACGCTAAAGATTGTGGGTTATGAATTCCTACATGCATAGTTACCACTTGCTCTAATTTATTTGTTGTAATAAGGAACAATCAAATTCTCAAAGGTATCAAAATATGAAACTTTGACACACACACAAAAAAAAAAAAAAACAAAAAATTGAACAGGAGAAACAGTAAGATAACAAAATTGTGGGAATGAAGATTAGAACAGAATTTCCACCATGACCCCAAAAAACCTTATAGTAGAATTTGGGGTTTTCCATTCCATCTATAACTTTAAATTCTTTATACTGCTTTAACATTTTAGTACAGAATCTAGTTTGTTACTTTTCTATATTGTGTGTCTAAATTGTTTGTTTCTTAAGAGATTTAGACTTATATGGTTCCAAACAGATCCCACTTCCAAACAACATACGTGCCGTATTGCATATGCACTCCGCTAGTGAGATTCAAGATTTATCTGTGGCCTAAAAACAGGCTTGTCAAGTGAATCCCCTTTAACAAAGCACTTCATGTGTTGCATGGGGTAATCTTAAGTGCCTATCTACTTTTTCTTGAAAGGGCAGCAATAACTTTCATGCACTTTAGTTGTGAGCTTATAATTTATCAAGGATGGTCTCGTTTGGTGCTAAACAATTAAATCTGTTCAATGCAGGTCATGCATTGTTTTATTGTATGTCTTTTGGGTTTCAATGTTATAAAATGTTAAATTATCCAATTTAGCTTCAGTTTAGGCTTTAAGGGCTTTTTTGGGGCTCTTTGGTCGTGTGGTTATAATTTATCAAAGATGGTTTCATTTGGTGCTAAACAAATAAATCTATTCGTAGCTTGTGATTGGTGGTAGTGCATTGTTTTATAGTATGTCTTTCGGGTTTCACTATTCCAAAATGTTGAATTTGTGCAATTTAGGTAGGCCTCTGTTTTTTAGGGCAAAAATAAAATATCATATCATTAATGGTTATATTAATATCATTAAAATGGTCACATATTGGGTCGTGGTTGGTTATTGCCAAAATCCAACCATGAATGAACCTTGGCCATACCAGGTCTTAGGTTACCTTAACCAACTTAGGTAGTACACATTGTTAAATTTTTTTTTTTTTTGGGTAATTTGTCTTATGTAGCAATTTTTTTTCTTAACTAATTTCATAGGTTAACACAACCATTTTTATCAAGGATAGTTTTGATTGGTGGTAAACAATATAAACTTTTTTTCATAGCTTGTGAATGTTGGTTATGGGTTATTATTGTATGTCTTTGGGTTGCAGTGTTTTAAAATAACCAATACAAACAAAATGGAAGTCTGAAATTTATGGTCGTAGTTGGTTGTTGCCAAAATCCGACCACAACAGAACCTTTGTCATATTAGGTCTTAGGTTACCTCAACCAACCTTGGTAGTTAACAGTTGTAAAATTAAAATTTTTTTTTTTGTGGGTAAATTATTTTCTGTAGCAGTTTCTTTTCTTAAATAATGTCTTACGTAAACAAAACCTAATGTATCGCAGATGATTTTATTTGGCGCTAAACAATTAAAAAAACATTTAGTAGCATGTGAAAGTTGTTTATGGGTCGTGCTCGGTTGTTGCCGAAATATATCCACAACAGTAACTTGGTCATATTAGGTCTTAGATAACCAAAACCAAATAATATTGTCCACATTTGTTAGGTCTTAGATAACCAAAACCAAATAATATTGTCCACATTTGTTAATTATTCTTCGGTAATTTCTTCTCTATATCAGTTCATAGTTCTTAAGTAATTTCCTAGGTTACCACAATCAAATTTGTCAAGGATCATTTCATTTGGTGCTAAACATTTATGAAAACTGTTTTTAGCATGTGAATGTTTGTTACGGGTTGTTATAATTCTATGTCCTTTGGATTTTGTGTTTTTTAAAATAATCAATACAAATGAAAGGAACACCAAAATCAGACAATGGTGCAATATAGAAAGAGCTTGAATTGGCACGGTGAGCATAGTCAAGAACAGTAGGACAACAGTAAGAGTGACTTATAAGCTAAGTACAGTATTTGTTAGCATGATTTTTCTGAAATTAATTGATGTGGCACAAAGTAACTAAAAGAGACAGGGTGGCTGTTTTCTTTATGGCTCATGTTTCATGCTATATAGCATGGCATGTTTGGAAAGAAAGAAATAAGGAAATTTGTTAGGATACTATAGCCCCTTAAGAGAGAGAATTTGATTTAGTCATGGTTGCAACAGGTGCATGAGCATTAAAATATGCAGTGAATATGGGTCCTTTTACTTTAGAGATTGTTAGGAGTTGGAGTATAGTGTGTCAATTCTACTGTGGAATGGTATAACAATGAGGCGGTACTCCAACTGGAGGTTCATCAAATATAATTTTGATTGGTAGTAATTATGGATCTGAACCCTTCAACCATTGGTATGTAACTGACATGGGGTTGTTGGGGCTAGACTCTCTAGTGAATACATGTATAGGATCTATATTAAAGAAATGAAAATTTGAAGACAATCCATGGCTTGGGCCTGGACAGTTCACATCACGGGCTTATGCACTATGTTCATGATTGGATTTAAGGGCTATTGGTGGGGAACTGAGATGTGGTTTTTTGTGTGGACACCCAAGTGATGAATACATGCATATATAGGATATAAAAATCCTATGTTATTGAAATGGAAAATTCAGGACATTCTGTTTCTGTGGGTTGATCGAGGTATACAAAATTAAAGGATCCGTTAAACGAATGCAGCAAATATTTCACATATAATCTTTTAGACATTTCAACAAATAGTAGGCAAACATAAGTTTCAAAGAAACTTTAAGCTTCTAAGCAAATTTCAAGAAAGCATTGGGAATAACAATACACGCACATGATTGTGGTTGCATCACATAAATTGATAACGGCGTGGCAATTAATTGCGTACAGTAAGATGTAAAATGACGGCTGGGAAGAAGGGGTTGGGGTACAAACACCACACGAAGGCAGGTAGAATATTAGACGAAAATAAATAGGAATCTAGATGTAAATTGCTGAGAATAAAATGAGATCAAATGAGCGGAATATGCATAATGATGAGAAGAAAGGGGGTTGTTGAGGTGTACTATTATGTGACCAAGCAATGCAGATAACTGATCGGTGAAGTCTATTGCAGAAGAAGTATATCTGAGAAATTCCGAGAAATTTGTTAGGATCTCTTAAGTTTATCTTTAGTTGAATTAGGATTGTTATTCAGTTTTAGTAGGATACGTCTGGTTTATCTTTAGTTGAATTAGGATTGTTATTCCAAGATACTCTGGTTTATCTTTAGTTGAATTAGGATTGTTATTTCAGTAGGATACATTGGGTGGGGGAGAATTCTTCTATATATGTAGCTCTTTTTAGAAGGTGAAATTTATCAAAGAAATTTATTTAAATCTATAAGGAGGACGATTCCCTCGAAGAACCAACAATTTAGTTTGAATTCACAGGGCCAATCAGTTGGAATTTGTGGGTACCTAACATGTACCTTGAATTTTAAGAAAGAAATGCGACTCTCTCGCTGGCGATGTGATGGGTCGGGGATGAGAACAATATTGCCACCGATAATAGGAGGATCAAACGTCTGAGTATGATGCGCCTCTTTCATGTAAGTAGTGGCTTCTTGGAAACATATGCATTGTGACATGGTGAAAGCAAAATGGTAGATGAATCCATGGCGAGGAGAAGGTGGATGAATCTGTGGGAAAGGAGAAGTGAGCGGGAGCAGTTTCTAACCGCCGGTTTGAAAGAGGATGAGGACTTGTGACGGATGGAACCCTTTATTATTCAAACTCGGACAGCATACGGAATGGGTATTTGTGGCTTTTGTGTGGGAATCGAATGTTGAGAAGTAGGGTTCTTTCGCGAAAACGATAATACGTAATGGAGGCTTCTGTGAAGGTTGTGTTATCTAGCAAGGTTTGCATCGTGAGGTAAACGGGAGGGAGCAGAGGACGTGAGTGGGTAGTTGCAGAACTGAATTCTAGTTTTAGAGAGTGGATGAAAAGTTTTGGCAATTATATCCCCGCATTATATGACGGTGGCGTTGATTTGTGTGGGCAAAGGTGGAAAGAGGTATAATTTAGCTTGGCACATTTCCTAAAAAGGCGCTTCGCTTTATATATAGTAGAGATATAAATTGGGATATTGTAATGCTTAACTTGTCTTTCAATTATGTGATTTTTTTTGTGTATTTTTTTGCCTAGATACTAAGCAATGGGAGGTACAAGAGTGTGGAGCATCGAGTTCTTGCTACAAACACACAATCAAGAGTTTCAGGTCCCATATTTGTGAGCCCATGATTGACAGACACAATTGGGCCACTGGCTCAAGTGGTTGAGAGGGATGAGGTGGCTCATTATAAAGAGGTGTTGTTTGGAGTGTACATTAACAATTTCTTTGGAAAGGGTCATGAAGGCAACAAGTCTCTTGATTTTGCAAATTTCAATGCCCAATTTTTTTTGTTTTTTGGGTGAAAAGAGTAGAATGTATTAAATTCAAGTAACAGTACATCCCATAAAGTCGTCTAATAGGGGGATAGAAATACAAGAAGGAATAGAATGCAACCAAAGACAAGAAAATTGATCAAGGGCAAAATTTGCCAGAGAATCCGCAACCAGGTTGCCCTCACGAAATGTATGTGAGAAACTAACCACCAAAAAAACCTGAATAATATCTCTTATCTGGGTAATGACTCCCAATAGCCTCCACGGAATGTGAGAAAGAGGGTGGAGAAGAAAGTGTATAATTGACTGGGCGTCGCCCTCCAAGATGATGTGAGTTGCATGGCATGCCTTCGCCATCTTCAAACTCTCTAAAGCCGCATATGCTTTAGCAAGAATTGCACTGTTTGCCGTGATCTCCCAAGCAAACCCCACTAGAAAACCACCGTTACTTTCTCTAAGAACTCCACCAGCCCCAGCTCTCCATGCAGATTTGCGAAACGCTCCATCGAAGTTGAGTTTGAGAAAAGAGAAGAGGGGTTTGTTCCACATAATCTCTTTAGGGACAGAGTTTGCTAAATTCCGATGGGCCATCTCCATATTGGAGATGGAATCGATATTCAGCTGCCGAATATGTCTGCATGTTATGATGACATCGGGTTGGATCCCTTGAAACTTAGCTTTATTTCGACTGTTCCAGATGGCCCAACCAAAATTGGTTACCTACACCAAGAACTCGGAAATGGCATCAGCAGGTAGGGGCGGCTTCAACTTAGATAAGAAAACAAACCAATCGAAGGAGTCCTAGGGTCTAGTAGTTTGCAAATTTCCTCCTATGGATTGCAACCACACTGCCCTAGAGAAAGGGTAGTGCATCCACAAATGCTCTGTAGTTTCCTGCAGATTATTACAAAACACACAACAGTTGTCAATATAGCCTAGTCGGGAAGCTAGAAGGTGACTGGTTGGAAGACCACCCACGAGGCATTTCCAGAGAAAGAACCTAATTCGAGCTTGGCACCTTAAGTACCAACATTTTAACCAGATGTAGTTCATGTTTATGGGGTTGATTCTGAGAATCAAACGATATGCCGATGCTACAGAGAAGCTGCCAGACACAATATGAGCCCAATGTCTCCGGTCGCTGCCAAGAGAAGGTGAGATTGGGTAGCAAAAATTTTATCCTGAGTTGAGCGATCCCAGAATCGAGCTATGGTTCCAGAGTCCCATTGGCAGGTACTGGGGTTGATCAGTTGGTTGAATTTCTCCATTTGAAATTGATGCGGGTGATGATGAATTTGGAGAGGGGGTTCGACTCCCACTATCCACTTGTACTTTAGGATGTCAATGTGACTGCCATCAGCAATAGCCTAAGCACTTCCTAGATGGATCCACTTCCTGATACTTTGCATCTGCCGCCACCCATACGACTGCTTTTGGTGAGTGATTGATTTGAGGAAGGGAACAAGAGGGAAGTACTTATCCTTCATGATCCGACCCCATAGAGTCAAATTCTCTTGAGTTAATTGCCAAGCAGCTTTTAGAACTAAAGCCTTATTCATTATCTCCGCACGCTTCAAGTTCAGGCCGCCACTTCCACGTTGGTGCTATATTTTGTCCCAACAAACAAGTGAAATCTCATTTCCTTATCTCCCCTTTTCCAGAAGAAAGTTCGGACCATCTGATCCATTTTTTGCAAAGTTCCCTGTGGTAACATAAAACAATTCATAAGATGCACAGGTTGAGCAGATAAAACAGATTGAATTAAAGTTGTTCTCCCCATTTGTGATAGAAGCAAGGATTTCCAACCGGAGCATCTGTTTGCCATTTTTTCCATAATAACATCACAATCCTTAGCCCTCGGTTTAGATCGGAGTTGAGGAACCCCCAAGTAATGTTTTGAATGGTGGTGAGTCGCCACTTCAAAAAGCTGACGAATACCAACCATTTGGCCACCATCAGTATTGCGGCTAAATATGATAGAAGATTTACCACCATTTATGCTTTGCCCCAACTCACTACAATATTTATGCAATAAACAGTTCAAACCGTGTGTAACACCCGAGTTTCGGATTCAATTCCCAAAACTCGAGGTGTTATGGTAAGTAACAAAAGCAACTAAAATATGGAATAATTTAAAATTTTTTCTAACTTTATAATCAGAGTAAATGCGGAAACTTGAATTTAAATTCTCTTTATTAATCAACAATTATGATATACAAGGATTTCAATTACATGAGCAATCCTACATCTATATAGACTACCCAGCTACAACTAGCCCACAACTTTACGTCATCACCAAGAGTACCTGAAAAATGGGAGAAACCGGAGTGAGAATAAATCTCAACAAGTAGCAAGGTGCATGCATGAAATCAGTCCATGTTTATATAAAATAAGTTATGAGGTGTACGATTAAACCAACGACAACAACATCAACAAGAAAAACGATAATATAGAGAAATCACGGCACACAGCATACCACGTCTGTGACATCACAGGACTAATGGAATTGTAAACAGAGCCCTACAGACATGTGCCAAAATGCTACCTCACCGACTTACGGTGGACCAACCGCCCTGCAATCTGGCTATTCAACACCAACGGAAGAACCCACCACCAACCAATAATCAATAACCAGCCACCCCGCAGACTGGCTATTCCAGATGGGTTAGCATGTACGGCCCAACCAATCCAAGAGTGGGTAACGTAGCGACCAACCAATCCAGGAGTGGTACCATCGTCGAGATGATGGAATGCCTATGACACAGAATGAGAAACTTCAGAAAACAATTTCATTTACTAGCTACTCTAATGGATCCATGTAAGAGCTAAGCCTACTAGACATAACTCACAATCAAAAACTCAAAATAACTTAATAATATATCAATTAATAATGTAATTGCGAAACCCACACGATGGTAGAAAACCAAAACCAGGGAATGGACATACTTCTCAATAACACCCACCAATAATAATAACCAAATCCGCCCTACGGAACCAATAAACCAGGCACCTACCTTGTCACAACTGTGACCCAAAATCCAACACAAGATGTACCAAGTCATATGTCCAAACTCCAGATTTCAACGGCAAAATAATCCAAGTATATACATAAATCATTCGGAGCTCAAAGCATGCTCAATTAGTTCAAATACAAGTGTAGGAACTCCCAAAATCAAGTTTTGTTTAAAAGGAAATAAATCAAGACATTAGCAATATTCCTAACTCTTGATTAAAACTTCTCTATTTCTATTGTCTATTAACATCCAACTTTCCCTCGTTTAGAACCCAAGGTGGCAAAACTTATTAACTCTGTTATTTAGTATTTCTAGAAGGTAACTTAGGTCTATATGGAAGTTTAAGAATAGGTTAGGTTACCCAAAATCAAATCTAACTAGGTTGTGACCTCCTTTTACTTAAAATATCTCCAAAAGTTTCATATTTACAATCATCGTCCCAAATTACTATTCTTTAATTCAAATTTAATTCCGCCACTTCCTACATCTTAAATTAACCTAGTTACAGGTGTTACAACTTTAGAATTTACAGAAAAATCATTATAAATTAAATCTGGGCACAAATCCCAAAATCTAGAATTTCTGACATGGGTCGCTCGAAGAGGCGCTCGAGCGACTGTTCTAGCGGCTATAATTTCAAGTTCTGTTTTAGATACACAAGCAGGTCGCCCGTGGCTGCGCTCGAATGATGTATCTAGTGACTTGTTTCCAATGTTCTGGTTTAAGGTATACAGATAGGGCGCTCGAGCGACTGTTCTAGCGCTCTACCCAAAACTCAGTTTTTCTGGGTTTTCAATAATTTCCAAAACTTCTCAAATTCCTATGGCTTTAAATTGTTTCTAAACATCTAAATTTTATTCCAAATTACTTCTAAGACAATCCTAATCAAATCTTGGTGATTAAAATTTATCTAAGATTTCTTTCTAAATTAAACCACCTATGAGCAACACTTTTCTTGATTCTTAAATAGAGATTTAAATCACCAAATCAAAATTTATAATCATCCAACTTTTTTAATGAAATCCAACTTAAAACCAATACGATCAAACATCAAAATCACAAGAAAACATGTAGTTCCTCCAGTTTCAAGTGTTTGCTACTTGCCTTTTTGATGAACCCAAATTTTTCAGAACTTCTTCTGTGCCCATTTTTGGAGCTCAACCACACCCCTCTAAACATCTCCAATTTAGATCTCCATCGTTCAGTTTGAAGTCCTCCATGAGTAGCACAAAACCGTAAAATTGCAGCCCATTCCAACGGTTGGATCTTCCTATCTCTTCGTTCGAAGTTGGCTAGTCGGTCATCTCTGCAACTCCTTTTTCTTTCTAAATCTTATTTTCCACCAACTTCTGGGTTAATTCGCACCAGCTTAGACTCCTCCAAATCCAATCTCCACCGTTCATATTAAGTTATCCCATGTATAGATCATAACCTCAAAATTTCATGACGATCCAACAACTGGATCTCCGGGGATCGTCGTTCAAAGTCTGCTGGTCAGACCTCTTAAGCACCTCCCTTTTTTTTCTTTTCTTCCCTCTCTTTTCTCTCCTCTCTTCTTCCCTTTATTTTTCTCCGAAGCCCTAGCACGAATTTCTCTCTCTTTCCTCCTTATGTTTGACTTGCTAAAAACCCTAAACCTCCCCTTTTATAAGCTCTCTAAATTAGAAGTCCTAATAGGTTTAGGAGACCTTCTAAATAGGATTCTCACTCTTAATTGGAAACCTCCCTATCTTAACCCTCCTTCTAATTCCTCTTTTAAGTATCTCATATAAAGGTCTTAATTTATTTTATTTTCGTGCTAATTCAATTTCTTATTTTAAAATATTACTAAAACACCCCACAATTCCTCTTATCCTCAAATTTAAAGCTCATTATCAACCATAATCACCAATATATCTTTTTTCTTACTTTTAAGCCATAATTTGCTATTTAAATCCAAACCTAGCCCAAATTAAGTCTAGTTAAATATTTCAAGTCTAATAATTATTTAATTACTCAATATATTAATTTGGCTAATTGAAAAATGACTAAAATACCCTTTCCTTGAAATTCCATATTTAACTTTTTGATCTTTTTCCAAAATTCTCCTCTTTATTCCTCACATCAATCTTAACCATATAATGCACTTGGATTAATACATATCTTCTTCAACATCATATTTAAGTCACTCTCCCAATTTATCTAAATCAACCATACTCTTTCCTATTTAAATGAAGCTGCTATTTAAATTCCTAATTACTCAAAATTATTGTTTATTTATTTAGTTACTAATATCTCTTTGGATCATAATATTATTCCTCCAATACCTAAATTAAACCTTAACTTCTCAATATTTAGGCTTATTTAATTTACTTTATTTTAGGAAAATCCTGGGTTTTACACCGTGAGCTTCCCGAACATTTGTGAATCCGTAGATGCTGACGTCGTCAACATACATCAGATGTGACAGTCTAATGCCTCCACATCTAATTGCTACCCCATGAAAACGGTTTTCACTTTCCGCCCTAGCAATAGCCAATGAGAGGACCTACTGACAGAGGATAAAAAGGAACAGGGAAAGGGGGTCACCTTGACAGAGCTCCCTTTCCACGAAAATTTTTCCCACGGGGGAACCATTGAGAAGAACCCCATATGACATCGAAGTAACACAAACCATAAGCAATTCGAGCACTTTATTTTGAAAGCCAAAAGTGTGAAACCCCGTTCCAATATCCCTAGCATACCTTAATCATTGAGCTTAACGTGTAGGTGAAGCTGGAGAAGCCCAAGCCTAAAGCCAGTCCAAGTGGCAGAGCCCCGGCTAGGCAGTGCCTATGGAAGTGAGAAACCTCTAATTGTTGAATAAAGTTTGACCCTAAGTGGGAAAAATAGCTAAATGTTGGTGTTATGTGCAAATAAGGAGGAGAGTGGCAAACTCGTAAATTGCTGTGCCTTGTGGGAAGCCACTTAAGTGGAGAAAACCAAAGGGAAAAAGCCCATTCACGACCACACCCCTATCGCAAACCCTTTTCTCCCATTTTCTTCCACTTCACTTCTCCCATTTCTTCATCTCCTTCCCATTCTCATCACCCCATTTTCGTCCCCTGTTTATTCATAGCCATTAGAAGTGGTTGTTCGCAAGAAAAACAAAAGAAGGTTCCAAGGGAAGTGATTTTCGTTTGGAGCATTTGGTGGAGATTTGTGGAGGAAGTCGAGCCAAGGAGCTTAAGGTGCTATTCGTGGCTTGCAATAGGAGCTAGGAAACTTGCTAAAGAGTTTGCAAGAGGTAAGCAACACCACGGGAGGGTTTTCTTTGAGAGGTTTTGTTGGTAGTAGATTTCCACACATGCTAGGAGTGATTTCGAGCCCAAAAACACCCAGAACAACCGAGATTTGAGAAAATCCCCAAATTCCCTGTCAAAAAGCCCAACTGCCCGAGCAGTCGCTCGAGCGGGCATCGGGCGGTAGTTTTAGGAAGCTTCAGGTAGTGGTTTAAGTCATTGCCACTCGAGCGACTGTAGACACCCCAAATTGCACAAACAATCATCAAAAATCATTATCTCCTGGAAAGCCAGCACAGAATTTGAAGAAAATAGACTTTTACCTGTATCCGGATTGAGTATCCGGAGACAAGTACCCTTTTCCGTATCCGGATAGTCATACCGGATACGTGTGAGCCTTAGCGTATCCGGTACCATGTACCGGATACCTTAAGGCCCTTTGTTATCCGGTCTGACATACCGGATACCTTAAGTTTGCTCAAAATTAGGGTTTTCCGAGAGCTTTTCACTTTTACCATCATGTCCCTCATTAAATGAGGGGAAATCGCGGAAATAACCTTAGGGTTTAGGTTGGAGGGGTTCTAGACATTAAGTTGTGTCTACCAATGACCTTAGCCCTTGCCTATAAATAGGAGTCTCCTCCTTGAGCAAATGGCACACAACTCTTGTTTTGAATTCTCGCAAAGAAGAACTCCAAGAGAAGAAGAAAACCGCTGTGGAATCGCCTCCAGCACTCAGGTAAGCCTCAACTTTTCTTTTTATTTTCTGTCTTTACATTCCTAGATCTAGATCTCTTCTTCTACCTTTCTGTAGTGTAAAGCCTTGTTTGTATGTGTGGAAATCCTTCCCCGGCTCAAAGTATCTCAAGACTCCCCTAGCCGTAAAACGTGAAGGCGGATCTAGGAGAAACGAGACTGGGGATTGACCCTAGTGCTAGAACCTATGTAGCATAAGGCCTTTTTGATTGATTGTAAACCGTTCCATATTCAAAGTACCCTTGATTATCTTAAAGAGAACAGAGGGAAACGATAATGGAACGGAACCCTAGGCTATGCTAGAACCTATTTGGTTGAATCTATATGCATGTTGTATTGATCTTGTTTGTTTTTTTACACTTGCACATACATATCACTATTTCGGCGGGATAGGTTCATATTTGGGGTTTATTGCATTTATTGTGATAAAACTCAAATAAATGGCCTCAATCAAATTCTGGAGTGTTTTTAAATGTTTTTCAAAGGTTTTGGATTCATCTCACACGAATCACACACTTTTTGTCAATTTTCGGATTTGGTTTTCTTCAAAAGTGGCTTAGCTTGACAGCACCTGTACCCTTACTTCGGACACCCATAACTTCATCATCCGGATGAATTTTGGGGTGATTCCAGAACCATGGGAAAGGTGAGGCTGTCTAGTTTATGTCCACCAAATTTTATGAATTTCTATCTAGCCGATTTTTGACACCTCTCTGTCGAAGTTAAGTGGACAGTTCAGGTCCAAGTACAGAACTTGTCACTTCAACGGACCGCCATGTGTTCGTTTTAAGTCCGATTCAAGTGATTTTTATTTCTGAGTACTCCTTTATGAGTCTATTTTCAAATCCAGTTGGTTTCATAATTTTTGGATTCCATTTGAATTATTGGTAGCCGATTTACTCAGAACTGCTCATTTGCACTTTTCTGGGTAAATCTGTGATCTTCGGGGCCTGTTCGGGAGACCACCCAAGGCACACCCGAAGGGATTTTTGTATGAGGCTAGTTTCTGTTGAAAGATGGCCATACAGACTTCAATCACACCAAATTTCACGGATTTCTATGTAGTGGATTTTTCTAGACAATTTTCCAAAGTTGCCCACTTACCACTTTTAAAAATCCCCAACAGCAACTTCAAAGGAGCATAACTCCTAGATTTTTCATCGGAATGAAGTGAAATTTTGTATGAGACTCTTATTTACCCTAGTCTTTCAAATGGATTTGGTTGGGTTCATTTTAGAATTGGATTTGAATGATTTTAAGGCAAATGGCGTACTTTTTACCAAAATTCCCGGATTTGCCTCAACTTGGTTTTGGCCACTTTTACTTTGATTTCCATCTTTTGAGATATTCCAGAAGTGATATTGACATAAGAGAGGATCTAAAATCCATTTAGATCTTCATGTGAAAATATCATACATTGTTCCTTTTTCAAGGCTTTTTCATGATTTTTAGCAAGCTTCTTATTTTCTTTTTAGCATGAACATGCACTTGGCAACCACTTCGTGTGGATGAATGGGGGTGCCTAACACCTTCCCCCGTTCATAATCTAATCCCCTTACCCATCTCTGGATTTGATTTTCAAGTAGGGTTATTTTTATCCTAGAATTTGTCTTTTGGCTATGTTTGCCTACTTTTGAATCTTTGGTGTCCATTCTCACCCCAAAATCATGAATGGTGGCGACTCTCCCAATTTTTGCGTTGAGCCCGTGTGTTGACGGAGGGATGATCACTCCGGTGATTTTTTCCCATGTCTCACAACTGGCGACTCTGCTGGGGACTTGTGGATTTATGCCATTTTGTGTATATTCATGCTTTTTCATCACTTTTGAATGCTTGCTATTTTGTTTACTTTATTGGTGTATATTGGTGTATTCTAAATCTGATTGGGATACTTTTAAATTTTACATTGATGAAGGCATGTGTGTATGCTTGGATATGCTAAGGATCATGTTTAGGGCCTTACTTTGTTGTGCATGCCTACTTGTTTTTTGTTTGCCTTGTGTTAGGAGGTTCTTAGTGCTATTATTTGAGCATGAAAATATTGAGCAAAAATCGGTAAATTCAGTAGCCATCATATGGGTTTTCAAGCATGTTTTTACCATCAAAACTCTCCTTATACCATGTCAAGTAGTTGGTAAATGTTTGGGCATTAATTTGGGGTATAAGTGATGCGCTTTTGAGCATGAGAAATCTGAAAATTTTAGTGCATATTTCTGGAGATTTTAAGCATGTTTTACCTCATTGAAACACTTTGGTATCATGTCAAGGAGTGCTAAAATTTTAGGCTCCAATTTGGGGTAGAAATGATACACTTTGAGCATGAAAAAGAGCATGAAATCTGGGATTTTAGGGAATGCTTTTGAGTTTCAAGCATGCTTACATGATTTAATGGTTGTTTGTACAAATAACATGTTTTGTGTACCACTTTTTGGGCATGTAATATTTTTTGTGCATATTTAGTTGTTTTGGTGTTTGCTTGCTTGTATTTAGCTTCATTATTTTTGTCATATGTACCTTGGCTTGAAATTGAATGCATGGCTACAAAAAAGAGTGGCAAGGGGCTGGGACGTTGTGAATGTTACCACAATTTAAAATTGCACTTGAGCACTTGAAACAATTTGCACAGCCTACCCTTTACCTATTAGGAAGTTGAACCATGAATGTGTGTAGCTTGGCGCACCGAGGTCGTGACTTCGGAAAGCGAAAGTGAAAACATTTACCATAGAATTTAAGTCAATGATGTGATGACAATGGGATCTGTGATTCGATTCCGGGCATCACTAGACTTGAGTTCTAAGTTGCCAATTAAGCCAAAACCCAAAAACCATACGCTTGAAGGTGGAGAAACACGTTTTCAGCTAAAAGCACACAATTGCGTTTGGGGAATTGGGTGTAAATGTGGGAAGACCGTTTGCATGTTTTACAGGCCAAGGTATAATTTGAATACCATATTGAATGAAGGTAATACAAGGTGGCAAGGTAAAGCCATGTTCTTTTCCTAAATTTGGGGAATTTTGCAAGTATGATGTCCAAGCCTAATTTGGGGCAAGTTTTGAAGGTCAAATTAAGGTGAACACCAATTGGGAATAAAAAAAACTAATCGGGTGAAAAAATGAGTCAAAAAGGGCCATTTGGCAATAACCGGCAACTCAGGCCGGTTAATAATAACTGTATTCATATCCGGTACATATTTCCGGATACAAAGGCATATGCGTGTATCCGGTTAGGGTAACCGGATACAATAAGGCATATTCTTATCCGGTATAGTATACCGGATACATTCAAAAAATGCACAAATTGGCTTTTCAGCCCAAATTTTCAGAATAAAATGCCTAAAACACTGTGGATAATCCTTAGGCACCCCGAAAAGAACATAAGAAATGTTCCCAAAAATACAAAATCAAAAAAAAATAAAATTAAAAAAAAACAAAAAAGGAATAAAATAAAATATTCTTTCAGGGTTTAACCTAAGTCTGAAAATCAAAGAGGAAACCAAGGTGTCATATTTTTTTTGACACCAACTCAACTCAAACATGTGTCAATCAAACTCTGGAACTTGAAAACTGAGAAAATTCAGCAAATTTGAAGAAAACCCTTTGGTTGGTTATTTTTATCAATCAAATCAAAAAAAAAATGAAAACCTTGGTTGGTTATTTTTATCAATCAAATCAAAAAAAGTGGGACACTTGTAAGCCCTAGAATATTCCATGAAAACCTTGGTTGGTTATTTTTATCAATCAAATCAAATAAAAAAAAATGAAAACCTTGGTTGGTTATTTTTATCAATCAAATCAAATAAAAAAAATGAAAACCTTGGTTGGTTATTTTTATCAATCAAATCAAAAAAAAAAAGTGGGACACTTGGAAGCCCTAGAATATTCCATGAAAACCTTTGGTTGGTTATTTTTATCAATCAAATCAAAAAAAAAATGAAAACCTTGGTTGGTTATTTTTATCAATCAAATCAAAAAAAAATGGGACACTTGGAAGCCCTAGAATATTCCATGAAAACCTTTGGTTGGTTATTTTTATCAATCAAATCAAAAAAAAAATGAAAACCTTGGTTGGTTATTTTTATCAATCAAATCAAAAAAAATGGGACACTTGGAAGCCCTAGAATATTCCATGAAAACCTTTGGTTGGTTATTTTTATCAATCAAATCAAAAAAAAAATGAAAACCTTGGTTGGTTATTTTTATCAATCAAATCCAAAAAGTGGGACACTTGGAAGCCCTAGAATATTCCATGAAAACCTTTGGTTGGTTATTTTTATCAATCACATCAAAAAAAAATGAAAACCTTGGTTGGTTATTTTAATCAATCAAATAAAAAAAAGTGGGACACTTGGAAGCCCTAGAATATTCCATGAAAACCTTGGTTGGTTATTTTTATCAATCAAATCAAAAAAAAAATGAAAACCTTGGTTGGTTATTTTTATCAATCAAATCAAAAAAAGTGGGACACTTGGAAGCCCTAGAATATTCCATGAAAACCTTGGTTGGTTATTTTTATCAATCAAATCAAAAAAAAAAATGAAAACCTTGGTTGGTTATTTTTATCAATCAAATAAAAAAAATTGAAAACCTTTGGTTGGTTATTTTTATCAATCAAATCAAAACATTTGTGGGATACTTGGATAGAATATTCCAAGACACCTTTGGTTGGTTATTTTTATCAATCAAATCAAAACATTTGTGGGATACTTGGATAGAATATTCCAAGACACCTTTGGTTGGTTATTTTTATCAATCAAATCAAAACATTTGTGGGATAATTGGAAGCCCTAGAATATTCCAAGACACCTTTGGTTGGTTATTTTTATCAATCAAATCAAAACATTTGTGGGATACTTGGATATAATATTCCAAGATACCTTTGGTTGGTTATTTCTATCAATCAAATCAAAACATTTGTGGGATACTTGGAAGCCCTAGAATATTCCAAGACACCTTGGTTGGTTATTTTTATCAATCAAATCAAAAAAAAAATTGGGACCCTTGGAAGCCCTAGAATATTCCATAAAAACCTTGGTTGGTTATTTTTATCAATCAAATCAAAAAAATTATGGGACCCTTGGAAGCCCTAGAATATTCCAACACAAAATCAAAACAAAAAAAAAACAAAAAAACAAAAAAACAAAAAAACAAAAAAATCTGGATTGGTGTTCCCCTGACCTGTTTGTCTACATTTATAGGGGTGTGTTTCAAGTTAAATGGAAGCTAACATGTTCTATTCATTTTTCATCAGGTACATTTAACCCAGGTGCACTTATTTGCAGTCATTGCTCCCGTGACCAGATCCAAAGCAAGAGCCATGAATACTGAAGAGAACCAAGCCCAAGCTACCGTCCCAGCTCAGGACTTTACTCAGCTGCAGGAGCAAGTGGCCGGTCTGGCCAAAATGCTGGGAGACTTACTGGCGGCTCAAGCCCAGCAGGCCCAAGCCCAAAATCAGGCGTCGACTTCTCATCCGGCACCGCCACCTCAGGCCTATATTCCGCCTCCGGCTCAGCCCATGCCTGAGCCCATTTCTGATCAGGGAAAATACAGTAGAGTCTGAGAAAGAGCTGGAAAAAGAAAAGGCCCGAGATGAGATGGAAAAGAAAATGCTGCTGAGGATAGAAAGAATCCAGGCAGAGCTGAAAGAGGTGAAGGGGGGAGGCAGCCATGCAGGCACCACCTTCGAGGACCTATGCATGTACCCGGATGTCTGTCTACCGGCTAAGTTCAGGTGCCCGGATTTTGACAAGTTTGATGGCACGGGCTGCCCATTAAGCCATCTGAAACTATACTGCGGGGCCCTGTGCCAATTTGGCCGGGACGATGGCATACTGATCCAGCTCTTCCAGAGGAGTCTGACCGGGTCAGCCCTTAGGTGGTTCGCTACAGTGGACCATGGAAGGATCAGGAGGTGGAAGGACTTGGCTGATGCTTTCTTGGACCAGTACAAGTTCAACTCGGAGATTGTGCCAGACCGGTACGACATGATGAGGATGACCAAGGGGAAAGATGAACCGGTACGGCAGTACGCCAAGAGATGGAAAGAGGCCGCCTCCCAGGTCAGGCCACCTATGCAAGAGCCGGAGATGATCTCCACCTTTATGGGCACACTGGGGCAGCCCTTTTACAACCATCTGGTGGGTCAGATAACCACCAACTTTGCAGCCCTGGTGCAGGTGGCTGACCGGATTGAAGAAGGGGTCAGATCAGGACGGCTGATAGACTACTCTACTCTGACTGGGCAGTCTGATTCCTCTGCCTCCATGGCCCAGAAGAAAGGGGCCGGGTTTAAAAAGACGGGGGCCCGAAAAGAAGGGGAGGTGAACCTGGTCCAGGCTCCTCCAGCTAAGAAGCCACTCCACGTCAACATCTCGGCACCCCAACAGGCCCAGCAGGCCCAGCAGTCGTACCAGACCCCGCTGAATGTCAACTTCCCTCCTTCTGTGCCAGCTAACACAATGAGGACTTTTTCTAAGGAGGAGCGGGATGCCTGGTTCGCAGCAAGGAAGAACCGAGTCTTCACTCCTCTCCCAATATCGCTGTCCCAACTACTGCCAACCCTGCTAAAAGGGGAATACTTGACTCTGAAGGAGCCTAACCCAAATGCCCCGAAGGGGAGAAATTTTGACACATCGGTCACCTGTGATTTCCACATGGGTGCACTGGGGCATTCTACTGATACCTGCTGGGTATTGAAGCATGCAGTCCAGGATTTGTTGGACCAGAAGGCCTTGGTGTTCAACACTGCTGCACCGGCCCCGTCCGGGAATGATATTGGGCAGAATCCTCTGCCTTACCACAATGGGGCAGGCCCATCCAACTCCATCACTGCCATATCCACCACCAGAAGGGCCTTTGACCCATCACAGCTTATAGCACCAGTAGGGACCACTGTCCAGGTCCGTTTCTTCCAAGAAGAGGAAAAAGAGGAGATCAACATGGTCTCCCAAAAAAATAATCTTGCTGCTGAGGACATAAGCTCCTCCTTAAACCGGGTCTCTTCTCTGATGGCCCAGATAAATACTGCAAGGCCTCCATTGGTCTTCAATTGCAGTCCACCCACTTATTCCCCATCCAAGCCGTATAAGGCTCCACTGGTCATCAATCTTGACCCCACCACTGCTTCCATCACTTCTTCTGTCCCCACAAATTCCAAACTTCAACCCTTGGTTGTAAATGTGCAGCCAGCCCATGCTATCCCTAAACCGGCCCATACATCCCGGTCCAAACTCCAGCCATTAGTGGTTAACATCCCTCAATTAGCCTATTCAGAGGCCGCTGTACCATGGAACTACAGCGAGGGAATCACGGCTACGGTTCCAGTGGTCAAAGACCAGAACCAGGAGGAGGTGAACCTCATGACGAGGTCAGGGAGATGTGCAGGGGGCGAAGAGAAAGAAAAAGAGACAGAAGTAGAGAAAGAAAAAAAAGAAAATGAAGAAAAAAGAAAACAGAAAGGAAAAAATAAAGTGGGAGAAGACACCCCCCAGGGTGCAGAAAATGAGGCATCGGACCTCATAAAAATCATAAAAAAGAGTGAATTTAATCTGGTGGATCAGCTAAACAAGGTCCCGGCCCAGATTTCAATACTGGGCCTTTTGCTGAATTCTGAAAAGCATAGGGATGCATTGTTAAGGGTGCTACAGAGTGCACACGTGTCCCAAACAATTGATCCGGACCAGCTTGGTAAAATGGTTGGTCAAATCTTGTCACATAATGTGATAAGTTTCTCAGAGGGTGAGATCAGCCCAGGTGGGTGTTATCATGTGGACCCTTTGCACATCACTGTGCTTTGTAAGGGGTGCATGATTGCACGGGTTTTAATCGACAACGGGTCAGCGTTAAACGTTTGCCCGTTAATCACTTTTACCAAGCTGGGCCTGGACCAGTCAAGGATCAAACGGAATGGGCGGATAGTAAGGGCTTTTGATAGCTCCAAGACCCACTCCCTAGGGGAGATTGAACTGCCGGTCACAATTGGGCCGAATATCTTTAACATCACATTTGAAGTGATGGATATACCCGCAGCATTCAATCTGCTCCTAGGAAGGCCGTGGATACACTCGGCTAGGGCAATACCATCCACGCTCCACCAAAGAGTGAAGTATGTAAGAGGGCAAAGGGTGATAACAGTCCTAGCCGAAAACTTGGTGCCGCCCATTGTGTCACCTGATGTACCATTAATCAATGTGGACTTGACTGTCGACAAGATTGCATTCCACTCATTTCAATTTGAGGCGGTAAATTACATACCTGGGGGTGTGAGAAAAAGAAGGAAAAGGGGACCACTGCAGAAAAAATGGTCAAGAAAGTGATGGAGAAATACCACTTTCACCCAGGGAAAGGCCTGGGGATCAATCTGCAGGGGATGGTGGAGCCAATCACGGCTAAGAAACTGATCCCCAAGGTAGGGTTGGGCTTCAAGCCCAGAGGCTGGAGAAGAATGAAGCACGAAGAAGGGGAGAGCAGAAGCAAAGGAAAACTCCCTCATTTAAGGGAAAGTTTCCCTAAACCCTCCTACATAATCCAAATTTCACCTCCCATAGACCAGTCCAAGCCCCCATACCGAAATGACAATCCATTTCAAAAGCCCATTGTTTCGGCCTTACAACCCTATAACCCATCTCCAATACTGGGAGCAGTGGATGGGCCTGGACCACAGCCCGAGCAATAGGTGGACTTTTCTGAAAATGTTGGGGCTTTCTTCGCCATGACTGAAGGCGAAAAGACTGACGGTGACATGGACCTGCCGTTCATTGACTGGGCCGCAGTAAAGATTCCAGACAAGGTCATTTCTGGATTGGGCCCCGTAGCAGAAAAGGGCAGTACCCACCCAGTGATGATGGCATCGGATTCTGGGTTTGAAGAGCAGGCTTTCCCTATTTCCCCTGCTCCCCAAAATTTTGTACTGAACAATTGGGAGGAAACTCCCCTTACCTTTGAAGCAGCGTTAGTTCGGCAAACTGACGCGGCTTCCAAAAAAAAACTCCAATAGTGGATTGCCATTTCCCTGAAGGTTCTAATGGGCCTTCGTCTTCAGGGGAATTATGTTTAGAAGGCCCACAAAAAACCCAAAAAGATTTTTCTATTTTTTTTAGAAAATTTAAATTTTTCAAAAAGGTCCAAACCACTTATGAACCATATAATCAGACCGAATTGGACCAGGTTGAATATGACTTCGACCTTGAGCTCGACTTTGATCTCATGGGGGTCGAAGAAGAGACCGAGGTCGAAGAAGAAGACGTTCCAAAAGAAATTGAATACCAATTGGAACGTCATGAAAAGGGGGTCCAACCTAATATTGAGGAGACCATATCCATAAATCTTGGGACCGAAGAGGACCCAAAAATTGTGAAAATCGGGTCATGCTTGTCTGATATGCAGAAAAATGAAATGTCACAATTCTTGGCAGATTACAAGGATGTGTTCGCTTGGTCATATCGGGACATGCCGGGGTTGGACACGGACATGGTGGTGCATAAGTTGCCAATTTTACCAGGGGTTAAGCAGATTAAGCAGAAGCTGAGAAGATTGAAGCCTGAATGGACCTTAAAGGTCAAGGACGAAGTGGTCAAACAATTTCAAGCCGGATTTTTGGCAGTCTCTACGTACCCAGAGTGGCTCGCAAACATAGTGCCGGTACCCAAGAAGGACGGGAAAGTCCGAATGTGCGTGGACTACAGAGATTTGAACAAGGCAAGCCCAAAGGACGATTTTCCGCTTCCACACATCGACATTCTGGTCGATAATACTGCGGTACATAGCCTGTTTTCCTTCATGGATGGTTTCTCAGGATATAATCAGATCAAGATGGCTAAGGAAGATCAAGAGAAAACAGCATTTATCACACCTTGGGGCACATTTCACTATACAGTCAAGCCATTTGGGCTTAAAAACGCTGGGGCAACATACCAGCGGGCCATGACTGCACTATTTCATGACATGATCCATAAGGAGATGGAGGTCTACGTAGACGATATGATTGCCAAATCATGCAAAGAGGAGGACCACTTGATCAATCTGAAGAAAGTGTTTGATCGGCTCAGGAAGTACAGTTTACGGCTTAACCCGGCTAAGTGCGTCTTTGGGGCTACATCAGGGAAGTTACTGGGGTTTATAGTGAGCCGAAGAGGAATTGAAATTGACCCGGCTAAAGCCAAGGCCATAATTGAAATGCCGGCACCCAGAACTGAGAAGGAGGTCAGGGGTTTTCTTGGAAGGATTCAATACATAAGCCGGTTCATAGCACAGCTCACTGCTATCTGTGAACCAATTTTCAAACTTTTGAGGAAAGATAACCCGACGGTCTGGAATGAGGACTGCCAGCAGGCATTTGACACAATAAAGAGGTATTTGCTGAACCCACCTGTGCTAGTGCCACCAACTCCAGGAAGACCACTGATCCTGTACTTGTCAGTGTTGGAAACGTCAATGGGATGTGTCTTGGGGCAGCATGATGAGACTGGTAGAAAAGAAAGGGCAATTTACTATCTGAGTAAAAAATTCACGGAATATGAAGCCAAATACTCACCATTGGAAAAGACTTGCTGTGCTCTAGTATGGGCCACTCAGAGGCTAAGGCATTATTTCCTTAGTCACTCCACACTATTGATATCCCGGATGGACCCGCTGAAGTATTTGTTTGAGAAACCGGCACTGACTGGCAGAACGGCTAAGTGGCAACTACTACTGTCCGAATTTGACCTCACATACATCACCCAGAAGGCAATCAAGGGTCAAGCCATAGCTGATCACCTGGCTGCACATCCTCTGCCAGAATATCAACCCTTGAAGACCAACTTTCCCGATGAGGCGATTATGTACACTGAAGAGGAGGACAGTGAGAGTTCTTGGCAGATGTTCTTTGATGGGGCCGCCAATATGAATGGGAACGGAATAGGGGCAGTCTTGGTTAAACCAGATGGTTCGCACATCCCGATTGCAGTAAAGCTGAGATTCCAGTGCACCAATAACATAGCAGAATATGAAGCATGCATAATTGGATTGCAAGCAGCCATGGATCATGGAGTAGAGGAACTTGACGTATACGGGGATTCGAGTCTTATCATCTTCCAAACAACTGGTGAGTGGAAAACCAAGGATCACAAATTGATCCCCTATCACCAGTATTTGGAAGAAATAAGCACAAATTTCACTCGAATTTCCTTCAACTATATGCCAAGGGCCAAGAATCAGTTTGCGGATGCTCTAGCAACCTTGGCTTCAATGGTCAGCATATCAAAAGGAGTAGACATCAGACCACTGGAAATTGAGGTCCGAGATGAACCGGCTTACTGTCTCGTTCTAGAGGGAGCACCAGAAGAAGAAGCACCATGGTTTCAAGATATCAAGAACTTCTTGAATAATCGGAGTTTGCCAGAAAATGCCACTGCTACTGAGAAGAGGACAATACAGAGATTGGCTGGTCAATTTCTGCTAAGCGGTGGACATGTGTACAAGAGATCGCATAACGACATTCTGCTAAGATGCGTTGCCAAGGCTGAATCGGAAAGGCTGATTGAGACTGTACATGGAGGAGTCTGTGGGCCCCATATGAGTGGACACATGTTGGCGAAGAAGATCCTGAGGCTGGGATACTACTGGACAACCATGGAGCATGATTGCTGTATACATGTCAGGAGGTGCCACCAATGCCAGATATATGCAGATAATAAGCATGCACCCCTAGGTGAGCTGCATAACATGACATCACCCTGGCCCTTCTCTATGTGGGGCATAGATGTCATCGGCATGATCTCCCCTAAGGCATCGAATGGGCACAGATTCATCCTGGTGGCGATTGATTACTTCACTAAATGGGTAGAAGCAGCATCATACGCAAATATCACAAGCAACCATGTGATCAAATTTTTGAAGCACAACATTATTTGTCGCTATGGGCTTCCAAGTGCCATAGTATCAGACAATGCTTCAAATATCAAGAACAAGGACATGAAGAAAATGTGTGAGCAGTTTCAGATCACCCACCATAAGTCAGCTCCATACAGGCCAAAGATGAATGGGGCAGTGGAAGCAGCAAACAAGAATATAAAGAAAATCATTCAAAAGATGGTAATAAGCTACAAGGATTGGCACGAAATGTTGCCACTTGCTCTGCATGCATACAGAACCTCAATCCGGACTTCAACTGGGGCAACCCCGTACTCCCTAGGCTCGGGCCATTCTCTTAGTGCTAAAGAACTTTCCAAGAAGGAAACTTTCCAAGAAGGAAACTTAGTGCTAAAGAAAATCTTACCATTTTTGGAAGATCCTCGTGGTAAGTTCAAGCCCAATTGGGAAGGCCCATATGTCGTCAAGAAAGTCCTGTCAGGGGGTGCACTCATCTTAGCAGAAATGGATGGGTCAGATTTTCCTGAGCCCATTAACTCTGATGCAGTAAAAAGGTATTTTCCTTGAGTGAATATTTCTAGGAAAGGATCCGAGGCCATTTTTCTTTATTTCCTTCAAAAATTTTAATCCCTAGTCTAGCCAAGTTGAGCCGGTTCGTTTCTTTGATAAACCCAAACCGGATTTACAGTCTTAAATTGGGGCAAAACAAATTGGGGCAAAGCCAATTGGGGCAAAGTAAGGAAAGGAAAAGAAAAAGAAAAAGAGAGGAAAAGCAATGGAAATGGCAAATGAAAGCCAAGTGTGAAGAAAGATGCAAAAAAATGCAATTTGGGGAAAAAGGGTTAAATTCATCATGACTATAAGTCCGGTTGACCTATCTCCACGCTGGAAAAATTTTGGGCCTTTAATACCCTTTCTTTCATAAACTGAGCCTAGCCTTTATTTCGTCCTATTTTTAAACCCTCGGTGATCTTAGCTTGTTCATTTAAATATCAGAGTAAGATGGGTGATGACGGAATTCAGAAGCCGGCCCTAGCGAAAACCGTAACTGGCGCTAGGGGCAATATTGGCAAAAAGGCAAAAAGAAAAAAAATAAGAAAAATGAAAGAAAATCAGAGGTTGAGTTGATCATGGAAATCTGAGATTGAAGCAAAATCGGCATGAGCAGAATGGGGCAGTTTTGGCAGTTGGGGATGACTCTAAAGGTCCTAAGATGGACGGTTCTGATCCCTCAGTATTTTCTGGACTACCCTTTTCATTATTTAACCTGGTTTTAATTCCTTTAATTATAGGTGATTAAGTGCATGGACCAAATTTCAAAAAATACAAAAAAAATATAAAAAGGAAAAATTATACTTTTGCCAGTGATGATAAATCAAATACTTTTCATAAAACCTTTGTTTTTACAAGCATCTGAGCATTCTGAGGCCAATAATATAAAAACTTTATTTTGAATTAAATCCTTTGTATTTCCACTATTGGAGTTCAATTTTGTACAAAGGTATGAAAAATGTGCAGGAAATAAAGCTAGTCTCCTAGCCGCTCCTCAAGCTCCCGAATCCGAGCTGCCTGAGCTGCAATGACTTCTAAAGCCCCCTCTGCAGCGGGATCACTCAGGAAGGAAATGACCTCATCTGAAAGGGCCTGCTTAATCCTCATACTCTTAAGGCTGGCCAAAGTAGCCTGGTACTTCTGCCGAATCATACGGACCTCGAAGCAACGGGCCTGCCTCTGCTCCTCCAGCTTCTCTTCCACGGCAATACGGCGTGAGATCTGCTCCTCAAGCTGCCTCTCCAGATAAGCGCCTTGTATCCTGAGCTCCTGGGCCTCCCGCACCCATATCTGCTGAAGCCGCTTATGAGAAGCCCGCTCAGACTCTAGAATGTCCTCATAAGTAGGAGCCAAGACTACAGGAGGATCTTCGGGTACCGGGGCCTGAGTCTGTATCTGTTCCTTGATCCAGAAGAGATAATCCTTCACATGGGCTTCTGAGAAGACTGGACCATGCATAAAGCGGACATAAGACCACTCCTTCATCAACCAGGCATTCAGCTTCATAGAAAGGGGCCCAAGACGATCCTCATATCCACATGGGATAATAATCCCCTGGGTCGCACGGAACTGACGAAGGACCCGCAGAGGAAGATAAAGCACTGCATGCCTCAGGCCAGCCAGAATCAGAAAGTTGCGGTCTCGGAAGCTAATCACTGTCTCCGCATTGGGCTGATAAGTGCCAGGCCATCTCACCTGGTCCTCCTGAAGTGAGCCCAAGAAAGTAAACCAGCCCTGTTTGCCCCCTGGAATATCGGGGCACCCCCTGTTGCTCATCAAGAGAGGGACTTTCAGACTCGGGAAGAAGTGTCGATTGATCTCTTCAATCTGGCTCAAATGATCAAGTAGCCAAAGCTGCAAAGGAAGAGAGATGTGTCAGCACATTGTATAAAAAATAAAAAAAAGCAAAAAAAAAAAAAAAAAAGAGGCAAAAAGAAAGAAAAAAAAAAGAAAGAAGAAAAAAAGAAAGAAAAAAAAAAGAAAAGGAAAAGGAAAGAGCAAAATTGTGCTACAATTTCTATTTTCTCAAAAATCCTATTCTTGTCTCGAAATCCACCTCACAGCCACGAGAGCTCTGTGGAATTTGGGACAACTTTGGGAAATGTGCCTGGTCAAAAGGATGATATCCACTCAATTTTCAACTTGGTTTGATAAAAAATCAGTTTTTCAAAAAATCCTATTTTTGGGCTTAAAATCCACTTCACAGCCACAAAGGGCTCAGTGGAATTTAAGAACTCTTGGAGAGATGCCCCCTTAAAGTGAGGGCTTTTTGGCAAATCTCCACTCAAAAATGGTTTTCTACAGAAATTGAATTAAACCGAGCAAATCATGCTCAAGGGAATGCAATTTGGGCTTGTCTACTCTTTGCAGCTCACTGCTTCACAGCTCCAACAAAGAGGGGCAGTTGTAGA
Source organism: Buxus sempervirens (assembly GCA_947561395.2). NCBI lineage: Eukaryota > Viridiplantae > Streptophyta > Magnoliopsida > Buxales > Buxaceae > Buxus > Buxus sempervirens. The sequence continues at coordinate 40,901,700 of OX387186.1, forward strand.
CACCCCAAATTGCACAAACAATCATCAAAAATCATTATCTCCTGGAAAGCCAGCACAGAATTTGAAGAAAATAGACTTTTACCTGTATCCGGATTGAGTATCCGGATACAAGTACCTTTTTCCGTATCCGGATAGTCATACCGGATACGTGTGAGCCTTAGCGTATCCGGTACCATGTACCGGATACCTTAAGGCCCTTTGTTATCCGGTCTGACATACCGGATACCTTAAGTTTGCTCAAAATTAGGGTTTTCCGAGAGCTTTTCACTTTTACCATCATGTCCCTCATTAAATGAGGGGAAATCGCGGAAATAACCTTAGGGTTTAGGTTGGAGGGGTTCTAGACATTAAGTTGTGTCTACCAATGACCTTAGCCCTTGCCTATAAATAGGAGCCTCCTCCTTGAGCAAATGGCACACAACTCTTGTTTTGAATTCTCGCAAAGAAGAACTCCAAGAGAAGAAGAAAACCGCTGTGGAATCGCCTCCAGCACTCAGGTAAGCCTCAACTTTTCTTTTTATTTTCTGTCTTTACATTCCTAGATCTAGATCTCTTCTTCTACCTTTCTGTAGTGTAAAGCCTTGTTTGTATGTGTGGAAATCCTTCCCCGGCTCAAAGTATCTCAAGACTCCCCTAGCCGTAAAACGTGAAGGCGGATCTAGGAGAAACGAGACTGGGGATTGACCCTAGTGCTAGAACCTATGTAGCATAAGGCCTTTTTGATTGATTGTAAACCGTTCCATATTCAAAGTACCCTTGATTATCTTAAAGAGAACAGAGGGAAACGATAATGGAACGGAACCCTAGGCTATGCTAGAACCTATTTTGTTGAATCTATATGCATGTTATATTGATCTTGTTTGTTTTTTTACACTTGCACATACATATCACTATTTCGGCAGGATAGGTTCATATTTGGGGTTTATTGCATTTATTGTGATAAAACTCAAATAAATGGCCTCAATCAAATTCTGGAGTGTTTTTAAATGTTTTTCAAAGGTTTTGGATTCATCTCACACGAATCACACACTTTTTGTCAATTTTTGGATTTGGTTTTCCTCAAAAGTGGCTTAGCTTGACAGCACCTGTACCCTTACTTCGGACGCCCATAACTTCATCATCCGGATGAATTTTGGGGTGATTCCAGAACCATGGGAAAGGTGAGGCTGTCTAGTTTATGTCCACCAAATTTTATGAATTTCTATCTAGCCGATTTTTGACACCTCTCTGTCGAAGTTAAGTGGACAGTTCAGGTCCAAGTACAGAACTTGTCACTTCGACGGACCGCCATGTGTTCGTTTTAAGTCCGATTCAAGTGAGTTTTATTTCTGAGTACTCCTTTATGAGTCTATTTTCAAATCCAGTTGGTTTCATAATTTTTGGATTCCATTTGAATTATTGGTAGCCGATTTAATCAGAACTGCTCATTTGCACTTTTCTGGGTAAATCTGTGATCTTCGGGGCCTGTTCGGGAGACCACCCAAGGCACACCCGAAGGGATTTTTGTATGAGGCTAGTTTCTGTTGTAAGATGGCCATACAGACTTCAATCACACCAAATTTCATGGATTTCTATGTAGTGAATTTTTCTAGACAATTTTCCAAAGTTGCCCACTTACCACTTTTAAAAATCCCCAACAGCAACTTCAAAGGAGCATAACTCCTAGATTTTTCATCGGAATGAAGTGAAATTTTGTATGAGACTCTTATTTACCCTAGTCTTTCAAATGGATTTGGTTGGGTTCATTTTAGAATTGGATTTGAATGATTTTAAGGCAAATGGCGTACTTTTTACCAAAATTCCCGGATTTGCCTCAACTTGGTTTTGGCCACTTTTACTTTGATTTCCATCTTTTGAGATATTCCAGAAGTGATATTGACATAAGAGAGGATCTAAAATCCATTTAGATCTTCATGTGAAAATATCATACATTGTTCCTTTTTCAAGGCTTTTTCATGATTTTTAGCAAGCTTCTTATTTTCTTTTTAGCATGAACATGCACTTGGCAACCACTTCGTGTGGATGAATGGGGGTGCCTAACACCTTCCCCCGTTCATAATCTAATCCCCTTACCCATCTCTGGATTTGATTTTCAAGTAGGGTTATTTTTATCCTAGAATTTGTCTTTTGGCTATGTTTGCCTACTTTTGAATCTTTGGTGTCCATTCTCACCCCAAAATCATGAATGGTGGTGACTCTCCCAATTTTTGCGTTGAGCCCGTGTGTTGACGGAGGGATGATCACTCCGGTGATTTTTTCCCATGTCTCACAGTGACGCTCGAGCGACTATTCTAGCGAGTGTTTTAACAAAAGAACTCGAGAGCAAATATTTGGCCGCTCGAAGTAGATTCGAGCGCCTCTACCAGATTTCCCAAATTTTGAGTTTTGAACCCAGATTGAACTACCACTTGTTTTCCTTCAAATCCAACCCATGTATAAGTGAGAGTTTGGTGTTTAGGAGGTGTTCCAACTGGATTTATCACGAAATTCCAAATATTAAAGATTTTGGGTACGTTTAGCTAGAATAGGTCTCATAGAGGAAGTAGTGTTCCAAATTTTTATAGAAGTGGGATAAATTGATTCCACCACTTCAAATACCTTCCAAATAACCTATGAAAGCTGAATACAAGGACCGAACCCAAATTGCATAAGTTTCAAAAGGGTCGAAGCATAGATTGCCAAGTTGGGTCATGAAATGTAAGAAAGGTTCTAAAAATGCGATTCTTGCCCAAATTGAACCACCAAGTCTTTGTATTCAAATCCAACCTACGTATAAGCGAGAATTACTTGTCTAGGAATTATCCCAACTGGAAGTATCTCGAAATTCCAATTAACAATGACTTTGGGTATGTGTCACCAACGGAGATCTTACAAAGAGTTTTTGTCCCAAATTACTATAGAATTAGGATAACTTGTTTCCACCACTTCGAGCACCTTTTAATTAACCTTTAGAAATAGAAATCAAGAACCAAGACCAAGTTATACAAGTATCTAAGAACTAAGGCATAGGTTGCCCAAATGAGTCCTGGAAAGTGGAATCTCTAGTAAAGCCAACCCTTTACCATTGATCTTTATAGTGAGTACACCCCACTAAATATGATAGGCTTCAACCTGGAATTGGCACAAGACATGGAGGGCATTAGCCCGTACTTAATTACGAGATAGGAAGGGCATTGGCCCGTTACTTGTAATATGAGATGGAAAGGGCTGTGGCCCATGGATAACAATAATTCAATAAATGAAGGGGCAGTGGCCCCATGGCATTGGTATATGTACATTGAGAAGAGGACAGGGGCCCATGGTTATTGATAGTGAATGTAGGGCAGTGGCCCAAGAATGACTCGGGTAAGGCCATAGGCTACCCTTGAGATCTGGCATGCCTGAGTGCATGACCCACCTAATATTGGAAGTAACCTTACTATTGCCCATGTTATATAAATAGGATTGTTATACATATGCTCCATGGCCAAGTGCCATTGTTACTACCAAAGTTATACAGTATCTTTCCGGCACCATGTGTAATCGGTAGCCAATGCCCATTTGCTATGTGTAATCAGTAGTGGATGGATATGTTATTCCGGCACCATGTGTAATCGGTAGCCGATGCCCATTTGCTATGTGTAATCAGTAATTGATAAGTATCTTTCCGGCACCATGTGTAATCGGTAGCCGATGCCCATTTGCTATGTGTAATCAGCAATTGATAAGTATCTTTCCGGCACCATGTGTAATCAGTAGCCGATGCCCATTCGCTATGTATAATCAGCAATGGACGGATATGTTATTCTGGCACCATGTGTAATCAGTAGTCGATGCCCATTGGCTATGTGTAATCAGCAATGCATGTGTACTAAATGCCTAGCCACCATGTGTAATTGGTGAAGCTAGATGGATGTGTGTTGATGTTAATGTATTGGTTATATTGTAATACCCCTTCACTTACTTTTGGGGTAATCATCTATGGATATTTATACGATATGTGTAACCGGAGTACTAGATGCCTACGTCATGAGTAATCGGCATAGATGCCTAGCTACCGCGTGTAATCGATGATGCTAGATGAGAATTTGAGTAGTATAACAACTAGACCTCTTATATAACCATTGATGAGATTGGATGAATGATTGTGGTAAATGCATTAATTGTATGCTGACGCACAAGCATGCACCAACTTGTATGGCACTAAACTGTGTTAAATTGGTTTATGCTCTTAACTAGCCGCATGTCATGATTTAATCGATTGATATATGCATAAACTATGTTTTCTCGTGCATGCATATGTTGCTTACTGAGACACCCGTCTCACAGTTGCTTTACTTCTTATTTTTCAGATCCATCGACGTCCGGTGTGAAGGACGGGGCTGGGAATAAAGGCAAAGAGAAAGCCTTTGGGTATTGAGAGGCAGATCTCCATAGGCCTTAGGATTTTATTTTAGTTGATCATGTATCGTTTCTTTTGACTTGTACACCGTACTTTTGAGAGGAGTGATATAGACACCTATCATTTTGAAATCAACTCGTGTCTTATTACGTTTCTTATACATATAAACACACTTGATATGCACATGTATGAACTACTTTATCACTTGCACTTGTTAGGAAAAAGTTTTAAATTCCTTCGTATTTTTACAAGTAATTGGCCCACTTGCCACAGTCTGGGGCGGGTCGTGCCTTGGAGGGGCAGACTTGGTTCCGGCTCATGACAAAAAGCCATGAGAACATGTTTCAAAAAATTCCAATTAAGCTTATCATAAGCTTTTGGAAAATCCAACTTTAAAGCATATATTCCCTGCTAGCCACCATTTTTTGCTTTTGATTTTTTAAATTTTTTTGTTTTCCAAAAAAGTAAAGCAACTCATGGTTAGGCAAAATATTATCCCTAATAGAACGACCAGGAACGAAGTCAAATTGATTAGGAGAGATACAAACTGCAAGATAAGGTCTTATACGATTAACCAGGAGTTTTGAGATAATTTTATAAACAAAATTGCATAAACTTATAGGACGAAACTCCGAAATCTTACGCGGTTTCAAAACTTTAGGAAACAGGGAAATATAAGTATGATTGAGGTTTGAAGGCATGATACCAGTATCAAAAAAGGATTGCACTACAGCCATAGTGTCAGAGCCAACTATGTCCCAGAATTTCTGAAAGAAAATGCCTTGGTAGCCATCTGGTCCTGGAGCTTTAAAAGCTCCCATTTCAGTCACAGTCTTCCAAATTACTTCATGGGTAGGGATGCGACCTAACTCTTCCGATTGCTCTGTAGAAATGACCTGCGTAATAAGACCAAGGAGCTCAATGTTAGTAAACTGAGGCACATATTTATACAAATCTTTAAAATAGTTGGTTACGACTGATTGGAGCTCATCCTTTGACTGTGTCTCCACTCCATCTTCACACAGAAGAGAATGAATAAAATTAAGCTACCGGTGGATAAGGGTGGACTTGTGAAAAAAGGAGGTGTTTTGATCTCCATCTTGGAGCCATTTTATTTTGGATTTTTGAAACCACAAGGTTTCAGCTTGCTATAGGAGGTTAGCATAGGCCCTACGAATTTGGCGTTCCTCACTTTCCAGATTTACCGAAGAGCATAAGCCAATTGATCTTGGACATTTATGAGTTCGAAAAGAATCCGTGGCTTTTTGGAGAAAATGTTTCCCAGATCCTCTCTGTTCCATTGCCTCAATTCAGATGTGAGGTGAGACATCTTGACATTAAAAGTACGGTTTGGTCCCTCCCCACTGTAGACTCTAACATCAAACCAAGCTTTCCAGATGTTGTCATGACGAAACGGTCGAGTCCCTCTCCTATTTTCATGTAGCAATTCCATTATCATGACTGCATGATCGGAGGCAAAAATAGGTTGAGAAAAAAGCAGAGAGTGAGGGAAAAAGTAAAAACAATTTATGGATAAAAAACATCGATCAACCCTTTCTGATATTTGCCGCAATCCTTGTTGTCCATTGCACCACGTGAAACGAGGTCCTTTTTGACAGACTTCTGAAAGGTTGCAATTGTTGATCATCGCTTGGAAGGATAGGACTTGTCTCGCTTGGAAGGATAGGACTTGTCTTTTATGGAGCGCATTCCCCTCTCTTTTTCTAATTGATCGAGCATGGCATTAAAATCACCAAGAAGCATCCGCGGCTTGTGAAAAGTAGTAGATAACTCTTCAATATAGCGCCATTGAACAAATTGAGTCTCCACTTTGGTACTACCATGCACAAAAATGATACACCATGTTTGACCTTTGTGGGACACTTGCAAAGCTACAAACCATTCATCATAGTCAATAACATCAATACAAAAACCAGGACACCACATAATTAAATAACCTTCCCTACGGTTTATAGCAGGAATAGCAAAATGATTGGAACCAAAACAATTCCTAAATGCAATTTTTTCTGCAAGTTCTTTTGAGCAAATGTTTCAGAAGTAAAAAAAAAGACTAGGGCTCCATTTGTTTTGATGTAAAATCTAATGCAGAAAATGTTTTCAGCGGAAAATGGGGTTTTCCACGTGTTTGTTTCCGTGTAAAATATAATACAGTGTAAAATTATTTTCCTAAAAAATAGCTATTTTCCTGAAAATGAGTTACCATTGAAAATCCCGTATGTCATTTTCCAGAAAATGGCATACCATTTAAATGTAAGGGTGCAACTCGAGTCAATTTGATTTAATTTGGTTTGAGGCCAACCCAATACCAAAGCAAAAATATTTATAGTCGAACCAAACAGAACCAAAAATAAATAAGAATACCAAAACCAAAACCTAACCGAACCGAATTCCATGAAATCAATTCCGTTCAGTTTGGTTCAGGTTAGTCCAATGCATGCTTGTGCCCGAATGGAACCGAATTGAAAACCGAACCGAAAATAAATAAGAAAACCAAAACCCAAACTGAACCGAACTGAATTCCATAAAATCAATTCTATTTGGTTTGGTTCAGGTTAAACCAACACATGCTTGTGCTCAAACAAGGATATTGTTTGTAATATCCTCAAAGTTTAAAGGTAAACTTTCAAATTTAATATATATTCTATTATATATATAATATTGGGTATTATATATATAATATATTAGGTTGGTTCAGTTCGGTTTAGGCAAATATATGAATTCAGTTCAGTTTCAATTTGGTTCTATTTAATCGAGCATCCAACCCAAAACCAAACCGACTTGGTTCGGTTTAGAATTTTTGGACCGAAACTAAACCGAACAACTATCCACGCTGAACCAAAGTTGGTTTGGGTCGGTTTTTGGGTTCAGTTTGAACCAGACAGAGTTGCTCCCCTATTTAAATGTATATTTTTTGTTAAGTTTTTCTTTATTATTTTCATTTATTCCAAACATAAGAAAATGAAAAATTCTCATTTTCAACTCTATTTTCCAATGTCCATCCAAACAGTTGAAAAACTTTGATTTTCCTGAAAATATTTTCCGACATAAATATGTTCGAAAAGAAAACGTTTTACACCAAAACAAACAGAGCCTAGGTGCATGGATCAAAATCTGGTCTTTCAAGTACTGCTAAGTCACGGTGCGACCAACACCATGACTGTTCTAGAATAGGACTTTCATGGAGGATGATCCAAAGGCGGGATCCCTGGTTCGCAAGACACTTCTTCCACAATTAGTGTAACGCCCCAGATCCGGGTTACGTGAAATAACTGTAACTCGTATCTAAAGGTTAACTATAATTCACAGGATCTAATCAGAGTATAAGAAATATGAAATTTATGATTAATAAAATCCAAATACATGATATCAAAAGTTCATTAATCCCAATCACCATCCAATATTTAAGTAAAAGAATGAATGAAGTACAACTCACAATGTCCAAAATGTAATCTAAACAACTAAAATAAAATCTCTACTCCACGTAGAAATCCTCCTCACAATACTCCGGATAGTCTACCGGAATATCAGTCCCCACTGTATCGTCCTCACCGAGATCTGAAATCAAAACAAAACAGTGAGATACGACTATCTCAGCAAGTAGCAATGCATGCACAAAATACAGTTATAACAGTTCCAAAACATACATAGGTTATAAACGGTAAAATTTACGGTTAACCTCGGTTAATCTGTCTAATCTCGAAAACATTGTCATTCATAAACCTTGTCCAAATCAGATTCGGAAAACATTATATATTGGGATTCATGAAGTTTGTCTATTTTGTGTGGCTAAGTACTAGTATTCCAAACAATCTAGTTGAAATACTGCAACAGCTCAAGAAATCCAATTCATCACCCTCATGGCAGAAATACTCGTGTGACATCACCCTCATGGTGGAAAGGGAGTTGTTGCAGCACTTCCCTCATGGAAGGCCTCTCCATCATGGAAGAAATGCACTAAGGAACCCTAGACTTATGTCCAACCCAAATATACAAATTCCACTTACAACTAGACTGTGGATACACACTAAGTCTCGCCCTATTACTTTGGCAAAAGTTATCATTAACTGTGAAATTTTACATAAAACCATGCTTTTAGTAATTGAAGCCATTTTACAATTACCATTAACACATTTAGTTACCAATAGTCACTAAATTCATTCAACAGTAAAATATTATAGCAATAGACATATATAGTGGAAATGCTTGCACTTTAACCATAAATATCAATAAGAAGTCAAATCTTGACTTTCAGGTCATAACAGTATTTCAGAAAATTCAGAAGTGGGAAAAGAATTTAAATCTCTCAATAAAAGCCTTATGTTCCTTAGAATTAAAATGTTCTCAACATTCTTCCCTCTTGCTAATCCACTAAGTGCAAAATTTCAGGTTTTTATCTTCTTCACTCTATTCCTAATATAAAACTCTTCTTACACTTTATTGTCAAAATAAATTTTTATAGATTATCACGGCTCATTGAATCTCAAATATTCTTTGAATAAAACAGATGGAGTGGTATTATAAACTATAACATGAAAGTCTGCTCCAAATAGTCACAATTCCATATTGCACAGAAATTTCAATTTACATCTACAATTTTAACCTACCATACTTCTCTAACCCAAAATGATAATCAGGTATTTTCCACAATCAGCATCCAACACTTTGATATTAAAATAAGAACTAGCTCAAGAGTGCACAAATAGAATTTCCCGAACACTATACTTGCATTCACTATCATTAAACTCAACATGACTTCCAAATCTGATTTATCCCCTAATGAAAATCCTAATTTTATTTCACCAAAATTTTCCTATGATTACTGGAGTGCTAAACAACTTTGATCAATTCATTTAAACATGGTTTGAATGCTAGAATATGCCCATGTAAACAAAACTGGAACTGCCGCACCATATACTTCAAATTGTGCTTGGCGCCAGGTTAGAACCCCTCTAAAAACAAGCTGGCGCTAACCTCTTTTGAGGTTAGCGCCCCTTAGTGCCAGGTTAGCGCCAAGGAGATTTTTCTCCAACAGTTTATCCAACTTGCATAATTTACACAATCTCATGGACTGAACCCATTTCCATCTTCTAATCATTTTTAATACATCACTTAGGATCTAAATAACTCAAGTAAACCCTTTCGAATTTCATCTAACCTGTTTTAATATCTATCAAAAATCTAACGCACAACTTGAACAGAACATGTGATTTTTCGTCCAACAAAATTCTAGCAATTTATATGGTCTAAAAACCACAAGAAAACATGCATTTTGAAGGTGCTAACTTGCCTGTTTGCTAGAATCCAACTTCAACAAAGACAGAGATGTCGATCAAATATTCTCCAGCACTCAGAAATTCTCCAATGAACTGGACTTTCTGTAGAGAGTTTCCAAACTTAAATCCTAACACTTGATCCATACTTCTACCAACATCTAAATAAAATTGAACCACTTTAGTCTAAAGCTAATAATGAAATATCTCACTTGTACTAAATCGAGCTTGGACGACTTGGTGATCTCAAAAAATCAGTCGCACCACCTCCTGGTAACAGAGGTCTCTATAGTCTTCCAAAACCTCAAATCGAATCACTGTAGACACACCAAAATTGCACGATTTTTGATAAATCTTGAAGGAGAGAAATATTTTATTGGAATTTTCAATTCTTTGCATTGGGTTTGAGATCCTTAACCCATTTGAATCCAAAACTGCAAAGGAAAAAGCCCGAATTCAATCTTTTGTGCAAAGTAAAACTTTTTCCGGTTGAATTTTGTTGACTTTTGACCCCAGAAAATGAAATATTTTTCTAAGCAAGATTTCAAGATAATTTTTCCCGGTAATCAAGTTTTTAGCAATGTTATTGCATAAATGAATTTTTTGAGATTTTAAATCTTGACGAATACCTTGGTATTAACATATTGAATCTTTTTACCGGACCTGAAAAATCGGAATTTAGCCTTGAATTGGAAAGTTGACTTTTTATTCACTTGGAATTTGGGCCTGGAACTATTTTTAATGGATTCAAATTTGGGGGGGGGGGGGGGGGGGGGTGTTTGCTTATTTACATGTAATATCTTAATTAAATGGAGATTATAAATATAAGTACATTTACTTAAACGATATTACATGTAAATAAGTATTGCCTGTGCAGGCAAGGGTCAATGCCATGTAGAAGCTGTGCAGAGAAGCTTTTTTTTTTTTGTATCCGACATATACATTTACTTAAACGATATTACATGTAAATAAGTATTGCCTGTGCAGGCAAGGGTCAATGCCATGTAGAAGCTGTGCAGAGAAGCTTTTTTTTTGTATCCGACATTATATGTCGGATACAAGCCTTTTTCTTCGTATCCGACATTATACGTCGGATACAAGCCTTTTGCTTTGTATCCGAAATTTTTTGTCGAATACAAAGATTTTTGTTTGTATCCGACAACTCATGTCGAATACAAGTGTTTTACTCAAAATTAGGGAATTCCAAAAGTTTTCACTTTTTACTGTCTTATCCCTGTCTAAGATGTGAGAATTCTCGAAAATAGCCTTAGGATTAAGTGGAGGGATTCTAGACACATCCTTGTGTCTACCATTAGGGTTCCCCTTTGCCCTAGTCTTTGCCTATAAATAGGAGGCCCCTCCTCAAGCAAATGGCCAAAAGATTGGAGATTGAAGAGCTACAAGTGAAGAAGGGAACCGTTACTACATTGCTCCCAGGAATCCAGGTAAGCATGGAACCCTCTTTATTTTTGTCTTTAAATTCTAGGGTTAGTCTCCTCTTCTCCCTTTCTTTAGAATAAGGCCTGATTGTGATTGAAACCCCATTCCCTACTCAAAGTATCTCAAGACTATCTCTAGCCGTAAAACGTGAAGAGAAAGCTAGGGGAAACAAGAATGGGAATGGAACCTAGTGATAGAACCCCCATTTGATTGGTATATATTTGAATGCTATATGTTGTAATGTGTTGATTAATCTTATGATTTTGGTTTCGTTTTCTGGAGAGAATACCATGGTCCATGTTTTTTATAGCATTGGATCTCCATTCTCTCCTAAAACATGATTTTTTTACTCATGTACACATAGTACTTGTTTTGTTGAAATAGGCTTGTATTTTGGATCTATCGTGTTCATTATGATAGATCTAAGACAAATGGCCTTAAATCAATCTTTCGATAATCCTTGAATGGATTTCATGCAATCCTACCATTGAGAGGAGGTTTTCATAACCTAATCTCTCAAGTTGGGATTTTTGTTCCAATACGGGTACATCCGATTCATATTCTTTAATCCATAGGATTCGTGAATCGGATCTTTACCCAAGATGTTCCTTAAGTGTTTTCTAACTGTTCTAGATGATTTTCAAGTAATCCCCTTTGAGAGGAGGCTTTCATAACCTAATATCTCAAATAGGGATTTTTGTCTCATTACGGGCCTATTCGAATTATTATCTTAATCAATGAGATTGATGAACTGATTCCTTGCCCGAAATTGTTCTTGGACATTTCTTAATGTTTTCCAATGAATACAAGCAAGTTCATTTTGGAATAGAGAAGACCTCATGGTCTAATCTCTTCGTTTTGGGAATTTTTGCCTTGTTTTGGGTATTTTGGCACTTTCTCTCCAAGCAATGAGATTTTTGAGCCAAATTCGTGCCCTGCATCTTTCTGGGGGTTTTCCCATTTCTTTCAAATGATTTTGATTTGGATTGCACACATTTGCTCGCTATTTTAGGTTAATTTTTACCTAGAGTTTTCGAGACAGGACAACACCTGTACCCTGTCTTGGAACACTCATAACTTCGTCCTCCGGATGAATTTTGGAGTGATTCTAAAGACATGTGATGGGTGGGACTGTCTAGTTTAAGTCTGTAAAATTTCATCAATTTCTATGAAGTGGATTTTTTATACCACTTGATCAAAGTTGACAGGTCAGTTTAGGCTAGATTGCTGAACCTGTCACTTTGACTGAGCACCATTTGCACATTTTAAGTCCAATTTAAGTGATTTTTATTTCTGTGTTTTTCTTTGTGAGTCTACTTTCAAATCCAATTGGTTTCAAGACTTTTTAATTTCATTTGTGTCTTGTGTGCTCGATTGACTCAGAACTGCTCAATAGCAGAATTCTGGGCTAATTTGTGATCCTCTAGGCATGTTCGGGAAGTCACACAAGTCACATTTGAATGGAGTTTTGCGTGAGGCCTATTTTATGTGAAAGATGGTACCTCATACTTTATTCATACAAGTTTTCAAAGATTTATATGAAGCCAATCTCCACAAATAGGTTTTCAAAGTTTCCCACTTGTCACTTTTGTCAAATTATAACAGTAGATTTCCAACAAGCATATCTTTGATATTTTTAGTCGAATTTAATTGAAAATTTACTTAAGCCTCCTATTTACCGTAATCTTTCAAATGGAATTGGCCTCGTTCAATTTAAATTTGATTTGAATGGTTGTTGGTCGGATGGCTCCGTCTTTTACTAAATTTTCCGGATTGGTTCCAACTTGCTTGTATTCAAATTTTATTTTGATTTGCAATTAATGGTGATGTCCTAGAAGTGATAATTCCATAAAGAGGGTCTAAAATTCATTGGATTTCTCATGTGGAGGGATCATACATGTGTTTAATTCTTTTCAAGCCTTTTTGATTATTTTAATTAGCAAGCTTTCTTTATTTTGAGCATGAATAATACTTGGCAACCACCTTGTGTGAATGAATGGGAGTGCCTAACACTTTCCCCTATTCCTTACCCATCTCTGGTTTATTTTAAAATAGAGTTATTTTTACTCTAATTTTTGCTTTTTCATTTGATTTGATGATTTTGGTATCCATTCACACCTAAAAGGAATGGTGGCGACTCCTCCCTCTTTCTTGAGCCCGTGTGATGATAGGGAATCACTTTGGTTGATTTTTCCATGTCTCACAATCACCCAATCTCACTTCTAAGAGTTAGAATCCCTCCACTCTAGATCTTATATCTAGTTTTCTGCTGTTGAAGTTTTCTCCGAAAGTGAACAGTCGAACCGTTCTGAACACTCAGAGACAATATGTTCTTACGTTAGACAAACTCTTTAACTCCTTCATGATCCACCGATATGCAACTCCATCAAAACTCCTTACACCTACAGTCCATCACCCTTAATTAGCTAAATAAGTCATTCCTACAATCTTAATAGCACCACTTAATTTTTTTTAATTAATAAAGTTTCTGAATAATATTTTAGAACTATAGGAATTTATGTACTCTTACTTACTCTTAATTTTACATAAGTCTGATTTTTATGAAATTCCCAAATTGCCCTTGCATGGCCTTCACTTGAAAAACCACCAAGATAAATTAATAAATTTTATTAAGTATTTCTCCAAATATAAATACCAAAAATTCGGGGTTTTCCAATTAGCTTTCTTTTCTTCTTTGTAATGGAAAACTCCCCTTGAGCTCTCCCATCCGGATCCTTTTCCACTGTAACATAGGTCTAATCTTTCTTCCCTCTCCAACCTCTACGAGGTTGAGCCTTTGTACTTGATGGAGAGCTTATCTCAGAAATGCTTGAGTGCGGAGAAGCTGACAGTCGAACCCTCTGGATCAAATCTTGTTCCTGGTATGACTGAGAGAAGAAGTGTAAGACCCCGAATTTTCCTAAATATAAAAGTAAATTAATAATAAATATTATTGAGAGTTTTAATTGATAGAAATATTTTATTAATGTAGGTGATATCATAATTAGTGGAGATCTAGAGTTGGGAGCAGATCCGACCGTCTGATCGTGGAATATCATGGTAAGATCAATATTTTAATCCTATTGTATTTTGATTGGGCAATGTGTATAGGAATTGATGCATATGCGTTGCATGGGATAATAGGTATATAAATATAGAATATTAGCCCTAGGAGAATACGCTGGTATTCTCTTCGTATTCTTTTTGTTTGCTGAGTATTCGACAGCCGCAGAATACAGAAGTCGCATGACCGAAGAAGAAGAAGAAGGGAGGACCTTAGTCTTGGGGTCTTCATCATCTAGAAAGTGTCCTGCATCTGTGAACACTGTTGGTTAGAGGAAGAAGAGGAGGAACAATCAAACAGAGGTAGGCAGCACTGTTTTATTAAGCGTTTTGTGTTCTCGTACATGTTTAATCTCTATTGCATGTTTTAGTGTTGTATATACATGTATTTAGATTGATATCAAACTTATAATTATGTTAGAATCATCTTGGATATGAAAAATCGGATTTTTAAACACTATATGTTCGTTTTTGGGAGACCGCCGAGCTTACTGTGCTCAGCGAACCTCGACACTCCCAAGTGCTCATTGAAATATGTTGACCGCCCAAGACCGCTTACTGACTTATCATCGACACTCTATTTTGAACTACCGCTTACCTTAGACCGCCTAAGCGATCCTGAGCGCTCTAACCAGAAAATGCAATTTTTTGTATTTTTAACCCCTGATTCAATTCTGAACCATTTTTAACAAATTTTAACCAATGATTAAGATGTTTTAAGACCAAAATAAATTACCAATTACTTGTTTTACAAAAGAATAAAAATAGGGAGGTATTTAGGGTAATTAGTGGCCAAGCTTTGTAAATAACAAGAAAACCTAAGTTTTGGAAGAACTAAACTTATAAACTTGGAGATAATTAACTAATAGACATGTAAATTTATATTGTTAACCAGAATATGATATACAGGATTTCCAGATCAGATTTTGAACCCAGTTAACCCAATAATGAAAGAAATTACAGAGTTAACCATTATATGCCGCTAGGCACTAATAACATACAGAAATATTAGTCCTTAAGGATTGTTGGTGTCTAGTGGGCATAGCTGGTTATGGATCCATAGTTTTGGCTAGATAGCTAAGGGATATTTCATTTGGGTTAAGTTACTCCCTAGTGCGAACGCGGTTCCTTTGCAAGTTGGTTTGCTCTAGAGAGTCCCATGTCTAGAAGGACACCCCAGTGCTCTGCTGGTTATTCCCTGTACATGTGGATAAGCGACCATCTCCATGTATTGATTTCAGTGCTACATGCTGGTGGTTCATGCCAACTCGGTTGAGTCATGTGCAATAAGTCGATGACTACGGCTCTTATCTAAGGTGATGTCCACGGGTTTAAGTATCATTAGTAGCGTCGCCTATAAGCCGCACGGTGGTATAGCATATGGTTGAGAGTCATATCAAACGTGTATCTTTCTTTGTGAGTCCTACAATGATATTGAGATCACAAATACTTACTTCTGATATTGTTCACATGCTGGACGCATGTATTGGATGCTATGGTTAGATGTGACTGTTTAGTACATCCCGGTTTTTATATTGGATTCTATTATTAATTTCTGAATCATGATCTTGATATACTTTATACTGTGCATTAATACTTAAACTGTTTTACATGCTAATTTGTATTCCATGATCGATATGAATGTTTATATGAGCCTGTTTACTCGAGACTGCTTATTTGAGCATGAACATCTATTTTAATGATTATGAACTGTTTTATAGCATGCATGTGTTGTCTACTAAGATATTCGTATCTCACCCTACTTCTTTATCTTATTTTTCAGCTGATACGTGAGAGGGGGATCATAGTGGTGATTTCCAAGGTGATCTTGTTGACTATTCGCCGGAGGAGTATTATTATCCTGATTTGATTTGAGATTGAGGAAAGATGATTGATGAGACTTTAGACAGTTTATTTTATTTATTCGGTTTTGATGTATCTGAGAGATTGAGTGATTAGAACCTTTTAATTATTACCAGACTTAAATGGTTATATGGATTGGATGGTTTATTTGACTTCTTTTTATGAAGATGTTGGACTACACTTTGGCACATTAATGTTTCCACACTCTGATAGTTTATGAATAAATGATTTACTTAATTCTTCGGTCTGGTTAATTGTTGATGAATATTTGATATGAGCTAGTAGCATCTCGAATTCGGTTGTTGAGCTAGATTCGGGGTTGTTATAGTAGCGAACCGGATTCGGGTCAAGTTCCGGTTTTCATTGACCCGGGTTTGGGGCGTTACAAGAAGTCTGTTAGAAGGAAATTAAGCACCAGGCCTTCACCTGACTGTCGTGGGTTATGTGAGGCCGCTAAAGTAAAAGATTGGACTAGGTCTATCGTCTTCCACGGCCCATGATCGAGCTTTTGGTGAGGTACAGGCAATTGAGGAGGAGAGATGGGTCCCAAAGGCCCTTCCGTCAAATCCATATCCTTTACATGGGCTTCAGTTTGCAAGTCTTGGCCTCATTGAAAAACCGGAGCATGTGAACTACAGGGGGAGGCCCATGGGCCTTTTCCATAGCTAGGACCCCATCCGATAATGCCCATTCCCCATGAGTCAAGCCATTCGAGTCATTTGACTCAGGAGAAATGGTTAACTCAACTGAGTTAAACGATTTCTGACTCATCTTGTTCCTTTGCAACTCAACCGAGGCTTGGATGGACGGGAGTCTATGGCGTCAACTTTCTATCCTATTCAGTGTGGAATAGCTCGACGTAGAGGCCGAAGATGGCAGGACCAAAACCATTCCTAAAGAAATATTTGCGCACACATTCAAAGTATGCCCAACAAACCTATGCGCACCCGATTTCGGTCGCACGACGAGGCGCACGCAAAACGATGCGTGCCTCGGGATTTGTTTGGAGTCGCCACTACCTGATGGGGTGCAGGCAGACACCTGGGTGCCTAAGTTTTTCTATTAGGGCTTGGTCTGCGGCTTGAGATTCTAAGTAGGTTCTCGGTTGCGGTCTGAGGAAGTCCGTAGACACCCCAGTCCACCCCGTCAAGTGACGGGTCCCATAAGTTTCCTTGGTTTGAGTCAACTCAGTTGGTCTCTCACTCACCCGATTCCTAGTCCAGCATTCAATTTTGGTTAAGTCTGGCGGGACCGCCAAAGTGGTGTGGGTCCCTTTACTTGATTTTATCTTTTTAATTAAGATGATCTGGGCCTGGTGGGGTGGGCCCCGTTGGAAGGCCCACGGATTCCTTGGTGGGCTCGGTTGAGCCCACATGTCCCCTTTGGTGGGCCCCAGTCTAAACCTGAGAGGCCCTTTGGGCTTTGGTTCAAATGAATTGATTTTTATTTGAAGTTTAAGTTTGATTATTTAAGTGGATTTCATGCCAAAAGTGGGCCGGGACTACTTGTGGGCCCTTGAGTGGGCCACACAGTCAGTTGCCAAGTGATTTGGATTTATCTTTCTTATCTGTGCCAAAATGGGCCAAGCATTGGGCTTGGGGCCCTTTACCTGGGCTCGGGCTTGAAAGACCAAGACTTTCTGAGATAAGGTTTGGAAACCCTACACTTGTTTGGTTTAATGGGCTTAGTGGGCCCGACAGGCCCTACCCGTGGTCTCGGCCAAACCACATCCTACTTTAAGCATGCATGGCCCAAATAGGGCCTGGTGGGCCTCAAATGGTCTGGCCCACTCAAATCTTTTATTTATCTTAGTTAAGCACAAATAAATTGGTCGGGCTTAGTGGGCCCCGTTGGAAAACCCACTGGGAATCAACTTGGACCGGGTCGGTCCATAGCCCATTTTGGGTTTCCGGGTCATCCGGAAACCCTACTGGTTCGCCCGAATTTGATCAAACAATCCAGAATATTGCACAAAATCATGAAAATGGGAAAACAGCATTCTGGCAGTGTAGCCGGCCTGAGATGCCGGTTACACACATAGGCCAGTGTATCCAGCATCTATTGCTGGCTACCAATGGAACTCAGTGTGTCCGGCATCTATTGCCGGTTACACATACATCTCCGTTGATCCGGCCTGAGTTACCGGATCAACCTACAGAAGTGGTTTTTTCGGATTTTGGCAGTGGGGTTGGTTTTTTGGGTCCTCCAGGGTGTTCCAGGGACTGTGTAGGCTCCGGTGTGAGCCCACAGTGGTTCGGGAGGTGAGGAGTCACCTCAATTTTGCCTTCTTTGGGGACCTTGGTGGTTCCAGCCAAGGGGAGGAGGCTTAGGGTGCTGCCTCCTCCTATTCTTGGGCTACTTTCAGTAGATGAACGGGGACCTAGGTGCCCCTGTTTAGTTCTCCCCCGTCCGCACAACAACAAGCAAGTAAAGTGGTGAGAAAATAATAATCCAACCTATCTTACATGCTTTGACTATGGTGGGTGTGTGAGTGTGCCTACAGCAGGGCAAATAAATATATATGCATGACCGACCTGGGACAAGCATACCACACTATCAACTTCATGCTTAAAAGAAACACATAATCACCAAAGCACACCTATTTTAGAGAAGGGAAAGAGGGGGAGATCAATAAAGGGGTACAATGGATGAAAAAGCTAAGGGGGAACACCCTCCCCCATTCAGAATGGAGCCAAGTCATGGCAGAACATGGCATAAAAAAGAAATGCCTCTAAGACCTCATGCAAATGGAAACCCTCTATCTCTCGAAACCATACTCACTCTCCCTACCCCAGGATGCATTTCATGGGGAGAAAGTAAAAGGAGAACACATGGAAATCATATTAAAAGATGCATTTTAAACAACCAACACAGGACCCTTGAAATCTTCTCAAAATCACTTCATTTCCATATATGTGAAACAAATGGTGACGAGAAATAATACCTTAGGGTTAGAACCCTGGAATGAGATGTGTGGAGCCTCCTTTCGAAGCTTGAGAGACTGCTGGAGCAGCACCTCTTCCTTCCACCAACAGCAACTCCTTCTTGGTTGTGAGGAAAATGGAGAAGAAGAGGGAGGAAAGGGGTTAGATAGGTTCTAGGTGGTCTTTGGTTGGCATGGAGGCTAAGAGGGGTGAGAGAGGCTGGTTTCATACCAGGAAGGGTGGAGGAGAAGGGGTGGAAGCAACCAAAAGAAAGCCAACCCCGGAAATGAGCTGCTGATTTCCTTTTTATAAGCACATTAATGTATCCGGCAACTCAGGCCGGATACACTATGCCCTATGTGTATCCGGCCTTGAAGACCGGATACACTAAGGTCTATTTGTATCCGGCATTGAAGACCGGATACAAACATAATCATTTTCAAAAATTAATGCAGCCGCGAAATTGTCGGGCGATCGGCGCGAATCTCGCGCGAAAATCTTCTTGTATCCGGCCTTCAAGTCCAAATATACACAAGGGTACATGTATCCGGCATATGTGACCGGATACAAATCAAAAAATTACGGATTTGCCCTTCGACTTGACCGATTCGACTGATTTGACACCTTTGGATATCTACAGATCGCCCCGTACGAATTCTTGCTTAGTCCCTGAGATTTTTGGATATTTAAGATTTAGTCCCTGAGATATTTTGCTGCGTCGGCTGCCACGTGGGCAGTTCCTGCGCCACGTGTGCAGTTTCTGGCTTTGCTGCTCGGAAACTTCGATAGCTTATATCTCCTTCATCCGAACTCCGATTTGAGCAAACTCAATTGCGCTAGACTCGTATCGGAGCCCTCTTTCCAATGACATAGGGCTAAACACTTGGCACGGATTTCGAGGAAAAGTCAACTTGCGGCTCTTCCTTAAGTTTGACCGCCCACAGAACCTTCATCCGGACTCCGATTCCAGCAAACTCAGTTGCATTGGACTCGTGTCGGGATTCTCTATCCAATGGTATAGAGCAAGGTAGTCAAATTTCACTTGATCAAAAAGTCAACTTCTTGTCCCCTCGGGGTTTGACTTTCTGCCGGGGTTTTTATTTTTAGCACTTCCAAGGGTGCAAAAATAAGGTGCTTACAAAAACCACATGAAAAACAGAACTCCGATATACCTTCATACGCGAAGGTAACCCATTCCTTTCTATCCTCGAGATCTTGCACAAAAATACCAGATGGGATAGCTTACTTCAACTTCAGCTCCCAATGGATAGCTGGTGGATGCAGCTCAGTAGCTTGGGGCATATCGGCTTCAAGCATGATGCCAAACTCACTCCCCAACCGGTTCATCACATCTACGTCCCTCAAAGATCTGGGAAGACTTAATAACTGTGCCCAAACCACAAAGCTTTGGAAGTCCTTGTTCATGGCTTCTTCTGGAGAAGTAACTTGCTCCATAATGGTAAAGGCGCCATTTATGAACCATGGGTGTCTGCGAAAAATGACTAGGAGTTCATCCTCATCTACAAAAGATAGTAGATATCTATTAGTAGAGATGAGCATGAAATCCAGAACAAAAATACCCTTCCAAACCCTTTCAGTGAAATTTTTGATGACGTTGAGGGTTGATGATGCATTGCAGAACTCCACCACCAACAGATTTTGCCATTTGTGGACTAGACGGTCCCTTTCTTCCTTTGAGAGGGTAAATATTTTCTGAGGCCTAGCTGGGAGGAGCAAATCTTAAAAATCCTTGACAATCTCATCCATGGCAAAGACAAGGAAAAAAAGAGACCGAATAGAGGAACCACAAAGGGAGCAAAAAGGGTTAGTTCATCATCTAAGCAAGAAATACCACCCGATGGCGTCAGCAACCACGGAACAAAGTGAAAAGCTCGGAAAAGAGTGAGGAGAGGGGAAGAGGAAGAAATGCAAAGGGGACAGAACCCAAAAAAACAAACAAACAAGACGAAGGAGGAGCGTGGAAACCTGGGTGAAACTGGCAAAGAAAAGCGCCTGGCACAACCAAAAACCCCGGGAAGGCACAGATGGAGGATCCACGTGGTAGAAAGAGAAGGTAATCCGAAGGGGGGAAACAGGCAGTCTCTAAAAGGGAGCTCAACATACGCAGGGTAACAACCCAGGAAATCTCATATGGCAAGGAGATGAAAACCAGAACTGCCTTGAGGAAACATAGATGAAACCAAGAATCCGAAAGGGGGGACCATCAAATAAACACAATACCAGACTGTGAAAACTAGGGGCTAAACCAGCGAAAGGTTGCCTCGAGCCTCCCAAAAAAACCACCTTTAGTCACTTCTCAATCGCCCTCTCAATGCCCCATGACTCTACGATCCTTACTTGCAAGTCATTATGGATTTCTATTTCCTTCTGTTAACACAAATTTTGTGTCTGAAATAAAATACAAGAAAAAGTGAAACAAATAACAATTTGTATTTAAATAAAGAAATGGGTTACAATCTTTGTGATTTTCCTCTGATTCGATCTCCTTGATGGGTCTTTGATCCAAGGACTGTATGAGCTTGATCTTTAACAAACTTCAATATTCAATTCGAGGGATGAAAGGGCTTGATGTCAAAGATGATTTCGATCTTTGATTCAATGGCTGTAAATCTTGATCTTGAACCGGAAGATCTTCCTTCGTTGTGATGGTGATTTGTCTTCTCTTTTCTCAAAGTATGGGCAAGAGAAAGAGAAAACGATATGGATTTGATGTAGACTTGAATGAGTTTCTTCAAGCCTTTGAATTTCTGCAAAGTTTCTCCAAGCTTTAGGTAGAACTTCTAGAGCTTTAATCCTCTTTTTGATTTTTGTAGAGTTTTTCCAAGCTTTAGTCAAGTCTTCTAGAGCTTGGATTTCTCTTTTTAATTTCTGTAGAGTTTTCCCAAGCTTTAGGAAAATCTTCTAGAGCTTGGTTTTCTTCTCTTAATTTCTATAGAATTTTTCCAAGCTTTACTCAAGCCTTCTAGAGCTTGAAAATTTTCCTCCCCTTTTTATTGAGGTCCTCTATTTATAGGCAAAGTTTTTGATAACTTGCCTTAAATGAGTCTCTTTTGATTGAGAGTTTACTTGTGTGGGTATGTCTCATTTGGCAGCAATTTGAATTAGATGGAGCATGCCATACTGAGAAATCCCTTTGCTTTGATTTTGGCATTTATCTGAATATTAAATTATTTCTTAATATCCTATGCCATTTGTGGGGTTGTGACTTTCCTTATTTGGATCTTCACATTTTGTTACCAAAATACTTATTTATTTATTTTTTAGTAACAAATATGACCCTTATCTTGCTTTGTGGAATCCATATGTGGTAAATGGGTCAGATTTTGTGGGCTATTTGTTTTGACTCGTATTTCATAATTTACGGATCGAACCATCATTTTGTTTAACCCACACTAATTTGTTTGGTTAACCCCTGGCCTTGGATTTGGTCTCATTTACCATATTCAATATTTTGACTTGGTCAACTTTTTGACTTGATGACACAAAAAATTTTAGTGTCTACACCTTATTTGTATTTTGATTTTATCTTTTACCCCTTTGCTTATGTCCTTCACTAATCATAAAAACTTGGCATTTCATTGAGAAACTTGTAGGCAAGTCAAACGGACGAGTCATGCTGTGCCCGCTCTCGAAGAGGTTGGATTGGCACAGCCCATGGCACGCCTATAAGCCTTTCCATGCTGTACCATGCTCGTGCTATGCTTGGTATGTGTTCATGTCATGCCCATGCTGGCCCAATTAATGTACATTTAATAAAGAGCTTTCTACATCTATGCCCTTACATCAATATTATATATTTGCATCTATATCCTCTTATGTTTAGCTGCACCTATAACATTAAATTTTGTTAACTTTTAATATTTATTTTTATTGAATTACTAAATTAACCTTTTGTATGACAAAATTATTTAATAGAAAAAATGACGATATGGCTAGGTTGGGTTCCAGTGAAAAATTATTAATTAAGAAAATTAATATCATGACTTAAGGTATAGATGCAATAAATATAATAATACAAAGATATAAATGAAAATTTAAAATAGCATGGCTGAGTAAATGGAGAATATTTTTTATTATATAGAAGGCTACTTTATTAATAAACAAAAAACAAAAATTAATGAACTTTAAAAGTGGGGTATGGCTATAATGATATACCTAGCTAGCTTCACTAGAAATCTAGAAAACCCCAAAAGTCACACTTAAGACATAATAGATCGATTGACTCCCTATCGTACATACTACATAGTATTCAAAAAATTCAAGTCCGATCCGGACACTTTCCCAAATCCTAGCATGGGCTAGTCTTAGCCCCACAAACAAATCTCCTAATTTATTAGATATTGGGTAGAATGAAATAAACACCTGCATAACACAAACAGATGTAAGATTCATTTTGAAATATATATATATATATATATATATATAACAACACCTGCAGAACACAGACAGATGTAAGATTCATTTTGAAACATATATACTAGTAAATATGGAATTTTATTTAGATGAAAGTCAAAAATAATAAGCATACAAGGAATTTTATTTGGACAAAAAATCAAAAATAATAAGCTTACAAGATGAAAGATAATGATCATGATCATGATCATGATGAAATGATGAATTACAATACCATAGTTCAATAAATAATTAGACTGTTTCCCATTGCAATTATGACACAATTGCATAACTAAATATCAATATATTTCAGACTAAGGGATTTTCAATTGATTCTCCTATTAAAATGAAAATCAAGTATTAAAAGTCCTAATTATATTGCGAAACCTAAGTAAAAAACAAAGAAGGATATTGTAGCGCCCCAGATCCGGGTCTGCCCTATCACGGCACCAACCCGTACCCGAGACCTACTTATGGGCCCAAAAAAAACCTGATAAGCATAATTAATGTGGGCAATTACCATGTAATCATCAGAGTGCATAAGATAAAGAAGCATGGAATTTAAAATTTTTCATATAATAAAAGGGCATCTGTATAATAACTCCAAAATACAACATTTAGGTACAAAAAGCAAACTAAGATCTCTCCATCACTGTCTCTCACATGAGCATTCATACACAAAAATAATAATCTAAAGATAACTCCCAAGTTTACAAATCCCAAAAAGAATAACTACATTCCCCTTGATAGTTTCTAGGAACTAAATACAATAACATAAAGAGAACCCCTAATACGGATAGTAAAAGTCCTCGGGCTTGCGCTCAGACTCACCCTCAATAGCTGCCCCAGTACGTGGCTCACCAAGCGGATCTGAAAACAAATCCGATAAAACAAAACACGCGTGAGACTTAAAGTCCCAGTAAGCAGCAAACATGCATGAATGGAAACAGTTTATGCAATTCATATAACATCATG
The DNA here is from genome assembly GCA_947561395.2 of Buxus sempervirens. Lineage (NCBI taxonomy): Eukaryota > Viridiplantae > Streptophyta > Magnoliopsida > Buxales > Buxaceae > Buxus > Buxus sempervirens. The sequence goes on from OX387186.1 coordinate 40,926,050, forward strand.
CATAGAAGCAGTTTAGGCAATTCATATTCTCAAGTCAAGCATCTAAACAATGTAATACATAAAAATTTGATCACAAACCTGGTGGGACTGACAACGTAGAACAAAACTTTCTCAGCAATTACTAGAACCAATTTCACCTTCCACAAACCAAGATATAGTACTCAATGTACAACCAAGTATCAAGTGGGACTACTCGTCCACTATTGAAATACCAAGTGTCAAGTGGGACTACTCGTCCACCATTGAATGCCAAATGTCATGTGGGACTACTCGTCCACAATTAAACACCAAGAGTCAAGTGGGACTACACGTCCACTATTGATTGCCAAGTGGAATTCCCCATTCACTATCACATCAATCGAGACCAAGTCGAATTCCCCATCCACTGCCAATAACCCATGCCAAGGGCAAGTGGAATTCCCCATCCACTGCAAATAAACCATACCAAGGGCAAGTGGAATTCCCCATCCACTGCCGATAAACCATAGGCCAAAGCCTTGTCAAATCATATGAGAGTTTTCTCGACATCACTTTCATAAATCCAAGCCAATCAAAATGAAGGTCATAAAATCCTCAAAACACATTTTCTATGGGTGGGATGATCTTAGGAATCCCATATAAGTCACCATACCAAAAATCAACAGATTCCGAGACAAAAAGTTTCAGACCCCAAAAATATTCTAAGTCTGGATAAAAACGTTGACCTTTCGGTGTATAATTTTTCTAGACAAATCTACAAGGAGTTTCGGGCTCAAATTCTGGTTGTAGTCTATTGAAGGGTATACAAATCTTCTAAAATTTTCTGGGCTCCTGAATCACTCGTTTGGATATCAAACTCAAAAAGTGGCCATTTTTTAAAATCGGGAAAACTAGAAATTTAGGCACAAACTGAAAAGTTGACTTTTTATTTGTTGGGAATTGGGCCTTGGAAGTATTTTTATTGGTTCCAAATAGGGGGTAAAACCTTATTTACATGTAAAGACTTAAGTAAATGGAGCAATAAATACACAGACATGTAATAAGGGTGCTATACGAGAAGCCTGGGTTGTTTGAGAAAGGGTTGGAGAGAAAAAGGGTGAACAACTCAAGAAACAGGGTCCACGATTAGGTCGTGGATTAATCGCCCAGAGGCGATTAGCTCAATGTTCGGGCGTTCAGGTTAAAGGTTCGCGCGCCCAAGCTTAAAACAGGGTTGACGCACGCACGCTAAAGTTTAATGTTCGTGCGCTAAGGTTTAAACCCTCCTGACGTGCGCGCGCTCCCTTTGAGCGTTCGCGCGCTAAGACTTCGGATTAATCGCCCAGGTTAATCCTGAGCCGCGATTTGAATAACAGAGGCTGGGTTTTTAGGGTTTTGGCTCAGGATTAATCGCCACCTCGGGTTTTCTACTATTTTTGACTATTTTCAACTCAAAACTCATACCAACCCTATCCAACCTTCTCAATACCAAATGTGATGATTCCAAAACATCCCAACATACTCAAAAACCTTTCCCAACATAGGAATCCATACCAAATCCTCATGAACATGAATCCAACATATAAAGTATCATTCAATATACCCATCTCAAACCCTAACCAGAAATATAATCATTAGAGGTTGCAAATCCATGGCAAATCGATAGAAAACTAAACAAGATAGTTAGATAAACCAAACCCTACGAATTTTAGAAACAAAACCCTACATGCAAGTGATTTTCCAGTTTATCAAAACCCTAGGAAAGAGAGATACGAAAATCCATTAAATTCATTTTTGTTTAAAGGGTTTGCTACTTACATGATGATGGAGAAGCAAACTTCTCTTTAAGCTTTCTTTTTCTTCTTCTCCAAGCCTTCAAGCAAGTTCCCACAACTTTCTCTCTTGTTCTATACGTCCAAGACAAGAGGGAGTGTTCTCAAAATACTTAGAATTGAAATTAGGGCATCCTTTTATATGCCAAAGTTTTGGGTCTTTCAAATCTGCCCCTAAACAAGGCTTTTATTCAACTAAAACCCTTAGGGGTACCTTAGTGTTAAGTATGGGTGTACCTTAGTGATAAGTAGAGGGTACCTTAGTGTTATTTAAAGGGTTACCCTTGTATTTTAAGGGGTTTTCCTTAGCTATTTCAAAGGCATACTCTAGGGATGCTTGGGGGTACCTTAGTTATTCCAAATGGGATACCCTGGTGTGAAGTGGGGTCACCTTAGTGTTATTGAGAGGGTACCTTAGTGTTTCAAGGGATTTACCTTAGTCATTCTAAGGGGTAAACTTTGAATAAGCTTAGGGGGTGTACCTCAGTTATATTGAGGAGGGTACTTAATTATAGAAGGGGTGTACCTTAGTTATATGAGGGGTTACCTTAGCTATATAAGGGGCTATACCTTAGGGAAAACAGTGGGGGGTTACCTTACTTATATAGGAGTTATTTTAGTTAGACAAAGGGGGTACTTTGGCTATATAGGGGATGTACCCTAGGTAAAACAGTGGGGGTACCTTACTTATATGAGAGGAGTACCTCTAGGAAATACAAGGGGTGTACCCTAGGTAATGTAAGGGATGTACCATAGGTATGTTGGAGGTATTTTAGTTATATAAAGGGGGTACCTTAGCTGTATAAGGGAATGCACCTTAGCTAAACAAGGGGGTACTTCAAGTAAGGCAGTAGGGTACCTTAGTCAAAATAAAGGGATACCTTAGGCAATACAAGTGAAGTACCTTAGGTATAATTAGGGGATACTTTAGGTGTTCGAATGGGGTACCTTGAGCAAAACAGTGGGGTAAATTAACCAATATGGGTGAGGTGCCTTAGGTAATATAAGGGGTACTTTAGGTATACATGTGGGGTACCTTAGGAGGTAAAAGGGTACTTGGCCGTCACTTCGGAGGTAAAGGAAGAGTCCCTGTTTTTTATTTCAGAAACTGCAAGAGTTGATTTCTGAAAATTTTGGCAACTGCAAGAATTGATTTCCAAAGACTGATACATGTCAATGGGACAGTCCCTGTGTTTGATCTCCAGGAACTGCAAGAGTTGATTTCTAAAGTTTTCGGAAACTGCAAGAGTTGATTTCCAAGAACTCGAGGAGTTGATTTCTGGGAAACTGCAAAAGTTGATTTCTGAGAAACTCCGAGGAGTTGATTTCTGAGAGACTATAGGAATCGATTTCTAAGAAACTCCGAGGAGTTGATTTCTGCGAAACCGCGAGAGTTGATTTCCAAGAAACTTAAAGAGTTGATTTCTGGGAAACTGCGAGAGTTGATTTCCAAGAAACTTGGGGAGTTAATTTCTGAAATTTTTTGGAATTTGCAAGAATTTAATTTTCACTTTGATCTCTTTTTAGCCGCTATAAGGGGGCAAGGGGAGAGTCCCTGTTTTTGGTTCCAGAAACTACAAGAGTTGATTTCTGAAAATTTTTGGAATTTGAATTAATTTTCACTTTGATCTCTTTTTAGCCGCTATCTGGGGGCAAGGGGAGAGTCCCTGATTTGGGAGACACGAAATTGTTCCGACCTGAACTAGCAACTGGCATTTGGCCACATTTGATTTCTTTTGATTTGGAATTTCTTTTCCTTTCTTTATATTTTCAATTTTATTGATGGCCATTAGCCAGGATTAAACTCATTCTTGATCCTTTCAATTCATTATTTTGGGCTGGGTTACAACCGACTGATTTCATGAACTTTTCCTGATTAACTTGGATTTGATTAAGGCACGGGAAATTTGAGCTAGTCCCGGTGTAGCTTTGATTTTGGAAAATTTTGCATTCTTTCCCTTGGAAATGATTTAATCAAAATGTTTGTGCAAATGATATTGAAGTGTGTGCATTCAATGCATGAAGATGCTTGCACAAAATTAAAGCCAAGGCTAAATGATATTACCATTCAAGAATTCAATATCAAAAAATGAATATAAAAAGTACACCAAAAAGGGTGTATGCCCAATCCTACAAAAGGGTTGGTGCCTCGCGGGGCACGACCTCTAGACATACTTGTGTATGGAAGCACATCCGAGTCCCGGTCTGCTTTCTTTCATATGTTCTTTCATTTGCCTTTTGACTTCAGGTATCAAACCAAGAGAATTTACAACTTGCCAGCGAGGGCGAAAATTTACATGATATTCACAAAAAATCTGCAAAGAATTCATTCTTGAGGCTGTTGGGAGCCGAAAGGAAGGGTACAAATTTGCTTCCAGGCGGATTGGCCAAATTCCAAAATCTAGGGTTTTGTGCCCTTGCTCTGATCTAGCCTGCTTTCATCTGATTGTTTGATCTGGCCAACTTTCATCTGCTCGAAAAGCCGACCCGGACTCAGGGTGCTTCCAGCGGACTCAAATGGGTCAAGGCCCACAACTCGCAGGACTCCATGCATGGATCTGGGGTGGTTCCCCTGATCAAAATTTGGTTGGCTTCCTAAATTAAGGCCAAGGTAGCCCATGATCTAGGGTTTACTCCATTTGATGCAAAAAGTGGGGGTTGCTGCCCCTGATGGACTCTTGGTTTTAATTTGATTTTTTTCTTCTTATTTCATCATTCACATCACACTCCCTCACAATCACAAGCGCGTGGTTCATTCAGAAACGCTAGGTGGGGAAGGATACCCAGCCCGAGACATACGCCTACAAGGGTCTGGACCAGTATTGGATCCTCGCGTGCCACGGCAAGAAACCAGTGGTGCTAATGGACTCCAGAAAACTGGGGGGATGGGTTTACCCTGTTTTCCCCGGCAAACCACGGGAGCGTAGGTGCTAATACCATCCCAAGAGTCAGTTCATAGGAATCAGAAGGGTAGGCTGCTAGATAGATCTAGGTTTTGGAGAAGAAGAAGCAATATCCGCATTCACTCAATCATTCAGGGTCGGATCATTCATGCATCCTCCCTCGTGCATGTCACCCCACGCAGTTTATCACAAAATTGAAAATTAAATCCATCCACGGTGTTAGCACCTGATTTTTGCACCCCCAAAATAAAGAAAAATGAAAAGTCAAAAGTCAAACCCTGAGGGGTTCAAAAATTGACTTTTTGATTCAAGTAAATTTGGCCATCAAACTTCATCTCATTGAAAAGAGCATTTCGACACGATTCCAACGCAACTGAATTTGCTGGAATCGGAGTCCAGATGAGAAAAATATTAGTTGGTCAAACTTTTGGGGAGCGAAAAGTTGACTTTTTGCTTGACTCCAATTCAACTGCCAAACTTGATCCCAGTGGATAAGTGATTCCGAGCCGGTTCCAACGACACTAAGTTTGCTGAAATCGGACACCGGATGAAGAAGTTATGAGCAGTTGAAGTTTCAGAAAAACTGCCCATGTGGCAGAAAGGTAGCAAAAAATGGAATAAACCAATACAATAAATAAAATAAATGTGTTTAATAATATTTTAATAAAGAGAATCTCACTTTTTAATAAAATAATCGGATAAATTGAATAAGAATCTTGCAAAAAACCAAATTGAATAAAGATTTGAAATCCAAACATTTAAAAAACGTGCTGGACCATATTTGAATTACGGGCAGGGCATGCCCGTATTTGAAATACGGGCAAGATTCTGGTAGAAGACACGCGTCGTTGTACGGCGGGACACGCGTCCCGTATGGCCGATTCACGAGATTTGTAAATGTGCGTTTTTCGCCTGTATTTGAATTACGGGCAAGGCACGCCCGTACTTCAAATACGGGTACGCCCCTTTTTGCCTATAAATAGAGAGGCCTCCCCCCTCATTTGAACAAGCTTTCTCCTCGGCCTCTCCCCTCTTTGTCTGAGTATTAACCACGGCAAACCTCTGCCCAACTCCCATCCCACCTCAATACCTACACTTAATGCCCAAAATACCCTCACCATCCTAAAACCATGCTTAAACCTCCACATACCCCCTTTTAAACCCAACCTTCTACCACACCTTTTTCAAAACCAATCTAGAAAATCCAAGGAGGACGCGGAAGCGCTGTCAAAATTCCCGGAGCACCATTACATATAATCAAGAACAAGGTAATAGTAAAGAGATGCTTATGGTAATGTATTATTCATTATACTTGGGATTTAATTCTACTTAAATATGCTTTTATCTTGCTATTTATATCTCACCTGTTTCTTTTGTTTTGCATGGTGATGGACTCTCCATAATATGGAAGAAATTCCTCTTAAGAAACGAAAAATGCTTTAAGTTAAGAAGTGGCATTTTAACTAATATTAAAGTGGCTTTATTACCTCCTTTTGCTCATTGACAAGGAGAGATGTGGCTTCCTTTCAAAGACCCCTTGTATCCCCATAAATTCTCCTTTCCCCTCTCTTGACATTGGCTGTATGGGACTACAAGAAAAATCATTTTTTTGAAGCATGGGAAGACCAAGAAAACTGGCCTTCTAAGCCAAATAAGATAAGTACAGAATCTGGAGAAGATGGAAACTTCAACAGCAATTGCAGAAAGCTCCCAAGAGGCCACGGAACAGATCCCGAGAAGAATCGGCAACAAAAGTGCAAAATAGGCTGCGCCCGTAAACTCAGAGCGGTCCAGTCTGGACCGTGTTTGCTTCACGGGCAAGGCAAACCGGATTTTGTCTACGGGCGACGATGGACCGTATAGAAAATATGGGCTAATGTAAAAGTAATATAAAAAATGTAATTTTTCAGCCCGGTTGGATCTATTCCGACCCAAATCGGCCTGAACCGGCCTCTTTAAACAATTTGGGCTATCTTAAGCCCATTTTTGGACCATGGGCCCACCAAGACCTCCTTTTGGCCCAATTGAGTGGCCCACTTTTGACTGGCCTATACCAGGCCTGTTTTCAATAAACAGGTCCAGGCCCTTTGACCCTTGGCTAATGGGCCAAATCCAAGCCCACTAAGCCCGTTGCATGTGTAAATGGTCTAATTTAAGTAAATAACCAAATGGGTTACCCAATAACCCAACTGGGCCCAAGGCCCAACCATGGCAACCCATGGGTCTTCCAACGGGACCCGGGTCCGACCCACTTCATTTAAATAAATAAAAAGATAAAATCAAATAAAAAGGGACCCATACCTTCAGAGGGTCCCACCAGACCAAACAGAATAGCATGCTGGTCTAGGAAGGATGAACTTGACTCAGAAACCAGGGAGACCCGAGGGACCCGTCAAACTGACGGGGCGGGCCGGGGTGTCTTAGGGCTTCCCCGGACGTAACCGAGGACTTAGCTAGATCTCTAATAAGCCGCAGACTAGACTTAGACCCGGTTAGGACAAAACAGTGTCTGCCTGCACCTCTCAGGCAGTGGCGACTCCGAATGTCCCGAGGCACGCACTGAAGGTGCGCCCGGTGTGTGATCTAGGATCCAGGATTTTTTAGGTGCGCACACACGGTGTGGTGGTGTGCCCTTGTGTGCAACTGGACTGAGTGCTGTGTCTAATCGGGTGAGATTTGACTGGATTTTGTTGACAAAGGAGTTTTTACTGTCTCGTATAGTAAGGTACAGAATTGGCAAGCAATACGAGGTTCCGGGAGAGTCCCCAGGTAAGTGGAAGGTCACAGGGGACCGCTTAAATCCCACTTTCCTTATGCAATTATCATGTCCTTGTGACAGGACTCCCCAAAATACGCAATTGCGTGTATTCCATGTCTTACTAAGCAAGGCAGAAAAAACCCTAAAATCGACTAAATACCTCTTAGGTTGACTCATTCTAACCAAAGGTTCTATTGGGCTGAAAAGTCCCCAGCAGAGTCGCCAGGCTGTGCGCACCCGATTTCGGTCGCACGACGAGGCGCACACAAAATGATGCGTGTGGGGTACCTTAGGCAAACACAAAAGGATACCTTAGGCAAACATAGGGGTACCTTAGGCAATCACAATGGGATACCTTGGGCAATGTGAGTGAGGTACCTTGGGCAATATAAGAGGGTACCTTAGGGATAATTAGGGGATACTTTAGGTATACTTGAGTGGTACCTTGGGTAACACTTGGATATACTTTGAGTAATACATTGGGGTACTTCGGGTAATACATGGGTGTACCCTAGGCATATTTGAGTGGTACTTTGGGTAATACTTTGGTGAACTCTAGGTGTGCGCACCCGATTTTGGTCGCACGACGAGGCGCACGCAAAACGATGCGTGCCTCGGAATTTGTTTGGAGTCACCACTGCCTGATGAGGTGCAGGCAGACACCTGGGTGCCTATTTTCTTTTACTAGGGCTTGGTCTGCGGCTTGAGATTCTAAGTAGGTTCTCGGTTGCAGTCTAGGGAAGTCCGTAGACACCCCAGCCCACCCTGTCAAGTGACGGGTCCCATAGGTTTCCTTGGTTTGAGTCAATTCTGGTCTCTCACTCACCCGATTCCTAATCCAGCATTCAATTCGGTTAAGTCTGGCGTAACCACCTGAGTGGTGTGGGTCCCTTTAATATCTTTTATCTTTTTAGTTAAAGTGATGTGAGTCGGATTGGGCGGGCCCCATTGGAAGGCCTGCAGATTCCTTGGTGGGCTTGGTTGTGTAAAACCCCGAACCCGGGTCTATGCAAAACAAGCACCAAACCCAAATCCGAAGTGATACTGGGCCCAAAGCTACTAATTACCAGACATTTAAATCCAACTAATTAGATTAATTATCAGAGTGCGGAAATTTAAAACATTAATTTCATCAATATACGTGGCTAACTATAACCATTAAACTAACTCATCCATATCAATTCATAAATCTGGTAAATGGGTTTTCTAGCACACTTTCTCTCATATTCAATTAAATCATAAAATATCCATGAAGATACATCTACATCAACCTCTAAAAGAAAGATCCAAATGAAATAATAAAGATCCTCTTGTCAGTAATCTGCGACTTCCCCTCGAGTCAACCCCAAGGACGCTCACGTGGAACAGCTGAAAGATAAGATAATGAAGTAGGGTGAGATACAACTATCTCAGTAGGTAACACATGCATGCTAGAAACAGTTTATATATATATATAAGTAATCATTCATGCACGATAAAACAATCGGGTAGTCACGGTCGATAATAAGAACGAGTAATCACCATACGAAACCAACATTTATTCAGTGCTTGAGATAAAGAGAGTTTATTATGTAACCTTCATTTCATTTAGAAAGGCAATGTAATATAAATCAAACTCTTCTGATTCAAATGTAGATCATGTCATTCATAATTAATAGTAAATCTCAATCTGATATCAACATTCTCCCATGTAGGATGCAATCACGCAGTAATCACATCTACCCTACATGAGGTCTCTCCAGCAGGAGTCATCATATCTCACCCGCAGGTGGTCACATCTCACCCGCAGGTGGTCATATCTCACCCGCAGGTGGTAATCACATATATTTCCCTTGTGGGATGCAATCACATCGTGGTTACATCTCCCCCACAAGAGGTCACATCTCTCCCGCAGGAGGTCACATATCTCCCCTGTGGGATGCAATCCTATCAGGATCACATCTCCCCCAACAGGAGGTCTCATCTCACCCGCAGGTGGTCATATATCTCCCCTGTTGGATGCAATCCAATCAGAATCACATCTCCCCCAACAGGAGGTCTCATCTCACCCGCAGGTGGTCATATATCTCCCCTGTGGGATGCAATCCAATCAGGATCACATATCCCCCAACAGGAGGTCTCTCCCGTAGGAGTTACACATCTCACCCGTAGGTGGTCACATATCTCATCCACAGATGGTACAATCTCTTATAGCCATCATAGCATTCAGTCCACAGTCCAATTATATTTTTGGAAGGAAATTACCTATATAGAATCCTTGTAACCATTTCAAGTGAATTTGATCCTCTTTAAACCCCAAATTGTACTAAATCATAAAACAAGGTGGTTAAATATCTAATATGAACCTTTTAGTGTAAATGGCCTTCAGGGACACATTAAGAATAATCTTAGAGAAGTGTTACAAGGGGTGGAAATCCAAATACCCTATTTTATAATGATTTAGGGACTATGAATGTCATAAAGTTCTCAAAATACATTTTGGATGAATGGAATAGTCTTAGGATCCCTAATAAGGTCACCATACCAATAATCAATCAATTCTAAGACAAAAAGTTTCGGACCCCAAAAATATTCTAAGTCTAGTTAAAAACATTGACTTTTGGTATATAATTTTTCTAGACAAATCTACAAGGAGTTTCGAGCTCAAATTTTGGTTGTAGTCTATTGAAGGGTAAACACATCTCCTACAATTTTATGGGCTCCTGAATCACTTGCTGGGTATTAAACCCAAACCGGGCTTTTTGATAAAAACCGGGATTTAGGCATGAACTGGAAAGTTGACTTTTTATTGGCTGGGAATTAGGCCTTGGAAGTATTTTTATTGATTCCAAATGGGGTATAAAACCTTATTTACATGCAAAGACTTAAGTAAATGGAGCAATAAATACACAGGACATTTACTTAAATGTCTTTCATGTAATAAGGGTGCTATGCAAGAGGCTTGGGTTGTTTGGGAAAGGGTTGGAGAAGAAAAGGGAATGAAAAACTGTCAAAATTGCATTTTTTTGCTAGAGCGCCTAGGATCGCTCAGGATCGCCTAGGCGGTCAAAGGTCAGCGGTAGTACAAAATAGGTCGCCCGCGGTCCATCTTCAAGCGATATTCGGCGGTCTTAAATTTTACACTAACGCCAAGGATCGCTGAGGATCGCCGAGCGCAGAGAGGTAGGTGGTCTCCCAAAAACGAACATACAATGTTTAGAAATCGGATTTTTCATGTCCAGGATGATTCTAACATAATTATATGATTGATATCAAGCTAAATACATGTATATATAACACTAAAACATGCAATACAATCGATTAACCTCCAGAACACAAAACAAAACGAAAATCGGTGCTACCTACCTCTTGAACGTGCGCTCTCCTCTTCCTTCTCTAAACAGCAACACTCAGACTCAAAAGCACTCCTTTGGGATGAAGAAAACCAGAGCAACCTCTTCCTCCTTCTTCTTTGGTCGTTCTTACCGCCGCTCTCCGTCGTGCGGCTAACGAATATGAGCAAGTCTTCCCAACGTATTCGTTTAGGTTATTTTAGCATATATATATATATATATATATATATATATATATATATATATATATATATATATATATATATATATATATATATATATATCTTCTATCCCACGCAACGCACACACAACAACTCAATGCACATCGCCCAATCAAAATACTTTAGCTTTAAAATATTAATTTTACCGCGATAACTCGCGATCAGACGCTCCGATCTGCACCAAACTCCTGATCTTCACTAATACCGATATTCTCTACAATAATAAATTATTTCCATCCATAATAATCCTCAAGAATATTAATTATTATTTTATTTTAATATTTGAGAAAATTCGGGGTTTTACAGGTTGAGCCCACGTGTCCCTTGGTGGGCCTCAGTCTAGCTCGAGAGGCCCTTTGGGCTTTGGTTCAAGTGAATTGATTTTACTTTAAGGTTTAAGTTGAATTTAAAGTGATTTTTATGCAAAGGTGGGCCGGCTTGCTTTGTGGGCCCTTGAGTGGGCCCCACTATTGGTTGCCAAATGATTTAGTTTATCTTTGATTATCCGTGCCAAAATGGGCCAGGCCTTGGGCTTGGGGCCGTTTACCTGGGCTTGGGTTTGAAAGCCCAAGACTTCTTGAGTTAGGGTTTTGAAACCCTAACCTTAGTTGGTTAATGGGCTTGGTGGACCCGATAGGCCCTGCCCTTTGCCTCGGCCAAACCATGCCTAAATATGATCAACATGCTTCAAAAATGGGCTTTGGTGGGCCTCAATGGGTTCGGCCCACTCAATTAATTTGATTGTCTTCATTTAGCAAAAAATGGGTTTGTCGGGCTTGGTGGGCCCATTGGAAGGCCCACCGGGAATCAATTTGGACCGGGTCGGTCCATGGCCCGTCTTGGGTTTCCAGGTGACCCGAAAACCCTTCTGGTTCATCCAAATGGATCAAACAAACCAAAACATTAGCACAATATCACAAAATTAGCAAAAATGCAATCTGGCAGTGTAGCCGGCCTGAGATGCCGATTACACACAAGGCTCAGTGTATCCGGCACCTTTAACCGGCTACGAACATGACTCTGTTGATCCGATCTGAGTTGCCGGATCAACCTACAGAAGCTGTTTTTCGGATTTTTGCTATGGGCTTGGATTCTTAGGCCTCTTGGGGTGTTCCAGGAATGGTGTGGGCCCCTGTGTGGGCCCACAATGGTTGAGGGAAGCAGAAGACCACACTTTTGGTCTCTTATGGGGTTTTCACAACAAAGGGAGGAGGGAGGATGTGGGAGATGGTTCTCTCCCACTTCTGCCTCATGCAAGGACTAAACAGGGACCAAGGAGTCCCTGTTTCGGCTTCTGATTTCGCACAAGACAGCAAGCTCCATATGGACGAAGAATAAAAGCAAACAAAGATTAGTAGCATGCTTAGAGCCTAAACACTCAACATGCACATTTCCATATACCATGCATGTACATCAGCAATATACGCATCCAGCTCATGTTAAAGGACGATAGTGAAACCATTAAAGAGATCTAGCATGATCCTAGAGTAGGAAATCTAAGCATGCATTCGAAAGATACCCGAAACACACATGATATACACTAGCACTTGCGAAGTACATGCTGCAGATACACAAGGCAGCACCTAAAAAGGGGGTAAGCATGCTACCTATGGACTGGAAATAGTGGAAAGTGGGGTGGGGGAGCATGGCCGTGGGGTCACACACACACATCTACACTATCATGAAGATGCATACTCACATGCTCAAGCTTCAAAATATGGAAGATGAGGGGCATACAAACATTCAAAGAAGCAACCAAACAAAGATAACAAGAATGAGAAAAAGAAACAACTCCAAGAAAGGAAATGTGGGGGATAATATGGGATACAAAAAAGGTATGATAAGAGGAACATTCTCCTCTTTTAATGGGGGAAACCAATGTAAAAAAAAAACAGAAAAATATAGCAACTTATCATAGCCTTTAGACCCTTTTTTTTTATCGACCAAGAACCTCCTCTTCCTCACTCAAGACCATACTTGGTCTCCCTTATCTTTAAGGATCCTCATGCCATGAAAACCAAAACAAAATACATACAAACCCTTTGGAACAAATTGATTTGGGGCACAGGAGAACCGAACTCATGAAAGACCAAGAAATGCACTCATTCTTATATATACAACGTAAAACATAACGAGAAGCAATACCTTGAGGTGGGAATCCTCTTTGGGGATATGCTTGAGTCTCCTTGAGACAAATGAAGTGGCTGGAGCTCCTCCTTTGGCCACCAACCACAGCAAGTCTCCTCTTGCTTGGATGGAAAATGAAGAGGAAGAAGTGAAGAGAGAAAAAGAAGCTCAAGGTGGGGTGTTTTTTGGGTTATGGGGGGGCAAGCAAGGGCTTAGAGGAGAGGGGAGAAGAAAGGAGGAAGTGAGAGAGGTGAGAGCTCTCCCAAAGAAAAATCAGCCGACCTCTTCAAAAATGGGCTAAGGTGCCCTTTATAGTGCTTGACCAAAATGCAAATACTTTTCTCCTTCATGACCAAAAACTTTACCTTTTCATTTCATGCCCCCATTTTTAAGAAAACCAATGATGGTTTTAAGACTTAGCCTCCAAGTAAACTTAGAGGCCAAGCTTGCTTGAACGAATTCTCCACATGGGAGAATTCGTCCAATCATATTTTTTTCATTTTCTTTTTTCTTTATTTATTTAATTCATTAGATATTGTACTTTTATTATTATTTTATTAAGATTTTTGTTTTAGGTTTTGGATGCACATGCATCTTTTAATTTTCTTTTATTTTAAATACTTTAATTAGATTTTTAGCAAAAATATTATTTTTTAATTCAAAACTTTTTACTTTGCTGCTCTTTCTTCACTGTTTGCCACGTGTGCAGATTTTCAGAAACTTTAACTGCCCACAACTCACTCGTCTGATATCCGATTTTAGCAAACTTAGTGGCGTTGGAATCAGTGCGACATTCCCTATCCACTGAACTTCAGTTTAGCAGCAAATTCGAGTTTTTTAGCAGAAGTGCCGGATCGCGTCCTGGAGCCAATTTTGCTCATATTTCCTCATCCGGGACTCCGATTCCAACAAACCCAGTTGCGTTGGAATCGTGTCGAGATGCTCTTTCTGCTGGTATCAAATGGGGTAGCTGATCTGGGGTTTAGCAGAAAGTCAATTTCTGCTTTTCTCATATTTGACCAGTCCATAACTTCTTCATTTGGACTCCGATTTGAGCAAACTCTGTTCCATTAGAATCGTATCGGAATCCTCTTTCCAATGGTGGGAAACATGGTGACTGATTTGCACCAGATAAAAAGTCAGCTTTTTGACTTTCTCAAGTTTGACTTTTCAATTAAAATATCATTTTCTGCATTTTGGAAGGTGCAAAAATGAGGTGCTTACACTAGGTATACTTAGATTGTACCTTGAGTAGTACATGGATGTACTTTGGGTATACAATGGGAGTACCTTGGGTAATACAAGAGGTACTTTAGTGGTATTTGGGAGGGTACCTTGGATACCCTTAGGAGGTTCTTTAGGTACTCTTAGGAGTTACTTGAGGTACATGTGAGAAGTACCTTAGGTACACTTAGATGAAGATTTGGGTACACTCAGAAGGTACTTTAAGTATACTCGGGAGATGATTTGTGGTACACTTAACTCCAATTTTTCCGAATTTGATTTCCAATTCACTAGATCTAATTGAAAGATATCTTAGCCAATTGTAACTAAGACATAACACTAACTAAGCTTTTCTTTAACAACTTCAATTCGATTCCCCTAACTCTTTAGGTATAATCCATACTTACCCCATCTTCATAACACAATTTCTTAATTAGTCTAATAATCACACTTTAGATAATTAAGCTTAATAATTAAGGTATAATCCGGAACGGGGTTTTACAGATATCATATTTCATAAATTTAATCTACCAATTTTGATAAATGATATCCCGGAACTAAATATATATAGCAATCCAACAAGGACTCCTAAATATGGAATGTAGAGAAACTAAACTTAATCTATGAATCATGTCCCACACTGATACCTTATTCAGTTTTTGTCATAGTTTTTTGTAATCATATACAAACTAGTTGTTTTACCTGTGCTAAGCACAGGAACATATTGTAACACCCCGAACCCGGGTCAGTGCAAACCGGCACCCAACCCGAACCCGGTTCACTACTGTAACAACCCAAGTCCGGTTCAACAACCAAACCCGAGGTGTTACCACGAAGCTGGATCAGATACGAACTAAGATTCACAATAATTTTTAAACTAATTAATTACATCATAGTTCTGGTGGAAAATAAAACAATTCTTTATTCCATTTAATCAATTCAATTTACAATAAAGTTTGTCAAATCAAAATGTGAACATTAATATCAATTACAATTCTACCCATCAAATAAAACCCCATCTTCGCGATCTCTCCAAGCAAACTTGAAAAATAGGGGAAAGCGGAGTGAAATTTACATGCCAGCAAGTAGCAGGTGCATGCAATTAGAATCAGTCTAATGTAAGCATATAGTCATGTGGTATGCGATTAATCAACGATAAGGTGAGAAATTCAAATTATCGATGGCAATTCAAATAAAGCAATAAAACAGATAATCAAGCATAAATACCAGCAATTAGATGTTATCGAGGTAAAACCAACAAAACGATAAAACATGTGCCATTGCAGGACTCACAAAGATGATAAGTATTTGAGATGATACTCAACAAATGCTATACCACCGTACGACTAATAGCAATGCTACTAAGACACTCAAACCCATGAAGATCACCTTAGATAAGAGTCGTAGTCATCGACTAATTGCGCACGAACTCCGTAGAGTTGGCATGTACCACCAGCATGTAGCACCGAAATCAATACATGGAGGTGACCGCTTATCCACATGTATAGGGAATCATCAGTGAGGCTCGAAATGACCCTACAGACAATAGGACCTTCCAGAGCAAACTAACTTGCAAAGGAAGCACGCTGGCACAAGGAGTAACTCAACCCAAACGAAATACCACTTAGCTAACCAGCCAAACTATGGATCCATATACAGCTAAGCCGACTGACATAAACCACGATAAAACCACATATGAGAGGACACGCTACTGTAGGAGGCATACACCCCTTTACCCGTAAAGGATTACACATCTCTACAACAGAGGATTACCCATCTCTGCCATAAAAGCTAGTATCAACTCAACCACAAGAGCTGTATCACTCAACCATAAAAGAAAAGCGAATAACATCGTACCACAATCCAATCCATGCCAAAATATTCAATTCCAAGAGAAAAACATGATTCAATCCTTCTAAACCCAAAATAAAGCCTTATTCAGAATAACATATGCAATTTCCCAATTATATTCAAAATAAAACTCATGAATCATTAATTCGATGAAAATCATAGTTTATACAATTCTAGAAACCAATATTCATATTTAAAGTACAAACCAAAAGTAATACAAGTCTTGCTTAAAGGTTTCCTTATTAATCCCTTTATTATATCCAAGTTCTCATATTAATACCTAAGATAGTATTTATTTCAATTTTCTGTATTTATCATTTCCAGCATATTCTACAAACCTAAAATATATTTTAGAAAGTAATTTTAATCCATAAATACAAGCTAGTCTTATTCCCATTGTTGTTACTTTCAATTTAGTCCCGTTTCATACTCTAACCTATCCTTAGGACTTCCAACTACTTAAGTATTTATAAAATATAATTTTTTAAAATTTTTATATCTCAATTAGGTCCTTATAAAGTTGATAGAATGATTATTATACTGGAAAAATTATTAGAAATTTAATCGTATTACAAAATCCCAAAATTCTGAATTTTCTGAAGAGAGCGCCTACCTCTGTAGGCTAGGCGGTCCTAGGCGCTAGTGCAAATTTCTGTTATAAATTTCCAGATTTTCCAATTTCGTATTTTTAGGCTTTTACTATATGTTCAATCAGTCTAAATTAATCTACTAACATTCTAAATCATATCTAAAGCTCTCTAGATTAATTCTTATCAATTAAATACTATCCTACGATTATTTGCATGATCAAACCAAGTTTTCTTCATGGCTTTAACAAAACCTTCAAGAATACCAAACTCTAAAATATAAACACTTTGATTCCATGTAAATCCCATTCTGACTAATCCATTGAAACCATATTAAATCATATAAAACGAAACCATGCAATTCCTCCAGTTTTCAAGGGTTACTACTTACCTCATACGCTAAAATCCATCTTCCTTTGAAGTTTCTAATTCTAGACCCAACTTTTGCTCTCAAACGCACTAAGCTAGAGTTCTCCAATTCAAATCTCCACCGTTCACATTGTAGTTCCATGAGTGACGATCAAAACCTCCAAATTTGAAGTCGATCCACCGTACGGATTTTCCCCATCGCGATTTGATGATGGCTGGTCGAACAGCTCCAGCAACCTTCTTCTTCCTTTCTCTCCCTCTTTTCTCTCAATATTTAACCCACGAAAATTCTCTCTTGTCTCACCTTATTCTCCTATTTATACTTGGCTTTAGAAGTCCTAAACTAACCCTAATAGGCTCCTTTAATTTGGGCTAACCCAATTCTATGATGGTCTAGTTAAAGTCTAACACCTTCTAATTAATTCCTAATTTTTCTCCACCTTCTACTTTTCTACCAAAACAATACTAATCAAATCTCTTATTATTTAAACTCCTCCTTACACCTAATTTCGTGCATAACATTCACTTAAATCCTAAGTATTACCTAAAACCTAAATTAAGTTACTTTTCTCTAGAGCCGGCAAAATGTGACCCAACCCGATAGGTCAACCCAATTAGCCCGATAATAAATGGATTGGGTTGACACGTTTATTAATTGGGTTGGGTACGGGTTGGGGTTTCCTCAACCCGCCAATAATCGGGTCAACCTGATTATGACCCGCTAACCTGACGAGTAACCCGATTAAAGGAAAAAGGTTTCAAAGTGTCTCGTCTTGGCCCGATTACCCCTACAACCCGACCCAAACCCCAGTACAACCCGATCCAATTACCCCCCCCCCCCCCCTAATTTTAATCATATTTTTGAAAAATAAAAATAATAATAAACGAGTTGGCGGGTTGATGGTTTTCCAACCCGCCTTAATTTAGTCCAACCCGAACCCAACCAGATTAACCCCAACCCAATTATGACCCAAACCGAACTCAACCCAACCCGACCCGTTTCCAACTCTACTTTTCTCCCAATTAAGACTTGAAATCTCCTAATTACCCTTTTTCCTCATTTAGGCTTTTATTACTTCCTTTTAATTTCTAACTTGTTTAAATAAATTATTTTCTTCTATTTTCAAATCCTAGTTATTATTTAATGATCTATTTATTAATTACCCTTTTCTGAAAATTACCAAAATACCCTTTTTACCCTTTTAGGCTAATTTCCTTAAAATTCTTTCTTTATTTACAATTTATTACTTATTCGAATTACTTATCCTCTAAATCTTCATTTTTTATTTTAACTAGGGCTTAAACTCATATTTCCTTTTATTTATTATTTATTTATTTATTTATTATGTGAAAATTCAGGGTTTTACACATATATATTTAAATATGTTATTTTTTAATAATTTAAAATAACTGCTACAATGAGTAAATATAATAGTCTTACATTTTGTTACCATGTTTAAGCACACCAGTAATTTATTTATAGTCTAAGATTTTATATGGCAACAATTCCTTATGCATTTAATCTTTTATCGGCAAGATTCAATATTTTGCTAGCCGTTTTTTGGCTCCCAATACTTTTTTTTTTTTTTTGTGAAAATTATACAATTTTACTATATAATCAATTTTACTCCTTTTTTAGTGTTTTTTTTTGTTACTGTTAAAATGAATATTCAAAGTGGCACCCAAAAAGGGCCACTTTAAATAATATGTCTCACTACTATTGTTAAATAATAGTAATATAAATATTTAAATTAAGATATATCTAAAATAAGGATTAATAATATATTTTTAATTTAGTTAAAGATAACATTGGAGAAAATGTATTTTTTTAATTTAAAAATTTTGTCAATGTACATAAATTGTTGGACAAAATATTGATTTGGCTTATAATTGAGAATGAGTATACATATATTTAATTTAGTAATAGGTTACAACTTGGTTGCAAGACTATGAAGGTATTTTTGTAAGAAATGCGTTTTAACGGTAAAATAACACTCAAACTCAATTGTTTTAAAAAGTGTAACTAATTTACAATTATCAAGAAGTATGTGACTGAATTAAATATATTTTTAAAATATATCACCAGAAACCAGTTTGCTCAAACCCATATCCGTGTTGCACTGTCTTCTTTTGTGTTAATGTTTTTTTTTTTTAACTTACTTTCATATTTGGAATTGAAAATTTTTTTTATTGTTAATCATACGGTCTTCTGTTGCATTCTTGAGTTTTATGTTATTGCGTTTTGAATATTAGCATTATTCTGAAAAAGAGAGAAGTATATTTTTATTATTTTCATTATTAATTTAGCTAAAAGATAATTATGGGTTTCTAAGACTCTAAAAAGATAAGGATTAATTATATAATTTTAATTTAGTTAAAGATAACATTGGAGAAAGATATCATGTCCACGTGGAGGTAAGATGTATGTATTTTAAGAAATTATTTATTTTAAATAAATTATTTTAAGGTGAGTGTAAGACCCCAAATTGTCCTTACATAATAGAATAAATTAATAAATAATATCTTTGGGAGTTATAATTGATGGAAATAATTTATTGACGTAGGTGAGCGTAATACCAGTGGAGATCAAGTGTTGGACGCAGATCCGATCGTCCAATCATGAGTTATCAAGGTATGATTCATATTTTAAGTTTGTTGTGTTCTGATTGGGCAGTGTGCATAGAAAATTAGTGAGTGAGCTACGGGGGATCAGGGGGTATAAATATTTGTTTAATACCCTAATTCTATACACTTGGAATACCTATCGTCGTATCCTCTTTGTATTCAACAACCGCAAGGCAAACAGCGACCATGACCCCATTGTTTGAGGAGGCTTTTGAACCCTGTCGTTACCCTGCTACTCTGGCAACCTGCGATCACCCTAAAGCTCACCCATCCATCTAAACCCTTTTTAATCCATAAAACACCCATCTTAGTCCTTCCTTTGCTCCTTTTTTTCCACTTTTTCACACAAAGAACCCAAAAAAGCTGATTTCTGGAGTTGGGAAGGCTATCGAACTGTTGTCCTCGTCATCTGGAGTGCCACAGATCATCCAAATAAAAAGGTAGTACCAAGGTAATAGTGTTTGGTGTGATTTCTTCAGTATATATTGAAATAAAGTTCTTTTTAAGTAGGTTCCTTGTTGATTTTCTTTGAATTTATTTTTCATTGTGTATTACTCATCATCTGGTTTCATTTTGCATGCTAGGGGAGTCCCCCTAGTAAGGGGAACTCCCTACACACACACACAAAAAAAAGAGGGGAGGAGAGATTCATAGTCAAGATAAAAAGGGGTCGTCTGAACTAGCTTATATTTCATTCTTTTTTTGCTGATTTGTTTAAAGGAGGGGTTTGTCCTCTTTGATAATCTCATGTACCCTTAACCTTCTTGCCCTCTTTCCTTTCAACTAAGGTAAGCGAGTGTCCTTTTATGTGTTTGTGTGAATGCTTCCTTGTGCACATCCATGTCCATGTGTTTATTTGATCACGCACATACAGGCTCACTTCAATTAAATCACTCACAAGATCATTTATGGACGACTCTGCCACCTGAGGAACTCTAGAAGCACTGAGACAGTTCGATAGACACCCCCTAGCTTGATACCTGTACTTAAGTTCAACGTACACCACCTACCAGGCTTTGCCGAGGTATAGATTTCAGATTTTCATCCGTCTGCGATTAAAGGCAACCTAGGGGAACTATTTGGTGTACGGAAAGTTCCTCCAAATGATGCAGTATTTCAGATTCATTTCTAACTAGTTTTTCTCTTAAACACATGACATCTCATATTAACCTGCTTTTTGTGTTTGTTCATTACTTGTTTATTGATGGATTGAAAGTGCATGTGAATGGTCCGGTAAAAGTGAGAAATTTCGGCTAGATAGATTATATAAAGCTCCTACAGGTGTGTTTGAAAGCTCAAGGTAGGTCGCAAAGCCCCCTGGAGAGAATAGACGTATATAGGCACCCTGGTGTCTACCTGCACCTTTCAGGCAGTGGAGAATCCTAAACCCTCGAAACCAGCACTCGTCGAAGTGCGCCCCATGCGAAATCATGTGCGCATATCAATCTCCACTTTTTGCCCAACTAACACCCTCTGTATTACACAACTGGGTAGTTCTGTAGCCAATAATCGTTCTTCCTCTGGTTCTTCGTCTTCGGGAGTGGGTGTATCATCCACATCTTCTGTGACCTCATTTCTAAGGATGTTTGATATATTTTGCTCATTAGCATAAGCTACCCGTTGGTCTCGATAAGGGCAAACTGCGACGTCGTGACCATAACCCCGACACTTTTAGCATTGGGGTCCCTCTCCAGTAATCTTGGTCTTACCTTTGTTGTCACTCATTGCTCCTTTTTTTCTAGTATCAGGTAAGTATTTTTTATTTGAAGTTGAATTGAAACATGAAGTCCCTGTCTCAACAAATTGATAACGCCAATTGCTGCCCAAAGTGGCTTGTTTTTCAAGTTGGAGAGCTAGCTGATAGGCGTCCTCCACGCTGTAAATGTAAAATCCTAGATTTTAGTAAATAGACTAATTGGTTAATAATATGCAGGAGATAAGATTTTGGTTCAACCCGGAGGAGTTCAAGATGAACCGGAGATGACAGGAGAGCCTATATAAGGTGAGTTCATGATTATTGGCTAAGTATTAATTTAATATAATAATTATTGTTGCTATGGTTTATATTAGTAAGAATAAAGTGAGAAATAAACAATGAGAATAAAAGGGGTTGGTCGAACCCAATGATAGTGGGTTGACCCAAGGGATTGAGTTGGTTTAAGAATTAGATGGGTTGTTTGTAAATTGGTTTAATGAAGAGAGGGCAAATTAGTAAAAGACTTTAAATATTAAACTAAACCTAGTAGTACATGGAGTGGTTATTCACGTTGAGCACAAAACACAAAAATAGAAAGAGCCGTGCGTCCTTGCATGCTTCCTATTTTCTTCTCCTAGTTGCCTTGTGATCAAACCTAACCCTATAGCAATTGTTGGAGCCGTCTTAGAGAAGAAGGAGGAGTATTTTCGTGCATAGAAAACTCAGGTAAGAGCCAAAGAGATATAAGTTTCTGTTCTGGAGATTTGAGTATGTTTAAAAGTCTTAAAAGTGTAATTTTTGAATCCAGATGTGATCGAGGTTTGTTGTGATCATTTGGCAATCTTAGGAGTGATATTTCGTTGCTTTTAGAGAAGGTTCAAGTTCCTAAACCAGGTAAGTAGGCCCTTGACGCTTGCATAAAATCCAAATTCGTGTTTAGACGATATACATGGTTATTTGGTGTTTTGATGCGTTGTTTTTTTTATTATTGATGTTTTATTTGTTGGGAATTGTTCTAACATGTTTATAAAGTATTTTAGAATGATTTAGAATGGTTTTGATGCATTGATTATTAAGTTGTGGAATTTTTATGGAATTTCACAAAGTTGCGGATTTTTCACGTATCGGACCGCCTGAGCAGTAGCTCGAGCGCCTTATGTATATATTCAAAACCTGAGAGCAATTTTACCCAGATTGAACTGTCGTTAGAATAGTCGCTCGAGCGACCTATTGAGCGACCTACCCTAAATTAACTTATTCTTTAAGGCTAATCGAGCACCCTTGGCCGCTCGAGCGACCAGTCTGTCAGATTTTGGAAAACTTGTCTTTTCAACCTAGTTTTCACTAAGGAAGTGGTTCTATCCAATTTTATCCTATGTACCATCAAGATTGGGGTATTTGGGAAGTGTTTGCACTGGCGGATGTTTAAAATTCAATTTTATAAAGATTTTGGGTAGATGTTTCTAAAGAGGCACTTTTACTTGATTCTATTGTTCCAAAAGATTTTAATTTTAACCAAAGTTGGTTTTGTGAGTTCATACACCTGTAATTGGGTGATATGAAGGTATTTTATGCATCTATGGAATCGATACACATTCGGGACATATTGGCCCGTTGAAACCTGGAGTTTTGGACATATGACTTGGTGCATTCTGTTTTGGTTTTGGGTCACTAGTGTGACAAGGCTGGTGCCTGATTTATTATATCCTACATAGGCAGATTTGGTTACAGATATAGTTCGGTATTTTGGTGAGTGTTATTAAGAAGTATGTTGATGCAGGGAAGATGGAAGAACAGATCAGATATTGTTCTGATTGACGAGTTGGTCTAGATATCGTTCTAGAAGACGAGAAAAGTTCAAGAACAAGACAAATTCTAGGGTTCAAATAAAAATATTCATTCAAAAAAAACGAACTCTCTCTAAAAGCCTTTATATAGGCGTTACAAGAAAACCCTAAACTCAGAAAACCCAAAACTTACTAAAAGTAGAAAAAAAACGAATTTTACTAAAAATAGTAAAATTCGAGAAAGGCTCAAATTCCTAAAATACATCCGAAAATAAGGGTTTCCCCAAAAGAATGACTCAAAACGGACTTTCCTTGACCCTAAACGGAAACAATCAACTCGCTTCCTAAAATAGTAAAATTGCCTATTTGAAGGTCTAAACAATGGAATATGTCTAAAATCACGATACCTCTTTTCTGGCCGTTTCCAATCAGACTACCAATTTTCAGCCCATTCTGACAACGTGACTAAATTTACCAAAATACCCCTGGCACGGAAAACAATGTATGACCACATAAGCCTCAGGACTCGTCCTACATCATATGTCCATTACCCTGGTTGGTTTTTCTCACTGTTGAGTGGGCTTAGCAGTTATATGGATTCATAGAATAGCTAGTAAGTGAAATGTGTATTAGAGGGGTTTAAATTCTGTGTCTGAGACATTCCATCATCTCGATGATGGTATCGCTCTTGGATTGGTCGGTCGCTACGTTACCCACTTCTGAATTGGTTGGGCCGTACATGTTAACTCATGGTTGGGTTCTTCCGTTGGTGTTGAATAGCCAGACTGCAGGGCGGCTGGTCCATCGTAATTCGGTTAGGTAGCATACTGACACATGTCTACTCTCTTTTTCTAGTATACTATTTCATGAGTCCTATGAGGTGGACAAATTGTATTTCATTGTTGTCTTGATTCTTATTGTGATTATTTGGATTATACGATACATATTTTATTGTGGTCAACTATTTGCATGATCTCTTACTAAGATATTGTTTCTCACATTATTGTTTTATCGGTTTTGTTTTCAGATATTCCTGGAGAGGACGTTGCTAGGGTAGAGACTCCAGGGGATTACAGTGATTACTAGAAAGAAGACTATTTCATTCTTGTGTAGGTCCAAGAGGACATGGAGAGACATTTAGATTTATTTTCTTAGGGATTATTTTTAGTATTTTGATTGAGGAGTTTGATGTTATTTAAAAGATGATTGGTATCTTTAATTCACACCTTAGTGGATGTTATTTATGTTATTTAGTTGAACCCTTTCCAAACTTCATAGATAAAATATAAAAGGATTATTTTGGTAGTTTAATTCTGCGCTTTCTGAAAGATGTTTTTATTTCCGCACTCTGATATAATAATTGAAATTTTTTAAGTCTGGAATAGTTGTTTTGGGCCATTTTCCCTAACGAACCAGATTTGGGTTTATGTGTTTAAATAAACCTGGATCCGGAGCGTTACAGTAAACTCGTGCCGTCTACATATCTTTCCGTAGTTCTGATTTCAATCCATTAAGGGAACAAGCTAGAGTTTGAATCTCGTTCTCATTACCTTATTGCAAATAGTTAGCTCATGGAATCTTTCGATATACTGATCAATTGTGGTCTTTGAACCCTGTTTCCATTGCAGCATATCTTCATACACAAGTTGGTCGTAATTGGCTGGCAAGTATTTCGTCTCCAACTTCTCTCTCATTTCTTCCCAGTCAGAAATTGGGGGTTGGCAAGTGTGTATTAACTGTGCTTCAACGCTGCTCCACCAAGCACGAGCAGGACCTTTAAGTTTCATCTTGGCATATCTTACTTTGCGATTCTTAGAAACAGAGAACCAATCGAAGTAATCTTCAAGTGCAGCGAGCCAGTCGTGCAAAGCATCATGATCAAGTTTGCCGAGGAAATCTAGAACCTCAACTTTCATTCGTTTGGTGGCTTCATCCAGAGGTTCTCTCCGGATTTGAGGGTCCAAAGGACCACGTTGTGGTGCTCTCCTATCACAACATTGTTCCCTTCGTCGTGCTTCGCCCAGTTGCACTTCCTCATCGCCATCGCTGTCTTCTTCTCACCTCCTAAATCCCCTCCGTTTTGTACAAAATCCTCCCATTTCTTCCTGAGTCATTCGTTCATCAATAATATTCAATCGTTGCATCACTGTAGCTGGAGTCTGTGAAATTTGATCCAACTGGTGGGGTTTGAATAGAACTTGTGTTTGGGTTGATGCTTGGATCGTTGGGTGGGTTGGAAGGGCCAGGATTACTAAAACTATGCTCCATAAGATTGTAAGAATGACCACTTCAGGCATGGTTGGAAATGCTCAACCGAACCTAGTGCTTTGATACCAAATATGGTGCAAAAAACTAGTAAAGATTGTTAACTTTCAGAAACCAATCTCACACGGGAACTGAAAGAAAATTGGAAATCTCTTCCAATGTTGGAATCACTCCAAATCAAGTAAATTAAATAATCGACCTCCTCCTCTGTTTACAACTAAGCTTATTTAAAGAAACTAATTAACAAACAAATAAAAGGAAGGAACTAACAAGCAACTAAATAACAAATAGCTAAGACTAAATAACAAATAGCTAATAGAAAAGAACCCAACAACGTTGATCTTTATCTGGAGAACAGGGGTTGTGGCCCACTATATCTACAAAATCCTACTATTTAGAATTGCCACCGTGGCACTTCCTCCTTGCTTGCTATGCCAGCTATCATACTTCCATGCTTATGCTTATGTGGCACTCCTTGCTTGATATTGTGTTATGGGCATTGCATCAGTTTATCTATTTCTAATAGCCTCTATCCACTCAGCGATGCAACAACTTCATCAATATCTAGATACAATCACAGAATCAACAATTCCATTCAAGGTTCTTAACGATTTGAAGAGGTACCTCGGTTACCTTGCTGTTTTACAAAGGACAGCAATGGTTTGGCAATTGGAATGGTGGTTTGAAAGGGCAACAAGGGAAATACGGAAGTTGTAGGGGATTTTTCAGGGGAAAAATGTGGAGAGACATTAAGGGGCTTCATACGTGATGTTTTGCAAAGCGCAGCAACGGTACGGCGGTAAGCGGATTGAAATGCCATAGCGTTTCATACGTGATGTTTTTCAAAGGGTAGGAAAGTGGGTTGAAAGGGCAACAAGGGGCTGAAAGGGCAACAAGTGACGTGATGTTTTGCAAAGGGCAAGTAAGTGGGTTGAAAAGGCAACAAGGGAAATACGGAGGTTGTTGGGAATTTTTCAAGGAAAAAATGTGGAGAAACAATAAAGGGCTTGGTAATATATAGATATATAGTTTGAATTCATACGACTATATACTTTGGTGATTGAATCAGGATTATTTTTAAAAAGAATCATTAAAAACCAATTTCTGTTGGTTAGAATTTGTGTGCCTGTTTTTTTCAAAAAAGTCATTGTTGGGTAGGGTCAAAGCCCATGATCGGCCCACCCCACCATCACGTGAAGGAAGTTTCTTTCAAGAATATAGGGTTGCCGTGTTGAGTTTTACAAGAGAGAGAACGTGTTTTTGAAGAGAAGAAAAGTGAAAAGAAAAAAAAAAAAAAGGAAAGGGCAAGAACGTGGAGAAAAGGCCATGTTTTTTTTTTTGGTTTTCTCTTAGGGTTTTATTCGTGATCAAGAAAGGGGTTGTTTTGCTTGTTTCTTCTTGGTTTCCATCACCAAGGTTGTTAATTTCTCAAATGGGATTGGAAGTGTGTGGTGAGGTGTTCACATTGTTGCAGTTGGGGAAGTAACATTGTATAATCACTATTTTCTGGTTATACCTTAAGTTTTGGGCAAGAACTTGAGAGTACTATTTCTTCTTTTAAAATAGTAGAATATCTGTAAATTGCCCAGTGGTTTTTCCTTTTCGCGGAGGGTTTTTCACGTAAATCTTGGTGTGCCTCTCTATTTTCTTTCTTGTGTTTGTTTATTTACATCTTATAACTGCTAATTTGCTATCCTAATAGATTGGTTTGGGTTATACTTGTAATTGCTTATTTGTGTTGTTTGTCTTGACTCATAGAAAAAGAGGGGAAGACGTATTCCGCATTTGGTCTATCCCCAACAGTCATATGACTATAACTTTTTCTTTCTGTTTTAGGGACCATTCTCAACAAACCTCTCGAATCAAAATCAACCCCCAAGACAAGAATTCTTTCCGACGTTCTAAAGGAACAGAAAATTTTTTGAAAACAAAATTCTTCAAAAGCCAAATCGGGTCAGCTGCGCGTGATGAAGAGCTTCGATAATGAGGTTGAGTGGCGGTTGGTTTAGAAATTTTAGTTCCGTACCAATTACTCAGCTTCTGTTTGGCCTTTATACTAGTAGTCAAGGACGAAAAATTCTTACAAAAATTTGTTATTTTTATCACACCCCTTAATTCTTCCACTTCTTTCTTTTATATTCTTCATTTTTTTTTTCCTATTTTCTTAGTTGTAACTTTAGCCAAAGACACAAGGAGTGCCCTAATATGATTACATGGTAAGTATGTTTGCAACGGCTTTGGCCCCAGCCCCAGGATCTAGATTGAAAATTTAATGGGAAAATTATGAAAAAGGGTTATTTTTTGGCTTGTATTTATAAAAACAGTTCATCAAAAATCTCATTTTATAGAAAAGGATCACTTTTCAAATGTAATTGACCTGCAAGGTCACTTTTCAAAAAATATTAAAAACTAATATCACTTCACTGTGGCTAAAAAACGCTTTTGTCCAGTATGATGGGCTTGTATCCGTGTAGAATGCACTTGTATCTCACTAGGATGTACTTGTATCCCACATAAGGAAGCCTGTACCCAGATACAATGTGCTTCTATCCCAAGTAAAGTGATACTTAATTTAATTATTTTTAAAAGACGATCCTGTAACTTAATTATTACTAAAAGTAATCCTTTTTTAGAAATAAGTTTTTGATGGACTGTTTGTATAAATACCATCCAAAAGTAACCCTTTTTCATAATTTTCCCAAAATTTAATTAGCATTTTCCCAAAATTTAAAGCATACATTTTCCATCACAAAACCTGCCAATCTTTCTAGTTTTAAACAAGTTTGGATCAATATCACTAAAATGTCATGCCGCCACCCCAAGCCTGTTTATTGCCGCGATTCAACTCTACACGCAATTTAAATATTATGCATGACCTTGTGGCAGCCCATGATTCATATACACCTGCCATTCTCATTTTGTCAAAAGCACTTTGGATTTTCCATGGCCTGGTCTTGATGTGCTTTCGAGAGAGATGATCTAACCCTTTCGTCATACAGACATCGGCATCCAAACATGAACACAAGATCATCCTTGCACCGATTTGTCAGATTTTTACTCTTAGTAAAACTGACCCCTTGTAAGGTCTAATGAGGAGGAAAGAGTCAACCAGGCCATCCTATAAATTGAAACGCTTTTGCACCACTTGAACCTCTCAAATAAAATTAAATTCCCTTGCTTCACACCTTCAGAAGCAGTTCACCTACCCATGGCTCCAAGCTTTGCCGACAGCGAATCCTTGTTCGCCTTTGTCGTCCAAGAGGGCCATGGTGTAAAGGGTATGGTGGATTCCGGCCTGTCGAAGGTGCCGGACCGATACATCCAACCCTCACATGAACGTATCAGCAAGCTAAACGCAAGCTTACATGCACCTCCCCCAATTGATCTGTCGGAGCTGGATGGTCCGAACCATGCTGAGGTGGAGGACGCTCTTGCGAAGGCCGCCGAGACTCTTGGATTCTTCCAAGTGGTGAACCATGGCGTGCCAGTCGAATTGCTCGAGCAACTCAAGGATGCTGCGCATCGATTCTTTAGCCAGCCAACGGAGAAGAAATCAGTTTATCTCAAAGGGGTAAGTCCTAGTCCGTTGGTGAAGTATGGGACGAGCTTTGTGCCAGAGAAGGAGAAGGCATTGGAGTGGAAAGACTATCTGAACATGATCTACACTGATGAAACTGGTGCTCTCAACTGCTGGCCTGATCTATGCAAGTAAGTACTTCTAATGGTTGGATTGTTTTTGTTTATTATAAATGTTTATGGATAATTAGTTAGCAACATAAATATAAAAGAAGAAAACAAACTATTTCCTTTTCTTTTCTTGTGTCAAAAATTCCCCTACTTCAAGTGTAGAGACATTAGATTTGCATATTTGATTGAAATCTTATAACCAATGATAAATTTCTCCTTTTGACCTTAATTAGGCCAGTCTTTTGAGAAAAATATGAACCCAACCGTTATTCTTAGAAGTTCCAATGTAACCAGTCTAACTGGAAGAATCCAAAATCACTCAAATAGTTGCAAAGTAGCCATTGTTCATTATTAACCATCAGAGACATCTGACTCTGAAACTTGTGGTCAAGGGATGTGGCAGTGCAGTTTCTGAAGACATCAACCAAGATGATTAGAAGGATACTTGAAGTGCTACTTGGTAAACTTGGAGTGACAGTCCACGACTCCATGGCCGAGACATACATCGGTGCAAAGATGGTTAACATGAACTTCTATCCAACTTGTCCTGATCCAGACCTCACAGTTGGTGTTGGGCGCCACTCCGATATGGGCACCTTAACTGTGTTGCTACAAGATGGGATCGGTGGTTTATACGTCAAAGTTGAAGACGAAACGGATGCCGGAATGAAGGAAGAATGGATAGAGATTCCACCCATTTCCGGCGCTCTTGTCATCAACGTCGGCGACACATTACAGGTGAGTGAAATTGGGTTTTTCTAGCTTTAATCTAAGATAAGATTCACTGCCTGACTTCTCTGTCAATTCAGTGAGCTTAAGTGTTTTATTTTGCCTTTTTAGATACTAAGCAATGGGAGGTACAAGAGTGCGGAGCATCGAGTTCGTACAACAAACACACGGTCAAGAGTTTCGGTTCCGATATTTGCAAGCCCACGACCGACGGAGATGGTCGGACCGCTGGCTCAGGCGGTTGAGAGGGATGGAGTGGCTCACTATAGAGAGTTCTTGTTTGGAGACTACATGAACAATTTCTTTGGGAAGGCTCATGAAGGCAAGAAGTCTCTTGATTGTGTGAAAGTCAAGGCCACTTGATGCCAAGATTAATTCTTTTGCTAGAAGAGGGCTAGAGGAAAGATGCCTCTTTTATGAATAAAAGAGAAATAATGTTTTATAATTACAATAAAAATTTTGGGATGATCTAGAATTGTTATTATATATAACATCAAGGACAAAAAATCACCCTCCCATGAGCCTACTTTCTTCTCCTGCCTAAAATATCTGTTAAACCTGCAACAAAAAATGAAGAAGGAAAAAAAAAAAGACTGCAATAAAAGCCATTGTCTCCTCTATTAAGCATAGCCCAGCCTACCCCCCAAATTCTCTCCCGCAGAAGAAGGAATAACACCAAACATACGTGCAAGATATTCTATACTTCATTTAGTTCTTTACGCACTAATAACAAGGTTTTATATTCAACCGAGGAGAAAAAAAGAAGAGAAGCAACATCTAATTGTTCTTTTCATTTTCGTAGGAATAATTAGTCCGTTCGTTATCCCATCTAAAAAATTGTTGTAAAAATTAAGAACAATTATATTGCTTTTGCTTCTAAAAATTTTTTTTCCATAAAACAAAACTATTTGGTTCACACTCGTTTTGTTACAAAAAAACAAAAAAGCATGTTTGATAATATCAAAAGCATAAATATTACTTTTTAATTAATATTATTACTACAAAATACATTATTACGATGGGGAAAGTAGTAGTGATGGGTGAGTGCAGGTGTTGGTGTTGGTGGTGGTGATGGTGGACGGTGGGTGGTGGCAATAGTGATGGTGGAAGGTGAGTGGCAGTAGTAGTTTTGGTGGTGATAGTGGTAGTGGTCGTGGTCGTAAGTGGGGTTGTGGTGGTGAGTAAGTGGATTGGTGGTGGTGATGATGTTGGTTGTGGGTGGGTGATAGGTTGTAATATTGATTAATGTGGGTGGATGGTGTAGGTGTTGGCGTTAGTGGGCATAGTATGGTGGAGGTGGTGATTGTTTGGTGGGTGGTGGAAGGTGGGTGATGGTGATATAGGTAGTGGGGTGGGTGGGGGTATAGCTGTGGGTGTGTGTTGATGTTGGTAGGTATTATAGGGAGGGGCAGAGCCAGAAAATTAGCTTAGGAGGGGCAAACAATAAGTCAATAAATTCAACTTGAAAAAAAAATTGGGAAAATTATGAAAAAGGGCCACTTTTGGCAAGTATATATAAAAACAATATATCAAAAAACTTCTTTCCAAAAAAGGGTCATTTAAAAAAATTGAACTATAGGATAATTTTATTATAGTTACGTTGAATATAAGTGCAGCCTACTCGAGACACGAGCGCATTATACATGGGATACGAACGTATGATGCGCTTGTGTCCCATGTTAGGAGGGGCTCATGTGTCCCTCATAAGATGCATTTATATGCCACGTATGGAAGCTCGTATCTTATGTAGCTACAATAAAGTGACACTACTTTTTAATTTTGTTTTTGAAAGTAATCTTGCAGGTCAATTATTTTTACAAATGAGATTTTTGATGGAGGGTTTTTATAAATGAAGGCCAAAAAGTAACCCTTTTCCATAATTGGGGACAGGGGCAATTAGTTTAAGTTTTAGGGATTTTAAATAATATCTACAAAGCAATAATAAAATTAATTTCAGAGAAAAAAAATTTTTTGAGGGGGGTGCGCGGGGGGCGGGGATGGGATTGCCCCCTAACTCCGCCCATGGTTATAGGGGTGGCAGTTGTGGTGGTGACCATGTTAGGAAGTGAAGATGGACAATGGTGGTAGGGTAGTAGGTGGAGGTGGTGGGTGGTAATGGGTGGATGGTGTTGGTGGTTGTAGGAATTGTAGGGTGGTCGTGACTATGATAGGAAGTGAAGGTGGAAGATGGTGGCGGTGGTGGTTATGGGTAATGATGAGTGGCAGTGGTGGGAGGTATTAAAAACAATAAGCAAAAGAAGCAAAAAAATTTCACTTCTCAAGAAAAGCAATTAATTAGATTATTTTTGGTTCAGAGTGAGAAGCAAAAGTAATTACTAACCAAATATGCTTATTGCTACGAAAAGTTTGATTTTGCTTAAATAAGCAAAAAATTAATGTCAAACGCAACCTTAGTCTATTATTCTTAGTCTGACTTAGTATATATGATAATATAAACATTAAGATAAAAGCATGAAAATGGGAATTGCAGTTTAAGGATTGAACTATTCAGGAAAAAATCAGAAAGGTGTTAATTTTTGCTGGCAATCTAACCCCCTAGGCACCCTTTTTACAAAAAAACATGCACCCATTTAAACTCCTTTGAAGGTCATGATTAGCATGACGTAAAAACCTCAACCTACTAGAATTGAAGTATGGGTTCGAGTCTGAATGCATTCCCTTTATGTAAAAATATTAAAAGGCTAAGGCCACGTTTGTCTGTGCTTGTGTTGATGGGTGAGCACTTATAAAGAAGACTTTTGATTGAAGGGTTTATCCACAACTATAGGCTAATGCTTATTTGAAAGAGATTAGCATTTGATAAAACAAAACGTTGTTATCTCTATCGACTGTCCTCAACGATAGGGGAAGAACTGGGTCTGGGTAAAGGCGGGACAGGGGAAACCCAAATTCATGTTATTTTTCAGAAAAGTTAAGAAATCATGATGGATTTATTCGGTTGGAAGCCCCACAAAACAGAAACAATTTGTAAAAGCGGGTTTTAATTCCCTATTCTTCGAGTAAAGGGGGTTCATCCTCAAAGCCAGCACCAATTGCGATATTGTTACCGCCATAGATAGGAGGAGAGAAGGAAGTCGACGCAGAGGCTGATCCAACATCAAATGACAAGAAAGGGATATTAGAATTTGCAGGACGAGGTACTGAAACGACATCATAGGGACTCGGTGCTACTACACTCCGATACTAGGATTTCTGCCGGAAGGAAAAACCACTGACTGGACATTGAACTCCTTCGACATGAATGAGGGTACAGAGCTCTGTTTCGGGGAGAAACTTGACATTTCGAGATTCCAAATCAAAAAAACAACGGAAACTCGTTACTTGGAATTGCGTTTTTAATCAAAGATAATGAATGATCGACAGGGATTCCAATAGATCCACATAAATATCGAATCGAGTATTGCAAGTTGATCAAGAGCTTACCGAATAAGTGGAAAGAGAAGCTGCTAATTGGGGCTTCTCCTTATGGGCAAGATTTCTGTCTTATGGATAAGAAATTATCCGTTTTTCATTACCAAATAGGATTTCAACTTTAAAAAGCACTTAAATAAGGTAACAGCTCAAATAAGTGCTTAATTAAGCAATCCCAAACGCAGCCTAAATCTCTGTTGTACCCACTTCAATTGGAGCTTGTAGCTACATCAGGTTATTGTCAAATAAAAAAAAAGGCTAGTCTTTCCCTATTTAAAGTGGAAAAGAAAATTAGCTCAAATACATAAGAACTTCCTTCAATTTTTCATCAGCATTCTGAAATCTATCCGGACAGACTAATCCACCAGTTGAGTTGGGACCAAATCCATGAACTATCAAAAAAAGTGAATAGTTGCCAATCTGACCCAAAAACTATCCACTAGGGTTTGCCAATCTGACCCAGAAAAACTTTGGCTGTTGAATCATCGACTTCACCAAATATTATGGATTTTTCTTTATTTGCCTTTGTTCTTTTTCCGTTTCATCAAATCTATATCTATACTATATGTAACGAAAATATGCCCTTTGGAAAGCCTACCAATAACTATGCACGATTTTTTCAAAAAGCCCTTATCATTCGTTGTAAAGGCATCATTAATATAAAGTTAAAATAGTCAAAACTCTGCCTATTCATTTAAAATTTGAATAGTTGCATAACTATTTCCTCTCACTACGTGCAGTATTGCTCGTAGAGCCCGCTAGTTGAGTTGATGGTAAAACCAAACCAGCACCTCTCACAAGGTTGATGTTTCATGTTATGAGGGTGCTGTTTCTATTGGTTTTAAGAATCCCTTTTTTTGTCATAGGGAACTTTTAAGGTCCCGTTTTTATCACCTCATGCAGAAGACTTTTATGAATTCTTTGAAAAAACTGCTTCAAATGAAAAGATACAGTTAAACAAATACTTATTTCAGAATTGTTTTTAGGTGTAGAAGAAAAAGGAACAAATTGGATACAAAATGTTTTATTCCCATATACTCATTAATCACACAGAGACATTGCAGAGCATATTGATCTTGATATGCACCTTTAGACCATATGAAAACTCCCTCCCACATCGTATTCATAACAACTAGGTACTATTATTTTTCTCTGTAACTTGTTAATATGAACTAACTGCTTGCAGCCCTAACAGAAATTTTAGTCTACAAGACATGAAATTTTAATGAATGATGTTCGCAGGTACATGTCTCAAACATGAATGCTGACATCAATGTATTTTTGCATTGAGCTTTGTGCACCTATACCCCAGCATCATGAGAAATTTGCATCCATATCATCTTGTTTTTAGTAATTGTATTTATATCCCTCAATTTAACCTCAATTTAACGTAATCATATAATCATTGCAACTGTAACCCGAATGTTAAATTCCGTTAACTTTTATTGTTTATTTTTATTAAATAACTAATATAACCTTCTATAAGATAATATATATATATATATATATCTTAGATAGCCAAGTGACCATATGTTCGGCTGAATTTAAATGAATAATCATCAACTGAGCAAATTAATTTCAACAACTTAAAATATAGATGTTATAAATATAATAATAATCATCTGCAATTCCACAAATGGTAAAATTTCAGGTGAAAATGTGTGTAGGTGTGCACGGGCTTACAGGAACAAGAAAAAAATTAATTCAAAAAACCAAAGGGTAGAGTAAGATATTTTCTGGTCATGTCCATTTGTAAGCAACATCAATTAAGCAGATTAAAGTTCAAAATTTTAATGTATGTGTCTATGTACAATGCAAGCAAGTATGGTGACAATGCAAAACCATTCACATAGGAGAAAAGAAAGGTGGACTGATTGAACAACAAAATAAATTCTGCTAAAACACAAAACAGCAGAAATTCCCCATCAGAATGAGGAACAAGGTCTTGGCTCCACCTAACAATAGATAATAATGTCATGTGATGCACCTCGAGTATCATAGATGGAAGTCCACTATAGCATTCTATGTGGTGACCAGTCCCGTGTGTCAGTCAAGTTGGAAGGTATAAAATCATCACAGGAGTCCTCAGTCTTTGCTTTC
This sequence comes from Buxus sempervirens, assembly GCA_947561395.2. Lineage (NCBI taxonomy): Eukaryota > Viridiplantae > Streptophyta > Magnoliopsida > Buxales > Buxaceae > Buxus > Buxus sempervirens. Next base: position 40,961,533 of record OX387186.1, read on the forward strand.
TTCTGATCAGGATCAGCCTCTTCATGTTGTCTGCACCAGAAATGATGAATTATTACAAAAAAAATTATTTTTACAACATACACCAACCAATTATATATAACCTGATGACAACCAAATAGAACTAAATCCCTGATGAGAGCTGAAAACTTGTATGATACCATATGTCTTCCATTTATCAGTTGTGGGGAACAAGCCATTTTGCGGCCATTTCAGAAAAAAAAAAGGTACAGATTTTACAAACTAGTCACTCAGAAATTATCCAAATACATAATCTGAAAAATTTTATGGTTTTTGACAGAATGGGATAGTAGAAGACAATTCATGTTACAAACCCAATTATTTATGTACATGGTATCGTCGGGATTAAATTGTAATTTCATTGAAAGGGATACGGCAAAGCTAAATATTCAATCTTTCGACCTCCATATCATGTCAAGCAGAGAAAATAAAAATGGAACAAAATTTAGAAAAGGGTAGTTTTCTTAAAGATTGTCATCTTGGGACCACACCGTACATGTGGTTGTTGATTCACCAGTCAAGTTGTTGTTGGACCAGTCCTTGGTACAACCATACTCAGAATCAGTGAGAATTCAAAAAGTCTTACAAACTTTTACTAACCTTTCTGCTGTTCTCTTTCTTCGATAAGTGCCAATCAATGTCCTTAGGTCCTCAATGCTTATAGTATTATCGTTCTTCAAATTCTGATTTAATAGATTGCACCCATCTAGACATTTAGAAGCATTAGACAAGCTAGGAATATCTGATAGATCTTTAACCCGTTGTTTAAGATATTCCATCAAAATGAACCCTGAAAAAATAATCAAATAAGAAATACACATGGTAAATGTCAACTGCAAATTTATGAACTTTAGTATGAAAGTCTATGAACCATTTTGGTAACAGAGAAATAATTAAGCCAGATCACTTCTGCAGATTTTCTCACCATTCTTCAGTAAAATCCTCTAACCATCAGAAAATAAGGAGTACAGAAAAATGAAGAAATAATTAAGCAGAATTACAAGAGAAGTAATAAATTGAACAATTAGCTTTTTATTAACTAGATATGGAAAAATACACTATTGCTCTGAACAGAAAATAGTTATTAAATCAAATCACTTCTACAGTTCTTCTGAGCTTGAGCACCAAAAACTCCTCTAGTCCATACTACCAAAACTGTGAGATGGTATATCACTGTTTGTGCCACACATTTCTCCTGATTTGAACATCCACTTTTATATCACTCAATCAGTACCAAATGAGACTTCAGAAAAAAAGAGAAATAAGGACTTTTCCTCTACTTAGCATCAACAAATTTTCAATAATTACAATCACTTTCACCCAGAGATTAAGGTGGTTTAGACATGTAAAGTGAAGACCTATAGATGCACTTGTAAGGAGGTGTGAGAGGATGCACATTGAAGGCCCTAAGAGATTAATAGGAAGACCTATAAAAACCTGGATAGAGTCAATATAACAAGACTTACGAAATTGTAAATTAACAAAAGATATGATTTTTGATAGATTGGGATAGAAACACACGACTCGTGCCGCCAACCCTGCTTTGGTGGGAACTAACTTTTGATGATGATGATGATATTTTTTTTGATGAATAATAGAGGATATCATTAGATCAGAAAAAGAAAAGGGCAAGGGAAATACGTAGTCCATGAGATGATGGACACAAGGATACCAAAAAGAAACCAAAATTAAACAACTAGATACATAGCCACCTAGCTAACCCACAGCCGATAGAAGAGTTGAAAAAAACAGCAAACCAGAACTACTATGTATTAACTATCCCTCAAAGATCTCATATCACCCAGAGCCCCCCATTGTAACACAATCTCAGATGCAGAGATATGATGAAACTCCTTCTAGATAGTGAGCCATGATGAATCCATCACCATTATCTCCTCCAGAACCGTATGGGCTTCAACCTGAAGGTCCTCAAAAATCCTACGGTTTCTTGTCCTCCATATTCCCCAAAGAACTAAAAATAATACAGCCCTATACATCAACAGTCCTAGTTTTGTCCAAGTTGGGAATCTCCACTGTTGAAATAAGTGGCAAACATCCCCCAGCATCACCCAACTGACCTCCAGCATCCTCATAAGAGACTGCCATATAATACTGACAAACTCACAATGCATAAATAGATGGTCAATTGATTCCCCATCCTTCAAGCATAGAGAGCATACGTGAGGTGAAAGTGCTAAATTAGGCCTTCTCTTTTGAAGATTATCAAGAGTATTTATCTTCTTATGGAGCACAACCCATAAAAACGCCAAAACACGAGAAGGGGCTGGAGATTTCCACAGAACGCGGTGAAAAAAGGGGAGATGGAAGTGGTGACAAAGACATGAGAAAACATTAGAACGATTTAGAAGTAAATAGCCGAGAATTATCAACTGACCAACAGACGACATCAGACAAAGAACGATCTAACACCATACCCTTGAGGGTCTCCAACAAACACCCTAGCTCCTCTAATTCCCCTACACGCAGCTCCCTATGGAACTCTAAATTCCATTGACGCCCAAGATCAGAACAAGATAACACATTAGAAACTAAGGAGCCTTTATTTTTACAGAGATTAAAGATACGAGGAAACTGAACTGAAAGACAAGACTCACCCCACCACCTATCTAACCAAAAACGAGCTAGGTTTCCTTGCCGGATTTTGAAAGACAATAAAGGAAAGAAGTTAGATGAAATATCCCAAATCGCTTTCCAGGGACTAAGAGCAGAACACCGCAATCACATCTATTCTATTCTATTGGGAAAGGACAACACCAGCACATCTGCTGATGATGATGATATTGCTTTTTATTTTCAAAAAACAGCAGCACATCTATTCTTTTTTATTCTATTGGGAAAGGACACATAAGATGATGATGATGATATTGCTTCTTATTTCAAAACTAAACGACCAGTACATCTATTCTATTGGGAAAGGACAACACCAAAATGAGAAGCATGTTTCAATTGAAGCACTCACCATATATTCATAACATTAACCAACTACTAATATATATATATATGTTCTGACATAACCTGCAACAGCAATGATTAAAGGAAATATGAAAAATTTTGTATTTTGCTCTTTCTACATTTTTCAGTATCTGATACACGCGATTATGATTAGTTTGAATCTTAAAGCAACTCTTCATTTTCTTTGTAATAGAGTTTCCACAGATTCATTCATTTCATACGTTGGAACAACCTGTCCTTTCTATTGAATTTGTCCGGGCAACTAGCAGCAATAAATATAGTAACGGCCTTTTCTTTATAGTCCAGAAATATGTATAGAGAATATAAATTGAATTAGAAAATGGAGTGGAGTTACTTTCTATACTGTGTTGCTGCCAGAAATGGTGAACTGTCAGTGGTTTGGTTGGTGTGAATCTGTCTCAACTAAGAGGTCCAAGAGATTTATGACTCTAAATTGAATTGCATCACCAACTAGGAGTGGGAAAGAATGAAACAACCCCTTCTTTGTAGCCTGTAAATAATATTAGGGTTTAGAGTTAAAGGGGGAATGAAATTACTGTAGATGCTATATGGCTGCTTTCGATGTTGAGTTGTCTCATTTTTTACTGTTCTGACATAATATAAAATTAGGGATTCATATTGAGACAGTAATGACTCTTGTTTTGTAATGTAAGTCTGCTATCAATCCCCTAATATATCTTATTTTATTTTTCTTTTTTCGTGTTTTAGCTTTATTACAAGTGAAACACCTACCCATTTGTCTTTTCCTAGGCCCCTCAGCTCTTCTTTTCACTTAATCATCGGCTCAATCTCTTCAGCACCATTTAGACTGAAGAAAACTGTGCTTTACCTAGCCTTCCATACTTCTCTAACTTGATTATTAATTATATCTTCTCTATATTTTCAGCCAGCGTGTTGTAGCTTTTTAGGACTATTTTGACAGGAGTGTGCAGGTGCCTGTTTTGAATCCACGTCCACGTGTTTAATATCGTCTCCCCAGTGTCAAAATTCCTATGACGTGTCTTCAAATCTCGATTATGAGTAGGAGAGGTACGTCCAACGTTGGCCTAAACTGCTTCACCGCAGACATTCCCACGCCGTTACTGAACAAAAGGGTTGGAGTCGATAAGGCGTGATAGGTAAGCAGTGGCTAAAGTGAGAGACAGGAGATCAAGTGATCTTTACGTGTACTCAACCAGAGACTCCTTGAATGACTGAAGAATAATGTGTAGACGAAGAGTGAGCAATGCCAGAATAGACTTAGAGAATCTTTAGCAGCACTTGGAGAGAGCTAAAAAAAAAGAAAAGAAGTGTTGCTCCAAGCAGCCACAGAATCAAGGATTTAGTCTTGTTCCAAGCAGCGAAAGATCCTTCAATTGAAAAAGGGTTCTCATATTTATAGGAGTAGGTTGGCTAGGATTGTGATACTTATCATAATCTAAGGCTTTAAAATATTCACATGTTTATCTTGAATCCAGCCTTACAATTGTCTAAGTTCAAGATAAGAATCAAATAACTTATGGCTTTCAAATATTAACATGATAAGGAACAGAGCTCTCTAATTGGTACACACCGGGTCCCACATGTCAACATGTGATACTGTGATCACTTGATGTTTGCATCATTCTAGATCGACATACCAAGACTCGTCACTAACTGCCAACGATTCCCACGCCCGTGCCCGTCATACCTTAAGAATCGCCAAATAACCCCCCCCCCCCCAGTGGGCTCTCGCCAATGACGGACATCTTCACTCCAATATGCCACATAAATTTCACATTTAATATAAATAAACCATGTCACACTTAATTATTGTTTCTGTCGAGTGACAAATAATCCATGATAAGTCTGTCTCTATTATGTGACAAATAATCCATGACAGATCATTATATGGGTGACATGTCAAGTATATAAAAATAGTCATCTACAAAGTATAGAACTAGTAACTTAACAATATAAAAGTTGCCAATATGACTAATCTTATATTCAAATGGCATCATGTTGTATTCTCTCATCTTATTTACCATGGTTTCTTGTCAGCATTAACACTAGATTCTGACATCTCAAAACTTGAATATGAGTTGACAAACAAGAACAAACATATTGCAAACCCAACAGCAATCAAATCAATACCATCACCAATATCAATTATCAGTGTGGATCTTCAAATCCAAAAATTCACCAAAGACACTTCAATGAAAATAGCTTTTACTGTCCATCTTTTCAAGAACAAATTTCTTTAATTGATAGACATAAGCTAAAATGTAAAATCACAAGTAAAATGGGGGAACAAAATGGCTTGGGATTCCTTTCAACCTTACATGTTAACCATGTTAATAAGGGTTATTATTGTACACACAAACACGAAATCATGGGTCGAGCTTGTTCTTATATGTATGCCCAAATTAGGATTTCTAGTCAGTTGGTTGTTCTGCAGATTCGACCAAGAAAGGGTGAGAGTACTTGTAACACTATTTCTGATAGAAATAGTGAAAGAAACTCCCATCATTCACAGACATAGGCATCTTTGTCGAACCATGTAAATCTTGTATCTCTTGTTTACTATTGTCTTTCTGCTTGATCTGTTTTTATCAACACTATCCAATCTTTAGCAATATCACAAACGATATTTTTGAATACCGAAGGATACCCACCCAATGAACAGGAATGAAGCCTTCTTCAATATGGATTATGGCATCACTAGATGAATGCAAGGAATGTGTAACTTGTACTTCATTCTTTCTACTCAGTCTCAAGGCTTTCAAAGCAGATCATCCACAAGAAAATTTTTCAGTAGAGTCAATTCCCTCAATTTTTGTATGGAAAAGAGCCTCAAATTTTTCTAAATTTAGACATTAGAATGTTTTGTATCCATAACTTTTTCAGCATTATAACGCCAAGTATATCACTTGGGGAACCAAAATACTAAATATAGAAGAATTGATACAAGTTTTGAATGGTATTACTCTGGTTAATAAAGTAATATAGGCTGATAATACTGACTTAGGCAACACCTCGTATTGCACAATATATAATCACAAACAAAGCAACTTCAAGCCTCAGGAGAACCTAAAACAGCTCGAGATGACAAGATTTTTTTATCAAATGAGCATTAAATCCCTGTGTTCAGCGTTTTCCAAGGACTATATTTTTTCGCACCAGGAAAAAAGAAAGGACAACAGGGTACGTCTATCCCCTCATAGAGGCTTCATCTGGACAGCTCTGGTATGGAAAGAAACCTGAGCATGATATGAGCTAACCGCTGAATATGTTCTGATGATCAAACTGAAACCTGCAACCCATCCCATATATGTGATAACATATGTCTAGTGAGCTTAGTGTCATTGGGGCAACATCTGAAGATATACAACAAAAGATTTTGAAAGTTCTACAATCAGAGAGAGGGAAAACTTGGCCAAATAAAATTCTAAAAAAATTAAGATACCATAAATAAAGCAATGTTAGTTCCTTATAATGATTTAATAACCTAAAGCTATGGAAGGGCATGGGGAATGAATAATACCAAGAGCTCTAAGCATCTTCAGATTGAATTTATCAGCTAGAGCATCGCAACTGATTAATTTTGCACGATGGATGGCCAGTTCTTTCACCCCAATCAGCATATCCTAAAATATTTTATGCACACAAACATTAGATATTTGAGTTTCTGAAACACAAGAAAAAATGAAGCAGAAAATAAAAGGAAAATAACGAAAACAATATGCCATGAAGAGCTGTAGCCAAATAAAAAGATATTTAAAACCATAAATTAGGGTCACAGGGTTACCATACTCTTTCTAAGTTGCATAGGAACGTGTGCAACAATAACAACAAATGCACCCGGTCCCAAATTGTTGGGGTTGGCAAAATGAACCCTGTTGCTACATCCAATACAATTCTATCAAAAACCATAACTCCAATAAGATTAAAAATATTCAAAATAATTCTGTCTAACTCCATACAAGTTCTTCTGTCTAACTCTTGCTCCCTTAGATCCTTCAATGGCTATTGCCTCACAAATTCTCATAACTACCTTCCTCGTTCTTTGCTTTACATGCATAAACCATGCTATCTTGTTCTCCTCTATCTTAGCTCCTATTTTAGTAACACCAAGACAGTCTCAACTATATTCATTTCCTACATTATCTTTCCTAATCTTCCCATAAAAAAAATAGGATTCAAGTATTAACTTTTGAATATTTTTACAGTTTGACTTTACCTTGGGAAGAATGGTAAAGTGAAATGGGAACAATTATGTGTAAAACAGGTACCATAAATACAAAACAATGAATGATTATTAGCAAAATATACATTCAAAATTTAAAATATCCAACAACATATACAGTTTCTTCCATTGTCGTTATAAGAAAAAGAAATTTATTCTTTATAATATTATCGTTTTTGGGGGTTATTCTGTTTCCTTTATTGAAGACATGACAGTTATTGGTATATGTGATGGCTCTTGCTTCTAAGCCTTCCTTATACATAAGAACAAGCTAGATCTTCATTTCTAAAACGCCAAGGCTGGCACGCATTCTAAGCACACACAGGATTTGGCTAGGCCGTGGAGAAAGTATGTAAAGATGTAAGATATTGTTCTTAAATATTGTGGGTGTGTGTGCGTGTGTGTAAGAGAGAGAGACAAAGACAGAGACAGACAGACAAACAGAGACAGAGAATGGATAGATCTTGAAATAACTGAAGTGTATAACATTTAACATGACTAAAAATACTAATAGCATTGAAAATTTAAAGAATGTATGAGAACGTGAGCAGTTCATGGAAAAAAATAAATGAACTCAAAATTATCTAGGGAATACAAATACTGATAAAAATAAATGAAGAACAAATTTCATGATCATACATGTAAAGATATTATGGTAAACAACCAAAGAGAATAAGTGGGGCGCAGAGGGTAGCACTGTGTTTTCTAAGCTATGTTCATTTCATGCACAGATTGGTGTAAACCCTAATTAGGGGATTTTATTTAAATTTTAGATATTACACAATCAGAACAATATAAATTTAAGCTCCGCAAAAGATAAGTTTTGACAAAGCTGATCTGAACAGATAATCCGACAACACTGCCCGGCAAGCTTATAACCTCCAAGAAAATTGATCAACCCATCAACCAAAACATGGATCAAACAAGATAAAACACCTCTGCTTAATATCCACAAGTTGACCTTCAATAAATGGAACACAAATCAATGATAAAAGAAGATGCAATTAAACTTTGTGGTTTGGTGTTTGGTTCAGGCTTCTAGGATGAGGTTAGCTACAAGATGTGCAGCACTGAAAGAACTGGTAAGAAGTTGACAAACAGTAGCAGATATATTAATCAAATGAGTTGGTCAGTCAGCTCTCACAACTGCTAACAAGCTGTACCCAGCAGCTTCAGTAGTGGAAAGGAGAATATTGAATCTGGACTGAAGTTCTTTGAGGCGAGATAATATATAATCACCAGATTTTGAACCATAGTTTAACAACTTGGCCGATACCTAGATGCAATACAAGGGATTCTTTTTTCAACAACCCTTCGACTCAGTCAACAAATTCACATGGATCTGACTGAGACCGATTCGACACAGCCAATACCGAGTCATATTGGCCAACTGGGCAAAGGCTTTCAAATGACTCAGCCGAACTTGAGACCCATTTCTAGTGCTCCTGAGTTTGTTTCACCACCTACAAACCTCCTTACAAAGAAATATTTGACAGCCCCCAACCCCACCTCCTCCTCCTCCTCCTGCTCCTCTCCCACCCCATTTTGAGGTGCTCTTCCATCATGTAGCATCCACAATGCAGATTGACCTTCTGTTTGTGTAAATTTAAGATTTTGAAGAAAAAGAGGCAGTTTTTCAAGAAAATCCCAAAGAAAAAACTTTTTTGAGATTTCTCCACTTCAGCACCTTAAATTATACGTAAAATGTACCAAGAACATACTATTGACTAATAGAAGACTAATATTTGAAATCATCTGATGTTTGATTGAGTTTTTTGTATTTAAGATTTTGTGGTTATAACTTTTATAACTTTTTTGTGTTCAATTCATCATCTAATCACTCTATTCACACATGAACCAAAGGATTAAAATTTATAGACTATGGGTTTATTTTTGTCACTTTAAAATAATTTTGTTTATAATATTATTTCATCAAAATATTATTACAATTTGTAAAAATTATATAAATTGTTAAATAAATCCGTACTGGCACTAAAAAAATTTCTTATTTGTTTCTTTATAGTCTAGAAATTCTTCTCTTTTACTCCACTTTAAATAATTTTATTTATTATAATTGTCAAAATCTTACTTTTGAGGGTTTTAGGGTCTAAAATGGAAAAAATGGGGGAATTGAAATGGAAGCTAGAAAAAAGAGGAAATTGAAAAGATTAAAATTTTCATTTTTAATCCTTGCATTTTCAAAATTTCAGAAATGGCATCAAATTTACAAAAGTATGCTCATAAGTCTTATGAACAGAACGAACACATGGTTTGTTCAAAGGTACCAAAATCAATGGAAAACAAAAGGAAATGAATCCCATGAGATTAGAAAGTGGGTAGACGAAAAATTAGAAAGAATTTGTTGCTATTTATTGGGAATTTCTTTTATAGAAAGTATGAGATTGATTTTAACAAATCGAATGGAGGGATTTGGAAAGACATGGAATTTACTCCCCTTAGATCCTCTCTTTCTAGAAAATGAACATGGAATTCCCTTAAAACCATCTAGGATTTTCTCCCTCTCTCTTTGTTTCTTGTGTACTCTATCTGGCAAAATTTCCCCCACCCAAACTTTCATTCTCTCTGGCACTTTCCCTCACTTCCAAAAATCACAAAATGCCCTCCTTTTGTTTTTCCTAGTGTCAACAACTCTTGTTTTGCATTATTAGGTTTCCATAAATTCTTTATTAAGATTCAGGTAAAATACTGAAATTTAATATTTTATCCTTGCAAAAGGAGACCAATTTGATTATCTATTTACAGAAACAGGCAGGTGTATCTTCTTTGAACGAAATCATACTGAGAACGAAAGTCTTGCAAGATAAAGAAAGTGGAATGACCCAACCCAGCAAGGTATTGTCCGCTTTGGGCCTAAGCCCGCACGGTTTTGTCCTCCAAAGGTGCTTCGCTAGTTAGAGTGTTCTTCCTGACTCTTATACCTTACCGCGCATTCATTCATTTCTAATGTGGGATCGGGATGTTACAATGTCCCTCATCAGGGCTGCACGTTCCCATGCAGTGACCTTAGAAGCCTACCAGCCCCTCACAGGCCCACCCTCGTTGGTCCAAACACCTCCCACGGGCAACGTCAGGATGCACACCAGCCACGAATAATTGGACCCGGATCCAGCTCTGATACCATTTGTAATAACCCAACCCAACGAGATATTGTCCTCTTTGGGCCTAAACGAGCACGGTTTTGTCCCTAAAAGGCACCTTTCTAGTTAGAGTGTTCTTCCTGACTCTTATACCTTACCGAGCATTCATTTGTTTTCGCTGTGGGATCGAAATGTCACAAAAAGTGATCCTCAATAGAAGCAGAATTACCAGAACAATACTCAAAATGTTTCAGCGAAGACCAAGGAGCTCAGGTTGTTGACGAAGAATTTCCAAAATATGCCAGAATTAAATATCCTCAATAATGCATAATCTTGGACAAGAAGGATGTTAAGTCAAAGATGGAAGATCTCCCAAGCAGTGAAGGGAGCTGCTTGAAAAGTTCAAAGGGTTGAAGTGACAACCCTAATGTAAACTTTAATTCCTATTTTTTAATCAAGAGGGACTCCTCTCCCCAACCTAAAGTCATGAGCTCAGGCATCATTGCACTCTCTACCATACCTCTATTCTCATCCCAAAGCTCTCTTATTCTAGTCAATTGTTCCATCACCTCTTTCTTTGTTAGAGGAAATCCAAGGGGTTGAATAAGTGAACTTAATCTTAAGGCCTTAAGATTAAAAGACCCTAATCTACATAATGCAAGAATTTGAGGAATCATTGAATGACTAAATACCTATGTTACATGAACTCGGGAACGAGTGTCAGGTGTGGGTATGTGGCTAGGAGTCGGATTCACTTGAACCACAAAACTTAGGAAACGGAGACTCTGTTGAGAAGTGTCCAAAATTTGGATAAGGAAATTGGAATTCGGCTGAAAAGTCTCCAAGTAAATGTCAATAATGCCAATTAGCCTAGCTTTCATATTTCTGTTTTTCATTTTTTTTTTTTTCTTTTTTCTTTTTTCTTTTTTCTTTTTTTTTTCTTTTTTTTTTCTTTTTTTTTTTTTTTTGAGTCATTGCTTGCAATTTTTGAGTTTGAAAATATACAGTCTCTCTTTTAAAAAAATATTATCTTTTTTGATTCATTACTTGCAAGTTGATTATTTGATAATTATATTTTCTGATTGATCTTGGGTTGCCATGTCCAAGAGAACATGCGAAGGATCCAACACATATCCCATAACCATGTCCTATCGTGTAGACACAGGTACTTAGGGTTTGTGTAAAGTGTCCATGTAACCGTTATGATCCTAAATGTTAAGTGCTTAACCAATGAAGTCTCCATAAGCCTTGATGCTTTTGGATCAACGATTAGGCACATAACAAATGATATTAGAGCCAACCACCATGTCCCGGGTTCAAGTCTCGGATGGGGGCGACCTATAGGCTGGATTAAAATGCCTTGGTATTATGTATGGACATGGTGTTAAGTCATTGAATACTGATAGGTGAGTGGAGCTGCCAAAAGAAAAAGGATACCATCGGATCAGTGTTGATAGAGTGGGCCGCCATGGACGTCGGCTACGAAAGCGTGGTAGAATGTTACAATCCTAAATGTTAAGTGCTTAACTAACGAAATCTCCATAAGCCTTGGGGCTTTTGGAACAACGGTTAGGCACGTAACAGTAACACAGCTATATACATGAAATTTGGGCATAATGGGTTATATTAGACATCAAGCTCTATTGGTGTGCTGGACTGGTTTATATATTATGAGATTTTACGAAATGAAGTCAAGTATTACACGATAGAAGTCTGTTATTTGGATCATTGTGTGACTACATGAGAGGTTGATATCAAACAATAGTACATGTGACTATTCCTTATACACCAGTGTTTGAAGATTACTATTGCCTGTGACCTTCGATGGAGATTATTAGTAGCTGCAATCTTGTGTTGTAGACCACATTGACACCCTAGTGAAGAACCAACTCTTAGCTTGTAACTATACATTAAACATTATGAGATTGAAGTCAAACTTCTTCCCAGAAAGAAGGTAAGGCCACATAGATTCTTCAATAGATTCAACAACAAACATCCTATTCAATGGATGATAAAGCTACAGCTTCCTAGATTAATTTTGACATAAGCCATAGGCAGACAAAAACCACAAAGCAAAAGTAATGAAGAATATTTCTATTAAGGACAACAATCCCAATATTAGCACTACTTTAAAGCCCAACAAAAGGACTTGACAAGTCATCCATAGATGTTGAATAACAAAATAAAGTGAAGAACCTTACCCTCTCTCAGATGCCATGATGGCATCTGAGAACAACAGGATCATGAAGGCTTTAAAGTAGCGCTAATATTGGGATTGGAATTCATGAAGGCTTTCACAATTCAGATTTCTTTCCTCGAAAGGAAAAAATGGCTAGAGGAGCCATCAATTACATTAAGGGAAAAAAAATGGATTCTCATGTGCCAAAAAGTTGCAAGAAAGGGATTGGAATTCACAGGTTCAATACAGACAACTACCACCTCATAACCCTAATTGATAGGGTACTGATGTAAAATAAAGTTACACATAACTGTGAAATCCAGATTTCAATGTGTAAGCACCCAAATTTTGATCAAGCCAAAAAAAGAAAAAAAAAGAAGAAAGAAGAAAAAAACAAAAAAAAATGTACTAAAAGACAGCGGAACAGTCAAACCATGAGGGGACAAAAGTTAAATTTTTGATCAAGTGCAATTTGGCCACCATACTTCCGCCTGATGATTAGGAAATTCCGACACGATTCTGATGCGACTGAGTTTACTCAGATCGAGGTCCAGATGAAGAACATATGAGCCGATCAAACTTGAAAGGGAGCTTGACTTTTTGCTAAAACCCGAATCAATTGCTTAATCCTATCCCAATGAATAGAGGACTCCAATACGGTTCTAATGCAATTGAATTTGCCCAAATCGGAGTCCAAATGAAGAAGATATGAGCTGCCGAAGTTTCCGAGTAGCAGAAACTTAAAACTGCACACATGGCAAAGAGCTGCACACGTGGTGAGAAACGCTAAGAAAATATCTCGGGGATAAAATCCGTGAATATCCAAACATACAAAATATCCCAGGGGTTAAATCAGAAATATCCAGGGACCAAATCTGTAAATATCCAAGAGTATCGGATTAAATCCAAAGTATCCAGGGACTAAATCTGTAAATGTCAGATTTTCCAGACAAATCAGCGGCCGAATTGAATTTTTTAATCATTATGTCGAGCTCGCGCCGAGTTCCAGGTACTCGACACCAACCCGGCGGACACCCAATTTTCTCCTATAAAAGCCGCGGCAACCCTCTTGCAAAAGGGTTGGCTCTTTCTTGTTCGGCCTTTTCAGGGTTGGGGGGCTCTTTTCTGAGGGGGGCGATTTTCTTTGTTGGCTAGTTTTTGGTTGGCTCTTCCTCTTCGGTTAACTATTTAGTCGCCGGCGACAACCCTGTTTTCCCCACCTTGCTTGGTTCGAAACCTTCCTCCTCACCTCTCCTTGCCTCCACAAACAACCACCCGACATCATCGTAAGCCCTTTCCACCCCCGTTTTCTCGTTTCTTCTTCTTTCTCATCCAAGCCAAGGAAGGAGATCGTGCTGTTGACAGGGAGAGGTGCTGCTCCGGTGGCTGCTCGTGCACTCCAAGGAGGCCTCATGCATACTCTACAAAGGTTTAAAACCCCAAGGTGAGCTCTCCTTGTTTATTGGTTCAACATATATAAATCGGGGCTTGTTCGGAGAATCAACTCCATCAAGCATGCTTCCCATTTCTTTTCTAGCATATTATTTGTTGTTCTTGCTTGTTTGATTCGAAGATGGGAGCATGTTCCCCCATGGTCACCTCCTCTTTTGTACCCCTTTCTCTACACTTCTTCTCGGCTTGATCTGTTGTTAGTCAGGTTGCTGTGCATATTTTGGGATGTTACGAAGATCTTTTGATGAGTTTTTGAGTCGTGATGTGAAGTAGGTTAGATTAATTTTGATGTATGTCTAAACGTCTTCTGGGAGTCTAAGGAGCACTGGGAAGGTGTTACAGGGACTGGAAATCAAGCCAGTCTCTGAGTTTCAAAAACAAACAGAGGATCGTGTTTCATCAAGGGCGCGCGCTGAGCTCGCGCCGAGCTCCCGCTGGGTGATTTTGCGTCTGCCGAGCTCGCGCCGAGCTAGCGTTGAGCTCACGCCGGGCGTCTTTTTCTGTTGTTTTTGTGGTTCCGCCGAGCTCGCGCTGATCTCGCGCCGAGCGCCTGAGGTCAGCGCATTGTTCACCACATGTCCAACTCGTTCCTTAGCGCGTTGGACCCAGAGTATGAGCCATCATTTCCAACACAATCGGAGATCGTTAGGCGAGTCCATCTCCCCTGAAAAATGTCATTTTTGCATATTCTCTGTGATGTATATTCTGTGATTTTTGCTGGATGTGGGTGACATTTTCAAACCTTCCAACGGGGCCCACCCAACCCGATAAACTTACTTTTTGCTCAAAATAAGGTTAACCAAGTTGATTGAGTGAGCCAGACCACTTAAGGCCCACCCAAGCCCTATGTCGGGCATGTATGTGTAGTTTAAAATTGTGGTTTGGCCGAGACCAAGGGCAAGGCCTGTCGGGCCCACTAAGCCCATTGAACCCAACAAAGGTTAGGGTTTCCAAACCCTAACTCAGGAAGCCTTAAGCTTTCAAACCTAAGCCCAGGTAAAAGGCTCCAAGCCCAAAGCCTGGTCCATTTTGGCACAGATGATCGAGATAGCTCAAAAATCATTTGGCAACCCATTGTGTGGCCCGCTCGAGGGCCCACAAAGCAATCCCGGCCCACTTTTGCATGAAACTCATGTAAAATCCCAAATTGAACTTTAAAGTAAAAACCATTCATTAAACCAAATCCCAAAGGGCCTCCCAGGCTAGACTGATACCCATCAGGGGACACGTGGGCTTAACCAAACCCACCAAGGGATCCGCAGGCCTTCCAACGGGGCCTGCCCAATCAGACTCAAATCACCCTAAGCAAAAGAAGATAAAATCAAGTAAAGGGATCCACACCACTTTGGCGGTCCCGCAAGACTTAACCAAAATGTGCATGCTGGATTAGGAATCGGGTGAGAAACCAAATTGACCCAAAACCAGGATGGGACCCGTCATTCGACGGGGCAGACTGAGGTGTCTATGGACTTCCCCAGACCGCAACCGAGAGCTTACTTAGAATCTCTAAACCGTAGACCAAGCCTTAATAGAAAAATCTAGGCACCCCAGTATCTGCCTGCACCCCATCAGGCAGTGGTGACTCCAATTTTCCATTTTTACCCAGTGCGACCCGAAATCAGGTGCGCACACAATGATTGAGATTTTGTTCCAAGGAGAGAACTCAGAATGGCATGGGACAATAACCAATAACATGATGAACAACTTGATCATATGGTGATCAACGTATGAAGCTTGATAATAGATATGAAATATTTTTATAGAAAGATGATCCTAGTTATTTCTGATTATACTTCCAGGCAGATAGCTAAAAATCTTATCTAATGTCCAAGAACAGATTTGGATTCTTTCTTTAAGTGAGACAAAACGTCGTAGTTCCTAACACAAACCTGAGAGCCCCATATACTTCCTATAATGGGAAAGGCATGAATTATTTTAGATAGTGCAGCATACTTACTATAGGCAAAAAAAAATCAGAACTAGGTATGACTAATAAATTCTACTGACAAAGATTTCCATGCCAACACCATAACTCCTTTATCTAATTTTTTCCTCAAAATATTCTCTTTTCTTTCTACACGTGTATTAAAAATTTTTAAGGAGAGGTTTATCTAATAATGGGATATTAAAAATGTCAACATCAACATAAGAAAAAGCTTGCTACTTTGGTTGGCACATTGACAATTCTGTCAAAATGCCTTAGAAAATATTCATAGACATTAAACAAACAGACTTCAAAATCCCACAATATATAAGAAACACGTATGAATGAATTTTCACTATAATATCATCTCCTCCCAAGTTTCTTTCCACCAAGGGAGGAATGGCAAAAATTTTATGACATGCTGTGAAATTGCAAACACAGAACACAAGTTCATTGAAAGTAAATTGTTGACTCAGTTCATCTTGCATTAACAGATGTGTTTATGGAGCACAAAGTTTCACTTACTAGTTAGATCTTGTTCACTTCTTTTTTCCTTCAATGGAAAACATTACTGCTAATACTTGGAATAACATAAAGCAATGTCTATGAACAAAAATATGCTGCAATAGCAGAAACTTTCACTTACAAGTTCTGACTCAGATAGAGACAAAAGCCAACTGACATCTTCAGGCTGATTGCTTCCAAAAATCTCACTGCTTTCCATATCTTCTGACTATCATCAGGCTGAGTATTTACTGAAAGTTCTGCCAGATATTATAACCTGGATTCAGACTCAAACTGTAGAATTCATAAAGTGGAATCAATTTATCAGGGTGAAAACAAAACTCAATATAAGGATGAAAAGCCCACATATTACATTTACAAATTATTACAATTCAATAGTTCTTGGTTACTGGGAATTCAGATGCCAGAAAATCAAATTCCTGAGGGGGCATACAAAAAAAAACACAACCCTCCACACCAAGATCCTCATAAAACCTTTGCTTCTGTGATCGAATCAAACTCTCAACCTGCTCCAACTAGAACCCTTTTATTGCCCAATACTCTCATTTATGAGAAGGGAGGAACTTCAATTTATTGGAGCAAAGAATAAGTATGTGAGTCTGTTATTGACGTCCATGACAAAAGTGCTCGTAGTTCATCAGACTGAAATGGTCCTTGAAAGAAGAGTTTTCTTTTTCCTTTGCACAGGATTATTTGACCCAAAACATACGGTTATTTGTTTCTCTGTCCTTGCAGATTACATGAAAATATGACTCACAGACAACTTATATGAAGGTTCTATATGTTTTATATTTCATTACTTCAAGTGGTTTCTTGAATTCGATTTTGGAAAAGAACCTGCCATATTTCCTATCTGGATTTCTCTTGCTAATCTTTCTCCCAACTTCTTCCTGGCCCCAATATTTTAAATCTATTTTTGATCCAGTAGCCATAAATGTTACTTTTAACAGACTCAGAAAAATCCTAGCCCCTGGTTGTACTGTTCTCAGAATCCACAATGTTGCTAGAATCTACAATGTTGCTAGAATCTGCGTTTAATTTCAATCCATTGATCAAAATATTAACAGGGCTTGGGTTGATTTAGTAGGAATAGAAGGTAGACGGCAAAATCATGTCCACGAAAGTCGTTAAATCATGCAAATATTGTTTCAAGGTAAGAGAGCATCAACTTGCAAAAGGGCAAAATACGCTTCGTCTGACCTAGCTAACAAGAAACTGGTTTCGTCAGACTTCTGTCCAGTCGGGACCCTCCTCAAATTCCCCATTACCAAAAGCAAAATATAAATAAATAAAAGGGGTAATACTGCTACGCCTAACGAATCTCAGCATCAAGCTAAGAAAGAACAATAACCATTGGCCAATCAAAAGCCGTCATTCTCAACTAGCACGCTCTGTGTGCCGTCGAAACAAAAGGACTCCTCGCGTGAAGAAAGAGCGTCTCCTTTTGCACCTTAAAAACAGCAAAACGGAAGAGAGGGAGAACAAAAAGAGAGAGAGAGAGGCAGAAAGGGAGGAATAGAGGCGGAGGCATACCCGGTGGCGCTGCCTCTCTTCCAGCGTTGTCAGCGTTGCTTACAGAAAGCAACACAAAAACGTAAAGCGAGAGATAGGAGAGACCGCGAAGCAAGCGAGAGATAGGAGAGACCGCGAAGCAAGCGAAAGGGGTGGTAAGTGGCGACCGTAGCGGTATCAGAGGAAAAAAATAAAAAATAAAAATTAAAGAACTTGGAAGCGGGTGTTCTTTAAAACAAACTAGCATAAGAAAATAGTTTCTCTTATAAAAAAAAAAAAAAGAAAATAGTTCCTGGAGTCCCTTCTAATAAGCGAAGTTTAACGACTCGAAATGTATGTAGATGGTATTATTGAATCAGTCAGCCAATAATCAGTCCGTCCCAAGATACCTAGAACTCTTAATAAAAAGGACAAAAATTACAATAAACTAACGCAAATAATTAAAATTCCAATGCATAATAAATCACGTCAAGCAAATACTTCAAAACAAATAATTACCACACAGTCGAAACGATTCCATACCCTAAACAAACTAACTTTTTTGAGGAAGACAACAAATCCAAGAATTCTTCACCGATTGAATTACAAGATTTAAGAAGCATTTTGTGCTCAAAAATCAAATAGATAAAGGAACAATTCATTGCATGAGAAAACATAGCCAAACCTAAAATGACGATTGAATAAGCAATAATGAACCGGAAATTGAACTACATAAATGGTTGAAACTCAATTCAAAGGCAAATTAGAAACTAAATCACAAGGACGTTCCCAAATTATACTCAAAAACAAAATAAAACCAACCAAGACGAGATAAGCAAGAACATACAGGAAATTTTAAGTAAACAAAAGATAAAATGCAAAGGAAACAGCCATTGCAAATGCACATTACAAATAGATAGAGAAAGACGAAAT
The DNA here is from genome assembly GCA_947561395.2 of Buxus sempervirens. Lineage (NCBI taxonomy): Eukaryota > Viridiplantae > Streptophyta > Magnoliopsida > Buxales > Buxaceae > Buxus > Buxus sempervirens. The sequence goes on from OX387186.1 coordinate 40,980,351, forward strand.
AAACGATGCCACTGCCTCACGAACCATGGAAAACATTACATATACATATTGATGGTTTATGTTCCGAAATTCAGAATCAGATACGGAAGTGATTTCGTTACCAAAAGAAAAAAAAAAAAGATACGGAAGCGATTTCAAAAAAGCGGCAGACACAAGCCTTGAACCCGAAGAAAAGAAATGGAGAGAGCGAGCAGCGAAGACGTATCTTTTAGACTTTTACTGCAGTCCGGTTCGACCGCATTCGTGCGCCGATGGTTCCAAAGATGGTTTCTCTCCCACGTTTCATGGTTGGGATGCTTATTGGGCCGTGCCGGGCTCGCATTTCATGCGCCGATGGTTCCAAAGATGGTTTCTCTCCCACGTTTCATGGTTGGGATGCTTATTGGGCCGTGCCGGCCCGAGCCCGGCACGGCACACGCACTATAGCATGCTGTGCCAGGCCGGGGGTCCTTGGCCAGCGGGCCGCAGCATGCCGGCCCGGGCCAACCCTTATAGGGCACGCCCAACATAGTTGGGGCCAACCCTTATAGGGCACGCCCAACGTAGTTGGGCTTCGTGGATTACGTGGTAGTTGGGCTTCGTGGATTGGTAGAAATTGTCAAGAATAGGATTCGAACTTAGATCAATAGCTTTCAAGTATGTCTCCTTAACCACTAGGACAGATCGACTTATTGCATCAATAGTATCATAATTAAATTATTTTACCTAAAAATTAAGGATACCCCCATGATTGTTGAAGCTCTTATATAATCAATCAAAGCTAAGAAAATAGCTAGGTATAAATAAGCCCAAAAAACTATTATAAAATCTCCAATTAAATATATTTATTAAGTCCATGGTTTTTAATTAGACTACTTTAAGTCTTTAATGGGTGTAATTTATATTTTTTTTTAGCAAAATCTATCTCAATATGTGTAAGACAATTTTTTGAATAATAAAAATATTTTTCAGAATTTTTTAATGATTTTTTTGTGCTTTTTTTGAATTTTTTCTTTAATTTTTAAAAAAAAATTACATTTAATACCTGGCCCGTGGCCCGCGCGGCACGCCCCAAGCGTGCCAAGCCGGCCCGCCGAGAATCGCCGGCCCGCCGAGAATCCCTATTTCATGGTATCATCCATGAAACGCACGGACAGCATGCCCATGTCAATAGCAGGCCCACACCCCAAATCATAATCTCATCAGTGCGTTTCATGGATGATACCAATGACGAGATAACATATTGGGGTGAGTGCCCTTTCGACACCAACATGTGTGAGGGGTCATGTCAATAGTGAGCCCACACCCAAAATCATAACCTCATCCGTGCGTTTCATGGATGATACCAACGGCGGGATTACATTTTGGGGTGGGCGCCCTTTCAACACTAACATGCGCGTGAGGGGTGCAACTTTGGTTGACTAAAACCAAGAACTGTTTTGAGTTTTATTATTCTGGATTTGGTTTTGGCTCCAAAAATAACAAATCGAATTAGTTTGGTTCACTTTTAAATTGAAGGCTCGGTTAAATTGAATCGAAACGAAACCCAACTTATATACATCAAGTTCTAAACTGAACCGAACTGAATATATTTATATATGTATTAGCAATTTATTTACATATCAGTATTATAAGTTTAAAATATATAATAGATGTCATATACATAGTAATGAACTAATGACTAATTGTAAACGATAGCTACGATTTATTATTTAGGTATTTGTTGACTAAAAGTAATAAAAATAGGTGAAATTGGCGTAAACCAAACCAAATGTGCAATTTGAGTTGGGTTAGTTTGGGTTTTGGTGTTTGGGTTGGGATAATCGGTTCTCAATTCAGGTTGGTTCAGGTTTGGGTTGGCAGTTATAGACCTTGAAACCAGAACCAAACCGAATCGTGTTGCACCCCTAATTAGGGGTGTCAACGGGCCAGGTTTAGGTAGTCCCAGAACCAAACCCTATTGTGTGAGATGGTTCTGGGTATTATCGGTTCCAAGTTTGGGAATGTGATTAATTGTCCCAGAACTGAATCCACATACACTTGGTTTTTGCAAGTACCAGTTGAATACACAATTTAAAACAATAAAAGAGAAACAAAAATGAAATATAAAAAATAAGCCTCTTATATGAAAAAAGAATGTCAAAACACATGCATTCTACAATATAATATTTATAATGTTGATGTGCAATCTAAAAGTCATCTATACTTGTCTCATTTCTACCCAAAAAAAATAATAATCTATACTTGTCTTATAGAACTCCTAAATTCTTGGAAGAAAGCTTCTACGATCATTATCTCCAAGGAATTGTAGCTTAAACAACAATACAATTTTTCTAATCTATTACCCTTATATTATAAGTACTTATCACACCAAACAATTTGTTTGATTTTTGTCCTTTACTCAATTATAAAATATATTATAAAAAATTTTTTTTTACAAAAAGAACTGATTCAAACGTTTTAATATTAGTACTATAATCCGTAAAAGAGAAACACATTTGGGAAAATTAGTTTTTCGTGATTTTTTCTAAAATAATTTAGAAATAGTGATAATTTAAGAAAATAATTAAGAACGAGTGTTTATTCCATAAATGGCCTTAACATACTTGGAATGGTTTTTTTTAACAAGCAAGAAACAAAAGGTTTACACATTTTTTAGGGTATTTTTGGAAGAAATTTTCACGCACATTAAAATATAACTCATTTTTAATTCTTTTAAACATGTATCATTGTTTCTTGATTAAATGACACATTCACTCAATGCCACGCTTTGTTTGACATTTTATCGGAACATTGGTTTTCAGTGATACTTTTTCAATATGTTTCAGATTCACTCAACTGCTAATTGAGAATTAGTGATACTTTTTTAAAATAATCAAAGAAATAATGTCATTTTAATGTTCATGGGGAATTTCTTCCAAAAGTACTCCCAAAAGACATTCAAACCTGTTCACTCATTTTGCTACAAGTGAAGTTTGCAGGTCATTTTGGAATACTTTCCAAAAGTACCCTTTAAGAAATTTGTATACAACTTGTTTTTTATTGTAGATTAACAAGTCTTTCATGGGTAATCTTGGAAGAAATTCGCTATGAATAATAAACGAAAACTCATTTTTATTTATTTTAAAAAGTATCATAAATTTCTAATTAATAAGATTTAGGTGATTGAGTCTGTGTTATTTTATACCCCAATGTATCAGATTAGTCTTCAAGGTCACTCCTTAACAAAATTTTAGTTATTGAACTACTATTACAACCTTTAACATAAAAATAAAAATAAATGATGAACTTCATTTTGTCATATAATAAATATGAAGAACTGTTTCTATTTCACCCAGATATCTTAGATGTTGTCATTCTCAAGCTATAAATTCTTATTTGGAGAAAGTTTTATATGTTTCACCTAAATAGTGATAAAATATTTAAGAATAATTAGTTTGAAGTTATTCCACTATCGTGCGCTTAAGTAGAAATAAAAAATAACATTTAAGAATAAAGACTTCCAAGTTATTCCTTTAAAAGTTATCCCAATATTATTATGCCATATGAAAACCACAAATCCAAAAAAACACAATAGAAACTAACCAAATCCAGTTATTCAAGTCTAAAACTTGTCTATGTCCTTGTTTCCTTCGTTTTTGTCTAACAGTTTTTTTATATATTAAATAAGCCAATATTATAATGTGCACGTGCCTCCCCCCACCTAGTGACTTTAAAAGAACACAAACAATCAAAAGTGGATTAATTAAATTCTTGTGTCATTTTTTAATCTTCTAAGAAAAAGAAACAAAGAAAAATTAAAAAGTTGAAATTTAAATAATTTAATTAGATTAGGTAAGTTTTTAAATTATTCTTTTATTATCTATTGAAAATCTAATTAGCAATTATTAAGTATAAATTAAAATAATGCTTATTCCCAAAGCTTCCTTATTATTAAAAGTTGATTACCTAACTAGTTATATATCGGGTATTTATCGGATACATGATGGGCATACCTGCATAGACCCAATTATTAACGGTCCTACTTAAATACTGTGTAGAAGGCAAACAAAAATAAATAAATAAATGAACAAGAGTTGGACTAATTCATTCAGAAAAATAAAAATCAAATAGGAATTAAATTGAGAGACAATGAATATAACTTTTATCAAATTTTATTTACTTAATAATAATAGATTTACCTATTTCACTAATGAAATGTAGATTATAGAGGATTAGAAATTGGGATATATGAAACAATGGTGGTGAAGATTGTGGGAGTAGCAATTATTTTTAGCAACAAATTCATAAGTTTAAATCATGTGCATAATTTGTTAAGGTCATTCATAATTTGTTAGATCATTGGAAATATAAAATGTATGACAATTACGCATAACATTCTCATTATGTTTTAAAATGAAGAAAGAATACTTGATTATTTACAACAACAATTATATTGTGAAAACCATGTGTCTTTCTATGAAGCCACCAAGCTAACTTTTAAGAAAAAAATTATAAGAACATGTATAAAATGGTTAAGAAGGAATTTGAATCCAATCAAATATAAATTAAGCATATATAAGTTAATCTTATAAAAAAATTCTAAATTGCAATTGAATTTGCAAAAGCATACTGTGAGACATGGAAAATAACCTAAATGATTTCCTAATCATAAAAAAGAATCATACAAAACATGGAGTCACTACCATTCAATTTAAGGTGTGAATGGACATCAAAGTGAGCATAAAAAGAACAAAGTAGAGCTTAAGTAGCTCTAATTCATGGTCTAGTCCAGAGATTGGATAAGGGGTTTAGGTTATAAGTAGAGAAATGTGTTAGGCACCCCTATCCATCCACATAAAGTGGTTGCCGTATACTACTTATGCTTAATAATTGCTTGTAAACAAAAATACTCAAAGGAACACTTAAAGTGAACAAATACATGTGTGATTCCTCCATCTGAGTATTCCAATAAATTCTGGAATCTCTTTATGGATATGTCACCTCTAGGACTTCATGATTCAAGTAAAAATCAAAGTAAAACTTGAAGAAAAGCAAATTTGGAAAAATCAACACAAGGCTATGCTATTTGAGCTAGAAATTTCGATCAACTATAAATCATTCAATCCAAACTCAAATTGAGTGAAACTAAAGCCATTTGAAAGCATGGATGAAGTAGAAGATTCAGTAAAAATTTCAATTAAATCCAATTAAAATCAAAGAAGATATAATTGTGCAAAGTTGCAGTTATAAAATAGTAAAAGCGGTGAGTAGCCAACTTTGAAGTCTATTCGTGGAGATTGGCTCTATATAAATCTTTGAAAATTGGTGTGAATGAAGTATGAGGTGCCATCTTTCTTATGGAATAGGCATCACTCAAAACTTCATCCATTTGTAGCTTGTGTGCTCTCTCAAACATACTTAGAGGATCACAGGTTGACTTTGTAATGTACTACTAAGCAGCACAATGTCAATCAAGTACATAGAGCTCAAATTAAAGCTAAAACTCATGAAACCAATTGGATTTGAAAGTAGACTCATAAAGGAAGACTTGGGAATTAAAACCACTCAAATTGGAGTTGTAATGAGCCTTTGGTGCTCAATCAAAGTGACAAGTTTAGTAATTTGATCTAATCTGACTTATCAACTTTAATCAAATGGTTTGAAAAATCAGCTCCATATAAATTGCTGAAATTTTAGAGAAATAAACTATACTTCCTCACCTCTCACATGCCTCTAGAATTATTCAAAAATTCATCCATATGATAAAGTTATGAATGATCCAAGACAGGATACAGGTTGTGTCCAGATCTGTGAAATTTAAGTAAAATCAAGCCAAAACAGTGTGTGTGCGTTTGTGTGCTTGATCCATATGATCTGATTTGAAATCACTTGAAATGAGTTAAAAATCACTCAAAAAGATTTAGGGCATGGATTTGGCTCAGATCGATCACTATTTTGAGAGGGAGAGCCAAATCTACCCAAATTAAGGAAAATTTGCTCATATCAAAGAGGTTAGACCATAAGGTCTTCTCTAGAAGATTAAATCCAATTAAAACCAATTCGAAAAGTCCTGGAAATTTACTCTAAGGCCTCTGATCTCATATCTACTATATTGAGCATAGTAAATCTAAGATCCATGCCTATTTTGTAAAAAATCAAGTGATTGTGTGCATGGAATTGTATAGAAACTCAATTTAAGGAGAAAATTGAGATCTAATGCTATAAAGAGCATAAATCTATGTAATTCCTCCAGACTTGACACAAAAATCACACACAAACATCAATCACATACAAATATAAGCAGATCATGCAATTATCTCATCAAAATGTTTCTAAAACTAAAAGATCCATTCCAATACTTATTTCCCCTAGCTCTTTCTTCACGTTTTATGACTAGAGAGGATACTTAAGGTACTTTAAGCATGGTTTAGGGTTTTAAACACATACAAGGCCTTACACTACAGAAAGGTAGAAGATGAGAGAGTGCTTGAATTGAAATAGAGATTAAAGAGAATGCTAGAAGCTCACCTTGGTTGTTTGAGGACTTAAGTGGAGAATTGGGCAGAGGTTCTGTCACGCCCCGAAATCCGTACACTGTGTATGACTATACATGCGTAAGACCGAAGGTGACCCTGCTCGTAAGCGAAATCCAAATACACACATTCCAACACAAGGATTGCATGTTTAAATAAATAAAAACACAAACCCAGAGTACAGCGGAAATTAACAAAAAACTTTTAATCCTTACATGAACCAAATTCTAAAAGACGAAGTCACATACTCTAATACCGGTGTCACAGTTTACACAACCATATAAAAGCAACTAACATTAAATTATAAATAGTTCTCAATTCTCATAAAACGCTATCCTGAATTCCCATATCTCACTTTCTTCCATTTCCCCGATTATGGTTATTTCCTGCAAAATGGAAATGGGTGAGTTTTCACAAACCCAGTAAGTAGGGCTAATTTACCTTATATGATTAAATGCACTACGCCTCTTTATCTTAATATAATTACACACAATACTAATATATATTTATAAAGATAACCATGCTATGTTTTTTCTATGGTTTTGTTCATAAACGATAGCGTACTAACTTATTTATTTTTACTAATGTGTGAACATGCTTTTCTAATAGAAATAAGACTAACAGAATAATTTAAACAGAATACAATTTAACAATAACGTAGCCCGATACGAGAGATGTAATAATAAATTTAAACATTTAAGAAACATAATAATCAAGCAAGATGATGAACATGCAAGCAAGCAAATGCAATAGCATGCAAGTAACTAGAATACCAAAGAGTTATGTAGTTTATTTCCACCACTCATCCCTTTTTAAATTAATAACAATTATACACAATTAACATGACCTGGTTCCCCAATCAAATCTAGACGGTCTTACAGTCAAGCACGCCGCTAAAGCGATCCAACTTATGGCTAGGATCAAACGCCCTTGGATCCCACTTTAGCTATTAGCAAGGATCAGACTTTCCCGCATTCCCATGAGTACTCGTATGGGGTTTAGGGTATTGCAACCCACGGGGCTCCTTGGTCCCCGACTATTTTAATTTAAGGGACTCAAACCCCAGGAATTCCAACCTTCGGAGTAGTTGTGAATACCATGTAGGGAACCGATCACATTAATTGTCTAGGGTAGAGTACTCGGCTCACCCTTTTCCAGAACACCATGGATTAAGTAAAATATTAACCACCTCCAATGGGTCTGTCAATTGTCCAGCGGATTAATGTCACGCTAGGTATACTCATGCTAAAGCATACCAGTCTATTTAATGTTGTTCCATTAATAGGATCATTAATATGATCATAGAGTTCATAAGTATATCATAAAATGAACTTGACATTCCACATTCTGTGTAACATATTTGTGTTTCAAGAATTAACCCATTCACTATTAAACATATATAAATACACTTTGAAACTTACAATTTCAACTCATTAACCAACACAAACCCAAATACCCAAATTTTAAATTGTAATCATGAAAGTACCCCCAACTCACAAATATCTACATCAATGTGACTTTTGTTTTATAGAACAACCATTCATTTTATGCCATTACAAAAAAATCATGGAATGATTCCACTTTCTAAAAATATTAATTTAATACACTATCAACTCAACAGACAGAATATCATATAACACTCAAATTGAATTAAAATTCTGTCTATACCCAATTTCTAAACATGATGACAAACCCGAATTGCCCTTTTCTTATAACACTCAAATTTTTCTTTCAAACACGGTTGCCCTTCATACAAACACTATTGCCCCTTTTTGTTTTTGTTTTTGTTTTTTTTTTCTTTTCATAAACAGTCGACCTAGACTCATAAAGACCATGTCCCTACTTTAAAGGTTCAATAAAACCTTTTAAGGTTCAACTAATTCCATCCATCCGATTTCAACACTCAAGAGTTCTATCCATACGATTTCAGAGGTTCAACAAAACCTACAAGTGAACAAGGTATTCAACGAATGGAGCCATCCCTACGTTCAACAAACTTGCAATAAAGTATTCAACAAGTTCCTACGTTTTACAGGTTCCTATGAGCATGCATGACAACCCTAATTGCTTTTCCTATAACTCAAATTGAAATATAATTTAGCATATACCCTATTCACGAACAATACAAATTATTCTACAAAAACAAAATGCAAAGAACGAACCAAACATTATTCACTGTTGCACTGCAATTTGTGTCAAAAGCAAGCCCAAGTCATGCCATCGATCAAGCAAACCCACTCCCTTCATTCAAACTTTTTTACAAACACTGTTGCCATTCTTACAAACACTATTTACCTTTTTACAACACTGTACCCTCATTCAACAACTCACAAAATAATCCGAATTGCTTTTTCTTACAACAGTGGACCTACAATCATAGGTACCACATCCTTACTTTAAGGGTTCAACAAAACCTTTAAAGGATCAATGAACTCAATCCATACGATTTTAACACTCAATGAGTCTCATCCATAACAGTCAACGGATTGTAAGGACAATGCAAAGAATCATAAAAAATATATTAGTCCTACTTACCTCAACACTAGTTGAATTTTCCCCCACCTTCTTCTCCAAGACCCTAGCAATAGCCCAAAACCTCTTGCAGCCACCAACCATACGGTTTAGGGTTTCTTCACCCTAAAAAATCCTTCAATAATGAAGATTAAATCTCAGCCATCAATTCCTTTTTAATCTAAAGAGACATGAGGTGTGATATGGTGTGTGCTCATGCACACAAATCCCCATACCACCTCCACTTAAAATGCAATAAAACAAAGACTCTAAAGTCTTTGTCAAAGTTTCAAAAAAAGTTTGACTAGGACCTTACAGGTTCCCTTCTTCTTCAAGAGCTCTCAATCTTCAGATTATTAGCCATTTGTTAGAGGAAAGACCCTCTATTTATAGGCAAGGGCAATAAAATCTCAAGGGTATACACAAAAGTGTGTCTAGATCCTTCCAACTCAATTCTAAGGCATGAATTGGGGGAATTTGGCGAATTTCAGAGGCCAATTTGGGCAATTCAGACTTCCTAGAGAGGTATGGATGTAAATAAGTGAAAGCTTGTGGAGTTTTTCAATTTGAAACAAAACACTTGTATCCAAAAACTCAGGTCAACTACAAAACTATTCTTCATAGCTGAAAAACAATTTCAGCCGCAAAGAATTGTAGACACCCCAAATTGCACAGTAAAAATGAAGAATAATTGGCAAAAATCATTATTATCTCCTTTGAAACCAGCACAGAATTTGAGAAATGTGCATTTCTTCTTGTATCTGACAATTCAAGTCGGATACAAGCATACCTCTTTATATCCGACATAAGTTGTCGGATACAAGTAGACCTTAATGTATCCGGCAACATATGCCGGATACGTATAGGCGCTCGTGTATCCGACCTGATATGTTGGATACATGCTTTTTGCTCAAAATTAGGGTTTTCCGAGATTTTTCACTTTTTACCATCATATCCTTCATTAAATGAGTGGAAATCTAGGAAATAGCCTTAGGGTTAAGGTTGGTGGGCTCTAGACATTATGTTGTGTCTACCATCCCACCAACCCTAACCCTAACATTTGCCTATAAATAGGAGGCTCCTCCTTAAGCAAATGGCCATTAACTCTTGCCAAGAACTTTTGCCAAGAAGTTGGAGATCAAAGAGCTCTGAGTGAAGAGGGGAACCGCTGCAGTCTTGCTTCCAGAAGCCCAGGTAAGCCTCAAACCTCTCTTTATTTTTCTGTTTTTACATTCTAGATCTAAATCTCTTCTTCTACCTTTCTGTAGAATAAGGCCTCTTCTATGTGTGTGAAAACCCTTCTCCTACTCAAAGTACCTCGAGACTCCCTCTAGCCGTAAAATGTGAAGGCGGGATCTAGGGGAAACGAGACTGGGGATTGATCCTAGTATTAGAACCTATTTGAATAAGCCTTTTGAATCTATGAAAACAGTTTCATATTCAAAGTACCCCAAGATTATCTTGAAGAACCATGTTTAACGGGGAGAGAGAACTAAGGGAAACGATAATGGAACGGAACCCTAGGTTGTTCTTGAACCCTTTTGATTGATCTAAATGCATGCTATATGTTATTATGTTGAAATAAGCCTTGTGATTCTATGAAAACCGTTTCATATTCAAAGTACCCCAAGATTATCTTGAAGAACCGTGTTTAACGGGGAGAGAGAACTAAGGGAAACGATAATGGAACGGAACCCTAGGTTGTTCTAGAACCCTTTTGATTGATCTAAATGCATGCTATATGTTATTATGTTGAAATAAGCCTTATGATTCTATGAAAACCGTTTCATATTCAAAGTACCCCCAAGATTATCTTGAAGAACCGTGTTTAACGGGGAAAGAGAACTAAGGGAAACAATAATGGAACGGAACCCTAGGTTGTTTTAGAACCCCATTGGATTGATCTAAATGCATGCTATATGTTGATATATTGTTCTTGAATGGATTTTTATACACATACACACATAGCATTTTTTTGTCGGATTTGGCTCATATTTCGGATTCATTGCATTCATTGTGATAAATTTGGAATAAATAGCCTCAAATAATTCTGGAATATTTCTGGTTGGTTTTCAATGTGATTTCAAGCAAGTTTTCTTGAGTATTGAAGACCTCTAGGTCCAACCTCTCGGTTTTGGGCATTTTTGCTCACTTTTTGGGGTTTTTGGCATATCCTTTCCAATCGGAGAGGATGGTGAGCCGAACTTGTGCCTCATTTCTTCCTATAGGTTCTTCAATATCTTTTCAAAATGGTTTTGATTTATCTTGCACGGATTCCACACACTTTATCACTGTTTGAGTTGATTTTCTTCAAAAAAGGGCTTAACTTGATAGCAACTGTACCCCAACTTCGGACACTTGTAACTTCATCGTCCGGATGAATTTTGGAGTGATTCTAGAGCCATGGGAAAGGTGGGGCTGTCTAGTTTATGCCTGTAAAATTTCATTAGTTTCTATCAAGCTGATTTTTGACACCTCTCTGTCGAAGTTGATAGGTCAGTTCAGGTCTGAATACGGAACCTGTCACTTCGACTGAGCGCCATGTGTTCGTTTTAAGTCCGATTCGAGTGATTCTTGTTTCTGTATTTTCCTTTGGAAGTATAGTTTCAAATCCAGTTGGTTTCATAATTTTTTTATTCCATTTGTATCGTGGGTAACAGATTTACTCAGAACTGCTCAACAGCACTTTTCTAGGTTAATCTGTGATCTTCGGGGCCTGTTCGGGAAACAACCCAAGGCACATCTGAATGAATTTTTGTATGAGGCTATTTTCATATGAAAGATGGCCATACATACCTCATTCACACCAAATTTCATGGATTTATATGGAGCTAATTTTGCTAGATGATTTTCCAAACTTGCCCACTTGTCACTTTTAAACATCCCCAGCAGCAGATTTCAAAGGAGAACAACTCCTAGGATTTTAACCGGAATGGATTGAAATTTTGCATGAATCTTCTATCTATCATAATCTTTCAAATGAATTTGGTTTGATTCAATTTAAATTAGATTTGAATGATTTCAAGACAAATGGTTCTTGCTTTTACCGAATTTTCCGGATTTAACTCAACTTGGTTTTGTGCAACTTTTGCTTTGATTTCCATCTTTTGGTGATATTCCAGAAGTGATATTGACATAAAAGAGGATCTAGAATTCATTTGGATTTTCATGTGAAGATATCATACATTTGTCCTTTTTCAAGGTTTTTAATGATTTTTAGCAAGCTTTCTTATTTTTTAGTATGAACAACACTTGGCAATCACCTTGTGTGGGTGAATGGGGGTGCCTAACACCTTCCCCCATTCATAATCTAATCCCCTTACCCATCTCTGGATTTGATTTTCAAATAGAGTTATTTTTACTCTAGAATTTGCCTTTTAGCTCTTTTTGCTTATTTTTGATGATTTCGGTGTCCATTCACACCCCAAAAATCTGAATGGTGGCGACTCTCCAAATTTTCGTTGAGCCCGTGTGTTGACGGAGGGGAAATCATCCTGGTGATTTTTCCCATGTCTTACAAGAATACATGTATATCCGAAATATTATTTCGGATCAAATTTAGTTATAGCCATGTGTAATTGCTGATGTGGCATAACTGTAAAAGATTCGAAATGCCTGCTGATATGCATGAACCGAAATACCATTTCAGCTATACACATATTTATTGTGACCGAAATACTATTTTGGCTACAAAACAAAACCTTATGACCGAAATATGTTTTCGGCTACAAATAAAGTATATATATCCGAAATATAATTTCAGTCAATCATAAATAAATTCCTTTTGGCATGTATTCATTCATTGTTCTATATGATGTAATTTGGGGTGTCTACACACACTAAATATAATGATCATTTTAAATTATTAAAATATATCAAAGCTTCATTTTTCATGCATCATTGTGAGACATGGAAAATCACCTAAGTGACTTCCTAATTATCACACGGGATTTATAAAAGGGTTGGAGTCACCACCATTCAATTTAAGGTGTGAATAGACACCACAGTGATCAATAAAAGAACAAAATAGAGCTAAGTAGCTCTAATTTATGGTCTTGTTTAGAGATTGGGTAAGGGGATTAACTTATGAATAGGGGAAGGTGTTAGGCACCCCTACTCATCCACACAAGGTGGTTGCCAAATGCCGTTCATGCTTTAAAGAATTGCTTGCAAGCAAAAATCCATCAAAAGTACTTATAAAAGACAAACATATGTATGGTTTTTCCATATGAGTGGTCCAATTGATTTTGGACTCTCTATATGGATATACCACTTCTAGGGCTTCATGTTCGAATAAGAAATCAAAATAAACTCAAAGAAACATAAGCTTAAAGCCAAACTTGAGAAATCAACTTAAGGTTAAATCATTAAAGCTTTGAAAACTCAACCAATCATAAGTCTTCCAATCCAAACTCAAATCGACTAAAACCAAAGTTATTTGAAGGTTTATATAAAATAGAAGACGTGATAGAAATTTTACTCGGATCCAATAAAAATTAAAGAAGGTACATTTGTTGAAATCTACCGTTATGAATCCATAAAAACAATGAGTGACCATGTGATATGAATTGAAATCACTTGAAATACATTGAAAAACGAACTCAGAATCATTTAGGGTACATATTTGGCTTAAATCTCTGATTAATTGGAGAGGGAAAGCCGAATCTACCGAGGTTGATGGAAAACATCCAAATAGAAGAGATTAAACCATAAGGTCCTTTCTAGAAGATTAAAACCATTTGAAACCAATTCACAAAACCCTGAGAGATTATTCTAAAGCTTCAGATCTCAGATCTACCATATTGAACATGGTAAGTGTAAGCACCTTATTTTTGCACCCCCGGAAGTGCCGGAATTGAAAACCCTGGTAGAAAAGTCAAACCTTGAGTGGACGAAAATTGACTTTTTTGATCAAGTGATAATTGGCTACCTTGCTTTATCTCAATGGATAGAGAATCCCGACATGGTTCCAACGCAACCGAGTTTGCTGGAATTGGAGTCCGGATAAAGGTTCTGCAGGCCGGTCAAACTTGAGGGGAGCCGAAAGTTGACTTTCTGCTAAACCCCAAATCAGCTACTTCATCCTATCCCAATGGATAGAGGACTCTGATACGGTTCTAACGCAATTGAGTTTGCCCAAATCGGAGTTCGGATGAAGAAGATATGAGCAGTTGAAGTTCCCAAGCAGCAAAGCCGGAAACTGCACACGTGGCAAAAGAACTGCACACGTGGCAGCAAACACAGTAAAATATCTTGGGGGGTAATCTTTAAAAATCAAAAACTTGCTAAATATCTCAGGGACTAAACCAAAATTTGCAGGGGGCAATCTGCAGATATCCAAAAGTGTCAAATCGGTCGAATCAGTCAAATCGGTCAAGTCGAGGAGCAAATCTATAAATTTTCAATTTCTATCCGTTCAAATATGTCGGATACACATGCTTTTATTCATATCCGACATATATTGCCGGATACAAGAGATTTGCCTACGAGATTCGCTTGGATTCGCTGACAGATACGCGCAGAAAATTAAAATTTTGAAATAATTGTGTTTGTATCCAATATTTTATGTCGGATACGAAGGAAGTGCAGTGTATCCGACATAAAATACCAGATACAAAGGAAGTGTAGTGTATCCGACATTAAATGCCACATACAAAAATTTATCTATAAAAAGGCAACTGCAGCCCCATTTCGAGGGTTGGCTCTTCTTGGCTTACTTCCACCTCTTTCCCTCCATTGTTCCAGGCACGAAAGCCCTTTCTTTTCCCCCACCTTGCTCCTCAAACCCTAAACACTTTTCTTTTGCCTATTCTACCCCCCACTTCCCTTTCTTCTTCTTCTTCATTTATCACCCAAGCAAGAAGGGAGGACCTGCTGTTGGTGCAAGAAGGAAGCTGCTCCAGCCCTTCCTCCACTCAAAAGGGGCCTCAACACACCTCATTCTAAGGTCTTAACCCCAAGGTATCGTTTCTTGTTACCATTTGTTTCACATATATGGAAATAGAATGATTTTGAGAAGGTTTCAAGGGTCTTGTATCTTTTTGTGTGGAAGGTCTCTTTTAACCTGATTTTTTTCGTGTTTCCCCTTCATTTTCTTCACATGAGAGGGCTTCCCATGGTAAGGGGACCATCCGTACGGCTCCAAGGGAGGAAGATGCCCCACTTCATGTTTGTTTTCATGGTCTTTAGAGCATTATTTGGTTACTGGTTTATCTCATTTGACTAGGGAGAATGTTCCCTTTAACTTAGACTCTAATGTACCCCCAGATGTAACCCCCCTCTAATCCCTTCTCTAGATGGTTGTTAGGATTGAATGAAGGGTTTATGTTTATAGGGTTATATTGTGAATCATGCGTGACGTAGGTTTTTATGCGACATAGCTACTGTTTTGGGGGTGCATGCCATTTTCCATCATCCACAAGCACTTGGAGCATGCATGTGAGTAAAACCCCACGTTTATATGTGACCATACAGCAGAACCACATGAGCCTATCTTTCTCTGTTTTCTTGTGTATTTCTAGCATGATCTTTCTTATTTATTCTCTTCTTTTTAGTGATGTCTTGCATATGTAAAATAAGTCTTACCCCCTTCTTGTTTATGCATTTCGTATGCACGCTTGCACTTTCATTCATTAGAGGCATGATTAATGCATGCTTTGGTCATTCACTCATCTGGTTTCCTACATGGGCATAAGTATATTTCTAGCTCATAAGCATGGAAAATTCTCATACATGCATATTGGTATGAAGTTTGATCATTGGATTCTCTTGGTTGGTTCCAATCAATGCATGCTAGTTGCTGATTTTTAGGATGGAAAAGACCAAAACAGGGACACTTAAGTCCCTGTTCCCTTGCTGAATTTAGTTCAAAGAGGAAGAGGGCAAACCCTCTGCCTTCTCCCATTCTTTTGGCTTTCCCTGAAAAGAAGCCCATTCTTCTTCACTTGGACCACTGTGGGCCCACACAGGGGCCCACAGATCTTCTGGAACACCCTAGAAGACCCAGGAATCCGAGCCCAATGCAAAAATCCGAAAAACCATGTTTTTAGGTTGATCCGACAACTCAGGAATTGGGTGAGTGAGAGACCAAAGTTGGCTCAAACCAGGGAAATCTATGGGACCCGTCACTCGACGGGGCGGACCGGGGTGTCTACGGACTTCCCCGAACCGAATTGAATGCTGGATTAGGAATCGGGTGAGTGAGAGACCAAAGTTGACTCAAACCAAGGAAACCTATGGGACCCGTCACTCGACGGGGCGGACCGGGGTGTCTACGGACTTCCCCGAACCATAACCGAGAACTTGCTTAGAATCTCTAAGCCGCAGACCAAGCCTTAATAGACAAACTTAGGCACCCAGGTGTCTGCTTGCACCTCATCAGGAGTGGCTACTCCAAACAATCTCGAGGCACGCATCATTTTGCATGCGCCTCGTCGTGCGACCGAAATCAGGTGCGCACAGTAAGTCTAAGATCTATGCCTATATTAACCAGAAATCCAGTGATGTATGTGTAGTTGTGTAAAACCCTGAATTTTCCTAAAATAAAATAAATCAATAGATAAATAATTAATGAATAAACTAGAGAGATTTAGAAGTGAATATAAATTAGAAAGCAAAAATAGGAACCAAGTATAGGAATCTAATTTATATCATAAAGGAGAATTTAAAGAAATAATATTTAAGTTTTAAAATTTCAGCTTACGAAGAGAAATAATAAGAATAATAATATTTGAAGAATTGAGAAGAAATTTAAAGATTAAGAAGGGAAATCAAAGAAAAGGGGTATTTTGGTCATTTACAATTCGTCAAATTTATGAAAGGAATAAAGTAATTAATTATTAAGTTAATAAACCAAAATAGATCAAATTTTAGTTTAGTTGAACTTAAAATAAGGAATTTAAGGTTTAAAAGAAGGAATAAGGACTTAATGGCAATTATACTATTTAGGATCCTTAATTTTAGTAAAATGGGAGAATAATAAGTGTTTAATTAAAAGTTAAAATTTAGGATGAGAATTAGCACGAAAATTTATTAGGAAATTTTAAGAGAAAGTTTAAGGTAAATAATTAGGAAGAGGGGTAAAGGAGGAAAGAGTTTTAAAACTTTAAGTAGAGATAACCTAATTAGGGTTGCTTATTAGTGAGCCTATAAAAGAGAAGTTTTAGTGGAGTTTAGGGTTTTCAAATGAGCCAAAATTAGGGGAAAAGAGAAGGGAACTTCGTGCGTGAGATTTGGGGAAAATACAAATAAGAATAGAGAAAAGAAAAGAGGGTTTATTGAAGAAAGGGGAGTGCTGCAGATGGCCGACTAGCCAAGTTCGAACGGAGCTCTAGTGCAATCTAACCGTTGGTTCGACCTGAAATTTTGAAGTTATGTTCTTCACTCATGTAACTTCAATCTGAACGGTGGAGATTGGATTTGGAGGCGTCTAAGGTGGTGCGAATGAGCCCAGAAAATTGGTGGAAAATCAAATTTTCGGAAGGAATTTACATGTTGAGGCAAGTAGCAAACCCCTTTGAAAATTGCTGCATGATTTTTGTATGACTTTGATGTTTAATCGTGGTATAGTTGATTCAGATTTCGTTTACTTTCTCTTTAAAGAATTTGGAAAAGTGTTGAATATAAGGGATTAAATTTAATGAGAAAAACTTAGATAAATATATAGTCATTGGGATTAGCTTAGAGTTGTCTTAGAAGTATTTTAGCATGAAACTCAAATGTTTAGAAACAATTTAAAACCATAGAAAATCTAGAAATTATGGAAATTTGTAAAACCCAGAAAAAACAGTGTAATTGTCCGAGCGCTCGAGTGACTGCTCGAAAGCAGACACAGGCGCCCCATCTGTGTATTTGAAACAAAACTTGAAAACCCAATGCCCAATAGATCGCTCGAGAGCCCAATCGAGTAGCCTCTGTCAAAATTTCCAGATTTTTTATATTTGAGTCCAAATCCATTTTTATTGATTTTTTTTGGAAATTTTAAAGTTGTAACACCTGTAATTAGGATAAATAGAGATGTATGAAGTAGTGGAATTAAATTTGGATTAAAGGATAGTAATTTGGGACAATGATTGTAAAGATGAAATTATTGGAGATGTTTTAAGTAGAATGAGGTCACAACCTATTTAGATCTGATTTTTGGCAACTTCACCTATTCCTAAACCTCACCACAAACCTAGATTTACCTCTGGAAGGGTTAAATATCAATGTTAATAAATTTTGACATCTTAGGTTCTTTAGAGGGGAACTTTGGGTATCATTTAGTGAAAATCTAGAATAACAACCAGTTAGGGGACAATTTTTAGGGAATCATAAAATACTAATTTGGCAAATTAGCTAACACATTCAGGTAAGTAAATTAAGGGGGTTCACATTAATAAATTACTGTTTAGACATTTAATTAATGAATTGGCATATTTTGGTAGAGTTGGCATGATTTCAAGCTTAAGATTTGTGGTATCTATTTATTTCCAGATCTAAACAATTTCTTGTTTTCAATATTATATTTCAGATTATTTGCATATAATTTCATCGGTAAGAGGGCAGTGTCCTTGATCTTTCCTCCGTGTACCTCAGAGTAGTTAATTTCCTCACCCATGTATCTTGGGAAGAGATGTTTATTGTTGACTAAGAAATTACATCATGGTTTTGAGCATATTCTATTATGAGATAAGTTATTGTTGTATATTTTTGGTTGTGAGTTGTGTCTAGCGGACAATGCTTAGTGTGGATCTATAGCTTAGCTAGGAAATGAAATGAAATTGTCTGGTAAGTTAAACCTGTTTTCCCATTATGTATTTCGTCGTGTATCTCGACGAGGGCAGCAATCTAGACCCGTAGTGTATCTCAACCTGGTCTTTAGCCGTGTATCTTGGCACTGGTTTATTTGGGTTACCACCGTGTGCTCTTATGAGACATCGGCTTACACGAGTTTTATATTGGTCATGTTTTAGTTTACTTGTGACTCGCACCTGAGAGCTATATTTTGGCTGTGCTTGTAGTTCACATGTGACTTGTACATGCACCGGTATTAGCCATGTTTTTCGAGGATCCATATATCTATGATCGGATTGATATTCCCTCCCTTGGTTACATATTTGCAGTTGATTGGATTGTACGTGCTAGCCTATCCGTGTATCTCCGGGGTGATCCGCATTGATGGTTGACGGAAGAATGGATGACCGTGTATCTTGACTTCATTATCATGTAAGCTGTGATGTGGTGAACTTGGGCACAGGAATAGCTTATTAAGTGGTTTCAGTTCATAAGTCCTGTTATGTCACACATGCTTGATTTGGGTTGATGATTGCTTAGAATATAATTATCATGATTTTATTTTATCATTTCACCTCATGACTTATTTTGCGAAAATTATGGACTGTTTCACCTCATGCACATTGCTACTTGTTGAGATTTCTTCTCACTCCAATTTTCCCTATTTTTCAGGTATTCTTGGAGAGGTCGACAAGCATTGAGATATTATATAAAGGGTAATCAGTAGATGTGAACCAGTCATGAATTTAAAAGTTACTTGTAAATGTCAAGTTTATTGTAATTGAAATTATTTCTGCATAATAACTCTGATAGTAAAAGGTATAAAAAAAGTTTTAAATTATTCTAGATTTTAGATGCTTTTGCCCTCATTCACTAACACCTTGGGTTTGGGATATTTATTCAGATCCGAGGCGTTACAAGTTGTGTGGGAAATCAAAATGTAGCACCTCGGAATCAGGTCCACCCTTATCGGGTTTATATTGGCTCCTGAGCGCTAGCTTAGGGCCCAAAGTGGTAAAAACTAACTTCAGAACTAACCAGACACAAAAATAACATCCTAAAATTTTCAGAAAAACGGCTATATAACGCCTGTACATACGAGAATGGGCTAAGCCCCCAATCACAGATAATCACCTGATAATCACAAAATAAACAATACATCCATTCAAAAAAAAAAACTAACCCATCAACATTAACTACAACTAAACAAAACAACTATCCCTCGATCCCTTACTCTCAATATATACAATGTACAATATCCAAAACAAATTTTTACAACTATCCACAAGAAAATATTTGCCTTCTCTATCTCTAGCCGGGATAGTGATCCATCGGCCTATACTCCAGATCCCCCTGATACTCTGCCCTGATATGCAGCTCACCAGCAGAATCTGAAACAAAACCGATAAAACAAAACACGGGTGAGACTAATGTCCCAGTAAGTAGCACATGCATGATATAAAACTGTTTATGCACTTTAAGCTAATGAAATAACATGCTAGCATATCATACGATAAATCTCTATCCAAATCATGTGAAGAAGCAGTTCATTATCATTTACACAATACTAGTAATGAACAGATAAAATCAGAGTAAACCAAACTACAATGTCAGTATAAAGTGTATGTACAAAACTCGTGGATTAGTGATTCTATAAATCGAGACAACCACCCTCAGCTGGTTTGCCACCTCACGACTCACGGTTTGAGCCTGATCAAGGTCCTCGCCCGGAGTGGAGCACCCACGCATGGGCTGGCAAGGAAACAACCCACACACACACACACTCACACATACACACGCATACTTACACGTACAAAGACCCCGCCGATCCCACACGGCAGATGGGTTGCCGCAACCCTCTATCCCACAAGAGAGCATCACCGATCCCTCACGGTGGTAGTGCATGTGGCCCAGGGTGTTAACTCGACAAGCCATCACTAATCCACAACTCTCTATGCGGCCTAGACTCGTATAATAATTAACCATGCAAATATTTGACTCAACAAAACCTATAAGAAATCAACTGCCCAAGTAAAACTCAATCCAAGTGAACCTTGCTATTCACTTGCCCTTAAATCCCTAGGCCATTCTGCCTTTCAGGATACCATAGGTTCATTCCCTTTCTCACTAACAAGAAGCCTCAGCTTCGATTTCCGACCACACAACTCAAAACATTTTATCAATCCAAATCATTAATGAATGAAAGTAAGGAGTAGTTCTATAAACCATTTCTTGAACACAAGTTAGAAGTAACTCAAGTTCAGGTTTGGAGAACACAAGTTACACAAAGACTTGGCATATGGAAATAAGCAATAACTCCAAGGATGCAACCAAGGTGAAACTTCAAAAGCACTACTTTGATCTTGATTTTAAATTCTTCTTGTTCCCTTCCTCAATGCCTTTTATAGTTGGAAACAGAATCACCCTTGGGTAACCATTTGAGAGTAACTTTAAGGAAATGCTTCTCAATATTCACCCCAAAATATATTTCCAGCTAAAAGAATAAATGTTCCATGTGAACCAACCAATACAATGTATATGATTGAGTTATATCTCTAGAATTTCCAAAGGTTTTCTCTTAAATGGAGTAATCCAACAACTCATAAAGAATCTAATAATACAAAATTCCACCCAACAAGGCATCTAATTTTCATGCTATAAGTTTGTTTTCTTCATAAGAATATAGAATACTTGACAAGCATCAGGTCCTTCTAATATCCTAGCTAGAGGAATCCCTGCATACAAAATAGGCCTAAGCACACCAGTCCAAGCTAAATAAACACACCTAATTAATGCAGATAAAATTTAACTATTCTTATCAATCTTTGTTAAAAACATAAAAATAGGATTCGCACACTAATGCCAGTAAATTTCACAACCAAAAACTTCTTCCAAATGAAATAATCCCTGATGTCCTGCACCTCTTTGTCGAAATAGATCATAAAAGTAATTTCTAG
Source organism: Buxus sempervirens (assembly GCA_947561395.2). Lineage (NCBI taxonomy): Eukaryota > Viridiplantae > Streptophyta > Magnoliopsida > Buxales > Buxaceae > Buxus > Buxus sempervirens. The sequence goes on from OX387186.1 coordinate 41,002,087, forward strand.
CTAGATAAGGAATAACTTACACGAATATGAGGTTGACTCAGTAAGGGCATTCAAATTTGAACTTGAATTCCAACTTTTTCTCTGCAATTCCATTCTTAGAAAGCAACAAGACCTCGGCAACTCCAATTTTGGAGATGAAGCCTGGAATTCTCCATGGAAATGCACAGAAACTCCAAATGGGCACCAAACAAAAGCAATACCCATCACCAAAATCACAAACCCAACTTTCCAAAATCACTCAGTTGCTACCAAACCCCTCCACCTCAAGGGAAAACATTGCAACCCATATAGAATATAAAACATGCAATCCAACACACGCACACCCAAAAATAATAAAATTTCACCAAAGAGCAAAAAAGAAACCCCGAATTAGAAGAAAATCGAAAGATCTGTTTACAGTAACTAAAATAGGAATTTTTGCAAGCTGCCAGATCCGAGAACCCAAACAGTAATAGCTTGAACAACCGAAATAAAAGAAAATGATCAAAACAAGAGTAGGTCAAACGAGAAAAGTGCAACTTATAGATTTCGCAGAAATCTATGCCCAAGCCCTCTTTTCCTATTCTCCTCTGCGTTTTTCCCTCGTTCTGTTAACCTTCAACAAACGAATCTCTCTTCCTCTTCTTCCTTTCTCCTTCTCCTTCTTCTTCTTCTTCTTCCCCACGTTTTCTTGTCCTCTCCTCTTCCTCTCTTTTCTCCTCTTCCTCCACTCGATTTCCCCCTTTCTTTTGCGTTTTTCCTTCTTCTCTTGAACGACCAGAATGGACGAACACTTCCCTTCTTCTTCTCTTCTTCTTTTCCCCTTCTTCCTCCTTCTTCTTCCTCCTGCAATTTCTTCTTCTGCGTTTTCTTTTTTTCCTCCAAACCCTTAACGCCCAAATGCTTAAGCGCTAAATGCAAAAATCGTGAATTGCTTTTGGTTTGTTTTCTTTTGGTTTAAACCTTTGAACCACTTGAACCCTTGAACCGAGTCAATTAAACTAAACCAACCTAATAAATCATTGGTCTAACTAATTGTTCTTACTTAAGTTATTTAATTAATCTTAATTAAAGTTTTTCCAAATTCCAGGGTCTTACACAAAAGTTTAGGAAAAAAAGGGGGATCTGATGCTATGGAGAGCATAGATCCATACAATTTCTCCAGATTTGAAGCAAGATCACACAAGATAATAACCACACACAAAATATTAAGAAGCATGCAAGAGTATCATCACAAAAAAGGGTTCTAAGCTAAGTGTAAGCACCTCCTTTTTGTGCTCCCGGAAGAGTCGGAAATGCAAAACCCGGCTAAAAAGTCAAACCCTGAGGGGTAGAAAATTGACTTTTGATCAAGTGAAAATTGGCCACCTTGCTTTATCTCAATGGATAGAGAATCCCAACACGAGTCCAACGCAACTGAGTTTGCTGGAATCGGAGTCCGGATGAAGGTTCTATGGGCCGGTCAAACTTAAAGGGGAGCCTAAAGTTGACTTTTTCTCGAACCCCGTGCCAAGTGCTTAGCCCTACGTCATTGGATAGAGGGTTCCGATATGAGTCTAACACAATTGAGTTTGCTCAAATCGGAGTTCGGATGAAAGAGATATGAGCCATCGAAGTTTCCTAGCAGCAAAATCGGAAACTGCGCACGTGGCGCAGGAACTGCACACGTGGCAGCCGACGCAGCAAAATATCTCAGGGACTAAATCTTAAATATCCAAAAGTCACTAAAAATCTCAGGGACTAAACCAAAATTCGCAGGGGACAATCCGTAGATATCCAAAAGTGTCAAATCGGTCGAATCGGTCAAGTCGAAGGGCAAATCTGTAATTTTTTTGATTTGTATCCGGTCAAATATATCGGATACACATAGAGTTGTGTATAACCAACATCAAATGTCGGATACATAGATTTGCTCGGCGAGATTCGCGCCGATTCCCCGACAAATTCGCATTAGCATTAAATTTTTGAAATAATTTTGTTTGTATCCGACATTTTATGCCGGATACAAAGGGGGTTCAGTGTATCCGACATTAAATGCCGGATACAAAGGAAATGTAGTGTATCCGACATTTAATGCCGGATACATTAAAATTGCCTATAAAAGCACAGCAGCAACCTCTGGCCGGGGGTTGGCTTCCTTTGCTGTTTCTCAGCTTTCTTCCAGCACTTGTTCCCACCTGAACCTTGCCTCCTTCAACCCCCTTTGCCTTCCATAACCCCCCATACCTTCACAAGACCATCCAGCCTCTTGTTTCTTCTTCTTCTCCACCTCCTCACCAAAGTCCAAGGAGGTTAGCTGCTGTTGGGGGTTGCAAGGGAGTGTCCCAGCTCCATCCACGCCTAAAGGAGGTTGAAGCACACCTCAGAAATCAGTTGTGCACATCAGGTAATGTTTCTTATTACCTCGTATCATACATATTTTAAAATCAGATTCTTTTGAAAATTCTTCTACATTTGTTTCCTTCTTGGTATGGGTTTGTCTCCATGTGCTTTGTGCATGATTGTGGTTTACTTTTTATGGCATGGATGCCACCACCGGTAAGAAGGCCACGTAGGGTTGTGTTGGGAGTACAAGGGCTTAGTTTTATGCATTTTTTTGGTATGCTTTAGTTGCTGTTCTTGAGTTGGTTTTAAGCATCCTTTAGAAGGAGCATGTTCCTTCCCAATTCATGACCCAATGTACCCTTATAACAACCCCCCATTCCCTTCATATTTCTTCTCTCCTCTCATCTCTTCTGATGGTTTTTTCTTTGATGTTTGGTTGCTGGTCATAGCCTTGTTCTAGCCATTCTTTTCGTTGCTAACTTGCTTGCTGTTGTTATTGGGTACGAGTGCACATGTTTTTTTCTAGAGCTTGCTGTTTTTTATGTATCAATGCATGCTCACCAGGCCATGAGGTTAGTATGCTGCTGTGTGGAGTGATTTGCATGCTCCCTCACCCCCTAACCCTCTAACTTGCTATTCTGGGTTGTGGTTACAGCATGCTTATAGTCTTTATTTGTTAGAGTCCTCCCCCCTTTTGTTTGCTGTTTTTTGGCTTAGCTACAGCATGTTCCAGGACCCCCCACTCCCATGCATGGCTGCTGCCTTTGTTCTACCAAACCCAGCATGCTGGTGGTGATGTGTACTAACCTTGGCTTTGTTTACTTGCTGTATTTCTTCTTGGTGTATGTTTATAAGTGTGCTCCCCCCACCCTACAACCCCTTTTTTATAAGTATGTTCCCAGCAGGTTTGCATGCCCATGCAGGAGTCCCAGCATGAGTCCCCCTCCCAATGCTGCTGTTAGGACTACTTAGAAGCCCCCCCCCCCCCCCCCACCTATGGCTCCTCCATCATGGCTGCCTTGAGCTGCTGCTGGAAACAGCAGCAGGCTCCTTCTCTCTTCCTTGCCATGTCGCACCATCCACATGCTAACTCTAGGGCCCTTGCACACACTTAGACCAGCATATTACCTCATGCATGCAAGTCCCCTCACACACACACTTGGCCATGTTTTTGCTTGGTTTGTTTCTTTCTTGGTATATGCATGTGTCCATGTGACCCCTCTTTGCCATGTTACCTCCCCCCATGACCCACTGTTTTTTTATGAGAATGCATCATCATGCCCCCTGTAAGCACCATATTTTTGCACCCCTGGAAGTGCTGAAAATGAAAACCCTAGCAGAAAAGTCAAACCTTGAGGGGTCGAAATTTGACCTTTTGATCAAGTGATAATTGGCCACCTTACTTTATCTCAATGGATAGGGAATCCCGACACGAGTCCAACGCAACTGAATTTGCTGGAATCGGAGTCTGGATAAAGGTTCTGTGGGCCGGTCAAACTTGAGGATGAGCCGAAAGTTGACTTTTCCTCGAACCCCGTGCCAAGTGCTTAGCTTTATATCATTGGATATAGGGCTCCGATACGAGTCCAACGCAATTTAGTTTGCTCAAATCGGAGTTCGGATGAAGGAGATATGAGCTGTCGAAGTTTCCGAGCAGCAAAACCGGAAACTGCACACGTGGCGCAGGAACTGCACACGTGGCAGCCAACGCAGTAAAATATCTCAGGGACTAAATCTTAAATATCCAAAATTCACTAAAAATCTCAGGGACTAAACCAAAATTCGCAGGGACCAATCCGTAATTGCTCAAAAGTGTCAAATCGGTCGAATCGGTCAAGTCGAGGGGCAAATCCGTAATTTTTCGATTTGTATCCGACCAAATATGCCGGATACACTTGCCCCTCTTCATATCCAACATCAAATGTCGGATACAAAGATCTGCTCGGCGAGATTCGCGCCGATCGCCCGACAAATTCGTGGCGGCATTTAATTTTCGAAATTATTATGTTTTGTATCCGATATAATATGTCGGGTACAAAGGAAGTGCAGTGTATCCGACATAATATGCCAGATACAAAGGAAGTGTAGTGTATCCGACATTAAATGCCGGATACATTAAGTTTTCTATAAAAAGGCAACAGCAGCCCTATTTCCGGGGTTGGCTTCTTGGAGGCTGTTTCCATCCCTTCTCCCCCACTGCACCTGGCCCGAAATCTCCCACTTTAGCCCCTCCTTGCTCACCCAAACCAAAAAGACCATTCCTTTGCTTCCCTCCTTCATCTTCTCCTTCATCTTCTCCACTTCAAATCTCAAGGGAAGAAGGTGAGTTTGCTGTTGGTGCTTGAAGGTGGTGTTCCAGCAGTGTTCAAGCTTCAAGAAAGGGTGAGCACACCACTCGAAGGCCACAAGGCCCCAAGGTAATGTTCTTGATGGTATTATGTTCAACATAAATGAAAATAGGCTCATTTCAAGCATGTTAAAGTATTATTTTCTTCTCTAACATGTTTCCCGTTTCTTTCCCAGCATGTTGACGTCTTCTCCCTCCACTTGTGTTCATCATTTTCGGCATGAGAAAGTTCCCTTGGTAAAGGGAGTATATCTCCGGTTTCTAGGATGAGAATGTTCCACTTTAAGCATGATATTTTAAGCATGGTCTAATGGCTTCCTAGCATAATGTTTGCTGTTATTGGTTGTCTTATTCAAAGGTGGGAGCATATTCCCCCATGGTTGCCTTTTCCAATGTACCCCTTGAGTAATCCCCCTTGTTCCCTTCTTTAAATGTCCTTTTCTGGAATAACTGAATAATCTGCATTGATAGGATGTTGTACATTGAGTTTATGTTCTAGTTTTCATTTGCACATGGTCTAAGTTGATGTTGTATGCATGCATGGATTAATCAATGTTTAAGGTATGTGTTTTACCATTTTTAGGGATCATGTCAACACCTACTTTTACCGACTGTTTTGTGGGTTTACACCATGATTCCACTTCGGTTTAGTCACTGTTTTGAGTCATAAAAAGACCCATTCGGCCTTGTACATATTTCATGGATAGGTCTACTTTTGCATGCATTGAAGATATACCTAGGTGCTCCGCATATTCCATTGTTTACTTAGTTCAATTTTAGCTTGAAACATGCTTAGGGATGCCTTAGTTTGTTTGTTGCTTCATGCAAAATTAATGATGTGTTTGTGTGGGAAAAAGAAGCCGGAATAGGGATACTTGAATCCCTGTTTGTGCAATGATTGGGGATAGAAAAGAGGAGGAGGCAAATCCCAACCCCCATATTTTCCCTTTGATTCTCAAAACACCTTCAAGAGAGCCAAGTGGCTCTCACCTGAACCAATGTGGGCTCACACAGGAGCCCACACAATCACTGGAACTCCCCAAGAAGCCTAAAAACCCAACCCCCTCGGAAAAATCCGAAAACAAGCTTCTGTATGTTGATCTGGCAACTCAGGTCGGATCAACAGAGGCTTATTCGTAACAGGTGAAGAATGCCGGATACACTGGCCTACAGGGGTAGTCGGCATCTTAGGCCGGTTACGCTGCCAGAATGTTATTTTTTGCTGTTTTGTGATCTTGTGCTGTTTTTTTTTTTTGTTTATTTGATCAAACCAATCGAACCAGTAGGGTTTCCGGGTCACCCGGGTACCCAAGATGGGCCACGGACCGACCCGGTCCAATTTGATTTCCAGTGGGCCTTCCAACGGGGCCCACCAAGCCCGATAAAACTTACTTTTGTTAAATAAAAATAATCAAGTCGATTGAGTGGGCCAAACCCATTGAGGCCCACCCACGGCCATTTTGAAGCATGTCGATCATATTTATGCATGGTTTGGCCGAGACCACGGGCAGGGCCTATCCGGCCCACTAAAGCCCATTGAACCAAATTAACTTAGGGTTCCCCAACCCTAATTTAGGAAGCCTTGGACTTTCAAGCCCAAGCCTAGGTAAAGGGCCCCAAGCCCAATGCTTGGCCCATTTTGGCATGGATTAAGCAAGATAAACTCAACAAACTCGGCATCCATCGTGGGGCCCACTCAAGGGCCCACAAAGCAATCCCGGCCCACATTGGCATGAAAGTCCACTTAATAATCAAACTTGAAGTTTAAATAAAATCAATCCACTTGAACTAAAGCCCGAAGGGCCTCTCAGGTTAGTCTGAGGCCCACCAAGGGAGATGCGGACTGGTCTTAGCCCACCAAGGAACCCGCGGGCCTTCCAACGGGGCCCGCCTAATCCGACTCACATCACTTTAACTAAAAAGATAAAATCAAATAAAGGGACCTACACCACTTTGGCGGTCCCGCCAGACTTAAACCAAATTTGAATGCTGGATTAGGAATCGGGTGAGTGAGAGACCAGAGTTGACTCAAACTAGGGAATCCTATGGGACCCGTCACTTGACGAGGTGGACTGGGGTGTCTACGGACTTCCCCATACCGCAACCGAGAACCTACTTAGAATCTCAAGCCGCAGACCAAGCCTTAATAGAAGAACTTAGGCACCCAGGTGTCTGCCTGCACCCCATCAGGCAGTGGCGACTCCAAACAATCCCGAGGCACGCATCATTTTGTGTGCGCCTCGTCGTGCGACCGAAATCGGGTGTGCACACCCCCACCACCCTCTTACCTTGCTGTAAATCCAAAAATGAAGCCAAATAAGGCTCCGCCCCAAACCTCAACCAATGTGGGCCTGCCCGAGGGCCCACATTACTAGTAGGAGGCCCTTAGAAACCACCCCAATGGCCAAAGCCCGAAAAAGGCCATTTTGGGGGTGATCTGGCAACTCAGGACGGATCACCTATGGCCTGTGTGTATCCGGCAACTAAGGCCAGATACACACAGAAATACAATTTTTTGTCTTTTTGGGGTTCCATGCCGAATTTTGTGATGGTTTGAACCGAACCAAGTGAACCAATAGGGTTTCCGGGCTGCCCGAAAACCCAACATGGGACCTTGGACCGCAGGTCCAACTCGGAATACTCGTGGGCCTTCCAACGGGGCCCACCCAGCCCAATAAAACCCGTTTGCATGCAGATAAGCCAGATGAATAAATCAACCAAACCGGGCGGGCTTAACCCAATGCGGCCCACCCGAACCTTGACGTATGGAATGATGATTGAAATTGCATGGTTTGGCCGAGACCAAGGGCAAGGGCCTATCGGGCTCGCCAACCCACCGAGTGAGGGTTCAAAACCCCAAACTTCAAGGAATCGGGCTTTCAAGCCCAAATTTGGATCACGAGCCCCAAGCCCAGTGACCAGCCCACTTTGGCAAAGCTAAATGAAATAAATCCAACACATTCTTGGCAACCATCATGGGGGCCCACCCAGGGGCCCGCAAACTGATGCAGATCCATTGCATGAAAATCACTAAGCCTCCAACTTGAATAAATTAAGTAAAATCAATTTACTACACCTAAGCCTAAAAGACCTCCTAGGCTTAGACCCAAGCCCGCTAAGGACATCATGGGCCTTCCAACGGAGCCCACCCAATCAGACTCAGACAACTTAAATTAAGCAAGATAAAATCAATTAAAGGGACTCACACCACTCAGGTGGTCTCGCCGGACTTAACCAAGTTGCATATCGGATTAGGAATCGGGTGATAACCAAAGCAAGCAGACTCAAACCAGGGAACCCACGGGACCCGTCATCCGACGGGGTGGACTAGGGTGTCTACAGACTTCCCCAGACCGCAACCGAGATCCGACTTAAAATCTCAAGCCGTAGACCAGACTAATAGACAAGATTAAGCACCTAGGTGTCCGCCTGCACCCCATCAGGCGGTGGCGACTCCGAACTTTCCCGTGCCGCATTTCCGACGCGCGCACACTAAGGATTCATTCCTACTCTCGTTTCCCCTAGTTCTCTCTTCACATTTTATGACTAGAGAGGGTGTTTAAGGTACTTAGAGAGAGGCATGGGGCTACAACCACATCCAAGTTTTTACACTACAGAAAGGTAGAAGGAAAGGCTATTCTAAGATGAAAGAAAGAGAAGAGGGGTAGAGACTCACCTTGGTAGTTTGAGAGAGTAGAGAAGCAGGGGTTCCCTTCTTCTTCAGGAGCTCTTCAAGCTTCAATCTTTAGCCATTTGCTAGAGGAGAAACCCTCCATTTATAGGCAAGGCCAAGGGTATAGAAGGTCACAAGGGTAGGCAAAAATTCCTTTATAGATTCTTCCAATTCAATTTTAAGGCATGAGTTGGAGTGAATCTAAAGGATTCGGAGGGCAAATAGGGGAGATCAAGTCTTCTAGAGAGAGGTACAAATGGTAAATAAAACTTAGATCCCGAGCCTTTGCGAAGTGGCAAAATTTGTGCGTAACCGCATATATCATGCGGTTTTGTCCAAACCGAATTATATATACAGGCATGACCAATAAATTGAAAACTGCATAATGTCTGCTAACAGAATGGAATTAAGAAAATCCGCACAATATATGCGGGCAGCGCACATCTTGCTGATTTTGAGGTTTCAATATTCGTCAAAACTCAATTGAGGTGCTTTAAACATATTTCCAATTATTTTCTCATATTGTAGTGCAATTTGAGGTGTCTACAATATATTATATTTTTTTATTAAAATTCTTTAAGTTGATAAGTACGGAAGAAGATAACTATAAACATGTAACTCTATGAGATTGGTAATTTAATTTTTTGTTTTTTTTATTATCATTAAAATTCTTTCTAAGTAGATAAATATTGAAGAAGTTAACCACAAACATGTAACATTATAAGATCGATCGGTAATTTTTTTTAAGTAGATAAATATGTGAAGGAAGGATATTTTAGGTATGTGAAAATTGAAAACACTTAAGGTAGTTCATGCTTTTAAGAGTAGTAGAGATTATTAGTATATTTTAATAATTAATATATTATTTGATTAATTTTATTATTGTGTTAGGATGCTTGTACTTTCACATAATGTTAATATGTTAATAGTGCAATATATCCAACCCTATCTAGGAAATGTGTCAGCAACATGACTTTACATCCTAGAACAAGGGATGACAAAATTTTAACCAAAATATTTCAAATCATCCATAATTTGGGAGTGGCAACTAAATGAAACCTTGGAAAATAGAGTACAAGTATTAGGGGTTGAAAACATTACTATAGATCTATTTGTATTTGAAATTAATAGGATTTTATTAGTAATTGCATTTATAAAAATTCTTTTATTTAGAAAAGTTTTAAAGAAGAGTCAAGTTTAGTAAGATTTTATTAGTAATTCCCTTTTTAAAATTCTTTTAGTTAGATAAGTATTAAAGAAGAAGTCTAAAGTTGGCTAATTAAATGACTCATGGCAATATTTTAAAAAAGGGGTATCATTGACATTGTTCTAGAAATGATATTTAGTAAGAAAAGAATTTTAAGTTCTTTATGATTTTAATATTAGTATAAACTTAAATTTATAACATACAAAAAATTTTGATATTTTAAAAATTAATCGTAATAAAATAATTTAATATAATAGTTTTAATTTATTAACTAAAAATAAAATTATAAAATAAGAAATATAAAACCAATAAAATTTCTTACAGAAAAAAAATATCTATTGGGCATTGCCATAATAATCAGTAAAAATTTAGCCTTTTGATTTAATAATTGAAAATTAGTTACTTAAAGATATAAAAAAAAAAGAAAAGAAAATCAACCTTAATGTGCAACGCTCGTTTCCAATTGCTAGTCTATATAAGAAAAACCCTTACGACCTGCCTACTTGACTAATTTACGAAAATAACCTTGCGTAAGACGAATTCTCAAACCTGCGATGCAAAAGTGTAGGTGTTGCAAGAAACTGGACGGCTTTTCACTATTTTCGAAGACATGCTTCTAGTTTGTTCGTGCAAGCAGACTATCTTATTGAATAGTTATGTAGCAGAGAGGAGAAATATGGGGAGGGAAATCTTGTCCTCTTGTCTTTTGTGACAGAAGAAGAAGAAAAAAATATTGTTCTTAACCTCTTCGTCATTGTCACTGTTTTGTGAACCATCGCCGATCAATCTTAAGCTCCACAAGTTGTTGATGAAGCTTTAGGTTTTAGATCGGTATGAAAGGGTCAGGGGTTTTAAGGCTCCCGTATGAAATTCTAGCATAGGTAAGCTGATGCGTGTTGATCCTTTTAGCGACTGCCGTCGTTTTGCCCTTGACTATGGAGTCTTCTTCGTCATCTTCTCTTTCTTATTGGGATTTCCTCATCCTAATTATTCTCCGCCCGATTCTCGCAATGGCATTTGTGTTCTCCTTCATTGCCATCTATAAGATAGATCTTTGTGTTTCCAAAAAAGATTGTTTTTGTTTTTCAAATTGTCCTTTTGGGTCTGTCGTAAAATCTAATTTAGAATTTGGTTGCATTTCTCGAGCTTGGCATTGTTGAGCGAATTTCTCATGAAGGGCATTCCAGGTTTGGTGTGCATGAGTCAGATCTATTACCTGAGCAATAATTTCTTGAGTGAGAGTGGAGTTTATCCAACTAACCAGCAGCTAATCTTTGCAGAGCCACTCTTCATATGCAGGATTTGGCTTTGAATCCTTGAGATACGAAGCACGGCCATTAGTAAGGGCGCGTAGATGATGAGCAACGTCTGCACTGTCTTGAGAATGAGATAAAGACAAAGACATCAACAGGTCTTGTCCAAATTCTAAACCATCCTCCGCCACTGTCTGGAATGAAAATTCATTGTCATCCTCCTTAACCAATCAGTCACTGTAAACCATTTAATCATTCTTGGACATCTTCTACTCCTTGATAACCGGAGTAATCACCTCAAGATGTACAATAGAGATAGAGCGAAAGTTTTGTAAAACCCCGAATTTTTTATTAATGAATTGGGAATTTATTTTAGTAATATTAATTATTATTATCATTGGGTAAATATCAGGAAATGCAGAGCAAGGCTATTTTGAAAATTTTCAGAGATTATTGGAAGAGAGGAATTATTTGTGGTAAGCGGTTGCTAAATTTTACAGCATGAATATTTAATAAATATTATAACTAAATTAAATGAATTTATTTAAAGTGCTAGTGTAGATATCATGGTGGAGTAGCAAACACTTGATCGATTAAAAATAATTAAAGAGGTTGATCATGTAGGAAGCTAGGTGGGCGAGCATGCAGCGGATCATGAGTTTAAGTGGTTTGGTGGCAATGACCAATCTATAAATAGGTCGCTGCTTGTTTGAGCAGTGTTTGGTCGAATTGAATTTGAAGGAGCTCAACAAAGCAGTGGTAAACCATATCGGTTGAAGGAGAGGAGCTAGAATTTTTGGCTTTTGTATAATGTATTTAACCTTTGAACTACAGATTTGAATATTACTTTTGATTTGGCCTGAGTTTGCTTATTTTAGTAAATTGGAATAGATTTGAATGTAATATGATTTCATGGATGAGTTGAATTGCATATTATTCTGTTATTGGGAATTTACTTTGGGATTGTATTTTTGAAAACTCCATGATGGAGTGGGTTGGTCCTGAGTGACGCATGCTATCTACTTGATCACATTGGGCTATATGTGTTGGTTTACATGTTGGAATACATATCGAGTTGATTTGATGGCTTTGTTTTTATTGTTGGTCTAGCTTATCCTAGATTCATGTCTTAACTTAGTAATGTAATGTGTTGACTTTATTGATGTAATTGCATGGCCATGAGTGTTGCCACGACTGGTATAGAGCAGCCCGAAACCCTGAGTAGGCCGGGTTGTCAATGCCGAAACCTGGAGTAGGCAGGCATTGGATGACGAAACCTGAGTAGGCCGTCATTTCAGAGTATCCGAAACCCTGAATAGGCCAGAACTGTGTACATGGAGGTGTGGATGTCGCTCCGGTATGTTGATTAATCAATTAAAGTAAACTACATGACATTGGCCTATGTGTTTTATTGGTATTTGTTTCTCCACCACCGGTGTTGAGCAGCACCGACACTATGAGTAGTCCAGTGTTGTCAATGCCGAAACTCAGAGTAGGCCGGCATTAGATTGCGAGACCTAGAGTAGGCCGTAATTTCAATATCTGAAACCCTGAGTAGGCCGGATACACACATGGAGGCGTGGACTTGATCATGATGTGGCCTTATCGATGTTGACACTTGTTTTGATTTGAGTTATAACTATTGAGTTGTTTTGGAAAAATTGGTTTCATCACCACGTGGTTACATGGTTAAATTGGGTTTCATGGTTATTCGCGAAATTTGATATTAATGCTATGGATTTGACATATATGCTGGATTACATGAGTTATATTATATTTATTGCTGGATTATTGTGGAATTATTCGGATTAATTGTGTTATCGCCACTGTTACATGCTTTATATCCGATCCATGTTTTATAACTATGAAAAAGGTATTTGAGCATGCATGTGCTACTTACTGGGATATTCGTATCTCTTTCCGTTTTGTTTTCAGCTGCTCTTGGAGAAGACGATACAGAAGAGTAGATACTTGGGTCATGTGAGTTTCAGATTAGAGATATGTTATTCTATATTGAGTTGGGTTTTAGTTGACTCTGATATTATGGTATATGGTTATTTCATGCTTTTCTTCACTCTGATATAGCAATCCTGTGTGAAAAATTAACCTTCGGAAACAAGTTACGGTTTTATTACGTAACCCAGATCTGGGGCGTTATAAGTTTTGACGAAGTTCCCAAGTAATACATTTGGAGGCCGCATCATCATCCACAATTGTTTGAAAGAATTGAATAATTTATACTTAAGGTTTGATGCTAAGATTTGCTGACAACGACAAAATCCTCATTAGCTTGGCCTGGATCGACTCTAAATCAGCTACAAAAGAGAATGAAAAATAGATAAGTGAAAAAAAATTGCTTTTAATTTTTTGCAAAACTATTTGCTCTGTAGTCAACTTGAACATGTGTTGCGATTGTACGAAGGCATGTGGTTGTGGTTTACTGGTACGCCAGACGGTGTATGTATCTATTTCTTCAACTCTTTTTTATCTCATGGGTTAGTCATTCATGTTTTTTCTGTCCCACTCCAAGTTTGTATTTGCAACGAGTAGGTATTATAGTTAGAAGTTTGCTATTTTTATAGTCATACAAAATTTTTTATTGTGAATATTTGTTGACTATTTCTTCATCTCTGAATTTTTATTCTTTCTCTCATTAATTTCTTCTCTACTCCATGTGTTTGAAATCTAGTTTCTTTTTCTTTTCTTTTTATTTTTGTTTTGGTTGTATGCTTTGTTATAATTGTTGTAGTTTGATTTGATTTAATATTTTGCATTTAGTGTAATGCAATTTAATGCATTTAATGTGATACAAGCTGTCATGCGAAGAAATCATCTTGCTTTTGGTATATAAATTTTTTCATCCTCGTTTATCAACTCATTCTGTCTTTAATGTTACAGCTCTTGATTCCTATGATTATTTTGGTATATAATCTATGTGAAGGTTTAGTCTTGATAGGTTGTAATGAAGATTTTTAATATGTGGTTTTGGATGCTAACAATGTTGTGCACATCTCCTTTAGGAGACTTAAAGTATGGCACAATGCCATGTGGGCCACATATCTTTGGTTTTCCTAAATTTATGGGAAGTGGGTTACGGTAGATACCCTAAAGTGGTTTAAGTGGCTTATCCTAATAAAAGTCTAATCCTATTGGTGGAGGGATAGACAAATTAGGAATTCAAGTTGTGATGGGATTAATCCTGATTTAGTATAAATAGAAGCCTAGATCCCATCAGTCTGGATCATCTGGTAAAAACACTAAATCAGAAACTTCCTGTCTGTTTTCCTATTTTCTCTCTGCTAGATGTTCTCTCTCTACTTTGGACGTTGGGGACTTTGAATGTGTGAGTGCAAGCTTTGGATCTTGAAAGCTTCCACAGATTTCCTTCATCAAACAACACTTAATCCTAATGGTCAAAGGTATGTACAATTGATTTAAATTCTTACAAACAATGGTTCTACTCTTTACATTCAAACAAGGATAGAAATTGCTTATGTGTATCCAAATTACTCTTGCAATAATTGTTTGCTTACATTTGCTTTTGAGTTTTTGAGATTACAAATTGTGCATGTATCCTAGTATCCAGGATATAAAGTACAAGAATGAGGAATCCTGCCATAGTTTATTTAATTTGGCTTCAATCTGTTCATGTCTACCTCTCATAAATATGTTGTAGATTTCATTTTATTTTTGTTGAATTTAGTTTGTTTGTCATGTCGAATTGAAATACAAGAGTATTTTCGGAAAAGAATCAGTTTGGGTTTAATTTATTTTATATTTTGTGGGATTTTTCTGCTTCCTTTAATTTATTTTATATTTTGTGGCATCCAATGTTTATTGGGGTGAAGGAAACATAAAAAATAAACTCTAATCTTTGACTCAAGTCTGAAACATAGAAAATATTCATGTTTTACATCTGTCCATTCAACTAGGTTGTCAACCAACAGAGAGAAGAACTGTGGCACTATACAAGATAAAATAGGATGAGAAGAAAGAAAGTATAAAATGAAGGTAATATGGTATTAGAAAATAGTATACATATGAAAAGTTTTCCCATACATTCCACTCATGGGGCCAGTTTGTAAATTATAATTCATGGATGTCAAATACTTTCAATACAACAAACCTCTTCTTGCTAATATGATTGGGTCAATCTGTAACACCCTGAACCCGGGTCAATGCAAAACCAACATCCGACCCGAACCCAGTTCGCTACTGTAACAACCCGAATTCAGTTCATCAACCAAATCCGAGATGTTACTGGCCCATATCAAGTAAACATCAAGAATATACCAGACTAAAGAAATAAATGATCCATTCATTATATGACTATCAGAGTGCGGAACATCAATATGCGGAAGTATAGTCTAATATCCTAAAAACTGAGATAAAAATAACCATCAAAATCAAATATTAAAGTCTAGTAAAATAAAAGGGTCACTAAATCTCTCATCTCTCTAATACATCAAAACCAACATATGAATAATAATCCGTTCAAAATAACTAAATCCATATCAATCCACAACCTCAGACAAAATCCAGATAATAGAACTCCTCCGGCGAATAATCAGCTAGCTGTTCTTGGAAATCACTACTATGACCCCCCCCCCCTCTCGCATATCAGCTGAAAATAAGATAAAGGTAGGGTGAGATACGAATATCCTAGTAGGTAACACGTGCATGTTTTAAACAATTCATATACATAAATATAACAGTTCATGCACGATTAAGCAGTTTTGACTAAGCAGGCTCGTATAAAGATTCGTATCGATCATGGAATACAAAACAGTATATAAAACAGTTCTAAATATTAAATTTCAGCAAGTTCCATGATAGGAATCCAAAATCATAAATCAATAGCATAATCCATACATTACTAGGATGCACTAAACAGCCACATCCAACCAAAATACCAAATACATGCCTCCAGCATGTATACAAAAGTAACAACATGTGTTTGTGATTTCAGTGTCTCTGTAGGACTCACAAAGATAGATAAACCTTTTGAGATGACTCTCGACCAAACGCTATATCACCGTGTGGCTTAGGAGCAGTGCTACTAATGATACTCAAGCCCTATGAAAATCAGCTTAGGCAAGAGCCGTAGTCACCGACTTATTGCACACGTACTCATCAGAGTTGGCTTGTACCGCTAGCATGCAGTACCGGAATCAATAAATGGAGATGGTCGCTTATCTACATGTACAGGGAATCACCAGCGGCTCACCGGGGTGTCCCTCCAGACATAGAACCTTCCCAAACAAACCAACTTGCAAAGAAAGCGTGCTCGCACAAGGGAGAAACTCAACCCAAATGAAATATCCCTCAGCTATCTAGCCACAACTATGGATCCATAACCAGCTATGCCCACTAGACTCCAAAAATCCTTAAAGTCTAATAATTCTGTAAGGGTTGATGCCTAGCGGCATATAAAGGGTAAATCTGACATTTCCTTCAATATTCGGGTTAACTGAGTTGGACTTATGATCTGAAATCTCATTATGTAATTATCTGGTTGATAGTGTAATTTAAAAATGTTCTGTAACTGGCATTTCAAATGATAAGTCAAATTTTCCCAAAGACTAAATTACACAGTTACGTACAAAGTTTGGCAACTAGTGTCCTAAATATCTCCCTAATTTATTTTTCTGTAAAACATGAAATTTGATAAATTATTTTGGTCTTAAAGCATCTTAATTAATGATTAAAATTGACTAAAAATAGTTTGGACATGAATCAGGGTTTGAAAATACGAAATTCTACATTTTCTGCACAGAGCACCCAGGATCGCTTAGGCGGCAGTTTAATTTCGATCGCCAACGATAAATCATCAAGCGGTTTCGATTTTTGAACTAGCGCCTAAGAGCGTTGAGGATCGCCGAGCACAGTGAGGTCGGCGGTCACTCAAAAACGAATAGAAAGTGTTTATAAATGTGATTGTTCCTATTCTAAGCATTAAAACAATACATATAACAACTATATCATGCTATATCTATATATATACATCACAAAATCATGCTTTGGAGATTAAACACACGAGAATACAAAAACGGACGATAAAACTTTGTCACCTACCTCTGTTCGCGTGGTTTCTCCCTTCTCCTCTTGAACAACGACAAACACTATCACCAAGCAACGTTCAGAAGACCAAAATCAACGTACTCTCTCCCTTTTCCTTCTTCTTCTTCTCCTTCCAGTCGCCAGTCGTTCTCGGTCGCTGTTTTGTCTTGCGGCTGATGAATACAAAGAGAATACAACAATAGGTATTCCAAGCGTATAGCATTAGGGTATTAAACAAATATTTATACCCTCTGATCCCACGTAGCTCACTTACTAATTTTCTATGCACACTGCCCAATCAAAACACGACAAATTTAAAATATGAATCATACCTTGATAACTCATGATCGGACGGTCGGATCTACGTCCAACACTTGATCTCCACTAATATTACGCTCACCTACGTCAATAGATTATTTCCATCAATTATAACTCCCAAATATATTATTTATTAATTTATTCTATTATTTAAGGAAAAATTCGGGGTCTTACACAATCAATGAAGCATAGAAGTTAATAATGCAGTCTTGAACGAGTCGCAACATTCAATGTTCATTATTTTGTATTGATTGTTCCAGAGATGAGAAAGCACAATATCAAGGTAGCTAAAATTTTGCTTATGCTATATAACCAATGGGACAACACAATTCTTTTGAAGTTTGGTTAGATAGTGAAAAGATATGTAAGGCTGCAACGTATATTATTAAAACAAAGCAAATATGTGTTGTTGGTCAAGTTTTATGGTTCATACAATAAACATTTTGCAGAAAAACAACAAATTTAATAGACCAACATTTGACTTCTGTTGGTGACTATTATATTTGATATGATTAAATCATAAAAAATACATTAAAAATTTGTCGTGGAATGTTACTATAAATCTTTCAAGTGCTTTCTACTTTGTATGTTGTTCGAATTAAGAAAATAAGGTTTGTACATAGCCATCGAGTGTTGTGAGACATGGAAAATCACCTAGATGACCTCCTCATCATGACACCGGATTTCAAAAAAGGGTTGGAGTCGCCACCATTCAATTTAAGGTGTGAATGGATACCAAAGTGATAATAAAGGGTAAAAATTGAGCTCAAGTAACTATAATCCATGGTTAAATCCAGAGATCAGGTAAGGGGATTGGATTATGAGTAGGGGAAGGTGTTAGACACCCCCACTCATCCATACAAGATGGTTGCCATATGCTGTTCATGCTTGAAAATTACTTGCTAACAAAGATCACTTAAAAAGGCTTGAAAAGAACCAAACAGATGTGTGATTCCTCCATATGAGTAGTCTAATAAGATTTGGACTCTCTCTATGGATATATCACCTTTAGGACTTCATGATTAAGTGAAAATCAAAGAAAAAATTGAAGAAAATCAAACCAAAACAAATCTGGAAAAATCAATAACAGATGAAGCTACATTAGCTTGAAAACTTTGATCAATCATAAATCCTTCGATTTAAACTCAAATCAAACGAAACCAAAGCCAATAGAAAGCTGGTATGAAGTAGAACACTCAGTAACCAAAAAAAAAAATCAGCCAATCCTATTTAAAACGAAAGAGAAATACTCAATCCAATTTACTGTTGTAAATCTGCAAAAGCGGCGAGTAACCAACTTTGAAACTTTATTCGTGGAGATTGGCTCCATATAAATCCTTAAAAACTTGCATGAATGAAGTATGTGGTGCCATCTTTCGAATGAAATAGGCCTCATATAAAACTCCATCCATTTGTGACTTGTACGACCTCTCGAACATGCCTAGAGGATCATAGATCAACTCAAAACTCTGCTACTGAGTAGCTCTAAGTCAATCAAACACACAAGACTCAAGCCAAATTGAAAACTCTTGAAACTAGTTGGATTTGAAAATAGACTCATAAAGGAAAACACAGAGATAAAAATCATTTAAATCGGATTTAAAATGAGCAAATGGTGCTCGATCAAAATGACAAGTTCAATAATCTGATCTGAACTGACCTGTCGACTTTGATCAGATGGTATCAAAAATCCACTTCATATAAATTGGTGAAATTTTACAGACATATACTAGACATCTTCATCTATCACATGTCTTTGGAATCACTAAAAAATTCATTCAGATGATGAAGTTATGAGTGTTCTAAGACAGGATACAGGTTCTGCCCAGGTTTGAAAACTCAGAGTAAACATGAGACAAAACAGTGAGTGTGTGCAATGGATTCGATTAAACTTGCTTGAAATCACTAACATTGAGTTGGAAAAATGCTTAGAACAACTTTAGGATGAAGAATTAGCCTAAGCCTCTCATTAGTTGGAGAGGAAGAGCTAAGTTCATCCACATTGAAAACAAGAGCTCGAAATAGAGAGTTTAGACCATAGGGTCTTCTCTCCAAGATTGAAATCACCAAATCAACTCATGAAGTCCTAAAGAGTTTACTCTAAGGCCATTGATCTCAAATTTACCACATTGAGTATGGTGAATCCAAGATCTAAGCCTACTTTCAACAAAATGGAAGTAATATGTGTGTGATTGTATTGGAAATCAGTTTTCTAGGGAAAAATGGGGATCTAATGCTATCAAAAGTATAGATCGCTGTGTTTTCTCCAGATTTAAAACACAACCATTTTAGAAAAATAACAATCACACTCAAATCAAGAATGCAATCACAAGATGGTTCTAAACTTAAGGTTCCATTCCAACTTCCTTTTCCCCAAGTTCTTTCTTCACGTTTTACAACTAGAGAGGATTCTTAGGTACTTTAGAAGTGGTTTGGGTTTGCAAGCACACACAAGGGCCTTACACTACAGAAAGGTAGAAGGAGAGAGTAATGAAATGTAAATAAAAAGAAGAGAGAAGTGAGGTAGCTTACCTTGGTATCTTAGGAGACTTTGAGACAGCAATTCGGCAGAGGTTCACTTCTTCTTCCAGGTCCTTCAAGCTTCAAAGTATCAGCCATTTGCGAGAGGAGGACACCCTCTATTTATAGGCATAGTCGAGGGTATAAAAGACCCAAGGGTAGGCCAATAAATCCTTCTAGATTACTCCAACTCACATTAAAGGCATGAATTGATGTAATTCTAAAAGTTTTGGAGGGTAAAATAGGGAGATCAGGTCTCCCAGAGAGAGGTAATATGCGTAAATAAGGCTCAGATCCTGAGTCTTTTCGCAAATGACCAAACTGAGTGCAACCGCATACACAGTGCGGTTTAGAGAAAACCGCCCTCTGTGTGCGGTTGTGGCAAAACTCTTCAAAAACCGCATACTCAGTACGGTCAAAAATCAGTTACACGCCAATGATTGCTACCGATGTGGCCTAACGGCCAGGGCCACGTGGCAGCCCACTTGCGGGCACGAAAGAAGCGTGAATCGCAACTGCACATACAGTGCAGTCGAAACCAAATGACCAAAAACTGTATGATATGTGCGGTCAGCACCCCTTTTGAATATTTTTGAGTTCTTGACACTTGTCAAAGCTCAAATAAAATCATTTAAAATTCATTTTATTGTTCTACCATATTGTAGTGCAATTTGGGGTGTCTACAAGTGTTAAATCATCTTTTCTACTTAAATAATAGTTCAATTTTAATGATTTTAAGATAGAGACCAAAAGTTATTAGAAGGGTTTAGGAATACACAAACCTTCCCTTACATACTTTTGGTCATGCACGTCATTATATTATTCTGACTTTCTGTTGTTAAGGTTGGGGTGAAAATATGAGTGTAGTGTACAAGCTTTGGCTCTCAAGTGTGGGTCAAAATAAGGTGTATGTCAGTCATGTTGGTTGATTTTCTTGGACAAACCAAGATCAAACAGAATTATAAGAAAACAAACTAAAAACTAAACCAATAAAAAATGCAAACCAAAAAAATTAAGCAAAAAACAAGCTGACTCTTTTCAATTTAACCTTAGACCTATCCGAAAACAAAAAAAATAGATGTTAATTGGTTTATTTTATTTTATATTTATAAATAAAATATAAAGTAAACCAAATCAAGCCACAGTTGAAACCAAAAATTGAAACAAAAACCAAACCAACTTTATTTTCAAGCTACCGATATATTTAAATGTACTTTGAGTATGTTCTGTTAAAAGTTACTTATATAAGAGATTTTAATATTGTGTAATTTTCATAGGGCGTTTTCGTAGCATTGAAAGGGAGAAAAATAAGGCTTCTCATGTTTCTACAAAGCAGTAGGTAATTTGTATCTTGACATGCTTTTGTGTATTTATGTTAACCATTATTCTCTTATGAATTTAACATTTGCTTTCACATATGTAGATATCTTGACGTAGCCTCACAAGGATTAATAGATATTTATTCTTCATAATTAATATTTCTTCTTCTTCAATTTGTTTTATTGATTCCTTGATGCCAATCAACATCACCATATGGAAATAATATAGGATATTGCAATGGATCATAACATCCAAAGTAATGTTGAACTCTACGACTATATCCATATAACCATAAACCATGATATCACGTTCACCTTGAGTTCGACTATTATACTCTTCTAACGAAATACTAGCCACTTGTGATTATAACGGTACACTATAAACTTGCTGGTCTAGATCAACATTGCTTCTTATCACAATCCTATAATCTTCTAATGTAAAAATATATCTCTTAGCCCTTGAAAAAACTACAATATGAATTGACTAATAAAATATTTATTGGCTTTCTATGATTATTGGATTCAAAGATGAGAAGTATAAATTCTATTCTCAACTTCATGATCAATATAAAAAAAATATAGTTGCATGCAAATGAGATGGATATCCATCTCTTGGTAATAAGTCATTTATATAGTGATAAATTTGTCCTTGTACTCTAAAAGTATATACACCTCTGTTTTTTTAACACAAATCTTTATCACATTTAACTCCAAATGATATAAATGCAAAGTTACTATTATAAGTTCGGATATATTTTATAATTTCAACGGCATCTTCTTTTGTCGACACTAATAACTGCCTTAATTCGATTGGAAAATTATTAGATATTAAGAAAACTTGTCCATCTGAGCAACAAAAGTGCTTTGGCTCATAAGGAAATCTTTTGGCAGCACAATAGTAACATATTGATATAATTGGTAGAATATCAACTTTAGTAGATATTTGCTAAAGATTGTTTGCAGCTGTGAGACATGGGAAAAATCACCGGGATGATTCCCCCTCCATCAACACACGGGCTCAACGTAAAAATGGGAGAGTCGCCACCATTCAGATTTTTGGGGTGTGAATGGACACCAAAAGATTCAAAAGTAAGCAAAAAGAGGTAAAAGGCAAATTCTAGAGTAAAAATAACTCTATTTGAAAATCAAATCCAGAGATGGGTAAGGGGATTAGATTATGAACGGGGAAAGGTATTAGGCACCCCCATTTACCCACACAAAGTGGTTGCCAAGTGTTATTCATGCTAAAATAATAAAGCTTGCTAAAAATTATTAAAAACCTTGAAAAAGGACAAATGTATGATATCTTCACATGAAAATCCAAATGAATTCCAGATCCTCTTTTATGTCAATATCACTTCTGGAATATAATCAAAAGATGGAAATCAAAGCAAAAGTTGCACAAAACCAAGTTGAGTTAAATCCGGAAAATTCGGTAAAAGCAAAAACCATTTGTCTTGAAATCATTCAAATCCAATTTAAATTGAATCAAACCAAATTCATTTGAAAGATTATGATAGATATAAGACTCATGCAAATTTTCAATCCATTTCGATTAAAATCGTAGGAGTTATTCTCCTTTGAAATCTGCTGCTGGAGATAATTAAAAGTGACAAGTGGGCAAGTTTGGAAAATCATTGAGAAAAATCAGCTCCATATAAATTCATGAAATTTGGTGTGAGCGAAGGCTGTATGACCATCTTTCAAATGAAACTAGCCTCATACAAAAATTCACTCGGATATGCCTTGGGTAGTCTCCTGAACAGGCCCCGAAGATCGCAGATTTACCCAGAAAAGTGCTGTTGAGCAGTTCTGAGTAAATCTGTTACCAATAACACAAATGGAGTCAAAAAAATATGAAACCAACTGGATTTGAAACTATACTTCCAAAGGAGGACTCAGAAACAAGAATCATTCGAATCGGATTTAAAACGAACACATGGCGCTCAGTCGAAGTGACAGGTTCCGTATTCAGACCTGAACTGACCTATCAACTTCGACAGAGAGGTGTCAAAAATCTGCTTGATAGAAATTAATGAAATTTTACAGACATAAATTAGACAGTCTCACCTTTCCTATGGCTCTGGAATCACTCCAAAATTCATCCGGGCGATGAAGTTACGAGTGTCCGAAGTTGTGGTACAGTTGCTGTCAAGTTAAGCATCTTTTGAGTAAAATCAATTTAAAACAGTGATCCAGTGTGTGTATTCCATGCAAGATGAATCAAAATCACTTTCAAAAGATATTGAAGAGCCTCTAAGAAGAAATGGGGGACAAGTTTGGCTCACCATCATCTCCGATTGGAAAGGATATGCCAAAAACCCCAAAAGTGAGCAAAAATGCCCAAAACCGAGAGGTTGGACCTAGAGGCCTTCAATACTCAACAAAACTTGCTTGAAATCATATTGAAAACTAATAAGAAATATTCCAGAATTGTTTGGGGCTATTTATTCCAGATCTACCACAATGACGGCAATAGATCCAAAATACAAGCCAAATCCGGCAAAACAAGTGCTATGTGTGTATGTGTATAAAAATCCATTTAAGAACAATATAACAACATATAGCATGCATTTAAATCAATCAGATGGGGTTCTAAAACAACCTAGGGTTCTGTTCCATTATCGTTTCCCTTAGTTCTCTCTCCTCGTTAAACACGGTTCTTCAAGATAATCTTGGGGTACTTTGAATATGAAACGGCTTTCATAGAATCACAAGGCTTATTCCAACATAATAACATATAGCATGCATTTAGATCAATCAAAAGGGTTCTAGAACAACCTAGGGTTCCATTCCATTATCGTTTCCCTTAGTTCTCTCTCCCCGTTAAACACGGTTCTTCAAGATAATCTTGGGGTACTTTGAATATGAAACAGTTTTCATAGATTCAAAAGGCTTATTCAAATAGGTTCTAATACTAGGATCAATCCCCAGTCTCGTTTCCCCTAGATCCCGCCTTCACGTTTTATGGCTAGGGGGAGTCTCGAGGCACTTTGAGTAGGGGAAGGGTTTTCATACACATAGAAGAGGCTTTATTCTACAGAAAGGTAGAAGAAGAGATCTAGATCTAGAATATAAAAACAGAAAAATAAAGAGAGGTTTGAGGCTTACCTGGGCTTCTGGAAGCAAGACTGCAGCGGTTCCCCTCTTCACTCGGAGCTCTTTGATCTCCAACTTCTTGGCAAAAGTTCTTGGCAAGAATTAATGGCCATTTGCTTAAGGAGGAGCCTCCTATTTATAGGCAAAGGCTAGGGTTAGGGTTGGTGGGATTGTAGACACAACATAATGTCTAGAGCCCACCAACCTTAACCCTAAGGCTATTTCCTAGATTTCCACTCTTTTAATGAAGGATATGATGGTAAAAAGTGAAAACTCTCGGAAAACCCTAATTTGGAGCAAAAATCATGTATCCGATATATCAGGTCGGATACACAAGCATCTATATGTATCCGACATATGATGTCGGATACATTAAGATTTGCCTGTATCCAACAACTTATGTCGGATACAAAGGGATATGCTTGTATCCGACCTGAGTTGTCGAATACAAGGAAAAATGATTATTTTCTCAAATTTTGTGCTGGTTTCAAAGGAGATAATGATTTTTGCCAATTATTCTTCATTTTTACTGTGCAATTTGGGGTGTTTACAACTGCCCCTCTTTGCGGGAGTTGCGAAGCAATGAGCTGCAAAGATTAGACAAGCCCAAATTGCACTCCCTTAACCATTATTTGTTTGGTTCAATTCAATTTTGTAAAATAATTTTTGGGTGAAGATTTGCCAAAAAGCCCTAACTTTAAGGGGGGCATTTCTCCAAGAGGTCTTAAATTCCATTGAGCTCTCGTGGCTATGAAGTGGATTTTAAGCCCAAAAATAAGATTTTTTGAAAACTGATTTTTTCATCAAACCAAGTTAAAAATTGAGTGAATATCCTCCTTTTTGACCAACACATTTCCCCACGTTGTCCTAAATTCCACTGAGCTCTCGTGGCTGTAAAGTGGATTTTAAGCCAAGATAGGGTTTTTTGTGAAAATAGCAGATTTTGTAGCACACATTTTTTTCTTTCTCAAACCTAATGCAAAGAATTGAAAATTCTAATAATATATTCCTCTCCTTCAAGATTTATCAAAAATCATGCAATTTTGGGGTGTCTACAACTGCCCCTCTTTGCCGGAGTTGTAGCACAATGAACAGCAAAGAATAGACACAACTCAAAATTGCACGTTTGAAAGAAACCTCATTAATTGAACTTGCTTTGGTCAAACAAATGAGTGATAAAAACATGGATTTGAAGATAGCGAATGAAACCCTTGCTGTTTATAGCTTGACGGGGTGGCGTCTCTTCCTTATCTCAGATTTCTTTGAGCTCTCGTGGCTATAAAAAGAAATCTGAGACAAGCAAATTTTGAAAAGAATGTGGATTTAAAATTGACCTCTGCAAACTCAATTGCTTTTGATGTTTTTCAATCATAAGGAAGGAAATATTTTATTGAATTTTCCTGATTGATTTTCTTATTTGATATACCTGGGTGCCATTTGATGCCCAAACCTGTGCTTGAATATTCTGCAACTTGCTTTTGCTTCTTCATCTTTTTGCTCTCTCAATAAGGATGTATGTGCCATTGCTGCCCATAGCCTGCCTTCATTCTTTTCAACTGCCCAAGTGAATGCCACTTCTTGATTGATGGATTTGAAAATCATTATCTGTTGATCTAACCTCATGCCCTTACAACCCATGATCTCTCATTCATGCCTTCTTACTGTTCCAGTAAAATCCTTCTTCAGAATTGGAAAACTTTGTTTAAAGGAGAAAACATGCAACTGCTTCGAAGCTTCTTTTTTTTTTTCTCAAATCCGAAGACTAAGGCCTGACTGCTTCTTCCAGATGCTGTAATTTATTTCAATGAAAACCCAGAGGGAAAGACTTTGAGCATGCCCCGATTTTTGGTTGCTTGAAGAAGTACTTGCCCCTCAGCAAAGATAATCCCTTCTTCTTCTTTTTTCTCTTTTTTTTTCATTTTTTTTCTTTTCCTCCTCTATTTTTTTTTACCTTTGCCAAAAAGAAACCCTGATAAAGGAATGCAAATACAAAAATAGGTTTTATACTAGTGGCCTTAGAATTCTCCAATGCTTGCAAAACCAATGTTTTTATGAAAAGACATAGATGCTCATCATAGGCCAAAAATATATATTTTTTGCTTTTTGTGTTTATATATATATTTGAAAAAATGATCCAACAACTTATTAGCATATAGTCCAAAAGAATTAAAATCAAGTTGAATAATGAGAAGATTATTTCAGAAAATGAAGAAAGACCAAAATAAGCCTTCAGAACTTTTAGAATCATTCCCATGACCATCGGCTTGTCAATTGATGCTCCAGATATGACGACTCTTTCAATCTGACTATTTTGCCCCAGTCTAGAAAGACATTTTCCTTCATCCAATTGAAGAGCAATTATTTCTCCATTGTATCCATGATATGAGAATTTATGACTTCAACTCCAGCAATAATTTCCTAATGGCAATTTTGATGGCCATCAACTTTTTCACAGATGATTCATATCATAGTTCTGATTATGTTGCTTTAGTCTTGAAAAGAGAATTTTCCTCAATCACTCGAAAAGTGACTGTATCTCAAAATAACCACCAACATGAGGACTTCACCTGAATCTAAGCCAATTCTGGACTTTCCTTTCTGACGATTTCCTTCTTGTAGATAGCTAATTATTTGCCATATAGCGCCCTTCCGGGTTTTCACTACATTTTCTCCGTTTTTTTCTTCTTTTTTTTTTTAATCCTTCATCACCAGCAACTATGTAGTCAAAACTGCCTTAATTCAAAATTTCTTAATCAAAGAGGACTTATGAATGGGACGAAACAGAGGCTTGGTGTTTGTTTAGAAAGAAAATGAATAAAAGGCTCAAATACCATGTGATCAAATGGGTTAATTGAAATTGTTATTCTTAAGGCATTTCTTCCCTTGGAATGAATACAAAATTGCCCCTCAGTAATGAAGTTCTTCCTCCATTGTGATTTCTTCCTTTGAAACTTATTCCCCAGTATTGAACTCTTTTTTTTTCTCATTCTTCCCTTCACAATTTTTATTTACCCATTTTGAAGACATTCTCCAAATATCCCATAACATTTGATGATCTCTTTTCCTTTTTTTTTTCTCTTCTTTGCCCCATTTTTCTGAAAACATCTTTAAAATCCCTTTTTGAACTTCAATAATGCCCCCTTCTTTTGTTTTAAAAAAATTGTCCCTTCATTCCTTTTTTTTTTTTTTTGCCTTAATAAATTTGCCCCAGTGTGGGGTTACAATTCTCAGTTTAGGTTACTTGGAAAAATTTATCAAGTTTAAAGGGTCTAACTAAGGATTTCAAAATTGTTGGGGATATAAGAAAGAAAGGCCTCTTATCCTTTTAAGAAAAGTTTGAATTTTCAAACTTGGTAGAGTTGCACTACATGACTGGCTCAGGATTTTTCCTTTTTTCTTTTTTTCTATTCTTTTTTTTTAATCAACTTCTATCAAGATAAAAGCCTCTTCAAATAGAACCTCTGTTATGAACAAGTTCTTCACCTTTTGATCAATCTTATGAATTTGGATTCTTTCCATCAGATGATGCTCAATTCGATTTCCAACGAAAAGGTCAAATCTTCTCCCATATTTTCAAGTACAAAGCCCCAAAATTTCTTCAAACAATATTATCAACCTCCCTTTGAACGAATCAGCAAGTGGTGTGATCCATTCTGTGTTCTAATGAAGGAACTTCAAATCTTCTTCTATCTTTTATGTTGAAGACTGGGGGTTATCTCTGGTTCCAAAGGCCATAAAATTGGTCATTTCATAATTTTGCAGAATATTCTTCTTATGACACTTAAAAAGATTTGAATTTTCATATAAAATGTCTCTTTCTTCGATTTTGGTCTCAAAAAATTGAGCCCAATGTCGAAGTCATATTCAACTTGATGAAATTCAATGGGAGATATAACTCATAAGTAAAACAGGACCTTGTTGAAAACTTTTTTTTTTAAAAGGAAAGTGTAAAAGGGGAAAATCTTTTTTTTTTCTACAAAAATCTTAAAGGAAAACTTTTTTTTTTTTGGCTTTTGAAAGAGCCTTTATTGAAATCACTTCCTGAGAACAAGGCTCCTTAGAGTCCTCAGGAAATGTGCATTATTTTTATGGGGGTTTCTTTTCAGAGAACATGGGAATTCAAGAATTGCCCCTGTTCTCAAAGACAAAAGTTGATTTTTTTCCATTTTTGCAAAAATGTTCATCTTCTGCTGGTTGAGGCAAGAATTCCTTTCTTTGATCAGCCATTGCCTTCATATTTAGGACATCATGCTCAGCCCTTGGAAGAAGTGACGTTACTTGATCTGGAACTTGGATGACTGCCCAATCAATGTGTGGCAAAATGAATTCAACCTTTGCCTCTTTCTTTTCTTTGAAAACACCCTCATTCTTTCTCTGCTATCCTTTTTTCTCAATTGACTCTGCCCCATTTTCTGTACTGGCTTCTTGTATAATATTCTGCCCTAGAACAATCTTTACATCACCTTGCCTTGATCGCTCTTGCAGTGTAGTCATGGTCATCTGCACCGTTTCTTCTTCTTTTGGCTCTTTTTTTCCTTTTTCTTCTTCAATTTTTTTCCTTCCCCACCCATCATATTTTCTTGTTCTTCTTCCCTTTCAAAATAAACCCAGACAGTTGACCTTATAGGAGCAATAAGTTGAGAAGGGTCAAATCTTCTTTCTCCAGAGAAAATTGCCCCTATTGCATTTGAGCTGCTTGCCCCATTGTTGCTGGTGGGAGGAGTGGGTGTGACTGAATTGAATGATAAAGAGTTATTATCCAGCAAATCCTGAATTGCATGCTTTAGGGCCAAGCAACGATCTGTGGTATGCCCTGGAGTGCTCATATGATACTCACAAATTGCAGATGGATCATAACCCTTCCCCTTGCTTGCATGAGGATTTGGCAACCTCAAAGTCACATAACCCTTTTGAAGTAAGGTAGGCAAAAGTTCAGATGGTCTCATAGGTAGTTTTTTAAAACTCCCTTCTCTTCCTTACTTCTATTTCCTCCTTCACTGGCTGTGCAGAAGGGACATTAATTTGGATAGGCAGCAAAGGAACTGAATGGGCATTGATTTGAACGGGTCCCTTGGGAAGCTGCACCATATTTACTTCTGCTTCTCTCCTTTCTTGAGATTTTTTCTTTCCATTACCATTTCCCTTGTTATGAGTGGAGTCTTGTTGACTGATCATGGTGGAATAATCAATTATCTTGCCAGATTTGATCCCATCCTCAATCCGGTCGGCCACTTGTACCAGAGCAGCAAAATTGGTGGTGATCTGACCCACCAGATGATTATAGAAGGGCTGCCCCAGTGTACCCACGAACGTTGAGATCATTTCGTGTTCCAACATAGGCGGCCTGACCTGGGAAGCAGCCTCTCTCCATCCCTTAGCATACTGCCTTACTGATTCCTTTTTTCCCTTACTCATCCTCATCATGTCATACTGATCTGGCACGATCTCCGAGTTAAATTTATACTGGTCCAAAAAAGCATCGGCCAAATCCTTCCACCTTCTGATCCTTCCATGGTCCACCGTGGCAAACCACCTCAGAGTCGATCCTGTCAAACTCCTCTGGAAGAGTTGGATTAGTATGCCGTCATCCCGACCAAACTGGCACAAAGCTCCGCAGTATAGTTTCAAGTGACTCATTGGGCAGCCCGTGCCATCATATTTATCGAAGTCCGGGCACTTGAACTTGGCCGGTAAGCATACATCTGGGTACATACATAAGTCATCGAAGGTGGTACCTCCGTAGCTGTTTCCCCCCTTTACTTCCTTAAGTTCTTCCTGGATTCTCTCTATCTTGTGCAAGAGTTTCCTTTCCATTTCCTCCCTAGCTTTTTCTTTCTCCGTCTCCTTTTCAAATTCCACAGTGTTTTCCTTGATCAAGATAGGTTCAGGGACTGGCTCAGAAATGGGTTTAGGCATGGGTTGAGCCGGAGGCGGAATGTAGGCTTGAGGTGGCAGTGCTTGATGGGAAGTAGAGGCTTGGTTTTGGGCCTGGGCCTGAGCCACCCGTAAGTCCCCCAGCATTTTGGCCAGACCAGCCACTTGCTCCTGTAGCTGAGCAAAATCTTGAGCGGGGACAGTAGCTTGGGCTTGAATCTCTTCAGTATTCATTGCTCGGGCTTTGGATCTGGTCACGGGAGCAATGATGGCAAGTAAGTGTACCTGGGTAAGGAAAAGCAAAGAAACATGTCAGCTCCCATTTAATCTGAGTCACACACCTATAAATGTAGATAAGTGGGTTAGGTGAACACAAGTCCGGATTTATTTATTTATTTTTTCTTCTATATTTTTCTATTTTTTTGTTTTTTGATTGTTGGAATATTTTAGGGCTTCCAAAGGTCCCAAAGAATGAGAAATGTCTAAAATTCAGAGGCTTTTAGACGGCCCAAAGGATACGTGTCTATAATTCAGAGGCTTATAGACAGCCCAAAAAAGTTAGTGTCTAAAATTCAGAGGCTTTTAAACGGCCCAAAGAAATGATTTGTCTAAACTTTAGAGGCTTTTAGATTGCCCAAAGGATATATATCTATAATTCAGAGGCTTATAGACGGCCCAAAGAAATAATTTGTCTAAAGTTCAGAGGCTTTTAGACGGCCCAAAAAGATTGCGTCTAAAATTCAGAGGCTTTTAGATGGCCCAAAGGACATGTGTCTATAATTCAGAGGCTTATAGACGGCCCAAAAAAGGTTGATGTTTAAATTCAGAGGCTTTCAATGTAACGCCCCGGATCCGTGTTTTTCATTAAAGATATAACACGTCTCACAGAGGGTTAGGTAAGGATCTCAATAACGGTGATCGCTGGATAATCACCTACAATTTATATCACATCAGAGTGCACAATTAAAATTCTCATCCAAGCAATCTATAAAATCTTCAAATAACATCAAATGGTTCCAATTTACTACCTTATTACAATTCCCACAAATTCAATTGAACGGAGTTTAAGACTAAATAACCTACTAGTCTAAGGATTGTAGTAATAATCCTCCTCCCTATAGGCGTCAGTCGGATCTACCCCAGTAGGCGCCTCACCACGAAGATCTGAAAAACAAAACAACAACGAGGGATGAGATACGAATATCTCAGCGAGTGACACATGCATGCAGAAATAGTTAACACAGTTATAAGACATGCTTCGATAAATAACCAACAATTTAAACAACAGATTTCCAATAACAACACGAAAAGGTCAATGTCATGCATATTGTTACATTGATTAATTTACATGCCAAGTAGAAACTCCACACCTCTATGTACACAGTTTTGGCCTACTCAAGGTATCGGACACTCTGAAATGACGGCCTACTCAGGGTATCGTCATCCAATGCCGGCCTACTCCGGGTATTGGCACTGACAACCAGGCCTACTCAAGGTATCTGGCTGCTCTACACTGGTCGTGGCAACACACAGGGCCATGAAATTACACCAATAAACAAATACCATCACATTACTAAGCTTAACAAGGATCCAAGGGAAGCTAAACCCAAAACCGATAAATAACCAAATAAACTCTGCATTCAGTAAACCCACATTTATTTCAAAACTGTGTATCCCAATACACACATCACAAATTGTTCCAACTAGAACAGAAATTTCCTCACAAGTGTTCCAACCAGAACAGTAACTCCTCACAAGTGTTCCAACCAGAACTTCAACTCACACAAGAAAATAGTCTTTACAATTCATTTCAAAACTTGCCAATAAGTAAAACCAGGATTTAATAAATTCACAACCAAGTACAGTGTATAACCAAAGAGAACTACAGTAGGAACTCCTAGTGTTTGGTATTCAAAACATCACCTACAGATAGCCCTAAATTGCCTTGGAAGCTCCTAAGAATTTCCAGGATTTATCTTTAATATTCTCATAGGTAATATTGTTTCTAGAGTACTAAACATGTGATTTGTCGTGTGCTTGGAAACCTCTTATCATCAAAATCCAACTTGTTTTACTCAAACATGCAATTCAGCAAATAAAAGGGACCATGCGCTCACCTCCTGCGCTAGGTGCGAGGTCGGCGGGAGGTCGAGGATCAAATTTTGGGGTATGCGCCCACTTAAAGTTGAGTGAGCATGAAGTGGGTGTGAAGTGGGCGTGAGGTTCGCGCGAAATGCGCGCATCAGTTTTAAGTGCGCACGAGCTGAGCGCCAAGTGGGTGCAAGCTCGGCGGATGGTATACTTTGACCTTGCGCCTACTACCCGAAGTAGTCACCAGTGAGTGCCAAGTGGGCGGATACTCACTGTATTTTTCGACTCTCTGTT
The DNA here is from genome assembly GCA_947561395.2 of Buxus sempervirens. Taxonomy (NCBI): domain Eukaryota; kingdom Viridiplantae; phylum Streptophyta; class Magnoliopsida; order Buxales; family Buxaceae; genus Buxus; species Buxus sempervirens. The sequence continues at coordinate 41,034,446 of OX387186.1, forward strand.
ATTTCCAGATCTCCAACTCTGGCCGAACTTTTTCGGTCTGTAACTACTTCTTTAGTCTCCTAATATCCCCAGAACACATTCAAACCAGTTTTGGAATTAATCTAACACAAAATTTTATTCATCCACATCCAGTTCTAAAGAAACAATCCTCGGACTATCTCCGTCTAGAAAACAAATGAATAACTCATTCCACAACCATATGCATTCGGATTAAACCTACGAGTAATACAAAACCCAAGTTTTAAAACAGTGCCACTCACCTTATACGCTTCCAAGTCTTGGCAACAGCAACCCCTCATAGAGCAACCCCCAACCAACCGTTCGTTCATCTGGTTGCTATAGTCTCCCAGATGTTTTCTTGATCACAAGAAGGAAAACCCTCCTGAACTTCTTGATCACGAACACTAAACGGCCGGAACCTCCCCAGATCTTCTTCTTTCCCAAGAAACCTATGACCAAATCGCCGCAGCCGCCAATCCTCAATACGAGTATAAGCGTATTAAGAGCAAAACCCAAAACCTAATTTTTCTAGAGTATAAATACCTTCCGTAATTAGTTTGCCGCTTGACGAACTTTCAAAACCTCTGATTTACCTGACCACCATAGCAGAGTGGTCAATTATTTTACCTGACCTGATCCCGTCCTCAATTCGGTCAGCCACTTGAACTAAGGCAGCAAAATTAGTGGTGGTCTGACCCACCAGGTGGCTGTAGAATGGTTGCCCCAATGTACTAATGTAGGTGGAAATCATCTCCTATTCTAGCATAGGTGGCCTGACCTGAGAGGTAGTCTCCCTCCATCTCTTGGCATACTGTCTCACAGATTCGTCCCTTCCCTTGCTCATTCTCATTACATCGTACCTGTCTGGTACAATCTCTGAATTGAACCGGTATTGAACTAGGAAGGCATCTGCTAGGTCCTTCCATCTTCTAATCTTTCCATGGTCTAGAGTAGCGAACCACCTCAAGGCGGTTCCAGTTAAGCTCCTTTGGAAGAGCTGGATCAGAACACCCTCATCTCGACCGAACTGGCATAAGGCACCACAGTACAGCTTCAGATGGCTCATGGGGCAGCCAGTGCCATCATATTTATCTAGGTCTGGGCACTTGAACTTAACCGGCAGGTTAACATTAGGGTACAGGCATAAGTCCTCAAAATTGGTGCCCCCAAAGTTGTTCACGCCTTTAACTTCCCTCAGTTCATCTTGGATCATTTCCAGTCTGTGCATGAACTTCCTCTCAACTTCTTCCCTCATCCTTTCCTTTTCCTTAGCTTTGTCCGACTCCACTATCTCATCCCTGATCAGTATAGGTTCAGGGGTGGGTCCATAGATGGGTTCAGGAATAGGTTGAACCGGAGGTGGAATGTTGATTTGTGGCGGAGGTGCTCGGTTGGAAGTGGATGCTTGGTTCTGGGCTTGCACTTGTTGGGCCTGCACTGACAGGATGTTTTCTAGCATTCGGGCTAGTCCTGCCACTTGCTTTGAAGCAAGAGAATATCTGGGTGAGGAGCATCAGTTTCAGCCTCAATGGGATTCATGGCGCGAGCTCTTGATCTGATTACAGGAGCTATGATTGCAAGTGTATTAGTACCTGGTGACAAAATAAAGGAAAAAATATCAGTGCCCAATTAATCTCATTCACATGCCTAGGAATGCCTATGTGCAAGCTGGGGGAACACGAGCTTGCAAACATATGATCATGTTATACACCCAAAAACGCATCATGGAGATCATGCTGAAAATTAAAACATGCTATCATAAAAATATAGCAAGAAATAAACATGGTTCAGAAAAACGAACCTCCCCTACGCATGTTTGTAGAAACAATCCTATAAATCAAAATTAAGCATGTTTCTACCCCCATGAATTCTTAAGCAATAATTCAAATTTAAAACATATCCCATATGCTTAAGAACACCAAACAGCAAGCAAAACAAAGACATGCTAAAAAACACAAAATAGCAAGCAAATCAAAAACATGAACAAACACCAAAAGGTTCAAATCCACAAGTCCCCAGCAGAGTCGCCAGTTATGAGACATGGGAAAAAATCAAAATTCCTTTTGACTTCCTCAATCATCACACGGGATCAAATTAAACAAAGAGTCGCCACCATTCAATTTAGGTGTGAATGGACACCAAAATATTAAATAAGCATAAAAGGCAATTTTAGGGTAAAAATAACCCTCCTAAAAAAAACCAGAGATGGGTAAGGGGATTAGGTTATGAACAGGGGAAGGTGTTAGGCACCCCTATTCATCCACATAAGGTGGTTGCCAGGTATTGTTCATGTTTTTCAAAGAAAAAAAGGCTTGCTATAAAAATCACAGAAATCACAAAAAAAAAGAGAAAAATGTATGGTTTTTTCATACGAATAGCCTGATTGATCCAGAACTTTCAAATATGATCATACCATTCCTAGGGTTTCATGATCAAAACAAAATTGAGATAAAATCAATTTAAAGTGAAAAATCAAAAAATCTGGCTTCAAGTCAAATTCTAGAAATCTAGAAAAATATGATTTTTATAAAATATTGCAAAATTGAACTTGAATAGTCCAGGACATAGATAAAGCCCCCATATTTCTTATTAAATCAGAAAATGAAAACAAAAAATACCCACATTGATGAAGAACATCAAAAGGGGAGAATTTAGACCGCAGGGTCTTCTCTCAATAATGAAAAACGATTTAAAAACCACTTCATGAAACCCTAGAATTTATTTTCAGGCTTCTGGATCTAGATCTATCATATTGATCATGATAAATCCAAGATCATAGCCTAATATCACAAAAATCACAAAAACAGTGATGTAGGTGCAAAAGTGGCAAAAATCCAAATTTTAGCAAAAAGTGGGGATCTCACGCTATAAACATCATAGATTCATGTTATTCATTCAGATTCATCATAAAAAGCATTAAAACATGATCAGGATATCCAAAGCAGCTACATATCACAGATTAGAGCACATGAGGGTCTACCCTACGGATCCACCTGTTCTCTTTTCCCCTAGCTCCCTCTTCACGTTTTACGGCTAGAGAGGATTCTTGAGGTACTTGGAGATAGGTTTGGTTATACAAACACAATCAAAGGCTTTATTCAATGAAAAAGGAGAAAAACAGATATGGGGTTCTATTCTAGGGATCCACCTGTTCTCTTTTCCCCTAGCTCTCTCTTCACGTTTTACGGCTAGAGAGACTCTTGAGGTACTTAGAGGCAAGTTTAGGAATACTAGATACCAAAGATGTGGCCTTATTCTACAGCAATAGAAAGGATCCTATTATCTCTAGAATTGAAGACAGAAAATAAAAGGGAAAAGGGACTTACCTGGATTGAGCAAGCAAAGCAGCAGGACTTACCTGGATTGCATAGGATGCATGTTGAGTTCTCTTTTCTTCTCTGGTTTGTATAGGGTTTCATCATTATTTTTGGTGTGCATGAGATCATCTACCCTTTAAAACATGCATGCCATCATCTTGGGATTATGCGAATAGTTTTTTCTTTACCACACAATCCCTGGAACACCCCAAGAGGCCTAAGAAATCAACCCTACTGCCAAAATCCGAAAAAACAGGTTCTGTAGGTTGATCCGGCAACTCAGGCCGGATCAACACAGATCTGTGTGTAATCGGCAACATATGCCGGATACACAGAATACCATTTGTAGCCGACATCTCAGGCCGGCTACATTGCCCGAATTCAGTTTTTGCCATTTTTGCTGATTTTTTGGTTTGTTTGATCAACTCCGGGCGAACCAGTAGGGTTTCCGGGTCACCCGGAAACCCAAGATGGGCCATGGACCGACCCGGTCCAAATTGATTTCCGGTGGGCCTTCCAACGGGGCCCACCAAGCCCGACCAATTTCCTTTTGTTTAACTAAGATAAATAAAAGATTTGAGTGGGCCAGACCACTTGAGGCCCACCCAAGCCCTAGTTGGGCCATGCATGCTTAAAGTAGGATATGGTTTGGCCGAGACCACGGGCAGGGCCTATCGGGCCCACTAAGCCCATGAACCCAACCAACTTAGGGTTTCAGAACCCTAACTCAGGAAGTCTTGGGCTTTCAAGCCCAAGCCCAGGTAAAGGGCCCCAAGCCCAAGGCCTGGCCCATTTTGGCAAAGGTTAATCAAGAATAACTCAAAACACTTGGCAACCAGGGTGAGGCCCGCTCAAGGGCCCACAAAGCAATCCCGGCCCGCTTTGGCATGGAAATCCACTTAAATAATCAAACTTAAACTTCAAATAAAAATCAGTTCATTTGAACCAAAGCCCAAAGGGCCTCTCAGGTTTAGATTGAGGCCCACCAAGGGGACATGTGGGCCACACTTGGCCCACCAAGGAATCCGTGGGCCTTCCAACTGGGCCCGCCCAATCAGACTCACATCACTTTAATTAAAAAGATAAAATCAAGTAAAGGGACCCACACCACTTTGGTGGTCCCGCCAGACTTAAACCAAAATTGAATGTTGGATTAGGAATCGGGTGAGTGAGAGACCAACTGAGTTGACTCAAACCAGGGAAACTTATGGGACCCGTCAATTGATGGGGTGGACTGGGGTGTCTACGGACTTCCCCAGACCGCAACCGAGAACCTACTTAGAATCTCAAGCCGCAGACCAAGCCTTAGTAGAAGAACTTAGGCACCCAAGTGTCTGCCTGCACCCCATCAGGCAGTGGCGACTCCAAACAAACCCCGAGGCACGCATCGTTTTACGTGCGCCTCGTCGTGCGACCGAAATCGGGTGCGCACAGCCTGGCGACTCCACTGGGGACTTCTCAGCCCAATAGAACCCTTGGTTAGAATGTGTCAACCTAAGAGGGATTTAGTCGATTTTAGGGTTTTTTCTGCCTTGCTTAGTAAGACGTGGAATACACGCAACTGCGTATTCTGGGGAGTCCTGTCACGAGGACATGATAATTGCCTAAGGCAAGTGGGATTTGAGCGGTCCCTTGTGACCCCCCACTTACCTGGGGACTCTCCCAGAACCTCGTATTGCGTGCCAATTCTGCACCTTACTATACGAGACAGTAAAAACTCCTTTATCAACAAAATCCAGTCAAATCTCACCCGGTTAGACACCGCACTCAGCCCAAATGCACATACGGGCACACCACCACACTGTGGATGGATTTATTTTCCAGTTTTTTTGTGATAAACTGCGTGGGATGATACGCACAAGGGAGGATGCGTGAATGATCCGACCCTGAATGATTGAGTGAATGCGGATATTGCTCTTCTTTTCAAAACCTAGATCTATCTAGTAGCCTACCCTTCTGATTCCTATGAACTGACTCTCGGGATGGTATTAGCACCTACGCTCCAGTGGCTTGCCGGGGAAAGCAGGGTAAACCCATCCCCCCAGTTTTCTGGAGTCCATTAGCACCATTGGTTTCTTGCTGTGGCACGCGAGGATCCAGTACTGGTCCAGACCCTTGTAGGCGTATATCTCGGGCTGGGTATCCTTCCCCACCTAGCGTTTCTGAATAAACCACGCTCTTGTGATTGTGAGGGAGTGTGATGTGAATGATGAAGTAAGAAGAAAAAATCAAATTAAAACCTAAGAGTCCATTAGGGGCAGCAACCCCCACTTTTTGCATCAAATGGAGTAAACCCTAGATCATGGGCTGCCTTAGCCCTAATTTAGGAAACCAACCTAACTTTGATCAGGGGAACCACCCCAGATCCATGCATGGAGTCCTGCTAGCTGTGGGCCTCGACCCATTGAGTCCGGGTCGGCCTTTTGAGCAGATGAAAGCCAGCCGGATCAGACAACCAGATGAAAGCAGGCCAGATCAGAGTAGGGGCACCAAACCCTAGATTTAGGAATTTGGCCGATCCGCCTTGAAGCAAACTTGTACCCTTCCTTTTGGCTCCCAACAGCCTTAAGGATGACTCCTTTGCAGATTTTTTGTGAATATCATGTAAATTTTCGCCCTCGCTGGTAAGTTGTAAATTCTCTTGGTTTGATACCTGAAGCAAAAGGCAGATGAAAGAACAGATGAAAGAAAGCAAACCGGGACTCGGATGTGCTTCCATACACAAGTATGTCTAGAAGTCGTGCCCCGCGAGGCACCAACCCTTTTTTTAGGATTGTGCACACACCCTTTTTGGTGTACTTTTTATATTCATTTTTTGATATTGAATTCTTGAATGGTAATACCATTTGGCCCTGGCTTTAATTTTGTGCAAGCATCTTCATGCATTGAGTGCACACACTTCAAAGTCATTTGCACAAGCTTTTTTATCAAATCATTTTCAAAAGAAATAATGCAAGAAAAAATTTTCCAAAGATCAAAGCTACACCGGGACTTGCTCCAATTCCCTGTGCTTTACTCAGATTCAGCTTAATAAGAAAAATCATGAAATAAATTGGTTGTGACCTAGCCCAAAAATAAAAAAAGGCCAAGTCTGACCCTTGCTAGGGACCAGCGGCCCAAGTTGAAAGTACAAAGAAAAATGATGAAAAGAAGAAAGAAGAAATTTCAAATCCAAGGAAAGACCAAATGTGTCAAAATGTAAAATCCCAGTCAAGGCCATTTTGTGCTCCTGCAGCCCTAGGAAATCATTTCGTGTTTCCCCGAAAACTGGGACTTCTTCCCAAACAGGAACTTTCCCCAAAATCAAGAACTTCTGCCCAAAATCAGGAACTCCTCCCCAAGCCGGGACTTCTTCCCAAACCGGGACTACCCACACTATCAGGGACTCTCCCCTTGCCTCCAGATAGCGGCTAAAAAGAGATCAAAGTGAAAATTAAATTCTTGCAAATTCCCAAAAAATTTCAGAAATCAACTCTTGCAGTTTCTGGAACCAAAAAACAGGGACTCTCCCCTTGCCCCTAGATAGCAGCTAAAAAGAGATCAAAGTGAAAATTAATTCAAATTCCCAAAAAAAAAAAAATTTGCAGAAATCAACTCTTGCAGTTTCTGGAACCAAAAATAGGGACTCTCCCCTTGCCCCCAGATAGCGGCTAAAAAGAGATCAAAGTGAAAATTAATTCAAATTCCCAAAAAATTTTGCAGAAATCAACTCTTGCAGTTTCTGGAACCGAAAAATAGGGACTCTCCCCTTGCCCCCAGATAGCGGCTAAAAAAAAAAAAGATCAAAGTAAAAATTAATTCAACTTCCAAAAATCTCAGAAATCAATTCCTCAGACTTTCTCAGAAATCAACTCTTTGAGTTTCTCGGAAATCAACTCTTGTAGTTTCTCAGAAATCCTCGGAGTTTCTCAAAAATCAACTCCTACAGTTTCCCAGAAATCAACTCCTCGGAGTTTCTTAGAAATCGACTCCTATAGTTTCTCAGAAATCAACTCCTCGGAGTTTCTTAGAAATCGACTCCTATAGTTTCTCAGAAATCAACTCCTCGGAGTTTCTTAGAAATCGACTCCTATAGTTTCTCAGAAATCAACTCCTCGGAGTTTCTCAGAAATCAACTCCTACAGTTTCCCAGAAATCAACTCCCTGAGTTTCTCGGAAATCAACTCTTGCGGTTTTGCAGAAATCAACTCTTCGGAGTTTCTCAGAAATCGACTCCTATAGTTTCTCAGAAATCAACTCCTCGGAGTTTCTCAGAAATCGACTCCTATAGTTTCTCAGAAATCAACTCCTCGGAGTTTCTCAGAAGTCGACTCCTATAGTTTCTCAGAAATCAACTCCTCGGAGTTTCTCAGAAATCAACTCCTACAGTTTCCCAGAAATCAACTCCTCGAGTTTCTCGGAAATCAACTCTCGCGGTTTCACAGAAATCAACTCTTTGGAGTTTCTCAGAAATCGACTCCTATAGTTTCTCAGAAATCAACTCCTCGGAGTTTCTTAGAAATCAACTCCTCAAGTTTCTTGGAAATCAACTCTTGCAGTTTCCCAGAAATCAGCCCCTCCAGTTTCTAAAAAATCAACTCTCGCAGTTTCCCAAAAATCAACTCTCGTAGTTTCTTAGAAATCAACTCCTCGGAGTTTCTCAGAAATCAACTCCTGCAGTTTCTTAGAAATCAATTCCTAGAGTTTCTCAAAAATCAACTCCTCGAGTTTCTTGGAAATCAACTCTTGCAGTTTCCAAAAACTTCAGAAATCAACTCTTGCAGTTCCTGGAGATCAAACACAGGGACTGTCCCATTGACATGTACCAGTCTTTGGAAATCAACTCTTGCAGTTTCTGAAATCAAAAACAAAAACTTTCTTCCTTTGCCTCCGAAGTGGCGGTCAAAACGAAACCTTGTCTCCTTACCTCCGAAGTGGTGGTCAAAAAGAAATCCTCACCTCCGAAGCGGCGGTTGAGAGAAAATCATTACCTCCGAAGTGGCAGTTAAAAGAAACCTTCTTCCCTAACCTCCGAAGTGGCGGTTAAAAAGGGAATCAAATAATGGAAAATCATCACAGTTAATCTGCAGAGACATGCATTATATTTCGTTATAATGTGCATTCTTTATACTGACTTGTCTATTGTCAACCCCAAGGTACCAAGATTTCGTTTCGCAGTCCATACCTCCTACGTTCAAGAAGAAGATTACAGATGGATCCCGCTGAAGGACTCGAGCAAGCGCCACCTCTCCCGCCTCATGGGCAAGAGGACTTGGAAGGCCACCCTGTGATCGCTGGCCTTAATCAACAGATGGCCAACATGACCACCATGATGACTGCCATGATGCAGCAAATGGAGAGAATGCAAGCGCCGCAGCAGCCTGTACAGCCACCACCACCGGTACCTCCGCCACAGCAGCCGGCACCTCCGGTGCAACAGCCACAACTAGAGCAGCCACCACCAGTTCTCCCACAGTTGAACCTACAGCCTCCCGAACCACAGATCCCGCATCGTTTGGCAGCTCAACCAGAACAACCATTACAAATTTCGGCACCCCTAGCCATACCACCACAGCAAGTAATGCCACAAGGAATGGGGCACGACGAAGAAGAGTGGTACCGAGCATGGGAAGCGGCAGGCATCACAGCCCAGATGCAAGCAGATCTGCAAGCCCTAAAAGAACAGATGCAGAATGTGAACCGAGGTCCTATGCCAAAGGAAGCTTCACTGGACAGACTGGGATTCTTCCCCAATTTGCAACTGCCGCCGAAGTTCAAGTGTCCGGACTTCGTGAAGTTTGATGGAAGTGGCTGTCCACTGTCGCACCTAAGGGCATACTATGGGGATATGTGCCAGTACGCGTACGATGAAAGAATCATGATCCAGTTCTTTCAGCGCTCGTTGATAGGCTCAGCGCAAAAGTGGTTTGCCAGTCTGGACAGGAACCAGATCAGGACTTGGGATGACCTGGCAAGCACGTTCCTAGAACACTTCAATTTCAACACGAAGGTCTTGCCCACTCGAATGGAACTACAAAAAATGGCAAAAAAGAGCACTGAGTCCATTCGTGAATATGCAAAGAGATGGCGAGAAATGGCTGGTATGGTGCAACCACCCATGTTGGAGAAGGAAATGGTGATATTGTTCATCTCGACGCTGGGGCAACAGTACTACACTTTGCTACTGGGGCAATTTGCCGCTAGTTTTGCTGATCTGGTGGTGGTAGCGGATAGAATAGAAGATGGGGTGAAGTCTGGCAGAGTGGCTGGCTTTGCAACTGAGCAGAGAAGGACCCCTGTTAGTGGAAGGGGCATGGATAGAAAGAAAGAGGACGAAGCTGTCAACTACGTCCAACAAAATTGGCCTTTCCACTTTTCGGCACCTGATAGAAGAGAGAATCATAACAATGGCCAGGGAGCACAATTTGCAGGACAGCCGAGGTGGTCCAGAGAAGAGATGCAAGCAAGATGGAATAGGGTGTTCACACCTCTCCCTTACCCGTTGACAGAACTGTTGCCAACGCTGCTAAAGAAGGGATACCTGCAAAAGAAGCCGCCAACTCACCAACCAGCCAATAGTCGCTCCTACAACCCCAATGAGTGCTATGAGTATCATATGGGAGCTCCCGGGCATCACACCAACCGCTGTTGGGACTTAAAGCACGATGTCCAGGATTTGATCGACAACAAGCGGATTTCGGTCGATCCCCCAGTGACAACTCCTGCGACAGGGATCTAGACTAATCCTCTCCCGAACCACAATCGGGCATCTTCAAGTGGCACCAGCTGAACAAGTTGGTAAAACTGCAGGGCAGAGAGCAATCCCAGAATCCAAAATCTTCAGGTCTACCATGACCAGGATAAGTTGAACTCTACTTTTTGCACCATGCATCCCTGGTAGGAGTGGTCGTTTTGTAAATATTTTAAATGCTTTTTACTTTCATGCAAGCTTTGTAAAAAACCTTTTGAAAAACACAAAAAAGAAAAGAAAATACCTTTTGAAAAAATACAAGTGAGTGGTCGGTGATGACACTGCTCTGAGACCACATCTTTTGGCAAAGACCTCGATCATGGAAAAAATGCCAAGTTGCTCAAAGGTGTCCTCAGCTGGGTGCAGTACGCTGTCCCATGAGAACCTTCACTAAGCCAAAGGCAATCATTTCGTGATCCAGACCATAATTTTCTTCCTAAAAACCTACCTTTGCAATAAGGCAGGGTGATCCTTGAGAGAAAAGAAAGAAAGGAAGTGAAAGTGCAAGAACCAGTTAAGGGCCGATGCTAGCTTTAACATCAAGTCTCTAAGAAAGGATGAGAGGCCATCCTTCAATACATCCTGAATTGCGAGAATCGCTAGTCAAAACAATTTTGAGCTTGATCGTATTATTTGAATACCCGCATTGTGTCTAGCCACCCCACACTGTGGCAAAGCTACAAAAGAAAATGATAAGGATAAATTGATTCTCGAGTGAATTTGCATGAACATTTCAAGTTGTCACAACTTCTGCAAGGGGATGAAAGGCCATCCTTGCTTTATTTCCCCAGTTTTCAAAGTCATATCTCTAGTCAAACCATTTTGAGCCTAATGTTCTTTCTTTTAACCCACTGAGTCATGAGCCCTAAATTTGGTGCTGGGTAAAGAAGGGAAGACAATGAATGAGCAAGAACAAAGAAGAGGAAAGGAAAGCAGAAGATACACTGGGACTTGCTTTACACTGGGACTTGCTGATCAAAGCAGAAAGCTAAGATAATCCCAGAACAAAAGAAAAGAAAGGCAAAAATGCCAGAGGAAAAAATGAAGGTCACAAAAGACCTCACAAAGAAAAATGAAGGCAAGTGAAAAGGGTAATGGCAAAGCCCAAGCAGCCAAGAAAAGGGGTAGAACATGACTCAACCCATTTACAAAGAAACTTTGAGCCATAATCCCTTTCTTTCATGAACCAAAAACCTCAGCCTTCGTTTCGTCCCATCAAAAGTCCTTTCTGATTGCAGAAAATGGGATGATGGAATTCATGCAAATTAATGATGAAAGAATCTAAAAAGAAGAACGAGCTTTGGCAAGACACAAAGTAAAACCTGAAAATGGAAATATAAGAACTTGAGCCTTATATCCATTCATTTCTCAGATTTAAAACCAAGCCAATGTTTCGTCCTAATATAAAGACCTCTCGGATCTATGGGACATGATGCACAAGTCGGCCAAAACCTGTAAACCGGGACTAGCACTAAGGGAAAAGAACAGAAAGAAAACCTTCAATTGCAAAATCCTGAAACCAACCTGGAAAATTGGGTTGAGGTGAGGGAAAATCAAGACTGGGAAAGAGAGAACATCCCTCGAGATGCCCTTCATCTTTTAAGTCCCTGCCGGCACAAGTCTAGAATTTCATGGGAATCCGTGTCAAGCACACAGTCCCAAAGCCCTTTGAGTTGACAAGGCAACTTACCATGGTCATTGGTCGTGCCATTTCTCTTAAAATCACTTGTACAGATATTCAAAAAAAAAAACTATTGAAAGAAAAAACTTCATTTCAGTCATGGGCACTTGCACACAATAAGTCATAAGTGTCTGCACTTTAAACTTTGGATACCTCACTGCTCTGCGAGAATTTTGCAGACCCAAGTGAGGCAAAAGAATCAGAAAGAAGTCCAAAAGCGCCTTGAAGTCGAAAGCAGGAGAAAGGCAAAGACAGAATAAAGCCAATGCAGTAACATACTGACAAGGAAACAGCAAAGACTTCCTTTCCTTTCCCCAGCAGAGCTTTCAAGAAACCTAAAGCAGCGTGTCAAAGACTGTGCCCAGTCTGAAGAGGCTAGTTTTGCGCAAGAGTGAAAAATCCAAGAAGGCTTCCACAAACCCCCAGTGCAGTAGTCACTTCTAAAGAAGTCCCAACACTGGCCTAAATGATGGCCTCCTCCCTACAAGAACAAGAGCAGAAGTCAAAATCTCTGGAAAAAAGAACCTTGTAAAGAAAAGTCTGATCAAAATCAGATAGATGGCCCTGCCAAAAGAAGGAAACGGCAGAAGAAAGAAGGGCAGAATGTAGAACCTTTTGGGCAAGTTGGCCCCATTTGTAAATTTTTCATTTCCAACTTTTGTAAATAGAATAGAACAGGTGTCTGAGCTCCCTTGAGGCACTGGACAGCGCTGAGAGCACTTCCTCACCAAAAGCATCTCCTCCTTCTTCGTTCCTTCCTGTCCCTAATCAAAACTCAAAAAAAAAAAAAAAAAAAAACCTGTCCTCAAGAGTCCCAAGCCTGAAAAAGGATAAAAAGAAATCAAATCTGAAAACACCTAAAAGCTTTAATGGAACAAATGAGAAAAGAGAAAATTGTTGAGTGCCTTACATCAACGTCGAAACAGGTTGGTGAGCTTAAGTCCAACCCCACCCTTTTAATCTGAATCAAAATCAGGAGTTGCTCCCAGAAGCCCGAAGTGGGTGAGCAAACTTCGAAATCTTAGTGGAAACCAGTTGGCATTTTCACTACTTTGGAGATAAACGCTTGTTGTCTCCACCCCTTCTATGAAAATCAAGAGGATTTAAGCTCATCAATCATGTCGGCAGAAATGCAGGGCGCAAAAACGAGGTTCTTTTTTTATTCTTTGCCGTTCATCCCCAAGGTGACTCCAGCAAAGAGGGACTGCTGTAAGCACCTCATTTTTGCATCTCCCAAAATGCAGAAAATGAAATTTTAATTGAAAAGTCAAACTTGAGAAAGTCAAACCTGAAAAAGTCAAACTTGAGAAAGTCAAATAGTTGACTTTTTTATATGGTGCAAATTAGTCACCCTGCTTCCCACCATTGGAAAGAGGATTCCGATACGATTCTAATGGAACAGAGTTTGCTCAAATCGAAGTCCAGATGAAGAAGTTATGGACTGGTCAAATTTGAGAAAAGCAGAAATTGACTTTCTGCTAAACCTCAAATCAGCTACCTCATTTGATACCAGTAGAAAGAGCATCTCGACACGATTCCAACGCAACTGAGTTTGCTGGAATCGGAACCCCGGATAAGGAAATATGAGCAAAATCGGCTCCCGGACGCGGCCCGGCACTTCTGCTAAAAAACTCGAGTTTGCTGCTAAACTGAAATTCAGTGGATTGGGAATCTCGCACTGATTCCAACGCCACTAAGTTTGCTAAAATCGGATATCAGATGAGTGAGTTGTGGGCAGTTGAAGTTTCTGAAAATCTGCACACATGGCAAACAGTGAAGAAAGAGCAGCAAAGTGAAAAGTTTGAATTAAAAAAATAATATTTTTGCAAAAAATCTAATTAAAGTATTTAAAATAAAAAAAAGAAAAAAAATTAAAAGATGCATGTGCATCCAAAACTTAAAACAAAAAATCCCAATATAATAATAATAAAAGTACATAAAAAAAAAGAAAATAAAAAATATGTGGTTGGACGAATTCTCCATGTGGAGAATTCGTCCAAGACTTGGAGGCTAAGAAAGGAATGCAATCATGAGTTTTCTTTAAAAAAGGGCATGAATGAGAAAGGGTTAAGGTTTTGGTTGTGAAAGGGAAAAGTAATTGGCTTTTAGTCAAGGCTTATAAAAAGAAAAAACCCTAGCAAAAGAGGAGGTCGGCTGATATTTTTTGGGGCTCTCTCCCATTTCTCCCACAAGCTCCATTCTCTCTCCCACTCTCCTCCATCCCTTCTTGCCCCCCTTTGGCTCCCCAAACCCTTAAACATCCCCTCAAGGCTCTCCTACCCTCTCTTCTCTTCTTCCTCTCCACTTTCACTCGAGCAAGAGGGGGAAGGCTTGCTATTGGTGGTGCCAGGAGAGGCTCCAGCCTTGGTCCTAGCTCCAAGGAGGCTCCACATAGCTTCAACCTAGGTTTTAAGCCCAAGGTGAGCTCCCTTAGGCCATTTTCCTTCACATATGTGAATATTGATCCATTTGAAGCAATAGGATTTTAATTATGTGATATAATTTTGTTATGGGTAGTATTTGTATCCGAATCAAAGATGTGTGCATGATCTTGGGTGTCTTGAAAATCATTGTTTGTTTGATTTCAATATTGTTATTATTTATTTACAAGGGAGCATGTCTCCCCTTGTTCTAATCCAATGTATCCCTCTAAGTAATCCCTCTTTATCCTTTCTTTAGACTTTTTTTTAGGCTAAATGAATATGTTACATGGATGTGATCATGTTATGGGTTGCATAGGATGCATGTTGAGTTCTCTTTTCTTCTTTTGTTTGTATAGGGTTTCATCATTATTTTTGGTGTGCATGAGATCATCTACCCTTTAAAACATGCATGCCATCATCTTGGGATTATGCGAATAGTTTTTTCTTTACTATTTCCCTTATGTTTCATCATGTTTTTTTAGTCTAAGCTGCTGTTTTCGACCATAAGAAATCATCCTCTTCTGGTTTTGAACATATCACACAAGTATGTTTATACTTTCACACATTAGAAGCATATCTAGGTGCTGTATATATGTTATTGTTTAGCGTAGTTTGCATGCATATAAAACCTGTTTTTCAGCTCTTAATTGGTGTCTTATTATCAAGTTTGGTTTTGACTTAAAGCATGCTTATTGAAGCCCTATGTTGCTTGATTTTCTTCCATGTATGTTAATGATTGGTTTTCAATAAAAAGGAACCAAAGAAGAAGCAAGGTGGCTCTTCTCCAAACCACTGTGGGCTCACACAGGAGCCCACACAATCCCTGGAACACCCCAAGAGGCCTAAGAAATCAACCCTACTGCCAAAATCCGAAAAAACAGGTTCTGTAGGTTGATCCGGCAACTCAGGCCGGATCAACACAGATCTGTGTGTAACCGGCAACATATGCCGGATACACAGAATACCATTTGTAGCCGGCATCTCAGGCCGGCTACATTGCCCGAATTCAGTTTTTGCCATTTTTGCTGATTTTTTGGTTTGTTTGATCAACTCTGGGCGAACCAGTAGGGTTTCCGGGTCACCCGGAAACCCAAGATGGGCCATGGACCGACCCGGTCCAAATTGATTTCCGGTGGGCCTTCCAACGGGGCCCACCAAGCCCGACCAATTTCCTTTTGTTTAACTAAGATAAATAAAAGATTTGAGTGGGCCAGACCACTTGAGGCCCACCCAAGCCCTAGTTGGGCCATGCATGCTTAAAGTAGGATGTGGTTTGGCCGAGACCATGGGCAGGGCCTATCGGGCCCACTAAGCCCATGAACCCAACCAACTTAGGGTTTCAGAACCCTAACTCAGGAAGTCTTGGGCTTTCAAGCCCAAGCCCAGGTAAAGGGCCCCAAGCCCAAGGCCTGGCCCATTTTGGCAAAGGTTAATCAAGAATAACTCAAAACACTTGGCAACCAGGGTGAGGCCCGCTCAAGGGCCCACAAAGCAATCCCGGCCCGCTTTGGCATGAAAATCCACTTAAATAATCAAACTTAAACTTCAAATAAAAATCAGTTCATTTGAACCAAAGCCCAAAGGGCCTCTCAGGTTTAGATTGAGGCCCACCAAGGGGACATGTGGGCCACACTTGGCCCACCAAGGAATCCGTGGGCCTTCCAACGGGGCCCGCCCAATCAGACTCACATCACTTTAATTAAAAAGATAAAATCAAGTAAAGGGACCCACACCACTTTGGCGGTCCCGCCAGACTTAAACCAAAATTGAATGCTGGATTAGGAATCGGGTGAGTGAGAGACCAACTGAGTTGACTCAAACCAGGGAAACTTATGGGACCTGTCACTTGACGGGGCGGACTGGGGTGTCTACGGACTTCCCCAGACCGCAACCGAGAACCTATTTAGAATCTCAAGCCGCAGACCAAGCCTTTGTAGAAGAACTTAGGCACCCAGGTGTCTGCCTACACCCCATCAGGCAGTGGCGACTCCAAACAAACCCCGAGGCATGCATCGTTTTGCGTGCGCCTCGTCGTGTGACCGAAATCGGGTACGCACACATGCCTTGTCAGTTTTTATGCATTTTTGACCTGTTTTAAGCTCTAATTACATGTTTTTACTATTTTCTCATTCTATAGTGCAATTTGGGGTGTCTACAGCTGCCCCCTCTTTGCTGGTAATTGGAATCAATTACAAGCAGAGAGCAAAAAGACCCACCAATTGCACTTTCTGAGATTTTTGTCTAACCAATTTCACTTTGCAAGGATTAAATGGATGATTTTATAAAAAGAATTTATTTTGGAATATCCGCTAAAAAGTCCCTCAGCTTAATGGCCAAATCCTCCTCTTTCCTCTCACCGAGCACTCGTGGCTATGAAGTGAGATTTGAGACAAAATTTTTAAACAAAAGTGAGTATGGTTGCAATCCTTGCAACTTACAACTAATATAGACATTGATCTTTTGAAAACTGTGGAGAAAATAATAAAATATGCAATTTTCTGCTTCGCCCGTATTTCATTTACGGACAGGTTAGCCCGTATTTCGATCACGGTTAAACGAGACCGTATTACCTTCACGGTCTCCTGCTGCCCGTACTGTTTTTACGGATTTTACCTTCCTTCTTAATGTCGCGACCGCGACTTCTTATTCTTCTGCTCGCATTTCACCCTAATTTCTCCACGACCGTAACCTTTTCTCCGGTCCTTCTTCTTCTTCTTCAAATTTCCGACGACTCCTGTTGTTCTCCGGCGACTCTCTCCTTCCGGCGACCACTGTTCTCCTCCGGCGAGTCCTTACTTTCTTCTTTGGACGACTGTTCCTTTCTTCTGCAACCATCCGAACATTGCTTGCTCCCTTGGGTGATCCTTCGAAACAGTAACCGACCGTGGACGGCTTCTGTGAGTGAGCAAACTCCTTGCTCTGGTGAGACCAAGCTCACATTTTCTTTTCGAAATTCAGATAAACAGGTATGTCTTTTCTCAGATTTTGTAAGTAATTCGTTCATGAGCTATTCCATGATCTGTCCTTGATTCCAATTTGTTTCATTGGTTCGATATTTTATTTTTATACCAATGTTACATCCGAAAATTGTTGTATGGATGCCCTGAATGCTTGTATGATTTTCATGAGTAAATCTTCAACTTTTATATTCGACCAAATGATTTTCTGCTCTTGGGCTAACAGATTTGGCTTTTGAATGAGCAAATTTCTGAATTTCTGAGTTTGCTCCCTGCTGACTGAACTGATATTTGCAATTTTTCTGATTGAGACTGGATTTCTGCTTCAATCTTGTATGCTTTCATTTGAAATTTGTATTCCCTTTTGACATTGATCACCATGGGACAATTACCACTGTCATTGGCTCACCCTCACTTAGCATGTTGTTTGCATCTGTTCATGCTTTCCTCTTGGTGTTCTCTTTGTAGTAGACTCAAACTAATGACTGATTTTGCTTTGAAACTTTAGCTTGAGTTGAACACTCACAGGTTTGAACTAATTCTTGATCTGTGGGATGTTAGAACCTCCTATTCACATTTCTGAATTTTCTCCTGAACAAGCCTAGATTTGTTAGGCATTTTCCTTATTTGACTTGACCTCCTGTTCACAACCTCAGGTTAGTTTGAACATGTTTTGACTATCCTGAAACCCAACAAAAAGATATGAATAATTAACTGATAAAATAAGCCACTAAAAGATAATGGAGCTTCTTAAAGAATTTCTTGAGATCAAAAAGATAATCTTCTTTAATTGACTCCTGATATGGTCGGGAACTTCTGAAGTATTTTTTCTATTTTCCATTTTTCCTTTTCCTGCAAATTAATTAATCTTGATTAAACTAAAGATTGAGCAATAAACATTTTAACAAGAATAATTAAACATCTCCCTGATTTGAACCGTAGATGGCCCGCCTTCGATAAGCTTCCAGGGATCCTGCAGATGAGCCTTCCTCCTCGAGGGTTAGGCGAGATCCTACTGATGTGGCCTCGTCTTCGAGGGCCGAGAGGGATTCTGATTCTGATGTCCCAGATCTCCCTTCTGGGGATTCGCGTGAGGCGACCCCAGAGGTATACTCTAACCTTTCTGAAATTTCATATCCTTTCAGAAAGTACATCACCCTGAATCCTTCTTCCTTCCATTGTTTCTTTAGCCGGCTGTTGAGGCTTCGGGCAGAGACAGGAGCCGTAGCAGGCGCCGAGGTGGAGGTAGAGATGTAGGCCAGGATGAGGGCCGTAGAGGGGGCCATGGCAGAGATGAGGCCCGGACCAGAGTTGAGGTCCCTGAGGCTATTGCTGCCTAGATCAGGGATACTGATCTTTTGCATAGCTTGAGGACTCATCCCTCAGCGTGTATTAGAGCGGATATCCCTTTGGAGTATCCCATGTCTCATTACAGAGGGAGCTGGGCCAGCTTCATTAGATTCTTGGGAGCCTGTAGTTCAGCTTACCATCTGGAGCTAGGCTTATATGGCTTTGGTCTATTCATCACCATTCCGGATGTGCGTCTGGATCGAGCCCTCATTGCTGCACTGCTCGAGAGATTCTTCCCAGAGACTTTGAGCTTCCACTTCCCAGATATTGAGATCGGGATCCGGCCTTCTGACTTCACCGGATTAGGATGACCGGTGATATTATTCCTGAGATGGTGATGCCAGATGCCGAGGAGGTCGCCTCCTATCTTGGATATATTGTGCTGCCTCCTGAGGCATGGGATAGAGGGAGAGCGAGATTGTCTCTGACTTGGTTGAGAGAGACTTTCCGGGTGAGGCAGTTTGGCCAGCTTGCCGCCGGTGATCCAGTTTTCCCGTATGCATTTCGATTTCTTTTTTTGTACATGATGGGCTCCTGCTTCTTCCCAGAGGACACAACTTCAGTTAGTCCTCATTTTTTGAGCTTATTGGGAGATCTTCATCAAGCGAGGAGGTACGCCTGGGGCCCGCTCATTTTTGGTACTATTTTGGCCAGCCTGCGCCGATCAGTGAGCGGCCTTTCTACTTCCAGAGGGGTTGGAGTTGGGTGCAGATTCTTCTGGCCTTTTTTGCAGGTGAATCTTATTTCTCTCTCTCTTTTTTTCTCTTTCTTTCTTTCTTTCTATCTCTCTTTTTCTATTCCTCTGACTCTTTTTTTTCTTTCTGCAGTTCTTTGCTAGGGTTTATATACCCTATTTCCACCCTACCTCTACGATTTCTGAGGAGACGTATCCCATGGCAAGTAGATGGTGTCATGTGGAGCACGACTCTGAAAAGAGTCGTCCTAGGTCCGCCTGGGCCCACCTAGACAGGCTGTACCGGTCTGAGGTAATCTACTTTAATTCTTCTTCTTTTTTCTTTCCTTTTCTTCCTGAATCTAATATTCTTGTTCAGTTTTTCAGCTGTTTGTCCCCAGGATGGAGGACATTCATGAGGTGCTGGCCCTGCATGCAGCCAGAGATGATGCTTTCGTCCCTGACCAGAGACGTCAGAGATATCCGTTTTTCATTGGTCAGATGGGCAGCATCTGGTACTGCGGCGAGCGCTTCTTCTATCAGCATGTGGGGGAGCCGCGGATTCCTGCCATTCCTCCAGATACTACCCCCTCCTTTCCTCCTATGCCTGTTGATCCTGCCCGGTTCCTAGATTGGACTGAGGCAGAGACGTTATTAGAGGAGGGTGACTATGATGCCTGGTTCAGGCGAGCTTCAGTCGGGTGCCTCATGCCACCCATGCCTGTCCATGGTGGAGTCACGGAGATAGGAGGTGTAGTGATCATGGCTTACGATATGACGGTACGCCTTCTCTCTTTGTGATCTTCGATTTTCATTTCCTTTGAACTTGGCATTTTCTAACTCCTTTTCTATTTCAGGAGGCTCAGTTGGCAGAGATCCGGTCCAGGTTCGCTGATACAGAGCGCCAGTGAGATGAAGCTGTGCGCACCTAAAACCGGATCCTAGATCGCACACCGGGCGCACCTTCGGTGCGTGCCTCGGGACATTCGAAGTCGCCACTGCCTGAGAGTGCAGGCAGACACGGTTTTGCCCTAATCGGGTCTAAGTCTGGTCTGCGGCTTTTCAGAGTTCTAGCTAAGTCCTCGGTTACGATCCGGGGAAGTCCTAAAGACACCCCGGTCCGCCCCGTCGGTTTGACGGGTCCCTCGGGTCTCCCTGATTCTTGAGTCAAATTCACCCTTTTCCTAGACTGGCATGCTGTTTATTGAGTCTGGCGGGGCCCTTTGGAGGTGTGGGTCCCTTTTTATTTGATTTTATCTTCTTATTTATTTAAGTGAAGTGGGTCGGACCCGGGTCCCGTTGGAAGACCCGTGGGCTGCCAAGGTTGGGCCTTAGGCCCAGTTGGGTTATTAGGTAACCCATTTGGTTATTTTATTTATTTACATATTTCATGGGCTTAATGGGCTTGGATTTGGCCCATTAGCCAAGAGTCCAATGGCCTGGGCCCGTTTTATGAAAAACGGGCCGGGTTTGGGCCGGTCAGAAGTGGGCCCCACTAGTGGGCCAAAGGGATATTAATGGGCCTTTCTAGGCCCAAATTCCAAAAATGGGCTTTAGATAGCCCAAAAGGTTAAAGGGGGTGGTTCAAGCCGGCTTAGGCCGGGTCAAGTCAAACCGAACCAAGAAACTACACTTTTTACATTATTTTACATCTGTCCGTGTTTTCTCTACGGACCGCCTTGCCCGTGAATCATTTACGGTCTCTCCTGTCCGTGAATCAGGTACGGTCCAAGCTGGACCGGCCTGAGTTTACGGGTGCTTCCAGTTCTGTGCTTTTGCTGCCGATTCTTCTTGGGATCACTCCGGCGGCTTTCTCAGATGTTCTGGTGACTTCAGTTGGTTTCTCCAGTTCCTTTGGATGCTTCATTGGCTTCACTTGGCCTAAAAGGCCTTCTTTCCTCTCATGTTCTTTGGGTCTTCAATACCACAATGTTATAAAGTCCCTTTCTTCTTTCTTTAACTAGTTCATTTTTCAATTACTTTTCATTAAGAATGAAAATCAGATGAAGATAATAGGTTAGAAAGGATTTATTCCTCTTGTATAGGCAAGTGAAATCAAATGTTTTCATGCCTTTCTTCTTAGGCTTATTTCACTTGCCTATTCTCCTTCTTTTCCATAAGGAAGCTTTCATTTGTATTAGTGTACTTTGACAAAAACAAAGCAAGAAGGATTAGTAGTAAAGCAATAAGAATTTGAAGAATTATTCAAATAAGATAATCATGTATATATATATGAAAATTAAGAAGAGTTACCACAATGCTATTTCTCTTTGATGATGTAGTGGTTCTTGGATGATCCCGGCAGCGCTTCCGCGTCCCGTTAGATTTTACAGATTGAACTTGAAAGAGATTTGTCAGGAGATTGGGTTTAAGAAGAGGTTTTTGGAGGTTTAGGCATGGTTTTGGGGAGACAAGGGTATTTTGGACATTATGTTGGCTTGGGTAGGGTGGTGGCAACTGGGCAGAACTTGGCCGTGAGAAGCACCAGGAGGGAGAGAGGGTAGGCCAGAGGAGAGGGCTTGTCCCAAATGAGGGGGGTGGCCTCTCTATTTATAGGCAAAAATCCCGTGCCCGTATTTGAAGTACGGGCATGCCTTGCCCGTACTTCAAGTACTGGCGTGCCTTGCCCGTAATTCAAGTACGGGCGAAAAACGAATATTTGCAATTATCGCAGATTCGGCCGTACGGGACGCGTGTTCCGCCGTACAGCGACGCGTGTTTCCTTCTAGAAGCGTGCCCGTACTTTAAATACGGGCATGCCTTGCCCGTAATGCAAATACGGTCCCGCACGTTTTAAAAATGTGTGGATTTCAAACCTTTATTCAATTTGGTTTTTTGCAAGATTTATATTCGATTTTATGATTATTTTATTATATAAACGAGATTCCTTTTATTAAAATATTACTAAACACTCTTATCTTATTTATTTTATTGGTTTAGTCCACTTTTGCTGCTTTTTTGCCACATGGGCAGTTTTTCTGAAACTTCAACTGCTCATAACTTCTTCATCCGGTGTCCGATTTCGACAAACTTAGTGTTGTTGGAATCAGCTCGGAACCACCTATCCATTGGGATCAAGTTTGGCAGCTGAATTGGGGTCGAGCAAAAAGTCAACTTTTTGCTTTCTGGAAGTTTGACCGGGCCATATTTTTCTCACCTGGACTCTGATTCCAGCAAATTCAGTTGCGTTGGAACCGTGTCGAAATGCTCTTTCCAATGATATGAAGTTTGATGGCCAAGTTTACTTGAATCAAAAAAGTCAAATTTTGACCCCCTCAGGGTTTGACTTTTAGTTTGACTTTTCTTTATTTTGGGGGTGCAAAAATCAGGTGCTAACAGCTGCTATCGCCGAGCGGGACGCCCTCTACATTACCATTTCAGACCTCCGGGGGCAGCTAGCCAGAGCACAGAGCCAGGCGGGCCCTTCTGATACACAGGACCAGGCGGGTCCTTCTCATACTCAGGTTAATTTCTTCTTTTATTTTCATTCCTGCTCTTATAACTGTTTATCTGGTTCTGACTGAAATTTCTTCTCTTATTTTCAGGAGGACACAGCCGGCCCTTCTTCACCTGCCTCACCTGTGCCCATGCATCTTCATGGCGAGGTTTTTTCTGTGGCACGGGTGGAGTTCGTGACTTCTCCCAGTCCGGTAGAGGCACCTGCAGCAGAGCCTGAGATCGAGGCTAATATTGTACCTGCTGCTGAGGATGTGCCAGAGTCTGCCCCAGTACCTGAGACTGCTCCTGATGCATTCGCAGATGTGGATATGGAGTCGGCTAGAGATGCTGCGGTGGTGGAGCCTACCGTGGAGGCTATGGTGATAGAGGAGGCTTCAGCTGATCCTATAGAGCCTGAGGTGGAGCCTGCTGATGTGCCTGGGACATCCACTCCTGCTGGTCCTGCCATGGAGCCGATAGAGGAGACGCCTGCTGCTGCTGATCCTGTGACGGAGTCTTCCCATACTGATTCTAACACCGAGTCTACGGGATATGTAGATACTTCGGGGTACGTTCCTCCTGATCATCCCACTACTGGCCTTGTGCCTTTATATATGTGGCATGATATTCAGTCTATTTTGAGCAGGATGACCCGTAGCACAGCCCGCAATATTGTGCGGCATGTCTTTGAGCACAGTTGATCTTCAGGCCGTGGTCGAGGCAGAGGACGAGGCCGTGGCCGTAGGGGTGGAGCTGCATAGACAGTAGATTAGGATTCCTTTATGTACTTTGTATTTTTGACAAAAATGATGTACACATTCATATATATAAAAGAAGTTTGATTTTCATTCATTTGTGCTCATTCCTTCTTTCTTTTCAGTTTTTATTACATGATGAATGTTAAAGCAGGGACAGGTGAAGCTTAGGGAAACAAAAAAATTAAAATTTCCCATTCTTTTGCATTTTTCCGAAAGAACCGTACGTAGACTACGAGCAAGCCGTGCCCGTAATGTTAACACAGGCGCACTGTGCCCGTGAAGTTTTCACGGTCAAGTGTGTCCGTATTTTCTATACGGGTGCGCTATGCCCGTATTATAATTATGGATTTTACTGCCTTAACAATTTTTTCTATATAAACTCATGGGGAACGTTATTGTGACACTTTTAATAGTTTGAAAACTCCCCGAGCACGTCTTTTCTCACTTTCCTTGGCTTCTTTGGCGCTTCCATGGCTTCCTTTGCCCCGCTCTCTTCTGTCGTTGAATCTCCTCCTGTAAGACAACATGTTAGATCCAAACCTCCTAATCTCACCAGGTATAACGTGGTAGATTCTTTCTATGACAGATGGGTTAACTCCATGACCCTTGATGAGGAGATTCGCTGGGATTCTATCCACTTAGGGCATATCCTACACATCCCTAAAATTCCCTTTAAGTGGGAAATCATTGAAGCTTTGATTGGACACTGGGTTCCTGAACTGAATCTCTTCCGTTTTGATGACAAAGAGATGACTCCTACCATAGAAGAAATTGAAACCATCCTTGGCTTAAAATTTTCTGAAAAAGTTGTGAACCCGCCCCTAAAGCCTAGTTACAAAAAGGAGGCCTCTACATTCCTGAGTATAGGGAAGAAGGACTTAGGAAATTCTGATACCCTATTGACCTTGTCCAAGACCTTTTTGACTGAAAAACTTCTAAGGAGTGGGGACAAGGATGCCAGGTTTAATGCTTTGACTTTGGTAGTGGTCAATCAGTTGCTCTTTCCACGGGGTGATGACCAGGTTGACTTGACTCTCATCTCAGTCATCTGCCAAGTTAGGGAACGTGAGAGGTTGGCCCCTATGATCTTAGCAGAGATATACCAGGCCCTTACTGACTGCTATTTCAGAAAGAAGAAACGCTTCCTTGCCTGCCCCCCCATTCTACAGGTAAATATTATATTTTTTTTTCTTCTCTTTTTTTTTTCTTTTCTTTTTTTTTCTTTGGAAATAAATTGAAATACTCCTCTTTTCTGCAGCTTTGGTTGCTTGATCACCAGAGCCAGGTTGAAGAGATAACTCGCCGCTTCTTTCCAAGATTGAAAGTTCCTGTTTTGATGAGCAATAGGGGGTGTCCTAATATCCAAGGCGGCAATCAGGGCTGGTTCACTTTCTTGGGTACTCTCCAGGATGATCAGGTGTAAGACCCTGAATTTTTGTGAATATTTATTTATTTATTTAGTTATTTATTCTGATGTATAAACTGTGTTTATCAGGTTATTTTGTGGTTTGAGGGCTTAGCCCATACTCATATGTACAGGCGTTATATAGCCATTTTTTCCGAAAAATAGTATTATTATCATTGGTATTCTTAAGGTGTAGTTATGTGATTTTAAACGGGAATAGATGCTGAATAGGTAGTGTCTTCCGTAGGCGAACATGCATAGGATCAAGAAATGGGAGAGTATTCGAGCGAGCATGTAATAGGTAAGTAGACGAAAATGGAAAGTAGGGTTCGGGTTTATGAAATTGCGCTTAGCATAATTTCGGCAAATATTTCGTTAAGTCTGGACATAAGGAAACTGGCGATTTCGGCTGGAGGGCGACTAGGGTTTTCGTTCGTGAAGAACCCTCTATCGCAAGTGCTGGAAGAAGGATTTCGGAGCTGATTTTACTTGGGTTATTTCCCTCAGCTCGAGAAGTGTAGTTCGATAGTCTTTTCATTCGCGCGCGTGGCCGAGAAGTGATCGGCCGGAGGTTTTCTCGTTCGGGAAGAAGCACAGGTGAGTAGCACTGTTTTATCACTGGGTTTGTCTTTTGGGTTTTATCGAGCTTATTCGTACGCATGTTTTGAATATTTAGTGATAGTATAAGGTTTTCTGGTTTCTGGGTTTTCGGAAAGATGCATGAACAGAGTATCCGGAGTTAAGTTTTAATTAAAAATGAAAGTGTTTAGATTAATTTCAAATATGGTTGGGAAGTGTTATGGGGGTATTAGGAGTGTATTGGAGCAATTACAGACCTAAACCAACCGGCCAGACTTGTAGATCTTGGAATAACAGAGAATGAAAAATCACAGGGGGTATCCGCCTACCTCGCGCCCACCGGCGTTCACCTCGGAGGTAGGCGCCCTGTTAAAAATGACTTACCGCCGATCTCGCGCCCACCTCGCGCTCATCTCGCGCGAAGTGGAAAACAAGGCGCTCATCTCGCGCGAATCCCGCGCCCATCTCACGCCCACCTCACGCCCATCTCGCGCTCACCTAGCGTCGGGTGAGCGGCAGGTCGTTTTTAACCATTTTCTTCACCGCCGACCGGCGCCCACCTCGCGCCCACCTCGATAGGTGAGCGGTAGACCTATTTTGCTTAATGAAATGGAATTTCTGACTTGACCAAGAGTAATTGCACTTCTTAGGGGTTAAACCACTTCACTATTCACTTGGTTAGGAACCTGGGAAACCATTTTGCCTATGAAATTAATAGAGGAAAATGTTGTGAACATCTTATGAGTTTCAAGTTGGGTTTTAGGTTACTTATGAGTATTGTGCCGGACACCGAACTAGTAAGAGTTACCAGTCACTTTTCCTTATTCTATACACTGCTTTGATTGAGAAGTTCTTGTAATTCTGGGTTCACTTGTTGGAAACTTTATGCGTATTGAATGGTTTTCTTTGGTATGAATGGATTGAGTTTTACTTTCATATGACTTGTGTTATGGAAATGAGAAAGTACTGAATGTACTTGGGATACTGCGTGGTCCAGAGGGACAGGTGATGAACTGTGATGAGAAATTACATGATGTGGAAATGAATGGTTTGTTTTGATATTGAAATCGAGATTATACGATGTTTACTGTTTTGGTCTAGCTTGTCCTGGATCCAGATGTTTAAGCTTAGTAATGTGATGTTATTGTTGGTTGTTGGAATTGCATGGCCTTGTGTGTTGCCACGACCGGTGTAGAGCAGCCAGAAACCCTGAGTAGGCCTGGTTGTCAATGCAGAAACCCGGGGAGTAGGCCTGCATTGGATGACGAAACCCTGAGTAGGCCGTCATTTCAGAGTATCCGAAACCCTGAGTAGGCCGGAACTGTGTACATGGAGGTGTGGAGTGTCTACTTGGCATGTTTAATTTATCAACCAAACGATAGTCATGACATTGACCAATCGATGCGTTATTGTATTTAATTGAGATGTGATTGTTTGAATTGAACTTGGGAAATTGATGTTGACTGTTTAAACGTATTGTAGTGTTGTCGATGCATAGTTTTAAAATGTGATTCAACTATTTCTGCATGCATGTGCTACTCGCTGAGATATTCGTATCTCACTATGTTGTTGTTCTATTTTTTCAGATACTCGTGGTGAGGCGATTTCTGGGGTAGATCCTGCTGAGGCATATAGGGAGGAAGACTACTATTACCTTCCTTAGACTTGTAGGTTATCTGTTCCAAATTTGAGAACTTGAATGAATTGAGATGTATTAAAGTAATTGGGAATGAACCATATGATTTTCAGTTCAGTTTAAATGTTGAAATTTTGCATAAATGGGAATGTGCACTCTGTTAGGTTATAGATGTATGATTATCCAGCGATCATAAATTGATTAACGATCCTTGCCTAACCTCCGTGAGACGTGTTATATCTTTAATGAACAACACGGATCCGGGGCGTTACATCAGGTGAGATGGCCTGACACTTATCAGCCTACTCCAGAGACAGTGATCAGCTTCAGAGATAAGAACTTTCTGGTTCTAGCAGGCTTGAAATCTGCTGTTCTTTATCTTCCTTTGAGGGTTCTTCAGCAGTTTAGAGCGACCCAGGGGATTATGATCCCCACTGGATATGAGAAGCTCTTAGGGCCACTTACACCAGCCACCATGGGGCTAAATGCTCAGTTAATGAATGAGTGGTCCTATGTTTGCTTTCTGCGGGGTCCTGTCTTTTCTGAGTCCCATGTGAAGGACAATCACTTTTGGATCAAAGAGCAGGTGCAGAGTCATGCTCCAGTACCAGAGGATCCTCCTACAGTTCTTCCCCCTACCTATGAGGACATTCTGGAGTCTGAAAGGGCAACCCATAAGCGGCTTCAACAAATATGGGTACGAGAAGCACAAGAGCTTAGGATAAAAGTCATTGATCTGAAGAGGAAACTTGAAGAGCAAAAATCTGGCCGCATTGCCATGGAGAAGAAACTTGAAGAACAAAGGCAGGCTCGCCGCTTTGAAGTCCGAGCGATGAGGAAGAAATATCAGGATTCCCTGGCTGACCTTAGGGCGTTGAAGATCAAGCATTCTCTTTCAGATGAGATCATCTCCTTTTTGAGCGATCCTGATGCAGAGGGAGCTTCTGGAATCATTTCAACTCAGGCAGTTAGGATTAGGGAGCTTGAGGAGCAGTTGGGGAGTAGGGGTTAGATTCTTTTATTTTTTTTTTTTTCTTTTTTTTTCATACTTTTATACAAAAGCAAACTCCATTAGTGGAAAGACGATAGATTTAATTCAAAAATAGGTTTTATATTATTGGCCTTAGAATTCTCAGATGCTTGTAAAAACAGAAGTTTTATGAAAAGTATTTGATTTCTCATCACTGGCCAAAGTATAGTTTTTTTTTTTTGAAAGCTGGTCCAAAACACTTAATCACATATAATTAAAGGAATTAAAATCAGGTTGAATAATGAAAAGGGTAGTCCAAGCATTAGGGAGAGACCAAATCTGTCTACCCCGTGGCCTTTAGAATCATCCCCTAATGGTTTTTTCTTCATGACTAACCCTGCTAATCTACTCAGTTTTCATTACTCATGTTGACTTCAAACTTGGACCACATGATCAACTCAACATTTGATTCTTCCTCTTCTTCTTTTTTTCTTTTTTTCTTTTTGCCCCTATTGCCCTTAGCGCCAATTACGGTTTTCACTAGGGCCGGCTTCTGCATTCCGTCATCACCAATCTTACTCTGAAAGTTGAATGAATATACTAAAATCACCGAGGGCTTAATAATAGTACGAAACAAAGGCTAAGCTCGGTTTATGAAAGAAAAGGTATTAAAGGCTCAAAATTTTCTAAGTGTGAAAATGGGTCAACCGGACTTACAGTCATGATGAATTCAATCCCATTCCCCTTCTTTTGTATTTGTCTTTCATTTGCCCCTATTTTTTTTCTCTTTTTTTCTTTCTGCCCCTATTGGCTTTGCCCCTATTGGCCTTGCCCCAGTATAAGATTGTAAGTCCAGTTTAGGTTTAACAAAGAAGACGAACAGGCTCAAATTGGCTTGACTAGGGATGAAAATTTTTGGATATAAGGAAAAATGGCCTCAGATCATTTCCTAGTAATATTCATTCAAGGAAAATATCTCTTTACTGCATCAGAGTTAATTGGCTCAGGAAAATCCTTCCCATCCATTTCTGTTAAGATGAGAGCACCCCCTGACAGGATCTTTTTGACGACATAAGGCCCTTCCCAATTTGGCTTGAATTTTCCACGAGGGTCTTCCAAAAAGGGTAAAATTTTCTTCAATATTAAATTTCCTTCTTGGAAAGTTCTGGGCTTTACCTTCTTATTGTAAGCCCTGGCCATTCTCTTTTGATACAATTGGCCATGACAAAGTGCCTTCAAACGCTTTTCCTCTATTAGATTGAGTTGATTATGTCTTGACTGTATCCATTCAGCTTCTTCTAATTTAGCTTCCATTAGGACTCTTAATGAAGGTATTTCTACTTCCACTGGTAAAACCGCTTCCATTCCATATACTAAAGAATATGGGGTTGCCCCTGTAGAAGTCCGAATCGAGGTTCTGTAAGCATGTAGAGCAAGTGGTAGCATTTCATGCCAATCTTTGAAACTCACTACCATCTTCTGAATGATCTTCTTTATATTCTTATTAGCTGCTTCTACTGCCCCATTCATCTTTGGTCTATAAGGAGCTGACTTGTGGTGGGTGATCTGAAATTGTTCACACATCTTCTTCATGTCCTTGTTCTTAAGGTTTGAAGCATTATCTGATACTATGGCACTTGGCAAACCGTAGTGACAAATGATATTGTGCTTCAAGAATTTCAAAACGTGGCTACTTGTAATGTTTGCATATGAAGCTGCCTCTACCCACTTGGTGAAGTAATCAATTGCTACAAGTATAAACCTGTGTCCATTTGATGCCTTTGGAGAGATCATTCCAATGACGTCTATACCCCACATGGAGAAGGGCCACGGAGATGTCATGTTGTGTAATTCACTTGGGGGTGCATTCTTGTTATCCGCATACACTTGGCATAAATGACACCTTTTGACATGTATATAGCAATCATGCTCCATTGTCGACCAGTAATATCCCAATCGCAGAATCTTCTTGGCAAGCATGTGCCCGTTCATATGGGGTCCACACACTCCTCCATGTACAGTTTCAACTAACCTTTCTGACTTGGTCTTGGCAACACATCTGAGTAGTATGTCATTGTGTGATCTTTTGTACAACTACCCACCACTTAGTAAGAACTGTCTTGCCAACCTCTGTATTGTTCTTTTCTCTGTAGAAGTGATATTTTCTGGCAAACTCCGATCATTTAGGAAGTTCTTAATATCTTGAAACCATGGTACGTCTTCCTCTGGGGTTTCTTCTAGAACAAGGCAATAAGCTGGTTCATTTCTGACTTCAATTTCCAGTGGTCTAATATCAACACCTTCTGGCATACTGACCATTGAAGCCAATGTTGCTAGAGCATCCGCAAACTGATTTTTGGCCCTTGGCATATAATTGAAGGAAATTCGAGTGAATTTGGTGCTTATTTCTTCCAAATACTGGTGATAGGGGATCAGTTTGTGATCCTTGGTTTTCCATTCACCAGTTGTTTGGAAGATGATAAGATTCGAATCCCCATATACGTCAAGTTCCTCCACCTCATGATCTAAGGCAGCTTGCAACCCTATTATGCATGCTTCATACTCTGCTATATTGTTTGTGCATTGGAACCTTAACTTCACTGCGATTGGGATGTGTGTCCCATCTAGTTTGATCAAAACAGCCCCTATTCCATTTCCATTCATATTGGCGGCCCCATCAAAAAACATTTGCTATGAGCTTTCCCCTTCTTCTTCTTCAGTAAACAGGATTGCCTCATCAGGAAAATTAGTCTTCAAAGGTTGGTATTCTGGTAAAGGGTGTGCGGCTAAGTGATCAGCAATGGCTTGCCCCTTAATGGCTTTCTGTGTGATATAGGTGAGGCCAAATTCAGAGAGTAACAACTACCACTTTGCTGTTCTACCAGTTAAAGCTGGTTTCTCAAATAGATACTTCAAAGGGTCCATTTGGGATATCAATAAGGTGGAATGACTAAGGAAATAATGTCTCAGTCTCTGAGTTACCCATACTAAAGCACAACAAGTCTTTTCCAAAGGAGAGTACTTTGCTTCATATTCTCTAAATTTCTTGCTTAAGTAGTAAATCGCCCTTTCCTTTCTCCCTGTATCGTCATGCTGTCCCAAGACACACCCCATTGACGTCTCCAAAACTGACAAATATAAAATCAATGGTCTTCCTGGAGTTGGTGGTACTAGCACAGGTGGGTTCAATAAATACTCCTTTATTGTGTCAAAAGCTTCTTGGCAATCGTCATTCCAGATTGTCGGGTTATTCTTTCTTAGAAGCTTGAAAATTGGTTCACAGATAGCGGTGAGCTGTGCTATGAATCGGCTTATGTACTGAATCCTTCCAAGAAAACCACGAACTTCCTTCTCCGTTCTAGGTGATGGCATTTCAATGATTGCTTTAGCTTTAGTTGGGTCAATCTCAATTCCCCTTCTACTTACTATAAAGCCCAATAATTTTCCTGATGTAGCCCCCAAAGACGCATTTCGCAGGGTTAAGCCTTAGACTGTATTTCCTAAGCCGGTCAAACACTTTCTTTAAGTTGATCAAATGATCTTCTTCTTCACATAATTTGGCTATCATATCGTCCACATAGACTTCCATCTCTTTATGGATCATATCATGGAATAAGGCTGTCATGGCCCGTTGGTAGGTTGCTCCGGCGTTCTTAAGCCCAAATGGCATGACAGTGTAATGGAAGGTACCCTAAGGTGTAATAAAGGCTGTTTTTTCTTGATCCTCCTTAGCCATCTTAATTTGATTGTACCCAGAAAACCCGTCCATGAATGAGAACAGGCTATGTACAGCAGTGTTGTCTACCAAGATGTCGATGTGTGGAAGTGGAAAATCATCATTTGGGCTTGCCTTATTCAAGTCTCTGTAGTCTACACACATTCGGACTTTTCCATCCTTCTTTGGCACTGATACTATATTTGCAAGCCATTCAGGATATGTGAATACTGCCAAGAATCCAGCTTGGAATTGCTTAACCACTTCATCTTTGACCTTCAATGTCCATTCAGGTTTTAACCTTCTCAGTTTCTGCTTAACTGGCTTGGCATCTTGTAGAATGGGTAGCCTGTGCACAACCATGTCCGTGTCTAACCCTGGCATATCCCGATACGACCATGCAAATACATCTTCATAGTCAGCTAAGAACCGTATCATTTCATACCGATGTACCTCAGATAGGCATACCCCAATCTTTACTATTTTTGGGTCATCTTCGGTCCCTAGGTTTATTGATATGGTTTCCTCAATATTGGGTTGGACCCCCTTTTCATGACGCTCCAATTGATATGTGATTTCTTTTGGAGGGTCGTCTTCTTTATCCTCGGTCTCTTCTTCAACCCCCATTAGGTCAAAGTCGAGCTCGAGGTCGAAGTCATACTCTACCCGGTCCAATTCCGTTTGCTTATATGGTTCATAAATGGTTTGGACCTTTTTGAAAAATTTATCTTTTCTATAAAAAATTGGAAAATCTTTTTGTGTTTTTTGAGAGCCTTCTACAAAATCTTTCCCTGAAGACGAAGGCTCATTAAAACCTTCAGGAAAAGGGCATTCCACTAATGGAGTTTTTTTTTGGAAGCCATGTCTGTTTGCCAAACAAACGCGACTTTAAAAGTAAGGGGAGTTTCCTCCCAATTGTTCAAAATACAAGAATCTGGGGCAGGGATACAAGCCTGCTTCTCAAGCTCAGGGTTTGCATCTGAAATCACCAATACTGGGTGAGTTGCATCGCCTGCTTCTTCTGTAGGGCTAGTTCCAGATGGAACTTCTACTGCAGCCCAATCAATAAAAGGTAGCTCCTCTGCTACTTCTTCTTGACTGCCTTCTGTCATGGCAAAAAAGGCTCCAATGTCCTCAGTAAAGTCACGCTCCTGTTCTGTATGTGGCCCAGGCCCACCCAATGCTTGTGGCGGTGGAGGTGGAACATATGGTTGCACGGTTGAGGACTTGGGTTTTTGGAATGGATTGATGTTATAGTATGGGGGTTTAGACTGATCCTCAGGAGGAGACAGCTGAATCATCTGAGAAAGCTTTGGAAAAGTTTCCCTAATGTGAGGGAATTGCATGTCTTCCATTTCCTTATGTCTTCTCCAATTCCTTGACTTGGACCCCAATCCTACTCTGTGGACCATCTTCTTAACTTTTATCGGTTCTATCCTTCCTTGCAGGTTAACCCCCAGACCTTTTCCAGGGTGAAAGTTATACTTTTCTAGCACATTCTTGACCATTTTCTTAGCACAGGTCAACTTTCCTTCTTTTTCCTGATACCCCCCAGGTATAAAATTCACAGTTTCAAACTGGAAAGAGTGAAAGGCCATCTTGTCAGCAGTCATTTCCATGTTTATAAAGGGTACATCAGGGGACCACAGGGGAGGAACTAAATTTTCAGCTAGGACAGTAATCACCTTTTGTCCTCTAATATATTTGACTCTTTGGTGGAGGGTAGATGGTATAGCCCTAGCTGTATGAATCCACGACCTTCCTAGAAGTAGGTTGAAGGCTGCAGGTATATCCATCACTTCAAATGTGATGTTGAAAATATACGGTCCAATTGTGACCGGCAGTTCAACCTCCCCTAGGGAGTGTGTTTTAGAGCTGTCAAATGCTCTTATGATTCTTCCATTCTGTTTGATTTTGTTTTGCTCCAGACCGAGCTTAACAAAGGTTATTAATGGGCAGACATTCAGAGCCGACCCATTATCAATTAAGACCTGGGCTATCATGCAACCCTTACTGAGTACAACTATGTGCAATGGGTCAACATGATGGTACCCTGCTGGGCTGATCTCAGTCTCTGAAAAAGTTATGACATTGTGGGATAATATTTGCCCAACCATCCGGCTTAGTTGGTCTGGTTCAATGTTTTTAGGCACATGGGCCCCCTGGAGTATCCTTAACAAGGAGTCCCTATGTTTTTCAGAATTTAACAATAGGCCTAGTATTGAGATTTGGGCAGGGACTTTGTTCAACTGCTCGACAACATTGAACTCACTCTTTTTTATGATTTTAATGAGGTTAGCAGCCTCACTATTAGTTACCTGAGGGGCATCTTCCCCTACCTTGGTCTTTCCTTTATTTCTTTCTTCTTCCTTTTCCTTCTCTGTCTCCTTTTGTTTTTCTTCCACCCCTACACACTGACCTCATCATGAGGTTCACTTCTTTCTTGCTTTCTGCCTCAACTGCAGGGAATGTAGTGGTGTAGCCTTCACTGTAGTTCCATGGTACAACCGATTCAGAGTAGGAAGGCTTGGGGACATTTATCACCAAGGGAAGAAGTTTAGACTTGGATGATGAAATTTGAGTAGGAGGCACATTTACAACCAATGGTGGAAGTTGTTTTGGTTGAGGGGGTACAGAAGTGACTGATGCATTAAGATGGTCACAGTTTATGACCAATGATGGTTTTGATTGAATGGGTGAATTAAAGGTGGATGGACTGTAATTGACAACCAAAGGTGGTTTGACTATGTTCATTTGGGCCATGAAATATGAGGCCCGGTCCAGAGAAGAACTAATGTTCTTAGCAGCACTATCATTCCCCTTTGAAACCATATTTATTTCTGTTTCCTTATTTATTCCGTCAAAATAAACCTTGACCGTTGTCCCTATAGGAGCAATTAACTGGGATGGGTCAAAAGTTATTTTATCAGAGGAAATTACCCCTATGACATTAGAGGGGCCTGCCCCATGATGCTGAGGCAACAGGTTTTGGCCAATGTCTGTTCTGGGAGGATTTGGAGCCCCTGTATTGAAAGACAGGGTATTCTGGTCCAGTAAATCCTGAATGGCATGTTTCAAAGGCCAGCACTTGTCAGTAGGGTGCCCAGGTGCATCCATGTGGTAATCGCAAGTGGTGGAGGGGTCAAAATTTCTTTCCTTGGATGCATTCGGATTGGGCTCTCTTAAAGTGATACACCCTGCTTGCAATAAAGTGGGAAGCAACTGAGAAGGAGTCATTGGAATAGGAGTGAAAACCCTATTTCTCCTTGCTGCAAAATAAGCGTCCTTTTCCTCCTTAGTAAAAACCCTTTTTTGGTCTGAAGGTGCTGTTGGAACATTAACCCTCATAGGGGCCTAGGTAGATGGAGATGGAGTAGGAAAATGAGCAGGTATGTTGATTTGTATGGGCTTATTAGGGCCTGATGGTGGCTGCACCATGTTTACTTCCCCTTCTTTCTTGTTCCCATTCTTTTTCAACCCACTTCCTTTCTTTAGATTGGGGTCTTGCTGACTGACCATAGCAGAGTGGTCAATTATTTTACCTGACCTGATCCCGTCCTCAATTCGGTCAGCCACTTGAACTAAGGCAGCAAAATTAGTGGTGGTCTGACCCACCAGGTGGCTGTAGAATGGTTGAGCCAATGTGCTGATGAAGGTGGAAATCATCTCCTGTTCTAGCATAGGTGGCCTGACCTGAGAGGCAGTCTCCCTCCATCTCTTGGCATACTGTCTCACAGATTCGTCCCTTCCCTTGCTCATTCTCATTACATCGTACCTGTCTAGTACGATCTCTGAATTGAACCGGTATTGAGCTAGGAAGACATCTGCTAGGTCCTTCCATCTTCTAATCTTTCCATGGTCTAGAGTAGCGAACCACCTCAAGGCGGTTCCAGTTAAGCTCCTTTGGAAGAGCTGGATTAGAACACCCTCATCTCGACCGAACTGGCATAAGGCACCACAGTATAGCTTCAGATGGCTCATGGGGCAGCTAGTGCCATCATATTTATCTAGGTCTGGGCACTTGAACTTAACCGGCAGGTTAACATTAGGGTACAGGCATAAGTCCTCAAAATTGGTGCCCCCAAAGTTGTTCACGCCTTTAACTTCCCTCAGTTCATCTTGGATCATTTCCAGTCTGTGCATGAACTTCCTCTCAACTTCTTCCTTCATCCTTTCCTTTTCCTTAGCTTTGTCCGACTCCACTGTCTCATCCCTGATCAGTATAGGTTCAGGGGTGGGTTCATAGATGGGTTCAGGAATAGGTTGAACCGGAGATGGAATGTTGATTTGTGGCGGAGGTGCTGGGTTGGAAGTGGATGCTTGGTTCTGGGCTTGCACTCTTTGGGCCTGCACTGACAGGATTTTTTCTAGCATTCGGGCTAGTCCTGCCACTTTCTCTTGAAGCAAGAGAATATCTGGGTGAGGAGCATCAGTTTCAGCCTCAATGGGATTCATGGCGCAAGCTCTTGATCTGGTTACAGGAGCTATGATTGCAAGTGTATTAGTACCTGGTGACAAAATAAAGGAAAAAATATCAGTGCCCAATTAATCTCCTTCACATGCCTAGGAATGCCTATGTGCAAGCTGGGTGAACACGAGTTTGGATTTTTTTCTTTATTTGCTTCTTTTTTTTTTTTTTTTTTGAATTGTTGGAATATTCTAGGGCTTCCAACAGGTCCCGCAAAAATTGAAAAAGGTCTGAAATTCAAAGGCTTTCAGAGGCCCAGAGGTATTTTCGGAAAAGGTCTAAAATTCAAAGGCTTTCAGAGGCCCAGGGATATTTTTCGAAAAGGTCTGAAATTCAAAGGCTTTCAGAGGCCCAGGGATATTTTTGGAAAAGGTCTGAAATTCAAGGGCTTTCAGAGGCCCAAGGATTTTTGATAAAAGTCTGAAATTCAAAGGCTTTCAGAGGCCCGATGAGTTTTTGAGAAAAAGTCTGAAATTCGAAGGCTTTCAGAGGCCCAAAAGATCTGAAATTCAAAGGCTTTCAGAGGCCCAAAAAAAATCTGAAATTCAAAGGCTTTCAAAGGCCCAAAAGATCTGAAATTCAAAAGCTTTCAGAGGCCCAAAAGATCTGAAATTCAAAGGCTTTCAGAGGCCCAAAAGAAAAAGGTCTGAAATTCAAAGGCTTTCAGAGGCCCAAAAGATCTGAAATTCAAAGGCTTTCAGAGGCCCAAAAGAAAAAGGTCTGAAATTCAAAGGCTTTCAGAGGCCCAAAAGATCTGAAATTCAAAGGCTTTCAGAGGCCCGGGGATTTTTGAGAAAAAGTCTGAAATTCAAAGGCTTTCAGAGGCCCAGGGATATTTTTGGAAAAAAAAGTCTGAAATTCAAAAGCTTTCAGAGGCCCAAAGAGTTTTTGAGAAAAAGTCTGAAATTCAAAGGCTTTCAGAGGCCCAAGGAGTTTTTGAGAAAAAGTCTGAAATTCAAAGGCTTTCAGAGGCCCAAAGGATTTTCTCTCATGTTTTTATTTATTTATTTATTATTTTTTTTGAAGCATTTTATTCAAACTCATTTCCCTTTATCATTATTTAAAGGTTAAAGGAAGATTTTAGTGGGAAAAACTGATTAAAATTGAATATTCCACGAAAACCGTATACACAGTACGGTCCAGCCCTGCCCGTATTCAAATTACGAGCCAGCCATGACCGTATGGAAAACACGGGCGAGCCCAGACCGTATAATCAATACGGGCAAGCCCATCCTGTGTACTAAATGCGGTTTTACGGAACTCTGTTATATTTTTCCAGTTTTTACATGGTTTGATCACTTTAATTGCTCACCCAAACATACGGTTCACCCAGTGCAAGGCTTATAAACTGTCCCAAAGTGGACTTTGGCCTTTTTGCTAAAACACATGCTTAGGAGGACACATGTACCCTCTGAATTGACTCCATATTCTAGAATTTGGTACCCTTTTGTTGCCTCTTGTATGAACATTGGGTAGGATTGATTCTAAACAGAGTTAGAAACTCTTCCTGTGGGCTGCACCAATTTTAGAAAACATGCATATTTTGGGACCAATTTTATCCCGAACCAATGGGCACCATGATACCCCTATGACATGAAAATAATACAAAACAATAGGATTACCTTGTTACTTTGTTTACCTTCAATATGGCATCCGCATTATGCCCTGGTTTGCAAGCCATGCAAACGGCCTTCCCACAATTACAAGCCCATATCCCCACGTAATTGTGTACTTTAGCCAAAAACGTGTAACTCCACCTTCAAGCGTAGGGGTTTTGGGTTTTGGCTTAATGGCAACTTAGCACTCAAGCCTAGTGATGACCAGAATCCCAGATCCACGTTATCATCACATCATTAGCTCAAAGTTCTAAGGTGAATGTTTTCACTTTCGCTTTCCTAAGTATCGACCTCGTTGCGCCAAGCTACACACATTCGGGTTCAACATCCTATAAGTTAAGGGTAGGCTGTGTAAAAAAATAAAATGTGCACAGTGCATTGTAAAAATAGGGTGCATTCACAATGTCCCAAACCCTTGCCACTCTTTTCGTAGCCATGCATAAACAAACCAAAGCATAATATAAAAGCATATTTAAAGTAAACAAATACACAAAACAATCCTATAGCACCTAAAATATGCTCATAAAAAAATCATCTAATCATGCAAACATATGATCATGTTATACACCCAAAAACGCATCATGGAGATCATGCTGAAAATTAAAACATGCTATCATAAAAATATAGCAAGAAATAAACATGGTTCAGCAAAACGAACCTCCCCTACGCATGTTTGTAGAAACAATCCTATAAATCAAAATTAAACATGTTTCTACCCCCATGAATTCTTAAGCAATAATTCAGATTTAAAACATATCCCATATGCTTAAGAACACCAAACAGCAAGCAAAACAAAGACATGCTAAAAAACACAAAATAGCAAGCAAATCAAAAACATGAACAAACACCAAAAGGTTCAAATCCACAAGTCCCCAACAGAGTCGCCAGTTGTGAGACATGGGAAAAAATCAAAATTCCTTTTGACTTCCTCAATCATCACACGGGATCAAATTAAACAAAGAGTCGCCACTATTCAATTTAGGTGTGAATGGACACCAAAATATTAAATAAGCACAAAAGGAAATTTTAGGGTAAAAATAACCCTCCTAAAAAACAACCAGAGATGGGTAAGGGGATTAGGTTATGAACAGGGGAAGGTGTTAGGCACCCCTATTCATCCACACAAGGTGGTTGTCAGGTATTGTTCATGTTTTTCAAAGAGAAAAAGGCTTGCTATAAAAATCACAAAAAAAGAGAAAAATGTATGGTTTTTCCATACGAATAGCCTGATTGATCCAGAACTTTCAAATATGATCATACCATTCCTAGGGTTTCATGATCAAAACAAAATTGATATAAAATCAATTTAAAGTGAAAAATCCAAAAATCTGGCTTCAAGTCAAATTCTAGAAATCTAGAAAAATATGATTTTTATAAAATATTGCAAAATTGAACTTGAATAGTCCAGGACATAGATAAAGCCCAAATTTCATATTAAATCAGAAAATCAAAACCAAAAATACCCACATTGATAAAGAACATCAAAAGGGGAGAATTTAGACCGTGGGGTCTTCTCTCAATAATGAAAAATGATTTAAAAACCACTTCATGAAACCCTAGAATTTATTTTCAGGCTTCTGGATCTAGATCTATCATATTGATCATGATAAATCCAAGATCCTAGCCTAATATCACAAAAACAGTGCTGTAGGTGCAAAAGTGGCAAAAATCCAAATTTTAGCAAAAAGTGGAGATCTCACGCTATAAACATCATAGATTCATGTTATTCATTCAGATTCATCATAAAAAGCATTAAAACATGATCAGGATATCCAAAGTAGCTACATCTCACAGATTAGAGCACATGGGGGTCTACCCTACGGATCCACCTGTTCTCTTTTCCCCTAGCTCCCTCTTCACGTTTTACGGCTAGAGAGGATTCTTGAGGTACTTGGAGATAGGTTTGGTTATACAAACACAATAAAAGGCTTTATTCTATGAAAAATGAGAAAAACAGATATGGGGTTCTATTCTAGGGATCCACCTGTTCTCTTTTCCCGTAGCTCTCTCTTCACGTTTTACGGCTAGAGAGACTCTTGAGGTACTTAGAGGCAAGTTTAGGAATACTAGATACCAAAGATGTGGCCTTATTCTACAGCAATAGAAAGGATCCTATTATCTCTAGAATTGAAGACAGAAAATAAAAGGGAAAAGGGACTTAACTGGATTGAGCAAGCAAAGCAGCAGGGGTTCCTCTTCTTCTCTTGGAGCTCCTTAGACTTCAAATTTTCGTGGCCCTTTGCTTTAGAATCTCACCTCTATTTATAGGCAAGCACAAGGGCAAGGCTGGTCCAGAAGGATATATCCTGATCCTCAGGATAGAGTGAAAAACAGAGATAATGCCCATCCATAGCCAACCAAGATGGCTTCAGCGAATAAAAGACATAATTCGCTCATTTAAAGGGATATTGGACTAAAGATAAAGCTCGGAAATCGAGAGAAGAATAAAACTCGCGCGAGTCTTTAGTGACCGTAAATGATTTACGGTCCAATGGTACCCGTATTACCAATACAGGCGCGCCTAACCGTAGAGAAATTTCGGG
The DNA here is from genome assembly GCA_947561395.2 of Buxus sempervirens. Lineage (NCBI taxonomy): Eukaryota > Viridiplantae > Streptophyta > Magnoliopsida > Buxales > Buxaceae > Buxus > Buxus sempervirens. Next base: position 41,074,705 of record OX387186.1, read on the forward strand.
CGCGACCGGCCCGTGAATCAAATACGGGCAAAGCATGCCTTGTCAGTTTTTATGCATTTTTGACCTGTTTTAAGCTCTAATTACATGTTTTTACTATTTTCTCATTCTATAGTGCAATTTGGGGTGTCTACACAACCAAAGGTTTTTTTTTCTTTTTGGTGAATTTTCTTAGTTTTCAAGTTCAAGAGCTTGATTGAAACTTGTTTGAATTGAATTGGTATAAAAAAAATGACACCTTAGTTTGCCTTCATGAATTTCAAAATTAGGTTAAATCCTGAAAGAATATTTTATTTTATTCATTTTTTTATTTATTTATTTTTGAAACATTTTTATATTCTCTTTGGGGTGCCTAAGGATTATTCGCAGTGTTTTAGGCATTTTATTCTGAAAATTTGGGCTGAAAAACCAATTTCGACATTTTCAGCATGTATCCGACATGAAATATCAACTAAAGCTATGTCTTATTGTATCCGATATGAATGATCGGATACATGAATAGATCTTTGTAACCGATAAAGTATGCCGGATACGAATAAGACCATGTTTAACCGACCTGAGTTGTTGGTTAAGGCCGAAATGGCCCCTTTTGACTCATTTTTTCACCAGATTATGTTATTTTCATTCCCACTTGATGTTCACCTTGACTTGGCCTTTAAACCTTGCCCCAAATTGGGCTTTGACATCATTCTTGCTAAAATTCATAAATTCATGAGGGTACTTGTACCCTCCAAAGTTGCACACCAATTGTTAGACTTTGTACACTTGGTTGCCTCTTGCTTGGACTTTGGGTAGGATGACCTTTATTGAGTTGGAAACTCATCCTATGGGTTACACCAACTTTAGGCTACAAACATTTTTGGAAAAAATTTCATCCCAAGCATATGGACACCATGGTTTTTAATTTACATGAAGATAAAAGAATACATGGCTTTACCTTGCCACCTTGTGTTACCTTCAATATGGTATTTATATTATACCTTGGCCTGTGAACATGCAAACGGCCTTCCCACATTTACACCCAATTCCCCAAACGCAATTGTGTACTTTTTAGCTGAAAACGTGTTTCTCCACCTTCAAGCGTATGGTTTTTGGGTTTTGGCTTAATTGACAACTTAGAACTCAAGTCTAGTGATGCCGGAATCGAATCACAGATCCCATTGTCATCACATCATTGACTCAAATTCTAAGGTGAATGTTTTCACTTTCACTTTCTGAAGTAATCGACCTCGGTGCGCCAAGCTACCCACATTCATGGTTCAACTTCCTATAGGTAATGGGTAGGCTGTGCAAATAGTTTAAAGTGCCCAAGTGCATTTGAAATTCAAGGTGCATTCATAACGTCCCAGCCCCTTGCCACTCTTTTTCGTAGCCATGCATACAATTTCAAGTCAAGGCATATGACATTATATTGAAAGCAAAACATAAGCAAGCAAGAGAGCCAAAGCAACCAAATCTACATACAAGTATTACATGCCCAAAAAGTAGTATACAAGCATGACATTATATTGCACGAATCACCATTAGATCATGAAAAGCATGCTTGTAAAATTCAAAACATCCCCTAAATTTCCAGATTTCATGCTCTTTTCCTCATGCTCAAAGTGCATTATTTCTACCCAAATTGAAGCCTAAAAATTCAGCAACTAGGCACTTTGTACAAAGGGGTGTTTTGTTGGGGAAACATGCTTGAAAAAAACCTCAAAACCTCTACTGAATTCTGGGTTTCCGGGCTCTCAATTTTATGCTCAAAGTGCATGGTTTATACTCCAAATTTATGCTTAAAAATTCAGCAACTAACAATATGGTCCAAGAAAATTTTTGTTGGTGAAAACATGCTTGAAAACCCTCCAAATAGCTACTGAATTTCCAGATTTCATTGCTCATTGTTTTCATGCTCAAATCATGTCATCCTATACTCCCAAATCCAAAGCATGGTATAAAGCAAACATTAAGCAATAAAAAAACATTATTCATGGGAAACATGCTTAAATGCCCAAAATTAACACTAAATTTCCAGATTTCAAATTTTTTTTTTTTGTTCAACTCATGGCATTGAAACCCCAAAATAACACATGCTATCACATAATATAGCCAAATCATATCACAATATGGGTTTTCCTTTAAACAAGCTTCTAGACAAAATCAAGCAACATGCCCATGCCTTTATCCATGTGAGTTTTCTAATCATACAAATCAGATTTGAGATTCAATATACACAAGTAAAGTAAACAAAATAGCAAACATTCAAAAGTAAAAAAAAAAAAAAGCATGAACAAATACACAAAATGGCTTAAATCCACAAGTCCCCAGCAGAGTCGCCAGTTGTGAGACATGGGAAAAATCACCGGGATGATTCCCCCTCCGTCAACACACAGGCTTAACGTTAAAATGGGAGAGTCGCCACCATTCAGATTTTTTGGGTGTGAATGGACACCAAAAGATTCAAAAGTAAGCAAAAAGAGCTAAAAGGTAAATTCTAGAGTAAAAATAACTCTACTTGAAAATCAAATCTAGAGATGGGTAAGGGGATTAGATTATGAACGGGGGAAGGTGTTAGGCACCCCCATTCACCCACACAAGGTGGTTGCCAAGTGTTGTTCATACTAAAAAATAAGAAAGCTTGCTAAAAATCATTAAAACCCTTGAAAAATGACAAATGTATGATATCTTCACATGAAAATCCAAATGAATTCCAGATCCTCTTTTATGTCAATATCACTTCTGGAATATCATCAAAAGATGGAAATCAAAGCAAAAGTTGCACAAAACCAAGTTGAGTTAAATCCGGAAAATTCGGTAAAAGCAAGAACCATTTGTCTTGAAATCATTCAAATCCAATTTAAATTGAATCAAACCAAATTCATTTGAAAGATTATGATAGATAGAAGACTCATGCAAATTTTTAATCCATTCCGATTAAAATCCTAGGAGTTATTCTCCTTTGAAATCTGCTGCTGGAGATAATTAAAAGTGACAAGTGGGCAAGTTTGGAAAATCATTGAGAAAAATCAGCTCCATATAAATTCATGCAATTTGGTGTGAGTGAAGTCTGTATGACCATCTTTCAAATGAAACTAGCCTCATACAAAAATTCATTCGGATGTGCCTTGGGTGGTCTCCCGAACAGGCCGCGAAGATCACAGATTTACCCAGAAAAGTGCTGTTGAGCAGTTCTGAGTAAATCTGTTACCAATAACACAAATGGAGTCAAAAAAATATGAAACCAACTGGTTTTGAAGCTAGACTTCCAAAGGAGAACTCGGAAACAAGAATCATTCGAATCGGACTTAAAATGAACACATGGCGCTCAGTCGAAGTGACATGTTCCGTATTCAGACCTGAACTGACCTATCAACTTCCATAGAGAGGTATAAAAACTCTGCTTGATAGAAATTAATGAAATTTTACAGGCATAAATTAGACAGCCTCACCTTTCCCATGGCTCTGGAATCACTCCAAAATTCATCCAGACGATGAAGTTACGAGTGTCCGAAGTTGTGGTACAGTTGCTGTCAAGTTAAGCCTCTTTTGAGTAAAATCAATTTAAAACAGTGATCCAGTGTGTGTATTCCGTGCAAGATGAATCAAAATCACTTTCAAAAGATATTGAAGAGCCTCTAAGAAGAAATGGGGGACAAGTTTGGCTCACCATCCTCTCCGATTGGAAAGGATATGCCAAAAACCCCAAAAGTGAGCAAAAATGCCCAAAACCGAGAGGTTGGACCTAGAGGCCTTCAATACTCAACAAAACTTGCTTGAAATCATATTGAAAACCAATAAGAAATATTCCAGAATTGTTTGGGGCTATTTATTCCAGATCTACCACAATGACGGCAATAGATCCCAAATACAAGCCAAATCCGGCAAAACAAGTGCTATGTGTGTATGTGTATAAAAATCCATTTAAGAACAATATAACAACATATAGCATGCATTTAAATCAATCAGATGGGGTTCTAAAACAACCTAGGGTTCTGTTCCATTATCGTTTCCCTTAGTTCTCTCTCCCCGTTAAACACGGTTCTTCAAGATAATCTTGAGGTACTTTGAATATGAAACGGTTTTCATAGATTCAAAAGTAGAGCGGGCAAAAAGCGAACCGACCCGACGGGTCAACCCGGCCAACCCGATTATAAACGAGTTGGGTTGACCTGTTTATTAATTGGGTTGGGTACGGGTTGAGGTTTTCCCAACCCGTCCAAAATCGGGTCAACTCGATTACAACCCGTCAACCCGACGGGTTACCGGATTACAATTTTTTCAAAATTTTCGGAAATTTCGTTTTAGCGGAAATGCGGAAGCCATTTAGTTACGGTTTAGGGTTTTCGCGAAATTCCTCTTTTCGTTTTGTCTTCGCCGAATCGCCACAGCCCACAGCCGCTCACCTCTCGACAGTCAACTCTCGCCCTCTTCTTCCTCGGTTGAGTCAATTCCTCTTCGGCAACGGCAAGTTCGGCTAATCGGCTCTTCGGCCTCTTCCATAGTTCCAGTTTGCCTCGCCCTCTCACCCTCTCAAAGTCAAAGTCTCTCGACAGTCAACTCTCTTGAGTCTCTTCTTCCTCGCCTCCTCAGTTCCTCTTCGGCAAGTTCGGCTAATCGCCGGTCGGTGCTCTTCAACCTCAAGTGACCAAGTCGGCAAGTCCTCATATTATTTGTAAGTTTTTTTTTTTTTTACTTGGAGAATGGAGATTGGAGACTCTTGACTTATTTGGGTCGTGTTCTACTGTTCTTGCCGCTCGATCTAGGGGTCGTGTTCTACTGTTCGTCACTTTCTTTTTTTTTATATCTTTTCTCCCCTTTCTCCCTCTCGAGTAAGGTAGGTGAATAAATCGAGTCAGATTAGGTGTCTGGACTCTGGAGCGGGGGAACCACAAAATATAGTCATCTTTTCCTTCCGCTTCCGTAGATGAAAAGGTGGAAAGCTAAACCGCCCAGTTCCTTTCATCTGAACTACTTTTTGACTTGATGGTTTGAAATGCATTTTTCCTGTCTAGGGCTCGAATTACCGGAGCTTGAATTCAATCTTCAATTCAAACGTTTAGGTTCATGAACCTGAGAAAATGCCTTTGAATCTAAAGAGCCTGGACTTCTCATGGATTTAATTAACTCCATTCTTTAACAAGCCCGAACCTACTCCTCTGTACCGTGTGGAGCTTGAGTCGGCAGAGTAGTAGCCAGTCTGAGTCTGAGGTTTGGATAACTTGATTTGTTTGGATTCTTTTACAAAACCAGTAGTTCTGTTCACTTATGCACATCATCATCATATATTTTGCAATTTCTCATTTTCATTTATTGGTTGACCAAGTAGAAAATTAACATTGGTTTCTGATGGATCTTTGTGGCATGATCCATCCTCAATTTTATTTTAGTTACGTTACTCTTGTTTCTCGAATGTTTTCGTCAATGAAGGTCTGGCATTATTGTATTCTGTGTCTAACTTGATTTTTTGCATGTGTGGCAAGTCACCTAAGATATGGGCTGTTCTTGAGAAGACGCTGCGATATCAAGATAAACAAATCACTTGGATCCTGATTAGAACTTTTGGGTGAAACAAACTCAAATGTTATCAGATATTCATGATCGTATGATCTCGTTTGTACCATTGTTACCTTCAGTCATATTGTTGGATGATTTTGTGATTTCAAACTCATTGATTGCTTTAGTAATTGCAGGTATTTACAGACTTAACAGCAGGTTGAAGGTTCTGCTAGGTTAATAGCCAAGAGAAGAGACAAAAATTCAACGTTCAGGATTAGTTGGCTTGATGAACTTTGGTTAATGCTTGCAATATGGTTGATATTGCCACTTTATAATGGATTGGGATGGCTGTTTTGGGGGGATCAGAGATCGATGCTGTGGTCTATCTTAACCCCACTAAAGTAAAAACGAAGAATTTGCATCAGCGATGGATCGAATTCTGTAGAAAACATTTAGGAAACCACTCAGATCGTTGTTTTGTCTAAAACAACGATCAGATCGTTGGTTAATACTTGGTCAGTTCCTTGTTTCTGCTCGGTTGATGGATTTATTGAGGTATGATCTGACTGGGATATTTTCATATAGTGCTTGAGTTTTATTTTTATTGAGGAGGAACAGATGCTTATTGACTTTGGGAGCTCTTCTAGGTTTGGGACCCCATTAGTGGGAAGCTCAAGAAGGATCTTCAGTATCAGGCTGATGTAAGTCTCCACTTTCCTTAACTTTTTTTTATTTTTATGGCATAGATAGAGACGCTTGTCTATTTACTTTTCTTGGCTAATTGCAATATTTATATAAGGGAAGCAACACACAGAACTCATTACTCTACTACTCATGGAGCTTATTTGAGTGGTATTAGAGAAGCCAATAGGCTTTTTCAACATTATCAATGGGGTGGATTTCCAGAAGTGTTGCACCATTAGAACACTAGATCTCTGTGATTATCCTACCAATCCTTTTTTTTTTTCCTTTTTCCTTCATCAAAGTGTGCAAGAGTTAAGAGAGTATTAAAAGGAATAGAGAGGTGGTGGCCTGGAGGGGTGGAATGGGTTTGGTTTCATTTTAGCTTGAATTGAATGAAAGAAGCTTCTTTTGATTTTTCAGTAACTGTTTTGCTTGTAGGTTCTTTCCTCTGTTAATGATTTCCATCTATTTGCCTCTTTTGCGGGGCCTAACCAAAAAGTTCAAGGACAAGGATGAAGGACCCACGCCACAGGTGGATCATGGGCCGTGTAGTCTTTACCTAATGGGATCCCCACTCCCCAGCGTCGTTTAGTGTTTTTCTTTGGTTTTTGTTGGGGTGGGGTGGGGGGTGGAATCACCTGTGGTTGAACAGGTAGAAGGTTAATCACTTAATTGTAATAATTTCTCAAAGTTCAACTTGATATTTTGTATGATTGTATCTATATGGGCCGTATGGCCAATTGCCATGGCCCATGGGCGTCAAAGATTTAAAATTGGTAAATCACTAAATCGGCCAAGTTTTGTTGACGAATGGTGGCAAATCGGCCAAATCCGAAGATCTCAAACTGGTTTTTAAAAGTGTAAAACTCGTTTTAAAAAAATAAATAAATAAATAATCGGGTTGTCGGGTTGAACCCGATTAGTGGCGGGTTGGGTTCGGTTTGGGGTTTTCCCAACCCGCCACTAATCGAGTTCAACCCGACCCAACCCGATTATACCTTAACCCGATTATGACCCGCCCGAACCCGACCCAACCCGACCCGTTGCCACCTCTATTCAAAAGGCTTATTCAAATAGGTTCTAATACTAGGATCAATCCCCAGTCTCGTTTCCCTTAGATCCCGCCTTTACGTTTTACGGCTAGGGGGAGTCTCGAGGCACTTTGAGTAGGGGAAGGGTTTTCATACACATAGAAGAGGCTTTATTCTACAGAAAGGTAGAAAAAGAGATCTAGATCTAGAATATAAAAACAGAAAAATAAAGAGAGGTTTGAGGCTTTCCTGGGCTTCTGGAAGCAAGACTGCAGCGGTTCCCCTCTTCACTCGGAGCTCTTTGATCTCCAACTTCTTGGCAAAAGTTCTTGGCAAGAATTAATGGCCATTTGCTTAAGGAAGAGCCTCCTATTTATAGGCAAAGGCTAGGGTTAGGGTTGGTGGGATGATAGACACAACATAATGTCTAGAGCCCACCAACCCTAACCCTAAGGCTATTTCCGAGATTTCCACTCTTTTAATGAAGGATATGATGGTAAAAAGTGAAAACTCTCGGAAAACCCTAATTTGGAGCAAAAATCATGTATCCGACATATCAGGTCGGATACACAAGCATCTATATGTATCCGACATATGATGTCGGATGCATTAAGATTTGCTTGTATCCGACAACTTATGTCGGATACAAAGGGATATGCTTGTATCCGACCTGAGTTGTCGAATACAAGGAAAAATGATTATTTTCTCAAATTTTGTGCTGGTTTCAAAGGAGATAATGATTTTTGCCAATTATTCTTCATTTTTATTGCGCAATTTGGGGTGTCTACAACTGCCCCTCTTTGTGGGAGTTGCGAAGCAATGAGCTGCAAAGATTAGACAAGCCCAAATTGCACTCCCTTAACCATTATTTGTTTGGTTCAATTCAATTTTGTAAAATAATTTTTAGGTGAAGATTTGCCAAAAAGCCCTAACTTTAAGGGGGGCATTTCTCCAAGAGGTCTTAAATTCCACTGAGCTCTCATGGCTATGAAGTGGATTTTAAGCCCAAAAATAAGATTTTTTGAAAACTGATTTTTTCATCAAACCAAGTTAAAAATTGAGTGAATATCCTCCTTTTTGACCAACACATTTCCCCACGTTGTCCTAAATTCCACTGAGCTCTCGTGGTTGTAAAGTGGATTTTAAGCCAAGATAGGGTTTTTTGTGAAAATAGCAAATTTTGTAGCACACATTTTTTTTCTTCTCAAACCCAATGCAAAGAATTGAAAATTCCAATAATATATTCCTCTCCTTCAAGATTTATCAAAAATCGTGCAATTTTGGGGTGTCTACAGCAGCATATATATGTGTAGGATAGTTTGTATCTGCAAAAAATAAAGCAAAAAGTAGCTATTACTTATATACTTCCTAAAATATCTACTTCTTATATTATTATTGTCCAACTTTAGTAGATATTTTCTTTTTCTATTAGCAACAGAACCTGAGCTTCCATGCTTTGCAATAAGGACATCACCTTGTAGACACCCCAAAATTGCACGACTTTTGATAAATCTTGAAGGAAGGGAATATTTAATTGAAATTTTCAACTCTTGGCATTGGATTTGAGATCATTAACCCATTTGAATCCAAAACCACAAAGGAAAAGGCCCAAATTCAATCTTTTGCGCAAAGTCAAACTTTTCCGGCTGAATTTTGTTGACTTTTGACCCCAAAAAATGAAATATTTTTTAAGACAAGATTTCAAGATAATTTTTCTCAGTAATCAGGTTGTTAGCAATATTATTGCATAAGAGAATTTTTTTGAGCCTTTAAATCTTGACAAATACCTTGGTATTAACATGTTGAATCTTTTTACCGGAGCTGAAAAATCAGAATTTAGCCTTGAACTGGAAATTTGCCTTTTTATTCACTTGGAATTTGGGTCTGGAATTATTTTTAATGGATTCAAATGGAGGTGTTTACTTATTTACATGTAATATCTTAAGTAAATGAAGATTAAAAAAATACAAGGACATTTACTTAAATGATATTACATGTAAATAAGTATTGCCTGTGTAGGTAAGGGTTAAAGCTATGCAGAATCTGTGCAGACAGGCCATTTTGGTCTTGTTCGCATATGGTATGCAATTTGGGCAGATCCGCATACTATATGCGGATACGTTCAATTTGCATAATATTGCAAAGGCTCGGGATCTGAGCCTTATTTACCCTTTTTACCTCTCTCTGAGAGACCTGATCTTCCCTTTTTGCCCTCCGAATCCTTTGGATTCACTCCAACTCATGCCTTAAAATTGAGTTGGAAGAATCTAGAAGGAAACTTTGGCCTACCCTTGTGACCTTCTATACCCTTGACTTTGCCTATAAATAAAGGGTCTCTCCTCAAGCAAAAGGCGGAGAATTGAATCTTGAAGAGTTCCAAGTGAAGAAGGGAACCCCTACCTCTCTGCTTTCTTAAACCCAGGTAACCCTCTCTCCCATTTTTTCTTGTTTTAAATTCTAAGGTTAGTCTGATCTTCTCCCTTTCTGTAGAATAAGGCTTGTATGTGGTTGTAAGTCCAAACCTACCTCCGAGTACCTCAAGCATCCTCTCTAGCCGTAAAACGTGAAGAGAGAGCTAGGTTAAACGATAACAGGAATGGATCTGTAAGATAGAACCTTATTGTGTTATGATCTCTAATGTGCCTTTTACTATTTAGTTTGTGGTGTTATTATGATTTTATTCTGAATCTGGAGGGATCCTATGGATCTATGCTGTTCATAGCATTAAATCTTCTTTTCCTCCTAAAAGTATTGATTTTTCACACAATAACACTCACTTCACAACTTTCTTTCTTTTGGTTATTATAGGCTAGGATTCTGGATCTACCATAATCAATATGGTAGATCTGAAATCAAAAGCCTTAAAGTAACCTTTAGGGTTTCATGGAATGACTTTAAAATGGTTTTAATATTTAAGAGAAGATCTTATGGTTTAAACTCTCCTTTTTTGAGGTTTTACTATCAACATGGGTAGATTTAATCTCTATCTCTCAACTAATGAAAGATCTGGACCAAATCTGTACCCTAAATAGTTCAGGTTTATTCTTCAATGTTTTTGTCAAAAGATTTCAACTTGATTTATGTTATGTCTTCAATTCTAGAAGTAATAGGATCTTCTCTATTGTTGTAGAATAAGGCCATCTTTTTATCTTGTATTCCTAAACTTGTCTCTAAGTACCTCAAGAGTCTCTCTAGCCGTAAAACGTGAAGAGAGAGCTAGAGGAAAAGAGAACAGGTGGATCCCTAGAATAGAACCCCATATCTATTTTTCTCCTTTTTTCTAGAATAAGGCTTCTGATTGTGTTTGTATACCCAAACCTATCTCCAAGTACCTCAAGAATCATCTCTAGCCGTAAAACGTGAAGAGAAAGCTAGGGAAAAAGAGAACAGGTGGATCCGTAAGGTAGACCCCCTTGTGCTCAAATCTGTGAGATGTGGCTGTTTTAAATATCTTGATCATGTTTTAATTGTTTTAATGATGAATATGAATGAATCTATGATGATCATGATGTTTATAGCATGAGATCCCCACTTTTTTATAAAATTTGGATTTTCCACATATTTGCACCTACAACACTGTTTTCGTGATTTTTGTGATATTAGGCTAAAATCCTGGATCTATCATGATCAATATGATAGATCTGGATCCAGAAGCCTGAAAGTAACTTCTAGGGTTTCATGATGTGATTTTTGAGTTGTTTTTCACTTTTGAGAGAAGACCCTACGGTCTAAGTTCTCCCCTTTTGATGTTCTTCATCAACGTGGGTATTTTTGGTTTTGATTTCTTGATTTAATGTGAAATTTGGGCTCTACTTATATCCTGGACTATTCAAGTTCAATTTTGAAATATTTTATAAAAATCATATTTTTCTAGATTTCTAGAATTTAACTTGAAGCCAGATTTTTGGATTTTTCACTTTAAATTGATTTTATTTGATTTTATCTCAATTTTATTTTGATCATGAAACCCTAGGAATGGTATGATCATATTTGAAAGTTCTAGATCAATCAGACTGTTCGTATGAAAAAACCATACAATTTTGTCTTTTTTGTGATTTTTCGTGATTTTATAGCAAGCCTTTTTTTCCTTTATTTTAACATGAACAATACCTGGCAACCACCTTGTGTGGATGAATAGGGGTGCCTAACACCTTCCCCTGTTCATAACCTAATCCCCTTACCCATCTCTGGTTGTTTTTTTATGAGGGTTATGTTTACCCTAAATTTGCCTTTTTGAGCTTATTTGATATTTTGGTGTCCATTCACACCTAAACAGAATGGTGGCGACTCTTTGTTTTAACCAATCCCGCGTGATGATTGAGGAAGTCAATGAATTTGATTTTTCCCATGTCTCACAATGCCGATTCCCCGTAGCTATGGGCATCGGCCATTGATGTTGCTTGGTGCCGGGATGATACAATAACAATAGTAACTTGGTCATGGTATTATATACAAACTTACCTACTTAAGATTTATGGATCCATAACTTAAGATTGTTCATTATGCCATTATCCTTTAATTCATTACGTATAACATCTCATGCCATTCACGCGTGTACAATTTCAAAAGGGTAGCTTCATAGCCTTACCCATATCAACTTGGGCCAATGCCCTTTTTCATTATCTCATGGAACCGGGCCACTGCCCTCCATATATATATCAATCAACGAGTTAATGCCCTTCATATCATGCTAAACAAATGGGCCAATGCCCTTCATAATATATCACATGCTATATTAGTAACGAATAGCAACAAATCATTCTCATGGTATTAAGTCATGCATTATTCACACGTTAACTTGAGCAACCTAGGCCCCAATTCATTAAGAACATTCACAACTTTGTTTTGGCTTTGATCATCTAATTCCAAGGATCATTTGGAAGGTGTTCCAAGTGGTAGAATTAAAATATATCATTCCTATAGTAATTTGGAACCGAAACTCTTTACAAAACTTAGTTCAGTAGAACGTACCCAAACTCTTGGTTAATTTGAATTTTGAGGTAATTCTAGTGGGAACACTTCCTAGACACTTAAACCTTGTACATAGGTTGGATTTAAGTTAAAACAATCCGTAGTTGGAAACACTTACAATTCCCAAAATACACAAAACTGCCCAAGGCGCCTGCAATTGCGCTTGAACGTAGGATCAGGTGCTCAACTTAACCAAAAATCCAACTCTCGGGTTTTAAAAAAAAAAACAAAAGCGGGGCACTTGCGATCGCGCTCGAGCGGCCTCGCCTACGAATAATAAATAAAATGGGCACTCGGCCAAGCGCCCGAGCGCTATTCCAAGCGCCCTAGCGATTTCCAGGTTGCAAAAATCCCAACAGCAAGATTTTTGGGTTTTTTCTCAAATCTAACCCATTTGCTATAGTTTTTGTCTATTAAACTCCTCTAGGATGAGCTATTACTTAGCATTCGTCTAACCATTAACACATGCACTTCCTATTTGTCAAAGAATCATGAATATAAAAAGCCCTATTATATATTGTAAGCAAGTAGATTCATGGCCATACAATAATCGCAGCTTCTATCTCATATCATTATTTGCAGGATTTACTCATCATCAGTTTTCTCAACAGTTTCCTACTTGAGTCATTGTTGCAAGTAATATCATTATTATTGGATATGCTAGGACGGGTTAATACTTGGAAGCAGTGAAGTGTTTCGTGAAATGTTAGCTTTTCGCTTGGATGAGTATATTTATGAAATACATGAAGTTAAGAGCTTCCATGGAGGATTTCTGATGTTATGCCTTTGTGGATGGAGAGGAATGTTACATCCCATGATTTAGGATGCATCAGTGTTGAAGAATTAGCACTTGCTTGGAATATTTAATTTCTATGAATTCTTAAATTGCCAAGTATGTCAAAAGAGAGTATCGTACGTATAGCTTTCAAGGGTTTATTTGAAAGCATAGTCGTTGGGGGTGTTATACATAGTAGCTTAAATTTTGTTAGTCTGCTTACCTTTGCTGCAAAAGTGAGAGCTATGAGTCAAGGGAGATAAATATGTGGGAATATTGAAAGTGATTTGATTGATTTCAAGGGTGTTTCAGAAAGAGATGTTATGGCTGATATTGGTTGATAGTTTATGTTTTCTTATTGCCACAGACAAGTGAAGAGGTTTCTAGAACATTACAGAGGCTTCAGGAACGACACATAAAGGTGATCATGTATACTTCTGCAAAAACATATCATACATACATACATGCATATATAAAAACCGTCAAACACATACATGCATGTTTTTAAGTATATGTATATGAGTTTTGAACACTACTTACTTCTGTAAGCATATTCCTTTTGCAGTCTAAAACTGAATTCCTAAGCAAATACTTCTGTGATAACAATGTATCTGCCAAGGTCAGTATTGCATTTTCTTAGCTTTATAATATTGATTTCCCATTATAATGATATTTATAGCAGAAATTTAAGGAAGGAAATGATAAAATGAATCACGACCCTTATCTCTTACATGATTATAAATTGAATCAAACAAGACTTAAAAAGGTTATGACATAAAGGATGAGAATTTGTTGAAGGGTATTTTCGGAAAGTGAAAAATGAAAAAGACAAAGATAACCATTTAAATATATACGAAAAATGATCTTCAAAGGTTACTTTCGAAAAAAAAATATATTTGTTTGGCATGCTTTCCAAAAGGCCTGTTAGTTTTAAATATAACATAGATTATGTGTCCAAATTATTTATGCTTGCAACTCATGTAAGTATCCAAGAAAGTTGAATAGCATTACTCATCGGCAATTAATGAGGTCTAGTCAACAATACAAGCATAATTAAAAAGAGTTTAGGATATTTAAGGCTTAAAATTGGTTAAATGAATTTTTTTGGAAGGTAAAAAAATAAAACGACAAATTGACCCCTATAGAAATATAAGACAATATGATATTATAAGGTTGTTTTGGAGAAAAATTTTATTAGCTTTGGCATGATTCCCAAGCCTGTGTTCTCTTTATATATAGTATATAGATATATATTTTTATTTATTTTTTGTAATTAAAAAAGGAGGAAGGGGAGCTACCAGCGTGGCCAACCCCCCGCACGTGACCATAGTTGCTTCCTCGCTACTACGGAATGTTCGGATTGAGCCATAGCTACCAATAAACCCTGCCTTAGTTGGAAGAATTGGATTGTCGCCACAGCACCACAAGAGCGTAATGAATTTTGCTATATATTTTATTAATAAAATATAATTTAATATTATTATAACATTAATATCATTTTTAAATTTTTCATTATATTTGCTTCTTCTTTTTTTGACGACTTGTTTATATCTTTTCATCTTTCAATTTTTTGAAATTTTCAAGATTTTCTTACATGCTGGCACAAAAAATCCAATGATGCTAGCAACATGCCATGGAAAATGGTACATAGACCGCGACAAAACTGTCACAATGAACCTTGATTCTAAGAAAGAAGAATTAAATCTACCTTTTATATGGAAGAATTAGATCTTCCTTCCTCTAAAATGCAAAAGGATTCCATGGTTTATGCAACGTTATCTCATGAATCCATGGACACCTTAGGAATGTCAGGCTTTCCAAATCAAGCTAATTCCATGGGTTAGAAGAAAAAACTTTGATTGCCTCTCTATTCCTTCAAGGAAAAAGAAAAATTTCACAATGCTAAATGGGAAGGATAGATTATCTTCTTCATCATGCTATAGTGAAAGATTGATTTGATCAAAAGCAAAGAAAGAATTTTTCCTTTGTTTCTTCCTTCAAGGTGAAGGAAAGAAAGGTTTTGTGGTAGCTTTGGCACCAAGAGAGCTTTGACTTGTACAAGCCATTTGAGTGAGTGATGTAAGGACATTCTTGGAATAATTGGTTTGTAATAGTGAAATGTGACTAAAAATTAATTATTTTGATAAAGGTATGCTAAAAGTTAAAACACAAAACTTTGCTGACTGAATTTTAATAAGTTTCAAAAAGTATCACTAATAATTAATTATCAAAAGAAAAAAAAAAGTGTCGAAGTCTGAGTAATGCAACTTATTGATGCATAAGATAGAACCATAAGAGTGACATTCACAGAAATTATACTGTATATTGGAATTTTTTTTTTTTTGAAGAAATGGTAAATTGGAATTTAGAACATGAGATACAAGACGGATAATTTATCAGAATAAAATAAATCTTAAATGCATGAAAGAATTCAAAAGAAGAGTTTTGAGTTACAACATGACTTCAAAAGCAAAGTTGATGAAAAACTGACAAGAGGTTCTCCATGGATCTCAACTCAGAAAGTTGGACCATTTGCCACTGATTTATACAATGAACTGTTTGTAACTGATTTATATATCAGTATTTTCTTCAGGTGCAACTGATCTTTCATTTTCTTGATCTTTGCATCCACTCTTGCTGAAAACCCTATTTGTGTCTTTCTCTTGGGTTTGTTTTGTTCCTTCAACCAGATTGGATTTTCTGTAACATCTTTCCTGCAATACTTCATTTCTCGGATCAAATGATCATCCATTGGATAGAATGATCGTTCGATGACAATGTGCATGAAATATGGAAGAAGAGAAACAATTACAACAAGCAATGTAACCAACCAATACATTGGTGAAGGCCCAAGAGCTTCCACAAAAAGGTGGAATCCTCTACCTGAGTAAGTAGGAGGGAGTGCACCGTAGATGCATAAGAAGATATACCAACATAAAATGCTTCCCCAGATGGAAAGATGTTGTATCCATGTAAAGTGATTGATGACTAGACCAATTTGGCAATTTACTGTCCAGATAACACAAGTGAATGTAATAGCACCAAGATGGGAAATGTCCCCTATCTCTCCATCCTCTCGGAAAGCAGAGAGGGAGATAGAATAAATGTTCAAGATGAAGATGGCTAGAGAAGCTAAAACACCGTTCAATATCCAACCAAGAATGCGTCTCCAACTAAAATAGATGTTCCTCTGTCCCTGCTGATAAAGTTCTGGAAACTGTTTCATTGGAAAGAGAATTATATCAACATCGGTATTCACCATATTGTCTTTAATTGATTCAGTCCAAGAATTTTAGTTGGATAATCTATTTTCATTTTTCATGTTATCAGCTACAAATTAGAACACATCTAGTTGTAATACATGCTAAATTGTGTATTCTTTGCAATGAAAATTCAGTATAGCTTGAGGTCAAAAGATATTCTAATACTTGGATACCTGAAGGCATAGATCTGATGAAACATCCTGCTCAAAGACCCCCAGTGATATAACTGGCAACGATGTCAGAAGAATATTGAATAATACCATATACCAATCATCATATAAAACATCTCCCGAGAAACCACTGTACAATTGGTGGTACAAGAGTGTAAGGCCAAATACTATGTTCTTGTATAAAAAGTAGAGAACCTGCAGCCAAAATGAAAAATCATATAACATGTAGTAAAATTAGAAAAGCAAAATAGAATTGCGCTTTAGGTGTGCGTAAGAGAAGAAAATTTTCACCATTTTAGAAATTCTCTTGTAACACCAATGCCCATGAACTATAAGTAGTCGCTCTAGAAAATGGAATTGAGGCAATGAAAAGTCACTAGACATGACTGCCTGAAAGTACAAATAAAATATTATTTAGTCCGGTACCTGAATGAAAGATGGAACCATGTATAAAAGAAAATAAAAGATTGATGGCCCTATCTGAATACTTGAGAAAGGCAATCTTAAAACAAATGAAAATAAAACTTATTTCATATGAGCTTTTATTGTATTTTTATAATAAAATTTTCAAAATACTTAAGACTTTTAAGCTAGAACTAGAATTTAAAGCAATTACCTCGATAAATATTCAGTATTACCTGCATTCCTTCCATGCCGCTAATGCCAACTCCAATATCTGCTTCATGAATCATGCCAACATCATTTGCTCCATCTCCTATTGCCAATGTTGTCTTGCCTGTATATTCCTTTACTGCTCGTGTAATCTGAAAACAACATATTTGTGAAATTGAATCATCTTGGAATATGAAAGCATATAAAATCAAACTATAACATTTACAAGTAAACATGTGTAGTGGAAATATAAAGTCAGAGTGTCAAAGATGACCCAGAGAACCGAGTTATTGCTGGAAATTTTCATGCCACTTTTACACTAGATACTTACATTAGATGTGAAAGGAATGGCTGGAATCTATTTTTGCATAGCATGAGTCCCACTGAACATAAATATATACATGGGCTCTTTAATTCATAAGGTAATCTCTCAGGCTGCATTTGGATACCAAGAAACTACAAGCAAATGTAGGATTCTTGCATGCATAGAGCGTTTGGTCCTAGGAAAATGAAAAAAAATGCTGCGGGATCCAGCATCTGATCAAATGCATGATGAAAAATAAGCGTAGTTTTTATCTGGCTTGGGAAATCTGAAACTGAAATAAACTGCATTGTGAGAAACCTTGTCTCTCATGACACAGTTTCTTGTTGTCAAAACGCAGCCTTAAGGAAAAGGGGTGTCCTTGTATGTAGTTTATGGTTCTCAAATTCTGGTATAACTCTTTAACTTTTGTTCATAAGATATGAAGTGTAGAATGTATGGCAATTATATTGTGTAATTTAATAAAAGATATTTCTAAAGTCTAGAAATGTACTCATAATAAAGATGAAATCAGTTGTCCTACCAAAGCTTTCTGTTTGGGTGATACACGGCTGCATATGACAGAATCACATTTTACAGCCAAACTTATGAACTGGTCTTTCACATCATTTCTTAGAGCAATTTCAAGAGCTTTTCCATCAACCACCAAAGCCAAAGGGGCATCTTTGTTGATTTCCTCATGAGTTTGCTGGTAAATAGCTTCAAGCTGATGCAAAATATCTTCTTTCATAACCTTAAAAAGTAAAATTAGTTAGTAACAAGATAAAACAGCTTTCGCTTTTCAGTAGGAACTAATTCCTTTTGACTTTGATTCTAAAACTTTGTTGAAAAGCACAAGGGAAAGTTGACACATTAAAAAGACAAATGCGAGAAACTCATCCAGTATGCATTTATTTTATTTTATTATTTTTTATGTAATAACTAAAATTCAATGCTTACTAAAGTCTACATAATTGCTTAATTCACATATAATATAATAAGCAATGAAGCAACAATTTGTGGCTGACAAACTACTTGGATACTATATTGGAGGTTCATGATGATTACTAGAAAATTGATGCCCATACACCAATGGAATAGATGTAAGAAGATGACTTAATGCACTCTTTCATAATTTTCCTCAAGTTTTGTTATTAATTGTGTAGAGTTTAAGCAAAATTCAATGCAATAGGAGACCATTTTTGTTTCTACCAATAGGATTCCATGAAGTTTTTATTTACTTATTGTGAATCATTTTTGCCAATACCAGTATGTGTGGATGTGCAAGCTTCAGTATCCAGGATTTTGTTAACGAATGTTCACCTTCTGTTGGTTGGTAGATTCAGCTTCTTTTCCTAAACTCAAGTTGAATTGCTTCATATCCTGTCGAAGTAAACTGCAAGCGAATCTGCTAGAGAAAATATCACATCCAGCTTGATAAATTCATCAATGGACTGTAAAATGATCGGTACAGAAATTCTCCCAAAAAAATGAACCAATACATCAACAACTAGTAGGAGTGGACGTATAAAAATAAAACATAGCACAAAAATTAATACACATCTTACCCGATATTAATTGCAGTCTCCTTCTTGTCACCAGTGA
This sequence comes from Buxus sempervirens, assembly GCA_947561395.2. Taxonomy (NCBI): domain Eukaryota; kingdom Viridiplantae; phylum Streptophyta; class Magnoliopsida; order Buxales; family Buxaceae; genus Buxus; species Buxus sempervirens. The sequence goes on from OX387186.1 coordinate 41,093,595, forward strand.
GCAACCATATTTTCAGGCCTGCTTGGGCAAGTTTATCAATACACTCGGGAACCTGAGATAAGTTCATTGAGATAATAATGATAAACTATATCAAACAAACGAAAGCTACAAATGTGTAAAAGATATAGGTTATATCTGTAAACCAGTATATAACTTAAAGTATAACAATATTTGAATAAGTTGGTATGAAGGCCTTTTTTGTTTTGTTGTGATGTTGAAGTACCAACATCCAAACATCTAGCATATAATTCTTGTAATAATTGATAAAAATGTGCCAACAACAACGGTAATATGTATTTTGATGTTTACAGATTTTGAATTTTGATAATTTGACATGTATCTCCTTTAAATAAAGTGGGATGGATTGATGGTTCTGGCTATGAATGTAGCTCACATGTATATGTCCTTGATAAACTATTATTGTGCTCTGAGTAGTTAACTTTCCCCTAGCAGAACACATATAAGCATGCATGCACGTACAAAAAAAGAACTAACCCCTTTCTGCAACTTGTCCTCTACTGCAGCAACTCCTAATAGAATCAAATCTTTTTCTATCAATTCTGATGCACTTTCTAGTAGTTCTTCCCTTTCAAGGCCAACTGTAATCTTAGCCCTTGTAAAAATTGAATTCCAGTTTTCATATTCGGCTGATTCAAGTCTCCGATATGCAAATGCTAGAGTACGGAAGCCATCTTCTGCATAATTGGAAAGATGAGAACTTGTTGCCTGTTGGTATGACTTACCATCATTTGCAAGCCTATCAAAAATAATGCTGAAAACCAACAAGAACAGGAAGTGAGGTGATAAGAGGCATAGAAAGAGAAAATTTTATACAAATACACATTGAAGCACATATTTTTGTCGTATACTACAAAATTGATTTGTTCAATAAAATTTGGTGAAACATGAATCTCATGCTACTCATTCATCCAAATTTCACATTGCATAAAACAGCTCACAAGTTTTCCTGATTTTGAGGGTTAGTTATTCTCATTTCACCTGTGCTTTGGGATTTTGTTTGTAAGTTCCTCCTAGAAGGGGGTGGGGTAAGAAGCGTTATGGTCGGATACTGCATCTCCCCTAAGGGGGAGGTGGTTAAAAAACCATGTTCATGGTGCTACCCAAAAACAGAGTTAGATATTCTAATGAAGTGAACTACTCAATCAGGACAGCTACCTGATTTCAACTAGAGGAAAGAGATAACAAACCTGTCAGCCCCTTTGCAAAGGAGAAAGATCTGTCCATCTTCATCACTTATGATAACTGACATCCTTTTGCGAGAACTACTAAACTCTAACAGGTTTAACAGCCTGTAATTCCTGTAAATGTATCTCAACATCAATTTCAGACTTAGTAACATTTTAATTAAAGGGACAACAAAGTATTGAGGTCTTGATTCTTTACCTCTCCACCTCAACTCCTGAAGAAGGGTCAAGCTCCTTTAAGACCAAGATTGACTGGGTTCTTCGAAAAAATTTGACTCCAAACTCTTGAGCAGCTATCAGGAAAGCCACTTCCTCTGGTGATTCAGCCTCATACTTTAGTTTATCTGTTTTATCATCTTCAACAGGAATGCCTGTATGACATAAAGCCATGACTCTAAAAAACATTGCCATATCTAACATATCGGACCGACATATCCAGTTTTTATTCATCAAGCGATCATCCTTGAAGTTGAATCCCTTGATAGCAGATTCTTTTCCCACATTAGACACTCTTGATTCTCTGGAAATTGGTTTCTCTGACTTGGCTTCACCACCAGGTCCAGCATTTGGGGTGCTAACAGAGAATTCATACATTTCAATGCTTTGTCTTGTGGAATGAGACTTGCTGAAACTCAAATAAAATCTCTCAAGATCTGTAGTCATCCGTTTGGATGCAGCAAGATCAACTTCACTTAGTTCACCCCCATAAGAAACTCCTGCAATTGAACATTTCCTGAATTCCATTTGATTACATGTAAGGGTCCCTGTTTTGTCGGAGAAAATTATTTCCACCTGACCAAGCTCCTCATTTAAATTTGAAGTTCGGGCTTCAACAGACTTGCATGCTATCTCATCATACATTTCTACATCTTTGTTAATTAGGATTGCTTGTAAAACTTTGACAACTTCAATGGAAATATAGAGAGAAATGGGGATCAAATAGCCATACAATATTAGGGCCCACAAGAATTGTAGTAAACCTGATAGTACAGGCTTCTGTGGATTAAAGAATGGATCATCCTTTTCTGGACGAAGATACCACCATTTCACCATTTGGAATTTCGTATAAAAAGAACACCCAATGGAGGTGAGTAGTGAAATCACAATGAGCATTGTGAATAGAAGGTAAATTATACGGTCCATCTTTCTCTCAATCCTGCTGCGCTTGGATGGGGACTGTGTGGAATTTCTTACTACTTTGGTATCCAGCCCACTAAAGATCACCGCACCATAAATATAATCAGTGTTGCGAAGCTTTGAATCTCTTAAAAGCACTTGTGCAGGTCCCAAAGGATATGAGTCATTATCAAACTCCAGATTCCCCACAAAGGAGTAAAGATTTGGATTAGGGTCCTCACAATAAACAATAGCTTTGAATTTGTTGAATTCTACATCTTCATCAAAAGCAAGTGTAGCTTCTAGGCATCTTTTAACTTTTAAATTGGTTTCTCCATCAAGGTTCATGGTCTCAACATAACAAAGGCCATCCTCGTAGCTTGAAGATAGCAAAAGGAGATCACTGGGGAAGTATTCATTCTTATGAACTCTAACAACATCTCCAACAGAAAGTGATTTCCATGGTTTATCTTCAAACACTCCATTTCCTATATGAACCTTCACAAGTCGAGAATTTACTGTCAAATCCTGCAACCAAAAAATACATCACAAAGTTCAGGTTCTTCCAGGAGTTTGGAAATTTGAAAAATATTGAGAATATAAAACTTAACTGGAACATTGGTCTCAAACTATTAAATTAAACCTAGAAGACTAATAAATAATCGGTGATGATATGGAAGGAAGCCCGTGTCAAATTGGCAAACTTAGCCTCTAGCAACCATTTAAGCACAGGATAAGTGAAAATTTTACTAGAAATTTCTTACTTTCAGAGTCTAAAATATCAGAACAGAAATCTTGCAAGGTGATAATTCTGAATGAGAGCCGTTAATGTCATAGTAAAAAATTAGTGAGATTAATTATAAGAATAATCGGACAAATATATAACTAAATAGCATCTCAATGCATTTACTTGCTGTTACCTGCAGATATCTATGCCAGTCTTCTCCTGCCTCTTTAAGCATGCTAATCCCAACAATAATCACCAAAGGAGTAACGGCACTTGTTGGAGAAAGGGGACCCAATGAAGTAAGAGACCATATTGCAGCCAAGAGAAAATAAAGATTGGCAACTCTACGGAACTGCTCATAAAGTGCCTTGGGGAAAAAAGTCATCAAATTGTATTTTGTAGTGGATACTGAATTCTTTGGGTATATGCGCGACTTGATCTGGTGTAGTATAGGTTCATTACAGAAAACCACCCGAGTGAATCCTGGGCCTCCAAGCTTTTGAGCAGGATCAGGCTCTTGAATCCCAGGTCGCAAGCAAGAAAAGGAGTACAGTTTGCTCCATCGCACCCTTGTCTTGGTTCTCCGAGTCGACTCTCGCATTGTCAATGCTGTCAAGTTCTTGACACTATAATCCTGTGCTCCAACAAGTACTAGATGTCGCTTGAATCTGCCCAAAGTAATCAAATCACTCTCTGTGATATTCTGAGATCTTCAAAACAGAAACAACTCTCATAATCTCAATTTCCAATTTCATCAACCAAGCCTTCTGTTCACCTTTACTTGTAGATCACCTTATTTCAAACATGAAACTGTGAACTTCAGGATACCCATCAAAGAGACATTGAGCTTGAGCAATATAAATAACTTATACAGATTGTCTCTTCCCTCTTCCACATATGACTCTGTCCTTGAGCTTCCTCCATCCATTATTTTATCAAGGAGTGAAATTCCCAATGCTGTATTTTGTCTCTTTAATAATCAAGTGGGCCTTCCATGAACCCGTAAAAGACAACTCCCTTCCAATCTCAAGTGGAAAACACCTATCTACACATCTTCCAGATATCCGGGTTTGGCTTTTTATCAAACAGTTAAAATTCATTTCTCGTAACTGATTTCTACAAAGCAAATCAATTTGACTTACTTCACCAACGCAACCAAATTGCCACAATATTGGAGAATCGAATCTTGCATTTGACACTGCAGACAAGCTAAATCATTGTATTTCCAATGAACCGCATTACCATGCTTGATAAATGTTGCAACTCACATAAAACATCTCTTTCCATAGATTTAAAAGCAATAAACCCATACGGTTTTCACTAGAAAAAATTCCAATTCACACATGATCTCGCTTTTTTTTCTCTCCTTTTTTTTTGTGGAAGATCTCGTGAAACAACCAAAAGAGGACAACCCATGTTGGCTTCGATCGCCGGCAATCCGTTTGGAGCAAAAACGGAACAACAAACGGAAGAAAATACGCGCAAAATAATTCCGGGAAACAACAGCGACGACTTCGAGGATTCATTGAAGCTGCAATACAAAAAGCCTTTAAGGCGTCGCTATCGGAATACGAAGCTATATTTGTTTAATAATTCTTCTTCGAAGAGCTTTGAGGTTGTCGAACGCCTGGAAGACCTGAAAACGTAGACAAACCTCGGAGGCAACGCCGGAAAGCGAGAGCTTAAAAATGGGAAGCCAACGGATACCTTTTTGAAGTTTAACGGTCCTTTTTTTTATTTAAATAAAATGCCCCTGGATTTTCTTATATTAACGTAAAACTCCCAGATTCCTGAGACTTCGTCGGTCCAGTACCCACGTAAGTTTCACCATTTAAGTCCTAATTTCCTCGTCAAGTATCATTAACTACCAAACGCCAGTCTCTCCCTCTTTTTGCGTCGTTCTTCTTGGGATTTCTCGTCGGTGTCCAAGATTTGCTTCGATTAATCTCTCTGTATCCGAGTTGAGCCCTATTTTTCTCCATTTGCTTTAGGAACTCGTGTTTACTCTAAGGTGGGCAAGGTTTCTCTCATGATTCAACTATGTTTTCCTATCTTTATGCTTGATACTTTGTGTTCATTGTACGTATAGGCCTTGGATCTTCCTTTTGATTCAGAAACTTGTTTCTGGGTGCATATTTGTTGTTATTTTTTGGCTGCATTCTTCGAAACGAAGTTATTACTGAAGGTGGGGACCTGAGCTCATAGAGATGGTTTGGTGCTATTTTTTTTTTCTTTTTAGTTTTGTACTTCTTGATGGTCGATACCCTGAGTGAGAAAGGCCAACATTAGCTCTAGTGTTTCCATGAAGTGTGAATTAAAATTTTTTACCTGGTTGAAGGCTGAGAGGTAACGGTCCATCTGAAAGAGTATCCTTTGGGCATCAATGTTTATTAGAGGCAACCATTTACTGGCCAGTTTTGCAACAATGTCTTTCGGGATGTTGCATTGATAATGTCTTGCCATGAGGGACTGTCGTAAGGTCCAGTTAGCTGTAATTGGAGCTGCCATAAGTGTGGCCTCAGATGCTCTTTATATAGTATCTAGTTATATGAAAAAAGATTGAATAAATTGCTCTGTTTTTTCAAAATCTGTTACACTTTGTGTTTTTTCTTTGTTAAGTTATCTAGTGTATATTTTGCAATGATCAATTCTAATTGATGAGTCATGTTTCTGGATTAATGTGCATTCTGAAGTTCTGGTTTCAGGAGTTTGAGGACTAGTTTTGTCTTTGTATATGGATCTGAAATATCAATGAGGAGCTCTATTATTGTTAACATTATTATTATTATTATTATTATTATTATTATTATTATTATTATTTAACTGCTTGAGCTATCTTTTTCTGTTCTTCCTGTTTACCATGGAGTGCTGAATGATCTTGACATTTTAATTTTTCCACTTTTTAATGGAAGATCATTGACATCAATTCTGTTGGACGTCTCATTAGATTAACAATGTGATAATCTGGCTTTTGATTGTGCTTACAGCAACAAAAGTTTCTCTTTTTTTGTTTTGTTTTTTGTTTTTTTTTCTTTCAAATGGAACTTTTGCTCAAAAACTGCCTTCAAAGAAATAAAGATTGCAGAAGTCCACCAAGCTTTCACAAGTGGCCAGAAACCGCTTATGAGATTAGAAATGAACTTATTTGACATTTTATAATGAAGGACCATTGACGATTTGACATCAATTTTGTTGGACATCTCATTAGGTTAACAATGTGCTCATCTGGCTTTATTTTATGTTTACAATAACAAAAAGGTTTTTCTTTTCAAAATGATACTTCTCATCATCATTATCATAACCTAGTTCCCACCAAGTGGGGTCGGCGACATGAAAAAAATCATATCTTCAGTTGTCTACGTTTTTGTAAGTCTAGTTTTATACACTCCATCCATGTCTTTTTAGGCCTTTCTCTTATTTGCTTAAACCCTTCAATACGCATACTTTCACACATTTTTGTAGGTGCATCTGTAGGTCTCCACTTTACATGACCAAACCATCTTAACTGACTCTCTTCCATTTAATTCCTAATACATGTTATGCCTGACCACTTTCGAATTTCTTTATTTCTTGTTTTGTCTTTCTTAGTTTTGCCACAAGTGCATGTTAGTATCCTCATCTCGATAATACTCATCTTCTGAATATATTGTTTCTTTGCCGCCCAACATTCTACACGATACAACATAGCTGGTCTAGCTGTCTTATAAAACTTATCATTTAATTTAAATGGAACGCGCTTATCACACAAAATCCTAGAAGCACTCCTCCACTTGAGCCAAACACTCTAAGTCTATGTACAGCATCTTCATCAATTTCTCCATTTTTTTTGTACTATTGATCCAAGATATTTGAGCTTATTAGTTTAAGGGATATCTTGATTGCAAATTTTAATAGTTTTATTAGTTATATTATTATTTGTATTAAAATGGCATTTTATATATCCAGCCTTCGCATGACTTATTTTGAACCCTTTGATATTTTTTTGAATTAAAAGGATTATATTAAATCATAAGAGCAAAAAGTATAGGACCAAACAATACATGAATAGTGTACATGATTAGCTCTACAGATCACAAAAGTTCCCGCATTCAAGAAACTCCTGACGAACAATCCCTTTACAAGATTTATTACTTGATGCCCAATTCAACAGATAGTTGAGGGATGATTCTAATAAGACCCAAAAGGAACTAGACGAATCTCTAAAAATTCAGCAAGTACCCTTTGATTCCAAATGGTACTTGTCAAATTGAAGAAAAGTTTATTAAAGGGACCCACCAAGTTTTACAGGTAGCTAGAGGTGAGACCATATTAGCTGAAGCCCCATGCTAGAAGATATCCCTGTCCAATGATGAAGGGTGTGTTTCATGTACACCCCCCAATCCCCCAAACCCCCCCCCCCCCCAACCCCAATTCACTGAAGGGTGTGTTTCATGTACACCCCCCAACCCCAATTCACTGCTGGGCTTTAGTAGATTTCAACATGCCAGAGTCACTGCTGGGCTTTAGTAGATTTCAACATGCCAGAGACTGCCTTCGAAAGTAGAAAGGAACCTATTTGACATTTTATTTCTTCCATTTTATAATGGAACCCCAACCCCCCAACCCCAATTCACTGCTGGGCCAGCAAATCTTCCTACCAAAGGCTTTAGTAGATTTCAACATGCCAGAGACTGCCTTCGAAAGTAGAAAGGAACCTATTTGACGTTTTATTTCTTCCATTTTATAATGGAAGACTATTGACATCGATTATATTGGACATCTTCATTAGATTAATGATGTGATTGTGAGTACCCTCCTTTGACCGTAGACATTTGATTGAGGTCTGATTGGTCGAAGTTCCAACCATTTTTGTGGCTTTTTAGTGGTGTAGACGTAGGGTTTCTTTGTGGATACACACACATGTGCTAAAATCCTTTTAAAGAGAGAGCAGCCCTCTCTCCAATTTTTCTCTTCTCACTGTTTTTTCCATGGTTCTTTCACCTTTTTAACCCTTGTTATTTACTTCAAGATTTCTTGATTTGAAGGGAGAAGAGGAGGAATAGAAAGAAGAAGAAAATAAGAGATTAAGAAGAAAAACCTAGAGGATTGGAGCGCCTAGGGGTGGCAATCGATCGAATATGGTACGGATCTGCTAAGATCTGAATCCAATCCGAAAAAAATTTATCAATATCCGAATTCGATCCGATATCTGACGGATCTTTAATATTTAAATCCGAATTCGAAATTCAATGAATATCCGAAATCCGAATTCGATCCGATATCCGATCCTAAATCCGAATTCAATACCGAAATCCGAATTCAATCAGAAATCCGAATTCGATCAGAAATTTGAATTTGAGCCTGTTTGAACCTGAAACTTTAAAAAACAATTTTAACAATTAAAGTAAATTTAACTATAAATTTTAACACAAATCCAAGTGTCTAATGATCAAATGATGATTTAATCCTTTTAACTTATGGTGAACCATGGTCTGGGCTAAGTTTATATATACCATAAGTATGTTTTCAGTTCGGATCGGAAACATGTATATCCGAATCTGAATCAGAAAAAATTCGGATCCGAAATTCGAGATCCGTATCTGAACCGTGGAACTAAATCCTATATCCGAATTCGGTAATTTCGGATTGGATTCGGATATATATCCGACCCATTGCCAGCCCTAGGAGCGCCTAAGGCAATGAAATTTATTATTCTCCTTATGTTCTTGATGTGACTTGTAAAACTAATTTCGATAAATAATTAAATTTAGTTTGACACATTCTTAGAATTAGGGAAAGTAATTGCATGTAAATTTCAAAGAAATGTTACTTAATTATATGATTTGTGTAATAGGAGTTATTTTCTTGCATTGTATGATTATGAAATGCTTAGTGGGAATGTGAATATTTTATGTCGTTTGGATGATTTATGTTAAATGGGTAAAAAAAATTTTTTTTGCTGTTTTGAATAGTTTAAAAAATTGTATTAATTCGTTTATGTATGATGTTGCTTATTGGGATTTCCTTATTCCTGATAGAATTTGAAAGTCCTTGGGTTTATAGGGAGTGTTGGACCTTGTGGGTTAAAAGACCCTAAACCTCATATCTATCAAAAAAAAAAAAAAAATGAGGACCCTAAACTTTGTGTGCACACCCAGGTATGCCTGGATAGTTTCATCCTTGATAATGGGTAAAGTGGAATCCAAGGGCCAGTTATTGTGGCCATAAGTTAGATCATTCTAGTCTGCGTGTTTGACTGTAAGACCAGCTAAATTTTGAGGTTAATTGGTAACTATAATGAGTGCCTCTACGGTTTGTTAATCTTTTTCTCATGTATTTGTTTGAATGGATGATTGTGTGAGCGTGCTTGCATCAATGCATATTTGTTTGAATCGTTTTCATTTCAGAAATTAAATGGTTACAATTGTATGAGTTTACTGGTTTTGGAAGTTTATTGACAATAATACTAGGTATAGAACCTATTATATTTTAGGATTAACATGTTTAAATAGATAGTTATTGTTCATAGTCATATTGGTATTAAATTTAATTGATATAGTAATGTCTTTTTAGGGTTGCTAGCCACATTTGACAATCATAGAGAATTTCTTTAGGTTGTACTACTATGTTTGGGGTGAAGTGAAAACTCTGAATTTGTTATTTCTTATTTTAAAAACCCTCTAGTCATTTCTTAACTATGACAGTTGATAATGGGATAAGGATCCCTTTGCCTCTGACAGATAGGTAAGGTGATAATGGTTTGGTCCCCTTGTATCAGATCCCTGCGATTTTGAAAGCAGCTCTCTGAACCACCATTTGTTTCGAGGAAGAAATGGTGTGGCAACACACAACTTCACCCACATAGTGAACTTGGGAAGAAATCCCATACTTACCGAGATGCTCTTGAGGTAAGCCCAATTAAGTGAATAATCGACCTTTTTAAGGTCTCTCTTCATAGGACACATTGCCTTCTGCCCTTGGGTGGAAGTTATGTAGTAGTTCATTGTCCGCTAATATTATATCCATAATTCTTCTTTCCTTGATAGAACCTTATGTCTGAGCACTAACTAAAGAATCAATCACTAGCTTTAGTCTGTTACTTGGCACTTTTGCAAAACCTTATATGGAATATTGTAACAAGCAATCAACTCGTAATGATTTAGCCAATCTCGTTGATCAATCTGATTCTCAGTTATAAGAATGATTTACGTGGGGGTAGGGCTGGAAATTTTACATGGGTCAGGCCGGGCTTAACAAAGCACAAAAGCAGTCCAGGGCTTGCCTAAGCTTGGCCTGGCCTGGTTTTGTAGCCTCACACTCAAACCCGAACCCGGCCCTAAAATAAAGATAGAAGCCTGAGCCTGGCCCACTTAAGCACAGCCTTTATAATTTTTGTAATAAAATTAGAAAAATACTTGAAATATTTATACTTATCTATACTTAAAAAGGTTTTTTCTACTAATATTTCAATTAAGCAAAGAAAGTACATTAAACATGTTTTTTTACATTTAATGACATTCAAAGACCAGGCTGGCCCTAGATGGCCTGCAATTTAACATGCCTAGCCCAAGCCCAGCATTATTATTTTGGGGCTTTTAAAAATAGGGCCAAGTAAGCCCGCTGGCTTCAAAATTCAAGCTCAAGCCATGTTTAAACGGGGCCGGGTTCATCAGGCCTAAAGGGCCCGGGCCTAAAATTGCCACCCTTACCTGGGGTAGGATCTTTCAAAGCAGAGAATATGACCATGGCCCAGTGAGAATCTATTTCAGCATATAGTGCCTCAGAAGAATAGAATTTCTGATTCCAGGTTAAATTACGCAGAAATCTGTTGTAAGTTTACTGCAAATATTTCAAGCACCCTCAGCCACATTGCTCCAGGTGAATTGGCAACCACTTTTCTTGAGATTAAACTATCAGGTAGGGTTTAGTCGAGAATGTATTATTTTACTATCAGCTTTCCTTCATTTGGTTTCAAGGATGCATTAACTTGTATTTAACAATGATTTTGACATTCTCAATTTATTTAGGAAGCTCATTCAACCCTTTATGTTCCACGTTCGAAAATTAAGAATGTTTCACCATGGAATATGTGAAAAAAGAAACTTTTCTTGAATTAACATTTAACAGCAAAATTTTTTAGCATAACACATCAACATAACCTGACAATTACACTTCAGTCATTCTTTCTTTAGTATTCTGAAGGGTGAGAGTGGTACTGAACTTTCCTCCTTATTCAGCCATCCATCCAAATTTTTTCTGAAGGGCAAGAAATCCATCAACGATATCTTCTGGGAATACTTCTTTAGGGAGAGAGGTAGCATCTGGCTCCAAATCACTTGGCTATCTTCAATCCTCTGCAAGCCTGAGGAGAATAGAGCTGAGTTTGCCACCTTATCATTAGCTTCTCTCTCCTTAGATGAATTAGTTAAACCTGAGAAATCTCTTTCAGAAGTCACCTCATACTTCCTGATTTGGCTCTGGTTCTACTTGATTCTAATCAAAGTTGGAAGGGGCTTTAAAAGGGGTCTATATCATAATACTGCTTGTACCTGCTGATTGAGCTATATCTGGTGGTGAAGAGTCCACCAAGATCAGCTTTACTTTATCTGACAATATTTCATGCATGGATTGCCATTGAATTTTTTCTCCTCCTTATCAGGACGTTAAGAATTGAAATAGTCAAGTTCCTTGCAATTGCTACATTTAGTTGGTTTCCATAGGCTCCACTCTAATTCCAACTTCTTCCATAGATTGAACCTACAAATTGGCCTCTACAAATAGACCCTTATGTAAAAGGTTTTTTGGGGATTATCTCAATACATCCAGTTTTGCCCTCAGTAGTTGCATTGTTATGGAAGATTTATATATTGATAGCATTAGAGCTCATACTATTTGGGTCCAAGATTCAGGAGGAACTCCCTTCAGGTAAGGAGAGCTACTATCTTACAAGTTTAATCACTAGGATCGATTCAAGCACAATAAAAACCTCTTTTCCTAAATGCCAAGAAGTGGCTTCCACAATGGCAGCCATAGTCTGGCTATTGGCAAGCTTGAATAAGAAAAATCTTTCTCTAGTGTCTGAAACTTTGACTGAACAACTTCGGTCACCCAATCAATAACCAAATGCCTTATCCCAGCTAGTTGGGTTTAACATCTTGAATTCTATCCCTCCATCGCAAATTGTCAAAAATCATATCTTCAGTAAGATAATGAATATTCAAAACTTTCTAATTGACTTCATCCATTTTCCTTTTGGTCTTCATTTCAACCACACCACCCACCCTCTTATGTCTTTCAATACTTGCTATTAGACACCTTCTCATAGCTGTCTTCCTCGGTCTTTGCTCCATATGCCAAAACAATTTTAACCTAATTTTCTTTATCTTATCACTTGTTTTAGCAACAAGTAGTCACTATTGAGCACGGTCATTTCTTTTCTTTCCTAGTCTTTCTGCACGCCCATCTCAACATTCACATCTTAGCAGCATTTATCTTATGCATATGTTACTTTCTTGTTGCACAATGCTGTCATGAAAATTTTTCCTTCTAATTTGAGTTGGACATGTACACTTAAGCCCATTAACTCTTAATTCTACTTGCAATATCTTCATTAATATTACACTCCTTGTGACCAAAAGATAATGAAACTAACTATATTTGGGAAACACTTGATTCTTAATTCTTGCAGTTGCTTCACATCTGTCGTTATTGTACTAAAGTTATACTCTATATACTTGGTTTTAGTTTGAACTTTTTTTTTTAAAAAAAAAAAAACCTTTTTATGATCTGAAACAAGTAGTCACTAACTCACTATGCATTAATGCTTCATGCCTCTGGCATGAATGCTCTTTCTCCAAGCCTTTGGCATTTTTCTGCAAATAACAACAAACCACACACGCACAAACTTACATCAAGGCAAATAACATACATCAAGGCATCTCTCTTGGATATAATTAGTCAGTTTATCCATAATTAAAGCAAAAATATGGGCCCTTATAATCTACTATTGGTATAATCCTATTGTAATTGGAAATTTATTTGTTTCACTATCACTTATTTCATCCTTATTAATGCTTCATTCTGAATGTTTCTAATAACTTAAATATATCATACTGTATTCCTTATCTGCCCAAAATGCACCAAATTAACTCTTTTGGGCTCTACAATATGCTTTTTTTTTTTTTTTTTGGTTGATAAGAACAGTTTGAAGGTCTCTCTTCTTTTTCTTTAAGCTTTTCCACTAACTATCTAAGTAACAAGATTGCCTTGATAGTAGACTTTCCTTAGCGTAAAGCTAAATTGATTTTCTTATTCTTGGTATGTCTTTCTTAGTGTTTACTTGACCACTCTTTCCCATGATTGTATGGCTCACAATCTTATTTCTATAATAATTGGTATAATTTAGGATATCTAGTTTATGCTTTTATATGTAGTTAATCATGCTCTTTCTCCAAGCCTTTGGCATTTTTCTGATTTTCAAAATTTCCTCAAATAATTTTCTCAACCATATTACATCAATATTTTGCATGGACTTATATACTTCAATTGGAATTCCTTATTGTCATAAGGTCTTTCCTATTTCTTCACTATAGTAACCATGTTTTTACTTGACAAACTTCAATATGTATGGAAACAATAATATGACCTTCCTCCAGAAGTGTTTGAAAAACTATAACCAAGTCTGATTTGGGAGAACAAAAGGTTGAAGGAACAGCAGAAGCAGTAGGAAGAAAAGGAGGTGTAAAAGAAGGGGTCCAGATTTTTCTATTCATCATTAATAAAAGCATGTTTTAGAGTTTTTGTTCTCATCTTTCATCATGTGTCATTACAAAAAACGAGATTTCACAAGGATTAAACTCCAATTTTTGTCAATCACCTGAAAATCTATTCATCATTAATAAAAGCATGTTTTAGAGTTTTTGTTCTCATCTTTCATCATGTGTCATCACAAAAAACGAGATTTCACTACAAGGATTAAACTCCAATTTTTGTCAATCACCTGAAAATCTAAAAGTATGTGGATAAATTCAAGTGCATATCCTTGGTGTCGAATTCCTGCTAACAGGTGCTGTGATTTTCTTTCAAGTGGGTGTACCATTTATAGCACCCTATGCAGGAATGAATGTTGGATTTTGGTGTGTATGGCATCTAGGTGCTAAATACATGGCTGAAACAATCACATTGCGAACCCCTAGTGTATCTTGATGCCAGATTCAAAAGAAAGAAGTTTCTAACCCCGAGTTTTAAGACTTATGGCATGACCACACATTCATTGCACCTGAAAATTATAGTGAAGACCTTTGTATTTGTTTGCTTTTAGCTGCTAAAAATTTTGTAACATCTCAATTAGATGTGTAATTGAGGTCTCAATTTAGGCTGTTATTTCCATCATTTGTTCATCTTTTATTCTTTAAAGAAAGATCTATAGTAGAGGTATATAACACAAAGAAACTATTACAATCTTCTTTCCTTTTCTGTTTACTATTACTTCATGCGTGGACATTTGAGACGAGCTTGTAACCCAGTTTTGTGAGTACAGACTGACCAGTGCTTGATTGATTTCTTTCAGGTTGACTGGTAAAACCGTACTGTAATAAGAATCAAATTCAACTATTGCAAAATCAGTTGTCAAGGATAGCAGAATTTCTCTCCATCTTTGATTGCTGCTAGCTTGTAAGTTTTTCTATTCACTGTTTTCACATGTATGCATGTGCGGTTAGATAACTTGTTATCAAGGATACAAGATTGATACCTGCCACCGCACAACTAATTATTTCCAACAAGTTATGATCTTTAAGAAACAAATTAGTTTAGGAGATCCTTTCTTTTCGTGTTTGTAATTGACAGCCATGCAAGGAAACTTGTATGCATTGGCAAATATGTCTTTTCTATGATTTGAAGGAATTGTAAAAAGGAAATTGAAGTATGATAAAGATGAAGTCTGCGGATATTCTTTAACAACTCTTTAAAATTTTACTCTTTCGATTAAAAATGTCAGCAAGGTGTTACAATCTACCATGACAAGGTTTGTATCCTACTGCAAGATTGCTTTTTATATCAAATAAAGTGATGACTGTCAAATTCAAACCATCCACCAGACAAGATGCTTTATGGATGGACTAAATTGACGATCTTTCAACCTCCATTACCCCTATTTAGGCATATATATTTGATTGTCACATGTATCAGTAGTCTCTAAAATTTTTTTGACACTCTTTAAGTTCTGTACAAGAGAGACACTGGATATAGGATAGCCTCTTTTGTTGTTTGGAAAATGTTTTTTGAGGATAAGACTTTAGTACCTATGTGGTCAACTGGGATACACTCAGACTAGAAGGGTGTACTGAAAAGGTAATTACATGTGAAAGCTGTCTCATCAGGTTTCTAGGTCTTGAATACTTCACTGAACAAACTAACCTTAAATAAATGATTGCATCATAAGAAAACTAAAATCATGTGAGCCATGATTTAAACCTCTACGTAAAGCTTGAACGATGTTTCCAATTTTGTACTGTTGAGATAGTGTGGACGTTTTGATTTCACTACCATCTTTATGTTTTGTTACTTCAATTGCTCTGAAGCTTGAAACTCAAACATACTTAAGGGAGTTATTTATTTATTGTCAATACCCTTGCAAAAGATGTTTTGTTTGCTTGAGTAGCCTGAGCGCATTTTCCATATGAACATAGATTTTATACATTATTAATTGACACCATTTGCAAAGTGCATTATGATTATGATAATAGAAAAGGGACTGAAGAAACCCAATGAGTGAAAACCTACTTTTAAGGAAAGAGAAGTGGATCACAAATTGTTTGTAACAAATTCCTTTAGCCATTCTTGTAATGGCTATTGTGGTTAGTGCTTTCAGATAAAAAATATTACAGTAGGGCAAAAGGATTTTCTGAAGAATGCATCAATCACGCAGCTATTGCAGGGAGTACTACTGATGATATTCAATCAAAGAAATTTTTAGCTTTTTTTTTTCTTGGTTGACAAGGCCTTTTATAAAAAGCATTGAAAAGACTATCTTGGCCGTTCAATCATTTAGTTAGTTCTTTATGCAAGCTATTACTCTTATATCAGCTATTCTATAGTCTGTATTATTGAAAATAATATTGTTTCTTGCTAAACATTGTGTGGATATTTGAATAAATTCAAACATACTATAAAAAATGAACGCTTAAGATTGTTCGGTCTAGAATGAAATTTTTAGAAATAATTTAAAACTATATTATTAAAATTTAACACAGCTGGTGAATGAACTTTGTTGTTTGCTATATTTAGTTGAGTATTCCATAAGTTTATACTAAATTATAATCATATGATTTCCTGAATAAATGTCACCATTCTTAGAGCTGGTAAGTAGACTAGTTTGTTTAAATAAAAAAGTAACCTGAATAGTGACTTAAGTGAAAAAGGAAAGCTTAGATATCCATGAAAATATATTATGGTTAAAGAATTAAAGGAAAAAATGAAGAAGCTGCACCCTAAAACCTGAATTATAAAATGCACAACGACTTCTTCCATTCAACCAATTAAACTACAAATCAAATCAATTAAAGGAAGTAACATAAAAGTATTGTCCTTAAATACATAGAATTGACTAGTGACAACACAACCAAAGTACTTGAGTATAAATCTTAATATTGAATTTAACACAATCACCAAGTTTGTGACATTATCTAGTATATCCAATGCTTCTTCCGCCGATATAGAATGCTAGCTCTGTATGTTGAGTAAATTATGTCTATCAAGAGAGGAAATTGTAACAGAGCAAATAGGATGACTGGCACAGAAGCGAATAAAGCAATTGGAATAACTACCCTTTTGAAATCTTGGTTGAGAATAATAAATATTGATGCACCAAAGGTTATCATCATGCTAACTATAGAGATGAAAAGGGTTGTGAGCCCAAGTATCAATTTTATAGGTAATATTGTGAGGAAATCTTCTTCTGCATATCGTGAAGTGAGAATGGACAAAAACATCAGTACTGAAGTAGTGGATGAGAATAATGCTATTGCATCTGATATTCCAAAAGCCTTAAAGGGTTTAGTTGTTAAGAAAGTTGGAATTCCTGTACCATCTTTGTTGCCACCTGGGATAATTGAAGCTACTCCAAACACCACTGTTGCAATAAGAGTTGCCACAAGCATGCATGATGTTGAAGTGTTCCTCATCCACTTCTCAGCTTCTTTTAATAGGTCTTTGTGCTGCGCGCTGAATAAATCTCGAGGTGTTTTACCATTTGAATTTTCCATTTTTATATATGAAGGTGGTACAACCTTTTCCACTTCCTGAAATGTGCAGGAGGTAAATTTAGAAAATGAGAGACTTTTAGATTTGCAAACTTGATTTAAAAAAAAAAATGCTCATCATATAAACTAAGTCATCCATTTGTTTTATACCTATATACTTATAGTTGAAAAATATATCTCAATGATATGAACTATTATAAATATGAGTGCAAAAATTATAGAATATAGTTTAAGGAGTTTAAATACACACCTTGAACCATAATAATTCTCGTTGCATTTGTAAAGCTGCTCCTGGGACGGTTTTCAGTTGTCTTGGTGGTAATGTTGCAGCTAAATGTAACATGTTGTTGTGGCTTTCATCTTTGTAAGAAGCTATCAGATCCTTAATTGCACCTATCTCGTATATGAGACTAAATACATTTTCTTGACGATGTGCAACTGCAACATGGAATATACTTCGCTTATTGTAATTGTTATCAACTCTCCAAATGAGATCAGGATAATGCTTGATAAGCAAAGTAATAAACCCAATATTCCCCAATTCTGCAGCGACAAATAACAATCGTGAGGGTTGTCTAATTAAGTCAGAAACATCCTTATCATCCAATTTGATAACTTCTTTCCAAATATTCTCAGCAAGTTTGTGGGCTTCGATTTTTATCCACATTTTGTTGTTGAAGAACTTGATACCTGGAACTGGAAAAAAAAAAAAAACCTCAAGTCAAGCGTGATTATAGAAGTATTTTACTAGTATGTAAAGAAATATTAAGTTAAAAATGAATAAACTTTAAATTGCGTACCCAGTTACTAATGATGAACATTAGTCTCAAAATTTAAATGAATAAATATTTCAACCAAAATAATTCCATCTACATGATTGAGTCTTTTGAAGTATGAGACAAGAATAAAGCTGTGAATGTAGGCACGGGTTTTATTAAAGCGCCAACTGTTAGGATGATGTATACAATGAAATTTCTTTGTGGGCTATGTAATTTGGATTTCAAACTATTCAAAAATATAAAGACTTGGAGCACTATATTTTGGCCTGTACATTAAATAAGTGAAGACAAAAGATTAAAAACTGAAATATGTCTTTGGGATTCTATCACTATGGAACAATTTGTAACACCCTAGAAAATCGATAGGGGTGTTTTAGTCTTTTTCTAAACAACCTAATTAATTCATAAAAATTATAATAGGCTGAAAATGCAAATTGGAAACTAATCTTGATTTAATTTAAATTTAAATATGTAGTTTTATCATTATTAAGTGAGGAAAAGGGTATTTTAGTAACAATATATTTTTGGGAGTCCTAATTTAGTAAATAAATAAAATAAAAGTGAAAGTAGCTATTATTCATATTATTAAATAAAATAATTACGAAAATTGGATTTTTAGCAAGTCGAATTCAATTAGGCCCTATTTGGATAGCAAGAGAGTGAACGCAAGTGAAAGAAAATAGGCTTTTCTTACATCACGAGAGCATTTAGATAACTAGAAAAACTGTGAGGCCCACTATTTCTCGAGAGAAAAAAGGATAATAACCGCCCAAATTTGTTTTGTGCACCTAGAGGTTGGATTCTGCGCCTTTATAAAAGCAAGCACATATTTTTCCAACAATACCCTTCCTAAATAATCGTATCTTCTTCAAGGAGTACTTTTCACGACTTCAAAAACTCGATCAAGAGAGTGAAGTGTCGTGGTTGGATTAAATATAGGGGAAATTGGTTTTTAGTGTTAATTTTTAAAAATAATCTTTTTTTAGTTATTAAATGCTTGGTAATTAAAAATTAAATACTCTTTAAAAATAATTGTGAATAAGTGTTATTTTACCGTTAACATAAGAAAAAAAGATCTTTAAGAGGTTGGGTATCAATTGCATGATTAAAAAATGGACACTTACACCAGCTAATGTAAGGAAAAAACAAAGTCAAAGCCATGCATACATGTGAGGGTAGGATTGGAATCACATTTAAGATTCCAATAACTTTCTTACTATCCAAATACAAAATTCTAGATTTTCAGTTAAAATTATAAAATTTGCTTTTAACATCCAAATAATATTGAGTAAATTACTTTTCAATTTCTTTTACTTCACTTTTCTTTTTTCACATGTCTTTCTTGCATTCTCTCGGTATCCAAACGAGCCTTAAGAAACCAAATAACCTATTATAAATATTAGATTAGGAATTATTTTAAGAACTTTTTACGGAAGCTAGCTTGGGCGTATGAAACCTGGAAGAAGGCTTGGGCATCGGAGAAAGTTGGAGGAGAATAAAGCTTGCTGATCTAAAGGGAGAATTAAGAATTTAACGAAAGAGGTAGGTAGATAATGAACTTATATTTATTTCCAAGATTGAAGAATAAGTTAATAAGACTTATATAATTATTTTATTGTTCACCGTAGAAATTCTATCGTTCGTTAAAGGAAGAGTTCTGAAATCTGTTTGCTTCTTGCTATTGTTCAGATTACCTGCATTATGTTTTAAGCAAATTTCTAAGATTTTAGAGGACCGTCAGCAGGAAATCCTATGGCAGATTTCAAACATAGTGTCTTCGTTAATCTTCGTAGATGGTAGACTTTTAATAAAAACAAAAGAAATTTAAAAAGAAGACAGAGGGGGTTGCTGGGTTCTTTTCGGAAGATAAAAGACCGAGAGAAGTGGGTTGTCGCATGGATCAGGGAGTAGCTACAGATGGGTTATTTTCGGAAGGTAGAGTTTTAGAAAGAAAACTGGGTAAGAAAGTGAAAGAGAGGGTTTCAAAAGAGAGAGAAAAGGTTGGGAGTTCACGGGAGAGAGAGAGAGAGAGAGAGAAAATAGTGAAAGAGAAAGAAAAAGAAAAAGAGAGAGAAAGAGGGAAAAGAAAGAATGAGAGAGAGGAGAAAGGTTGGTGAGTTGCATGGTCTAGAGAGAGAAAGGGGGACCGTGATGAGGAATTGGGAGTTTTCGGTCTGAGATGGGGTCTATTCTAATCGTGAGTTGCGGGGACCAGATTTTGTAAATTTAAAACAGTTTCATGTTTAGATGAAATATTAAAAATTACTAATTCTATATTTATAAGTCATGCATATTTTAGCTCCATAAATCCAGGTGATTATGTATGTGTAAATGTTTAATATATAATTATGATTATTAGTAAGTGTTGATGCCATATTAAAATGGAATGTTTACCTTATTTCATGGAGATAAATAAATAATAATTTGTGATGGGTTCCTAGTTACTTTTAATTGCTAAATAATAAATAATTATTATTGGTGAATCCTATAATAAAATAAATTATTTACTTTGCACAGGGAAGATATAAATAAAATAATAGTGATTGTTACTGTGAAATATATATTTCTAATGCTATTTGCTAATTCCTAGACTTGTTTAGTTTGTTAAAAATTGTAGTTTATTAACTTGTGAGAAATCTTTAAATTGTTACATTGGTTGGATTAAGAATTAGTTGAGCATGTGTATGGTTGTTGATGAAAACCATGTATGACTCAATATAAAATTGCATATTTGAGTATATTAAAAAATAATCATGGCCTTGATTATGAAAATTGAATTAATTAATTTGACACAATATTGCATGAGAAGAATACATGAAAATATATATATACATTCTATGAAAGAGTGAGGTGTAAGGGTTGAAGCTCAACAATCACCAATAACTCTATCCTTTGGGTGAGGTGTGATGGTTGGAGCGCAACAGTCACTAACAACCAAAAAATATGTGGATATTACTTGTGAATCATAACATAGTTAAAGTCTGGTATGATATTTTAGATGAGACCGTGTTATGAAATTCGGGGTCAGATTTACAAAGATGTTGTGGGCATCTTGAGAGAAATCTCTTTTCCAAAAACATTGGTTTGGCATTGTAATCCAATCGGTTGAAAGCCCATATAACTATGATGTACACGCAGAATAGTATAGATGACCATAAAGAGGTTGGTGCCTTGGGACTCTATAATCGAAATGTGTGCTATCTGATGTACTCTAAAAGTCATATCACATACACTTGACAAGTTGTAAGAAAGATGGGGGGAATAGTCTTACAATTATGCAACTCCATGATATCTATAACAAGGGTAGAAGTTGAATATCTGTGGTGGATGCAAACACTATTCACTGCATGCATTTTATATTTGTTTGCTGTGTATTTGTGGATTTTTGGCATGTTTATTTCATATAGATATTATATTTAGAATGTACATACATCCTAGGATTGAATTAATATATAAAAATAAATTGAAATAATTGAATTATTTACTTAATTAATTTTGCTGGCTTATTCTGTTAATCTATAATTTCCAATTGATATTGAGTTTGTGAGATGAAACCTACTGGGCGATTGATATTGAGTTTGTGAGATGAAACCTATTGGGCATATTTGCTCATTCCTACTATTTTACAGGTATTTATGATGCAGCATACGAGAAGTAGGATGATGCCTAGGAAGTGGACTTGATACAGCGTGTTTGATGTTGACTGGGTCTACGTAGAGTAGAATATATGATTAGGGATTTATTTTGATGTCTTATTAGTAGAGTGGGCTTATTTTATGTTTTACATTATTAATAGGTTTATATTTTATCAGGTTGATTTTATGTTTTATGTGCACTTTGATATTATTTTTAATTAATATATATGGATTTTACTTGTCTTACATGTGCAAGATCTTGGCAATTAAATTTATTATTTTATTGTAATTTATTTATGTGATGTTTTATACATCAATGCACTTGAGAGTTGGGTTATCTGCTTGGGTTTTCACATTGGGGGTGTGGAAACTGCAGTCATGTCTTAAGATCCCTATTACCCCATTGTTATTATTATTTATTAATTATCATTATTATAAGGATATTATATAAATAAATTTTGGGGCGTGACACAGTTACTAAGTCATTGATCTGAATATAAGACTTTCTATTTGTGGTACATTTGTTTAACATGGACCAATATTATGGTAGCATTAAAATTGTATTCTCTCACTTATCACATAAGTCATTGATCTGAATATAAGACTTTCTATTTGTGGTACATTTGTTTGACATGGACCAATATTATGGTAGCATTAAAATTGTATTCTCTCACTTATCACATGTTGGGTTATCAACTAAATGTGTTTCTAGACTCATTGGAACAGTTAACATTGCTTTCTATAAAGAAAAACCCCTTCATTGACCTTAAGATTCTATCCTTAGGAAGCATTACTTGTCTCCCCTTGCCATTCTATTATGATGGATTTCAATATTGTGACTATCCACCCAAAATAAGGCTAATAATCCTACCTTATAGCTGAAATTTCTTAGATTATGATCATGAATTCCTCTTCTATGAACTTGTACAAGATTTCTTATTTGGTCTAGATGACTTAAGTGGCAAGGTGCGTTTGGGCTCTTGTGTGATGAATATCTGCCACTCAAAGTACAAGGAAATTTTTACAAGACAATCTTTAGGCTTGTTTTGATGTATAAATCAGAACAGCAAACTCGTAAGATAAACATTCCAAAGATGTAGAAGTTGAGATGGATTTATGGGAAGACTAGGAAAGATAAAGAATAAACATATTCTATAGTAATTAAGTGTTCCCCAAATTAATCATCATCATCATAAGCCGGTTCCCACCAAAGTGAGGTCGGTGACACAAAACTTGTCTCTCCATCCCACTCGATAAAAAATCATATCTTCAGTTGATCTACATTTTTGTAAGTCTTGTTTTATAAACTCTATCCATGTATTTTTAGGTCTCCCTCTTGCTTGCTTAGGCCCTTCAATCTACATATTCTTACACCTTCTAACAGGTGCATCTCTAGGTCTCCGCTTTATGTGACCAAACCACCTTAACCTACTTTCCTCTATTTTATCTCTAATGTATGATATGCCTAACCTCTTTCGAATGTCTTCATTTCTTATTTTGTCTTTCTTAGTTTTGCCACAAGTCTATCTTAGCATCCTCATCTCAGTAATGCCCATCTTCTGAATATGTTGATTCTTTGCCACCCAACATTCTGCACCATATAACATAGCTAGTCTAATTGCTGTCTTATAAAATTTACCATTTAATGATAAGATAAAATATATTAGGTTAAGATGATTTGAGTATGTAAAGCAAAAACCTAGGGAGGGAGCTATGAGAAGGTTTGAAATGGTTCTCTTCGAAAAATCTAAAAGGTCAAGGAAAGACCAAAATGAACATAGATGGAGTTTGTTGGAAAGGATATGAATACCATAGGCTGACTGAAGATATGATCTTTGGTAGACTGGAATGGAAGAATAGAGGTTATGTTTTTAACCTTAATTAGTTGGGATAAGGCATTTAGCTATTGATTAATTGATTACCATCCAATTAAGTGAAAGTTCATAATAGGTAGGTCAATAGATCCACTAACTTGATAATTTCCAAAATCAGGATGCTCATTCATAAAATACTGTATTTGAGAAAGAAACCTGGAGTTCTTTCTGAAGTTGCTTTCTAAAATCAATCATTTTATTTTTGCTATTGACGAAGTAAGAGAATGCTATTGTTTTGGTGAACATAACAACCACCACTATATATTTTGCATTTGGTTGACTCCGGTTAAAATAATGACTAATGTTGGGTTAAATGAGTGAATAAGTTACCTAAATATAGGCTTTAACCTAATATGGTTATTATATAAATAGTTCACAGTAACAAGGAATGTGGGTCTGTTTGCTGTTATTTATAGTAGATTAGAGCTAATGAGGGAAAATTATGTTAGAGAGATTGATTTGTGGGCTTATCTTTCTAAACAATCCTCACTAAAAAGATAAAAGACAAGGCTATTAGTGGAGGATCCCTCCAATGAAGGTTGTGTGGAGTCGGAAAACAGCATACACATGGAATAGTAAAGAAGACAAAAGGGCATATTTCTTGCTTTTATCATGTGTGGAATATAATATTCACAATTATATTTTTAGTTGCTTGACATTCAGTTTTTCATTGTATGATAGATATGGATAATTTTATTATGATGAAAATTATCTTTTAGTAATTTTTTAAATTCCAGTGGCAGCATATTCTAATAAATGGATCTATCCATACAAAGTTATATTGAGGGTACATGGTTTGATTTGCTTCAGAAGAAATTGTGTGAGGCATTCACAAATGGTCAGTAATTGAGTGAAGGGATAAAGTGCATTATTGCTTATTGCTTACAAAAACAAAGTGGATTAAGTTCCTTACTTATTGCTTGTCTTTGTTAACTTGAGTTAGTTGACACTACAGTTAGATGATACTACGACAAATAGTTTTGCAGATGGAAAGGGAATAAACATCCTACTGTAATGGTTGCCATCTATCTATACAAAGACATATTGAGGGTGTCCTGTAATGATTTGCTTTAGAAGAAATTGTGTGGGGCATCATAAAAATGGTCAGTAATTGAATAAAGGTATCAAGTGCATTATTGCTTACCAAAGAAAGGGGGATTAATTTCCTTAACTATTGCTTGTCTTGGTTGACTTGAATTAGATGACACTACAACAAATAGTTTGCTGATGGGAAGGGAATAAATGTCCTACGGTCCTACCATAATGGTTATCATGTATATAAATATTGTGAATTACCACCATTAATTAATATGCACATCTTGCAATTTTTTCATTGCCTGTAGGTCAGATGCCTAGATATATATATTATAAAGGCATAAAATAAAGTTAACTAAGATTGGAGAAACATACCCAAGTTAAAGATTCTTCTCCAGAATTGTATCTCATTTGGGTTGGCAAATGCTTCTGGCATCTGAGCCAACACATGTAGGGCTGTCTCCCCTTTTCCTGTTTCTATTGTCTGACCCTGAGCCATATCCCTTTTCTCATATCGAGGAATCGCCAATTCTGGATGTTCCTCTAACATTTTAATTGCTATACCTACACAGCACAAGTTTCATTTAAAAGTACTGCACCTGGTAGGTCCTTTTTTGCAAATAGAAATGTTAACGGTTAAAATGTTCGCTTACCAAATAAACTAGAGTTGATAGCAGCAATGAGTATTGCAATGCGATCCTCCGGTGTAAGGTCTTCACTTCTTGTCTTATCATAAACATACTGCACCATCTTCCTGTTTCCAAACAAGGCAGCCATATAGAGTGGTGTTACTCCTTTACTACCTCGTTTACTTGGCAAATTGTTATTCTTGTTCACCATTGCCTCAGCAATTGCTGTACTTCCTGATGCCATAGCAAAGCAAAATGCCGTATTCCCATCGTCGTTTTGCAATGCTAACTCATCTGAATTCATCCTCTTGACTAACTCCTCTACAAACTTAGTCTGACCAGCAGCAGTGGCAATATGAAGAGCTGTCTCGTGTCCTCTTGCAATTCTCTCCCGAACTATGGTGGGATGCTTTGAAATGACACCTTCTGCAGCTTTCCAGTCACCTTTGATGGCAGCATGATATAAGGGCACATACACATTGATGTATTCTTTTTTCATTTCCTCTGCTAGGCAATGTAAACAAATAAATAATGATAAAATTATAATATTGAAAAGGTGCTCTGCCTGAAAAATTAGTATAAATGTATCCATTTTTTGTTATGGAGGCATCTTAATCGATTTATGAAGGCATCTCGTGTTTGTACAAATTGCCTGTGCATTGGCGATTTGCAAATGCATAAATCAGCTCTGGCGACTTGCTGTGCGTCCATCTTCCATCTTTGTTCAAGCTTGCTATTTATTGAAAACTTGGCAATTTATAGATCGCTTATGCATTGGTGATTTGGACAAGCACATTATGCTCTTTAACATTATTAGGAAACATCCATAGTGGTAGGAAGGTTGCACATTTCATAAAGAGTGATACAAGTAATATTAGAAAGGGATGGTGTTCATTCATATCAAGCAAAGGATACAACTATGTTTTACGGGTATGTAAATTTTCATAATACCCCCCATCTTGTATCTGTAGGAAGATAGAAAGACCCTTAAGGAGAGTGCACATTCTGTGGATACAATAGGGTGCTATAAATTCTTGATGCCACAAAGGATATGTTCCTAGTTAGGTATCACTTTAATTGATGACTTGTGCACTTTGGAGATGACGTGTCCAAGGTGATCTTGAATATTTGAAATAGAGTTTTGTAGTGTGAGATTTTATTTATTAGTTTTTTGATTGACATGATGACTTTTGTATAAAGATGACATCTATTCAAAAAACGGGACAAAATGACCTCAATCATTCTGATCCTATTCTGACCTTGTTCTAGTCTTAGGCAATGTTTGGAAAGCCTTTTATGAGAAAGAAAAAAAACCACTAAGTTTTGATTTTTTTTTTTTTTTGGAAGCAGGTGAAGTAAAAACCCCACTTGGGTAACAATTAGTCAAAATCTGTTTGTTTTGATGTTGGTGGTGGTAAAGGAAGCCTTAAGGAATTAAACCAATGCCACCTAAACCAGAAAATGGTTGTGTTGTATTTTGTACGTCAAAATTTTCAGCTTCTGAAAACCAGGGTTGTTTTTGGAATTTTTTTTCTTTTAAATCAATTTGAAAGTTGACCTTACCAAGCACAGTTTGAGGTTTCTATTGTCAAAAAAAAAAACAAATTTTTAGAAGTGTTACCAAAAAATCCCTTAACTGCTGATACTTATGTAAGGTTGTTAGTTGGTGGAAATCAATGTACGTGCATGATGATGATGAAAGATGAAGATAGAGCAAAGAAAAAAAAAACTGTTAAGTTACTTCCTGCTTTAAAAAAAAGTGGTCAGTTTCTAAAATATTTAGAGAGAAAATTTCTAACATATTTGAAGGGTAATTTTGGAAATAGAAAATAGAGTTTGGAACCCTTGTCAATGAGGACATTTATTTATGCATATATTCACATGTCATTCCTTAAACACATTCTCTCAAACTAAGGGGACAACATCTATTCACTAGCTTGCCGTTGTGATGGTCTTGACCTTTTTATCATTTATTAAACT
The DNA here is from genome assembly GCA_947561395.2 of Buxus sempervirens. NCBI lineage: Eukaryota > Viridiplantae > Streptophyta > Magnoliopsida > Buxales > Buxaceae > Buxus > Buxus sempervirens. The sequence goes on from OX387186.1 coordinate 41,120,815, forward strand.
ATTAGCAATTAATTGATGTACAGTTGACTTGTGGTTATTGGATTACGAATTGTATCAGTTAGTTCCTTCCCCCCCAGCATATATTGGTAGAACTTGGTGACAAACTGTTAGTACTTTTTGATTTGATGAATGATATGCTCTACTTTTCTGCTATGTACTGTGAAATATGGTGCGGAAGAAAAGTGAAGAGTGCAAAAAGAGCCAATCAATCACGAGTATGAAAGAATATCCAAAAAGCATGAGCCAATTAACTGAACAAACTTCTTTAACACAATTGTCTCCAGGTTTTTTGTCTTTGCATCTAATCCGTGTAAAAATTTCCATGTACACCACAGTTTGACATTTTTCCTTTCAGTCTCGTCCATTCTTCAGAAATATTTTTTATGTCAACTGTTTTCTACTTGGGCTCATAATAATATATTTGGCATTGGTAAAATGAGATTGGTAAAATGAGAAAGGGAGTTGAAATATGGGAATGCTTGAGTTCAAAATCAATTATAAAACTTTTGATCTTCAAAGAAGCATCTAAAATTTTATTACTTTCAACACTACAAAGCAAGTTTAAAAAAAAATATTCTGAGTGGGGGAGATAGGTTTCAAATTCTATCCATGGACATACTGTACTCTTTTAGGAAAGCTCCATGTATTATCATTCCATGAACTTTTATTTTCTCTCTGTATGTATATATATATATATATATATTGGTAAAAATCTCTGTATATTATACTCTTAATTTAAGGAGTGGAAATTTTGTAAATTATTTTTCACTCCAATTGCAGCTTTTTTTTATTATGCTTTTCCAATATATTTTCTTTTGTTTTTAGAGATGTAAATGTGGATTTACTGTCAGTTTAATTAGAACAGTAATAATTTGGACCTTTAATTCTAGCATTAACTCCGGTAAGTATCTACATAAACCCTATGATATGTAATTCAAGTATGATTTCTCCATTTGGAGTACGATTTCTAGTCAGTTTAATTATTGGGACCAGATCATTTTGGGAGGTAGTTTTTAAGACAGGTCTAAGGTCTTCATCTAGTACTTTGTTTGAAGTGCACTCTTTTGTCCATAACATGGCTCTTGCTAAGATTGTTTTGCAGGTTGTTAAGAGAGTTCTAAGGAGGGGGTCCTCACAGTTTCCTTCAATTTAACTTTGAAGTAAGCGGTGAAATAAATAGAGGAAAAATATCGAAAGAAAAAAATAAGGTTGCGACTGTCTCTTTACTCAACATTGTGTGCCCTGCCAAGTCAAGTTTGTAAAGTTCTTGAAGGTCACATAGCAGATGATGTGAATCCAACAAGTCTGACCATTGAAAGAATGCAATCATGAAATATTAATTTGACTTACTTGAAAGTAGATAGTCAGGAGTTGTCATCTGCTGAGAGACAATTTCAATAGTCCCATCCTGTTTCGGTACTTGCGATGCAGTTAAATTTTCTCTTGGTCTTGTTGGGGGCAAGCTCGATGTTGTTGCACTATTTTGCTGATAACTAATCACAGTTCCACTCTGATTCTGTGCTTGCATACTGTTTTTTGGTGCAGTTGACAGTTTTGAGCTTGAAGGAACCGCAGAGAATGAGTGAATACTAGTTGATTCCACAATTCCATGGTGGGCAGCAGTAATCCCCATATTTGCATGTTGTCCCAACACTTCCATACTATTATGTGGTGCAGTGCCATTTACTGCTGTGGTTCCTTCAGTAATGGTTGATTCAGGGACTGGAGAAAGCAAAGCAACAGTGGGATCACGAGGGTACTCGTCATCTGGCCCGGTGCTAAAAGTTTCCATGGGAGGATAGCATGTTTCGATGGAAGGAACTCTCGCCACATATCGACGTCTCACCCCAGGTTCCATTTTTATTCACTGTGATTAATTGCTACTTACACTTTGTACTCTTTGGTTCAAAAATTGAAAGCAATAGAATTAAATATGAGAAAAAAAATTATGACATTTTCAAATGATCAAATTTGACTATGAAAAGATAGCAATTTTATTCATTCTCCATCCATTTGTGCATATGGGGTTTAAGGGGCTGAGCTAGGGTAGCAATGGGGCCTGCCCAACCTGCTCTTTTATTTAGCCTTCCCCCTAAAAGGTCAATTTCCATTACATATATATAAACCTTCAAATCAATTATTTAAAAAAATTAAAATTCATATTTGTGAATGTCTCCATTGTTTCAATGTATGTGGATGCCCACTTTTTAAGTTACCTTTAAGCTCAGCAACAGAATGCCATGCATGGCTAGGACTACAGTAATGTCACTGCAACAGAGTTTTAACCACCAAGCTGGGGATGGATTGGTGTGGTTCCTTTATGCCTAGGACACTAGTATACCAAACCGGGAATGAAGAAAGGAATAGTACTTGTGAGGCCCCATCTTGGCTGGAGGATATACCAAAGGCCTGTATGCCCTTCCAGACTTATTAGGGTTGTTTTTGGATTGTCCTTAGTCAGTTCTGGTTCAGTTTTGGTTTTATGCTATATAAAACCAATTTGGTTTCGGTTTTAAGGTCAAACCAATCTGAACCAGACCGATTACATATGTACACACGTTCAATTCGAACCACAAATTAGGGATGGTTTGATCTATCCACTAAAACTGATAAATTGAACCTAACCGAACCGATTAAGTTTTGGATTTGTATTGATTGGTTTCAGTTCTGTTTTGGTTTTTAACTATGAAAAACCAATTAACCCTTCCATCCTCTGAATAGATAGAAGAGGGCAGAGCTTTTGAACATTCAGGAATTCAGCAGTACAAATGCAATAGTTTATTTTATTTTGGTAACAAAAATGATTAATTTTCACACACTAACTGCCTTTAAGAAGGCAAAAATTATATCAACAATTTACAGTATTATATAACACTGAAAAAATAAAAAAAGAAAAGAAAATTTTGTAGGCTTGAGACTGTTGTTCTTTAATTTTGTTATTTTGTTTCCTCAATGTAAATATGTCTTTCTTTCTATTGCTTATGTTAATTTTTTTTTTGGGTACTATTCTTTGAGGACCTCAATGTCTGAAGGTTAAAATAATTATTTTTCCTCCCCTAATTTTTTCTCTCATCTTTCCCTTCATATGTCATCCATTTTTCTGTTTTTTAATTTTTTTTTTCTCTGTTATTCTTTCTACAAAGATGACAAAATACCAAAAATAAATAAATAATTAAATAAAAAGGTAACAAAATCATTAGAGTAAAATAACAATAATAAAAACTAAAAAAAAGAAAAATAAAAATTGCTTCCATATCCATATTAGGATTTTAATATCTAAAATCATGTGTTACATGCTATATATACTTTGATTCCTCAAAACAAAATTACTTAGCTTCAATCCTGACTGATTAGGGCCTAAACCTATTGAAATCATCCAAAGTATAAACCAAAAAGCCAACCCTTTGGAGTTTTGGTTGAAACGAGTGTGGATCTTGAATTTAATCTTAATACAAAAGATGGTGATGAATTCATTTTTAGGGTTTGAGAATTACCTGAAAGAAGAACACTCAGAATGCCAAGCAGCAGCAGCAGCTGGAACTCAAAGTTTTGATAAGTGTCTGAGACTGCCGTAGGATCTGGACTCTGGAGCAATCAGGCGAACTTAAAAACAAAGAAGTGTTGGGGTCTTTCATATTTTTTTACGTTGATAATGCAGGCTTACTTTACTTTTCCATGTCCTTTATGACCCCCATGTCCTTTGAAAGTTGACTTGGAAAGGAAGAGGGACGACTTTGAACAATCTAAAGACTTGGAGAAAATATAAAATTTTTGCTTTTGTTTCCTCGTCGTTTTGCTTTTATTTCCCTGTTTCTTACTTTAATAAAGCGGGTTGGATTTTTTTTTTGGTAAAAAAAGGGGAGGAAGGGGGCTACCAACAAGGCCGACCCCCTGGGCATGACTATAATGGCTTACTCCCTCTGTGAAATGTTCAGATTGAGTCATAGTTACCACACATCCTTGCCTTAGCCAGGACGAATAGACCATCACCACAGCACCACGAGATGCAATGATCTACAATAAAGTGGGTTGCATTAAGCAAATATGTAAAGTTCTCCATATAACTGCAAAAAAGGAAAAAGTAGATACATATGTATATATCATCATCATTATCAACATAAGCTAATTCGCACCAAAGTCGTATGTATATTTTACCGATCCGACTTTTATCAAAATCGGCTTATGCTGATGGTGATGACGTTATGTTAGTGTATTTTAATAATAAAAAAAATATTAGTAACATGCAAGCAAAGTGGTTTTAGAACGTCTCTTAATTCTCACAAGGATTTGTGCCATTTTGGGTGTACAACGGGTTTTTTTCAAACAGATACAACTCTATACATCTCTTGTTTTCTCTGTTTCACAAAGAAAGGTGTACATCTGTGCTTTGTCCACTACAAAAAAAGTCTTTTTATTACGGCACTTCAAAAGTGCCCTTATAATATAGAAAAATGCCGTTATAACATATAACGGCATTTCGATAAAGTGCCGTTTTAAGTGGTGTTGCATTATGTTATAGCAACAACTTATAACGACACTTTGGAATATGCCGTTATAAAGTGACTTTTTACGGCATTTAAAAATGCCATAAAAATATAAGCTATTACGGCATTTTTTTAAAGTGTCGTAATAAAGTTTATCAACACTTGAAGCCTTTAGCGGCAACTACCAAATGCCGCTAAAAGTATACTAATTTAAAAAAAATTTTAATTCACCCCATCCTACCCACCCATCCCCCCACAAATTTAATACACCCCCCCACACCCAATTTAATTTACCCCCACCCCACCCAACCAATTTAATTTACTACCCCCCACCCCCACCCACCCACCCAAATTTAATTTACCCCACCCCACCCACCCAATTTAATTTACCACCCCCACCCCCACCCACCCACCCACCCAAATTTAATTTACCCCACCCCACCCACCCAATTTAATTTACCACCCCCCACCCCCACCCACCCACCCACCCAAATTTAATTTACCCCACCCCACCCACCCAATTTAATTTACCACCCCCCACCCCCACCCACCCACCCACCCAAATTTAATTTACCCCACCCCACCCACCCAATTTAATTTACCACCCCCCCACCCCCACCCCCACCCACCCACCCAAATTTAATTTACCCCACCCCACCCCCACGTACTTTATGCTTCAACTATTTGCCATTCACCATCAGAATTAAAACTATCTGAAAATTTCAAAACTTAAGTAGGAAACTTGCTCAAATACTCAAGAATTAACTGATCTGAAATTTTAACAATATGTACGATTCCTTTTGGAATAGATACAGCAGACAACACATGCATTTACATTGAAAACAATACATCACTGACATTGCATCTCCAGGAGGTCAATCTTGATCGATTTACTATCTCCATACCTGTTTCGAGACAAGTAAAAAAAATTACAAGAATACCAGAGAATTAAGAAAACAATTTAAATTATTCAACCACCAGATTCTGATGAAGTATATAACCAAGGAGGGAGATGATATGCTTACCATAGCTGTGGTAGCAGCCCCAAAAATGGCAACGAGGGACAAAACAGATACTTGGCCAACGAAAGTGGCCATTGCTTCAAACACTAGTACAAGTATGGGTGGAATCACAAAGGCAGTCCAACAATAGTTGAACAAAAAAGCATCTCCATCTGTATCCTGAGGATATAATGCTGTGTTTGCTACACATGAAATGGCTTTCACGCTAGCAAAAAATCTAAGAGATGGTTTCTATCACTTACCAAACCATAATGATGTATTGCATATATCAAAAAAGACTCAAGACCAAAAGCGATCGTTTGGTCAAGTACAATCACAGCTTTTGTTGTTTAACATAGCAATCAATTATTCAGCAATACATTCATTATGATTTAAGCCACTCGTATATCTATGCGGCCTTCTGTATTGTTGGAGAAATTAATAATTACATAAGGTGTGTTTGACACAAAGAATTAGATAGTAAGAAGAATTACAAATCTACAGATTTATAATTCTTTAAATTATGATTCTTTGAAATGAAATTTTTTTGTTTGGTTGTAATAGAGAATTAATGTTTAAAACTTTGATTTCATTATAATTCAAATTCTAATGTTTGTTTGCCACAAAGAAATTTGTATAAAAATTAATATCAAATAAAATAAGATGCAGTTTGCTAATGATAATGGTAGTGGTTGTGGTGTTGGCAGAGGCAGTGGTGGTCATGATAGTGGTGGAGGTGGCAACAGCAATGGCGGTGGTGGTGTTGGTGGAGTTGGGGGCGGCGGCAGTGGCCATGTCAATAGTGGTGGTGGAGGGAGCGGCGATGTCTAAGGAATTTTATAGAGATTCTTAATTCCAATTCCTTATCATCTACTAAATAGAAAATTTATAATTCTTTATCCCAATTCCAATTCCTAGCCTAAATTCCTAGCCCAATTCTTTCTGTCAAATAGACTCTAAATGAGCTCTAAATGAAGTCCAAAGCACTTAACACAATATTTTTACTTTGTATTTGCTTTTCTATTTATGAAGAGTGAACCGTGATAAAACTCATGCAAATATTGCTCAAAACATTAAACTTGTAGAAATTGAGGCTAAATGCATCATCTGCAACAATAATAATGCTGCATATTTGCAAAGATAATTACTAAATGACTTCATTCATGTGTGAAAGGAGTTAATAAGTGATTGAATGCAAATATTTTGCAAAACAAAATGAAAATATCTTAAGGAAGTTTAAATAAATTGTAAAAGAAAATTTTTACGAAATTTCCAAGTTGAAGTGGTCAAAAGAGTCGGAGTCTCTCAAATCATAATCGAATTGCAAGTTGAAGGGAGGGCCCTCAATCGAATTGCAAGTGATTGGAACAGCTTGTGGTGGGTTTTAAACTGCAACAAAGTTTGTTACCCCACATCCACATTATATGGCTTTTTGTGGCATTTATGTGTTGTGTTGTGGCCGCATGGAATAATTTGATACCTAATTTGAGTGGTGGAAAAAAATAGATGACTGCAAATGTAAAGAAGCTCCCCATGACAAACTATTGTACATGAAGGTCTTGTACTTGGGTTGTCCATCTACCTATCAATTATTAGTGTTTCTTACACTTTTGTATCTAAGCAATGCCTCTTGGATATGTGATTAGTGATAGCTTAAATAGAGTATTAAAATCCTTTTAAAGCCTTGATTTCAAATTTTAATTTTTCAAATGTTGACGGGCAAGGTATTTTTATCTTGTTTATGCATGCTAGTTATGCGAGTCAACCGGTTTACCCATGCGGCCCCACGCATACCACTTCAAATGCTCTTTTAACCATTGAAAACCCTTACCTTCCCAGGTTTACAACCTATTTCTTAAAAAGACTTCCACACCTATGATTTTAAATGGAAGCGGGGTAACTTCAAATTATAGCCTTTAAACTGTAATACACTTAGAGGGGAGTAAATAGGTGTAACAATGCATGTGAAATTTAAGTTATATTACCAATTAAAAACACGTTAATGAAAGGTAAGCATATAAAAGTCCCAAACCAATAAAATAAGGGCTTTTTGGCATCAATACCCCTATATTATTATATATTTGCATTTATATTTTCTTGTTTTTATTACTTGTATTTATTTCTCTTAATTTAGTATAATCTTGCAGCTGTATCCATAATGTTAGATTCTGTTAACTTTTTATTGTTTACTTTTATAACTAAAATATACCTTCTATAAGATAAAAAGACATTAAATAGCTAAATGACTATATGGCTAAGCTAATTAAGTTTAAATGAATAATTATAAATTGAACAAATCGATATAAATGACTTAAGATCTAGATTCAAATACAATAATATAAGGACATAGATGAACATACAAGATAAATGCAAAATATGATTTTTATTATATAGAAGGTTATTTTAGTCATTAAATAAAAATAACAAAAGTTAATAGATTTTGACATCAAGGGTTTTATTACAATGATTATACCAAACAGAGGGGTATAAACATAAATATTAAAAATAAGAGGGTATAGTCCCAAATATGACATAATATAAGGAAATGGATGTAAAAAGCCTTCAAATTAATCCAAAGATAACCACACAAATTAAAATAATGATAATAAAAGTAGATATAAAACAAATTGGTGATGAAGTTTCACTCTACGAGAACTCTTAAGATCGTATACAAGGGCCACCTAAAAAATATCACTATATATTGGGAAATTTACTTATAGATCGTAGTTCAGAAGACTTAATACTTCTATGCTAGATTCTGACAATTTAGATTGAAGGATCTAAAGAACACTTTAGACTTACACCACTGCAACACTCTAAAACTCCTGATCTCTTCTCTGTGATCAATCAAACGAACTCACTCGGTATACATATGAACTCCTGTGTTTAAAAACTCCCACAAGGAACTCCAAGAATGAAGGTCAAAGAAGAAAATAAAGGTTTGATGGCTTCAAAGGAGAAAAACCACGAAGACGATCTCTCATAAAAGAAAAAGGGTTATAAAGTTTCTAAAATATATTTCTTATGTTTATGAATGAAGCCACATCCTATGTATAGGTTTCCCAATAAGTTTAGTGTAGAATCTTGAATTTTGAGGAAATATTAATATATAAATTAACTCTGATATATTATTGACTCATCATGGATTTTTATTATTGTTTTTGGCCCACAAAACTAACACTTTGGATTTGGATAATTATTCTTCAATTGCCCCATATCCGGGGTGTTACCAAAGGTGGTTTCATAGCGTAACAGGATCTCTAAATCTAGGTAGTAAACCTTAGGTGGGTATTAAGAATTTGTGTTTGGATGGATAGAACCCCTAAGCTTTCTAATAGGTTGAGCGATCTTTGAATTTCTTTTGTTTTCCTATTTGTAGAAGAGAATGGTAAGACCACGTAATTCAAGAGAAAGATATGTTGTTGTGCTCAAGTTGAACAAGGACAAGAGAATGAGCAATAGCAAGAGATGTATAGCAGCAAGGTGCTATGCAAGATCATGGGAATGCTGCTGAGGTTTAGAATGGCCAACAAAATGCACATGCTGATCAATTTAGAGAAGTTTGGAGAGTCATAGGAGTTGTAACAGAGAGTCATAAGAGCTGTAACTAACCTCTTGATTAGTGAGATTGAGCCAATAAGAAGTCAAAATCAGAATAGTGATCAACAAACGAATGAGGGGAATAAGAATAATTCAAATCATGAGATTGAACAATTTAGGAAGATGCATCATCTTGCTTTTCATGGGCTACCTGATCCTTGTGAGACACAGGAAAAAATTACCCACCGTCAACACACGGGGCTCATCTTGAAAATTGGGAGAGTCGCCACCATTCAGAATTTTGAGGTGAGAATGGACACCAAAGGATCAAAAACAAGCAAAAGGAGCTAAAAGAAACATTCTAGGATAAAAATAACCCTACTTGAAAATCAAATCCAGAGATGGGTAAGGGGATTAGATTATGAACGGGGGAAGGTGTTAGGCACCCCCATTCATCCACACGAAGTGGTAGCCAAGTGTATGTTCATGCAAAAATAAGAAAGCTTGCTAAAATCATAGAAAACCTTGAAAAAGGACCAATGTATGATATTTCCACATGAAGATCTAAATGGATTCTAGATCCTCTCTTATGTCAACATCATTTCTGGAATATCACAAAAAGATGTAAATCAAAGCACAAGTTATTCAAAAACCAAGTTGAATCAAATCCGGAAAATTCGGTGAAAAGTAATGCCATTTGTCTTGAAATCATTCAAATACAATTTTAAATCAAATCAAACCAAATCCATTTGAAATATTATAGTAAATAAGGGTCTCATGCAAAATTTCACTTCATTCCGATAAAAATCCTACGAGTTATGCTCCTTTAAGGTTGCTGTTGGGGATAATAAAAAAAAGTGATAAGTGGGCAACTTTGGAAAATTGTCTAGAAAAATCCACTCCATAAAAATCCACGAAATTTGGTGTGAATGAAGTCTGTATGGCCATATTTCAAAAGAAACTAGCCTCATACAAAAATCCCTTCGGATGTGCCTTGGGTGGTTTCCCGAACAGGCCCCGAAGATCACAGATTTACCCAGAAAAGTACTAATGAGCAGCTCTGAGTAAATCTGTTACCAATAATTCAAATGGAGTCAAAAAATTATAAAACCAACTGGATTTAAAAATAGACTCATAAAGGAGTGCCCAGAAACAAAAATCACTCGAATCAGACTTAAAACGAACACATGGCGCTCCGTCGAAGTGACAAGTTCTGTATTTGAACCTGAACTGTCCAATCAACTTCGACAGAGAGGTGTCAAAAATCCGTTTGATAGAAATTTATGAAATTTGGTGGACATAAACTAGACAGCCTCACCTTTCCCATGGTTCTAGAATCGCTCCAAAATTCATCCGGATGATGAAGTTATGAGCGTCCGAAGTAAGGGTACAGGTGCTGTCCAGTTAGGCCCTTTTTGAGTAAAACCAACTCAAAATTGTGATAAAGTGTGTGCCATTCGTGCAAGATGAACACAAATCTTTGAAAAATCATTTGAAAACATTCCAGAATTGATTGAGACCATTTATTTCAGATTTATCACAATAAATGCAATAAACCCAAAATATGAGCCTATCCCGCCAAAATATTGATATGTATGTGCAAGTGTGAAAAACCAAACCAGATCAATAGCATGCATACATATTCATCAAAATAAGGTTCTAAAACAGCCTAGGGTTCCGTTCCATTAACGTTTCCCTCTGTTCTCTCTCCCCGTTAAACACGGTTCTTCAAGATAATCAAGGGTACTTGTAGACACCCCAAAATTGCACGATTTTTGATAAATCTTGAAGGAGAGAAATATTTTATTGGAATTTCCAATTCTTTGCATTGGGTTTGAGATACTTAACCCATTTGAATCCAAAACGGAAAAGGAAAATGCCCGAATTCAATCTTTTGTGCAAAGTCAAACTTTTTCCGGTTGAATTTTGTTGACTTTTGACCCCAGAAAATGAAATATTTTTTTAAAGCCAGATTTCAAGATAATTTTTCCCGGTAATCAGGTTTTTAGCCATGTTATTGCATAAAAGAATTTTTTGAGATTTTAAATCTTGGCGAATACCTTGGTTTTAACATATTGAACCTTTTTTCCAGACCTGAAAAATCGGAATTTTGCCTAGAACTGGAAAGTTGACTTTTTATTCACTTGGAATTTGGGTCTGGAACTATTTTTAATGGATTCAAATGGGGGGTGTTTGCTTATTTACATGTAATATCTTAAGTAAATGGAGATTAAAAAATACGAGGACATTTACTTAAACGATATTACATGTAAATAAGTATTGCCTGTGTTAAAATTTGGAAAAAAAGGCTTTTTTCCTTGTATCCGGCAACTCAGGCCGGATACAAGTACTTCTCTTTGTATCCGGTCTAAAAGGCCGGATACAAGGAAACTTTAGTGTATCCGACATCATAGGCCGGATACATTAAAGCTCTAGTGTATCCGGCCTGAGATGCCGGATACATTAGTTTTTGCTCAAAATTAGGGTTTTCCGAGAGAAATCACTTTTTACCATCATGTCCCTCATTAAATGAGGGGAAATCTCAGAAACAGCCTTAGGGTTAAGGTTGGAGGGGTTGTAGACATTAAGTTGTGTCTACCAATGACCTTAGCCCTTGCCTATAAATAGGAGCCTCCTCCTTGAGCAAAAGGAACACAACTCTTGTTTTGAATTCTCGCAAAGAAGAACTCCAAGAGAAGAAGAAAACCGCTGTGGAATCGCCTCCAGAACTCAGGTAAGCCTCAACTTTTCTTTTTATTTTCTGTCTGTACATTCCTAGATCTAGATCTCTTCTTCTACCTTTCTGTAGTGTAAAGCCTTGTTTGTATGTGTGGAAATCCTTCCCCGGCTCAAAGTATCTCAAGACTCCCCTAGCCGTAAAACGTGAAGGCGGATCTAGGAGAAACGAGACTGGGGATTGACCCTAGTGCTAGAACCCATGTAGCATAAGGCTTTTGAATGATTGAAAACCGTTCTATAATCAAAGTACCCTTGATTATTTCGAAGATCCGTGTTTAACGGGGAGAGAGAACAGAGGGAAACGATAATGGAACGGAACCCTAGGCTATGCTAGAACCTATTTTGTTGAATCTACATGCATGATATGTGGTTGTATTAATCTTACTTGGTTTTTCACTCTTGCACACATATTACACTTTTTTGGTGAATAGGCTCGCATTTGGGGATTTATTACATTCATTGTGATAAATCTCCAATAAATGGCCTCAATCAAATTCTGGAGTGTTTTTAAATTTTTTCAAAGGTTTTGGATTCATCTCACACGAATCTCACACACTTTGTCAATTTTCGGATTTGATTTTCTTCAAAAGTGGCTTAACTGGACAGCACCTGTACCCTTACTTCGGACGCCCATAACTTCATCATCCGGATGAATTTTGGGGCGATTCCAGAACCATGGGAAAGGTGAGGCTGTCTAGTTTATGTCCACAAAATTTCACAAATTTCTATCTAGCGGATTTTTGACACCTCTCTGTCGAAGTTGAGTGGACAGTTCAGATTCAAATACAGAACTTGTCACTTCGACGGACCGCCATGTGTTCGATTTAAGTCCGATTCGAATGATTTTTGTTTCTATGCACTCCTTTATGAGTATATTTTCAAATCCAGTTGGTTTCATAATTTTTGGATTCCATTTGAATTATTGGTAGCCGATTTACTCAGAACTGTTCATTTGTACTTTTCTGGGTAAATCTGTGATCTTCGGGGCCTGTTCGGGAGACCACCCAAGGCACCTGCGAAGGGATTTTTGTATGAGGCTAGTTTCTCTGGAAAGATGGCCATACAGACTTCAATCACATGAAATTTCGTGGACTTTTATGTAGTGGATTTTTCTAGACAATTTTCCAAAGTTGCCCACTTACCACTTTTAAAAATCCCCAGCAGCAACTTCAAAGGAGCATAACTCCTAGATTTTTCATCGGAATGAAGTGAAATTTTGCATGAGACTCTTATTTACCCTAATCTTTCAAATGGATTTGGTTTGGTACAATTTAGAATCGGATTTGAATGATTTCAAGGCAAATGGCATACTTTTTACCGAATTTGATTTACTTGGTTTTTTAGCAACTTGTGCTTTGATTTCCATCTTTTAAGATATTCCAGAAATGATATTAACATAAGAGAGGATCTAAAATCCATTTAGATCTTCATGTGAATATATCATACACTTGTTCCTTTTTCAAGGCTTTTTTCATGATTTTTAGCAAGCTTCTTATTTTCTTTTTAGCATGAACATACACTTGGCAACCACTTCGTGTGGATGAATGGGGGGGCCTAACACCTTCCCCCGTTCATAATCTAATCCCCTTACCCATCTCTGGATTTGATTTTCAAGTAGGATTATTTTTATCCTAGAATGTTTCTTTTGGCACTTTTTGCTTATTTTGAATCTTTTGGTGTCCATTCTCACCCCAAAATCATGAATGGTGGCGACTCTCCCATTTTTGCGTTGAGCCCGTGTGTTGACGGAGGGATGATCACTCCGGTGATTTTTCCCATATCTCACAGTACTTTGAATATGAAACGGTTTACAATCAATCAAAAGGCTTTATGCTACATAGGTTCTAGTACTAAGGTCAATCCCCAGTCTCGTTTCTCCTAGATCTCGCCTTCACGTTTTACGGCTAGGGGGAGTCTCGAGATACTTTGAGCCGGGGAAGGGTTTTCACACACAAAGAAGGCCTTATTCTACAGAAAGGTAGAAGAAGAGATTTAGATCTAGGAATGTAAAGACAAAAGTAAAAGAAAAGTTTGAGGCTTACATTGGTTCTAGATGCGATCCCGCAGCGGTTTTCTTCTTCTCTTGGAGTTCTTCTTGGCGAGAATTCAAAACAAGAGTTAATGGCCATTTGCTTAAGGAGGAGCCTCCTATTTATAGGCAAAAGCTAGGGTTAGGGTTGGTGAGAATGGTAGACACAACATAATGTCTATAGCCCACCAACCTTAACCCTAAGGCTATTTCCGAGATTTCCCCTCAGTTAATGAGGGATATGATGGTAAAAGTGAAAAGCTCTCGGAAAAACCTAATTTTGAGCAAAACTTGTGTATCCGGCATCTCAGGCCGGATACACTAGAGCTTTAATGTATCCGGCCTATGATGTCGGATACACTAAAGTTTCCTTGTATCCGGCCTTTTAGACCGGATACAAAGAGAAGTACTTGTATCCGGCCTGAGTTGCCGGATACAAGGAAAAAAGCCTTTTTTTCCAAATTTTAACACAGGCAATACTTATTTACATGTAATATCGTTTAAGTAAATGTCCTCGTATTTTTTAATCTCCATTTACTTAAGATATTACATGTAAATAAGCAAACACCCCCCATTTGAATCCATTAAAAATAGTTCCAGACCCAAATTCCAAGTGAATAAAAAGTCAACTTTCCAGTTCTAGGCAAAATTCCGATTTTTCAGGTCTGGAAAAAAGGTTCAATATGTTAAAACCAAGGTATTCGTCAAGATTTAAAATCTCAAAAAATTCTTTTATGCAATAACATGGCTAAAAACCTGATTATCGGGAAAAATTATCTTGAAATCTGGCTTTAAAAAATATTTCATTTTCTGGGGTCAAAAGTCAACAAAATTCAACCGGAAAAAGTTTGATTGTGCACAAAAGATTGAATTCGGGCCTTTTCCTTTACGGTTTTGGATTCAAATGGGTTAAGTATCTCAAACCCAATGCAAAGAATTGAAAATTCCAATAAAATATTTCTCTCCTTCAAGATTTATCAAAAATCGTGCAATTTTGGGGTGTCTACAACTGCCCCTCTTTGCTGGAGTTGTAGCACAATGAACAGCAAAGAATAGACACAACTCAAAATTGCGCGTTTGAAAGACACCTCATTAATTGAACTTGCTTTGGTCAAACAAATGAGTGATAAAAAATATGGATTTGAAGATAGCCAATGAAACCCCTGCTGTGTATAGTTTGACGGGGGTGGCGTCTCTTCCTTATCTCAGATTTCTTTGAGCTCTCGTGGCTATGAAAAGAAATCTGAGACAAGCAAATTTTGAAAAGAATGTGGATTTAAAATTGACCTCTGCAAACTCAATTGCTTTTGATGTTTTTCAACAATAAGGAAGGAAATATTTTATTGAATTTTCCTGATTGATTTTCTTATTTGATTTACCTGGGTGCCATTTGATGCCCAAACCTGTGCTTGAATATTCTGCAACTTGCTTTTGCTTCTTCATCTTCTTGCTCTCTCAATAAGGATGTATGTGCCATTGCTGCCCATAGCCTGTCTTCATTCTTTTCAACTACCCAAGTGAATGCCTCTTCTTGATTGATGGATTTGAAAATCATGATCTGTTGATCTAACCTCATGCCCTTACACCCCATGACCTCTCATTCATGCCTTCTTACTGCTCAAGTAAAATCCTCCTTCAAAATTGGAAACCTTTGTTTAAAGGAGAAAACATGCAACTGCTTCAAAGCTTCTTCTTTTTTTTTTCTTTCAACTCCGAAGACTAAGGCCTGACTGCTTCTTCCAGATGCTGTAATTTATTTTAATGAAAACCCAGAGGGAAAGGCATTGAGCATGCAGGTTTTGATTGTTTGAAGTAGTATTTTCCCTCAGCAGAGATGATCCTCTTTTTTCCCTTTTTTTTCTTCTTTTTCTCTTTCTTCTTTTTTTCTTTTCCTTTTTATTCTCTTTTTTTTTCTTTTCTTTTCTCTTTTTTTTTTCTCTTTTTTTCTTTTTTCTTTTTCTCTTTTTCCTTTTTTTTTTATTTTTGCTTTTTTTTTTTTACAATATACTGAAATATCCTTCCTCCTTTGCAGCTTTGGTTACTTGACTACCTGAGTCAGATTGAGGAGATCAATTGACATTTCTTCCCAAGCTTGAAGGTTCCCATCTGGATGAGCAATCGGGGGTGTCCCGATATTCCAGGGGGCAAACAGGGCTGGTTCACTTTCTTGGGTTCACTTCAGGATGACCAGGTGAGGTGGCCTGGTACTTATCAACCCAATGCAGAGACTGTGATTAGCTTCCGAGACCGCAACTTTCTGGTTCTGGCTGGCCTGAGACATGTGGTGCTTTACCTTCCTTTGAGGGTCCTTCGTCAGTTCAGAGCAACCCAGGGGATTATAATCCCAAGTGGATATGAGGACCACCTTGGGCCACTTTCTCCAGCTACCATGAAGCTGAATGCTTGGTTGATGAGGGAGTGGTCTTATGTTCGCTTCATGCAGGGTCCAGTCTTTTCAGAGTCCCATGTGAAGGACTACCTCTTCTAAATCAGGGAGCAGATACAGAGTCAGGCCTCAGTACCTGAAGATTCTCCTGCGGTTTTGGCTCCTACTTATGAGGATATCTTGGAGTCTGAGAGAGCTTCTCACTGGCGCCTTCAGCAGATATGGGTACGAGAGGCCCAGGAGCTTAGGATACGGGGCCTTGACATGGAAAGGCCACTTGCAGAGCAGGTATCCCGCCGTCTCGCTATGGAAAAACAACTTGAGGAGCATAGGCAGGCTCGCTGTCTTGAAGTCCGATCACTGCGGCAGAAGCACCAGGATGCTTTAGCCAGCCTTAGGAGCATGCAGATTAGGCAGACTCTTTCAGATGAGGTTATTTCCTTCTTGAGTGATCCCGCTGCAGAGGGGGATTCTGGAGTCATTGCAGCTCAGGCAGCTCGGATTCGGGAGCTTGAGGAGCGGCTAGGAGACAGAGACTAGCTTTATTTCCTGCACACATTTTTTTTCTACCTTCGTACAAAAGCAAACTCCAATAGTGGAAAAACAAAGGATTTAATTCAAAATAGAATTTTTATATTATTGGCCTCAGAATGCTCAGATGCTTGTAAAAACAAAGGTTTTATGAAAAGTATTTGATTTCTCATCACTGGCCAAAGTATAATTTTTCCTTTTTATATATATATTTTTTGTATTTTTTTGAAATTTGGTCCATGCACTTAATCACCTATAATTAAAGGAATTAGAACCAGATTAAATAATGAAAAGGGTAGTCCAAAAAATAATGAGGGATCAGAACCGTCCATCTTATGACCTTTAGAGTCATCCCCAAATGCCAAAACTGATCCATTCTGCTCATGCCGATTTTGCTTCAATCTCAGATCTCTATGATCAACTCAACCTTTGATTTTTCTTCATTCATTTTTTTGCTTTTTTTTTATTTCTTTTTGCCAATATTGCCCCTAGCGCCAGTTACGGTTTTCACTAGGGCCGGCTTCTGTATTCCGTCATCACCAATCTTACTCTGACATTTGAATGAACAAACTAAGATCACCGAGGGCTTAAAAATAGGACGAAACAAAGGCTAGGCTTGGTTTATGAAAAAGAGGGTATTAAAGGCCCAAAAATTTTCAAGTGTGGAAATAGGTCAATCGGACTTACAGTCATGATGAATTTAACCCTTTTTCCCCAAATTTCCTTCTTTGCATCTTTTTTCACACTTGGCTTTCGTTTGCCATTTTTCATTGCTTTTCCTCTTTTTTTTTCTTTTTTCCTTAATTTTTGCCCCAATTAATTTTGCCCCAATTGACTGTAAATCCGGTTTAGGTTTATCAAAGAAACGAACCGGCTCAATTTGGCTAGACTAGGGATTCAAATTTTGAAGGAAATAAAGAAAGATGGCCTCGGATCATTTCCTAGAAATATTCACTCAAGGAAAATACCTTTTTACTGCATCGGAGTTAATTGGCTCAGGAAAATCTGACCCATCCATTTCTGCTAAGATGAGTGCATCCCTTGACAGGACCTTCTTGACGACATAAAGCCCTTCCCAATTAGGCTTGAACTTACCACGAGGGTCTTCCAAAAATGGTAGAATTTTCTTTAGAACTAGGTTTCCTTCTTGGAAAGTTTTGGGCCTCACTTTCTTATTGTAGGCCCGGGCCATTCTCTTTTGGTACAACTGGCCATGACATAGTGCTTTTAACCGCTTTTCTTCTATTAGGTTGAGTTGATCATGTCTTGACTGTACCCATTCGGCTTCTTCCAGTTCTGCTTCCATGAGCACTCTGAGTGATGGGATTTCTACTTCCACTGGCAAGGCTGCTTCCATTCCATAGACTAGGGAATACGGGGTTGCGCCAGTTGAAGTTCAGATTGAGGTTCTGTAGGCATGTAGAGCAAGTGGCAGCATTTCGTGCCAATCCTTGTAGCTTACTACCATCTTTTGAATGATTTTCTTTATATTCTTATTTGCTGCTTCCACTGCCCCATTCATCTTTGGCCTGTACGGAGCTGACTTGTGGTGGGTGATCTGAAATTGCTCACACATCTTCTTCATGTCCTTGTTCTTAATATTTGAAACATTGTCTGATACTATGGCACTTGGTAGTCCATAGCGACAAATGATATTGTGCTTCAAAAACTTAATGACATGGTTGCTTGTGATATTTGCATATGATGCTGCTTCCACCCATTTAGTGAAGTAATCAATTGCCACCAGGATGAATCTGTGCCCGTTCGATGCCTTAGGGGAGATCATGCCAATAACATCTATGCCCCACATAGAGACGGGCCATGGGGATGTCATGTTGTGCAACTCACCCGGGGGTGCATGCTTATTATCTGCATAGATTTGACATTGATGGCACCTTCTGACATGTATACAACAATCATGTTCCATGGTCGACCAGTAGTAGCCCAGCCTCAAGATCTTCTTTGCCAGCATGTGCCCGCTCATGTGGGGCCCACAAACTCCTCCATGTACAGTTTTAATCAGTCTTTCCGATTCCGTCTTGGCTACACATCTGAGCAGAATATTGTTATGTGACCTCTTGTACAAATGTCCACCACATAGCAGAAACTGACCCGCCAACCTCTGTATTGTCCTCTTCTCAGTAGCAGTGGCATTTTCTGGTAGACTCCGATTGTTCAAGAAATTTTTGATATCTTGAAACCATGGTGTTTCTTCTTCTAGCGCTCCCTCTAGAACGAGACAGTAAGCCGGTTCATCTCGGACCTCAATTTCTAGTGGTCTGATGTCTACTCCTTCTGGTATGCTGACCATTGAAGCCAATGTTGCTAGAGCATCTGCAAACTGATTCTTGGCCCTTGGCATATAGTTGAAGGAAATTCGAGTGAAATTTGTGCTTATTTCTTCCAAGTACTGGTGATAGGGGATCAATTTGTGATCCTTGGTTTTCCACTCACCAGTTGTTTGGAAGATGATAAGACTCGAATCCCCGTATACGTCAAGTTCCTTTACTCCATGATCCATGGCTGCTTGCAATCCAATTATGCATGCTTCATATTCTGCTATGTTATTGGTGCACTGGAATCTCAACTTGACTGCAATTGGGATATGTGAACCATCTGGTTTAACCAAGACTGCCCTTATTCCGTTTCCATTCATATTGGCGGCCCCATCAAAGAACATCTGCCAAGAACTCTCACTTTCCTCCTCTTCAGTGTACAGAATTGCCTCATCTGGAAAGTTGGTCTTCAAGGGTTGGTATTCTGGCAGAGGATGTGCAGCTAGGTGGTCAGCTATGGCTTGACCCTTGATCGCCTTCTGGGTGATGTATGTGAGGTCAAACTCGGACAGTAGTAGTTGCCACTTTGCTGTCCTGCCAGTCAGTGCCGGTTTCTCAAATAAATACTTCAGCGGGTCCATCCGGGATATCAATAGTGTGGAGTGACTAAGGAAGTAATGCCTTAGCCTCTGAGTTGCCCACACTAGAGCACAACAGGTCTTTTCCAATGGTGAGTACTTGGCTTCATATTCCGTGAATTTTTTACTCAGATAGTAAATTGCCCTTTCTTTTCTTCCAGTCTCATCATGCTGCCCCAAGACACATCCCATCGACGTTTCCAACAGTGACAAGTACAGGATCAGTGGTCTTCCTGGAGTTGGTGGCACTAGTACAGGTGGGTTCAGTAAATATTCCTTGATCGTATCGAAGGCCTGCTGGCAATCGTCATTCCAAACCGTCGGGTTATCCTTCCTCAGAAGCTTGAAAATTGGTTCACAGATAGCCGTGAGCTACACTATGAACCGGCTTATGTACTGAATTCTTCCAAGAAAGCCCTTGACCTCCTTCTCGGTTCTGGGTGCTAGCATTTCGATTATGGCCTTGGCTTTAGCCGGGTCAATTTCAATTCCTCTTCGGCTCACTATAAACCCCAGCAACTTCCCTGATGTAGCCCCAAAGACGCACTTAGCCGGGTTAAGCTGTAGACTGTACTTCTTGAGCCGATCAAACACTTTCTTCAGATTGATCAAGTGGTCCTTCTCTTTGCATGATTTGGCAATCATATCATCCACGTAGACCTCCATCTCCTTATGGATCATGTCATGGAATAGTGCAGTCATGGTCCGCTGGTATGTTGCCCCAGCGTTTTTAAGTCCAAACGGCATGACCGTGTAGTGGAATGTGCCCCAAGGTGTGATAAATGCTGTTTTCTCTTGATCTTCCTTAGCCATCTTGATCTGATTATATCCAGAGAAACCATCCATGAACGAGAATAGGCTATGTGCCGCAGTATTATCCACTAAGATGTCTATGTGTGGAAGCGGAAAATCATCCTTTGGGCTTGCCTTATTCAAATCTCTGTAGTACACGCACATTCTGACTTTCCCGTCCTTCTTTGGTACCGGCACTATGTTTGCGAGCCACTCAGGGTACGTAGAGACTGCAAAAAATCTGGCTTGAAATTGTTTGACCACTTCGTCCTTGACCTTCAAGGTCCATTCCGGCTTCAATCTTCTCAGCTTCTGCTTAATTGGCTTAACCCCTGGCAAAATTGGCAACTTGTGCACCACCATGTCAGTGTCCAACCCCGGCATGTCCCGATACGACCAAGCAAACACATCCTTGTAATCTGCCAAGAACTGTGACATTTCATTTTTCTGCACATCAGACAAGCATGACCCGATTTTCACAATTTTTGGGTCCTCTTCGGTCCCAAGATTTATGGATATGGTCTCCTCAATATTAGGTTGGACCCCCTTTTCATGACGTTCCAATTGGTATTCAATTTCTTTTGGAACGTCTTCTTCTTCGACCTCGGTCTCTTCTTCGATCCCCATGAGGTCAAAGTCGAGCTCAAGGTCGAAGTCATATTCAACCTGGTCCAATTCGGTTTGATTATATGGTTCATAAGTGGTTTGGACCTTTTTGAAAAATTTAAATTTTCTAGAAAAAATAGAAAAATCTTTTTGGGTTTTTTGTGGGCCTTCTAAACATAATTCCCCTGAAGACGAAGGCCCATTAGAACCTTCAGGGAAATGGCATTCCACTATTGGAGTTTTTTTTTGGAAGCCGCGTCAGTTTGCCACACAGACGCTGCTTCAAAGGTAAGGGGAGTTTCCTCCCAATTGTTTAATACAAAATTTTTGGGAGTAGGGGAAATAGGGAAAGTCTGCTCCTCAAGCCCCGCGTCCGATGCCATCATTACCGGGTGGGTACTGCCCTTTTCTGCTACGGGGCCCAGTCCAGATATAACCTCACCCGGAATCTTCACTGCGGCCCAGTCAATGAAAGGTAGCTCGTTGTCACTACCAGTTTTCTCGCCTTCGGTCATGGCGAAGAAAGCCCCCACATCTTCAGAGAAGTCTGTCCGCTGCTCTGGTTGTGGCCCAGGCCCATCGGCTGCTCCCAGTATAGGAGATGGGTTGTATGGTTGCAAGGCCGAAACAAAAGGCTTTTGAAATGGATTGATGTTGTAGTAGGGAGGTTTTGACTGGTCCATGGGAGGAGATATTTGGATTGTATAAGAGGGTTTTGGGAAGCTTTCCCTTAAATGAGGGAGTTTTCCTTTGCTTCTTTCCTCTCCTTCTTCATGCTTCATCCTCCTCCATCCTCTGGGCTTGAAGCCCAACCCTACTTTAGGGATCAGTTTCTTAGCCGTGATTGGCTCCACCATCCCCTGCAAATTGATTCCCAGGCCTTTCCCCGGGTGAAAGTGGTATTTCTCCATCACTTTCTTTATCATTTCTTCTGCAGTGGTCCCCTTTTCCTTCTTTTTCTCACACTCCCCAGGTATGAAATTTACTGTCTCAAATTGAAATGAGTGGAATGCAATCTTGTCGACAGTCAAGTCTACATTGATTAAGGGTACATCAGGTGACACGATGGGCGGCACCAAGTTTTCGGCTAGGACTGTTATCACCCTTTGGTGGAGCGTGGATGGTATTGCCCTAGCCGAATGTATCCACGGCCTCCCTAGGAGCAGATTGAAGGCGGGTATATCCATCACCTCAAATGTGATGTTGAAGATATTCGGCCCAATTGTGACCGGCAGTTCAATCTCCCCTAGGGAGTGGGTCTTGGAGCTATCAAAAGCCCTCACTATTCTCCCATTCTGCTTGATTCTTGACTGGTCCAGACCAAGCTTGGTAAAAGTGATTAACGGGCAAACGTTTAACGCCGATCAGTTGTCAATTAGTACCTGTGCAATCATGCAGCCCTTACAAAGCATTGTGATGTGCAAATGGTCAACATGATAACACCCACCTGGGCTGATCTCACCCTCAGAGAAACTTATCACATTATGTGACAAGATTTGACCAACCATTTTGCCAAGCTGGTCTGGATCAATGGTCTGGGATACGTGTGCACTCTATAGCACCCTTAACAATGCATCCCTGTGCTTTTCAGAATTCAACAAAATGCCCAGTATTGAAATCTGGGCCGGGACCTTGTTTAGCTGATCCACAAGATTGAATTCACTTTTTTTTATGATTTTTATGAGGTCGGCTGCCTCATTTTCTGCACCCTGTGGGGTGTCTTCTCCCACTTTATTTTTTCCTTTTTGTTTTCTTTTTTCATTTTATTTTTCTATTTTTTCTTTTTCCACTTCTGTCTCCTTCTCCTTCTCTTCACCCCCTGCGCATCTCCCTGACCTCGTCATGAGGTTCACCTCCTCCTGGTTCTGGTTACTAACCTTTGGAACCGTAGCCGTGGTTCCCTCGCTGTAATTCCATGGTACAGCGGCCTCAGAATAGGCTAATTTAGGGATGTTAACCACTAGTGGCTGGAGTTTGGACCGGGATGTATGGGCCGGTTTAGGGATAGTTTGGGCTGGTTGCACATTCACAACCAAGGGTTGAAGTTTGGATTTATTGGGGACGGAAGAAGTGATGGAGGCATTGGTGGGGTCAAGGTTGATGACCAGTGGAGCCTTAGACGGCTTGGATTGGGAATAAATGGGTGGACTGCAATTGACGACCAATGGGGGCCTTGTAGTATTCATCTGGCCCATCAGAGTAGAGACCCGGCTTAAAAAGGAACTTATGTCCTCAGCAGCTGGATTGTTTTTCTGGGAGACCATGTTGATCTCCTCTTCTTCTTCTTCTTGGAAAAAACGGACCTGGACAGTGGTCCCTACTGGAGCAATGAGCTATGATGGGTCAAAGGCCCTTCTGGTGGTGGATATGGCTGTGATGGAGTTGGATGGGCCTGCCCCATTATGGTAAGGCAGAGGGTTCTGCCCAATATCATTCCCAGACGGGGCCGGTGCAGTAGTGTTGAACACTAAGGCCTTCTGGTCCAACAAGTCCTGGACCGCATGCTTCAATACCCAGCAGGTATCTGTAGAATGCCCCGGTGCACCCATGTGGAAGTCACAGGTGACCGACGTGTCAAAATTTCTTCCCCTGGTGGCATCCGGGTTGGGCTCTTTCAGAGTCAGGTATTCACCCTTCAGCAAAGTTGGCAGCAGTTGGGAAAGAGATATTGGGAGAGGAGTGAAAACCCGGTTCTTTCTATTTGCTAACCAGGCCTCTCTTTCCTCCCTGGTAAAGGCCCTCCTTGAGTTTGCTGGTACAGAGGGGGTGAAATTGACATTCAGCGGGGTCTGGTACGATTGCTGGGCCTGCTGGGCCTGTTGGGGTGCAGAGATATTCACGTGAAGCGGCTTCTTGGCTGGAGGAGCTTGGACCAGATTCACTTCCCCTTCTTTTCGGGTCCCCGTCTTCTTGAACCCAGTTCCCTTCTTTTGTGCCAGGGAAGCAGCGGAATCAGACTGCCCAATCAAAGTAGAATAATCAATAAGCCTTCCTGACCTGACCCCTTCCTCGATCCGGTCCGCTACCTGTACCAGGGCTGCAAAGTTGGTGGTAATCTGACCCACCAAATGGTTATAGAAGGGCTGCCCCAGTGTGCCCATAAACGTGGAAATCATTTCTGGCTCTTACATAGGTGGCCTGACCTGGGAGGCGGCCTCTCTCCACCTTTTGGCACACTGCCGTACTGGCTCATCCTTCCCTTTACTCATCCTCATCATGTCGTACCGGTCTGGCACGATCTCCGAGTTGAATTTATATTGGTCTAGGAAAGCATCAGCTAAATCCTTCCATCTCCTGATCCTTCCATGGTCCACTGTAGCGAACCACCTAAGAGCTGACCCGGTCAAACTCCTCTGGAAGAGTTGGATTAATATGCCGTCATCCCGGCCAAATTGGCATAGGGCCCGCAGTATAATTTTAAATGGCTCATGGGGCAGCCTGTGCCGTCGAACTTGTCGAAGTCCGGGCACTTGAACTTGGCCGGTAGACATACGTCAGGGTACATGCACAGATCCTCGAAGGTGGTGCCTCCATGGCTGTTTCCTCCCTTCACTTCCTTCAGCTATTCCTGGATCCTTTCTATTCTGAGCAGCATTTTCTTTTCCATTTCTTCTCTGGCCTTTACTTTCTCCAGCTCTTTCTCTGATTCTGCTGTATTTTCCCTGATCAGATGGGTTCAGGGACTGGTTCAGAAATGGGCTCAGGCATGGGTTGAGCCGGAGGCGGCATGTAGGCCTGCGGTGGTGGTGCCTGATGAGAAGTTGACACTTGATTTTGGGCCTGGGCCTGTTGGGCCTAAGCCGCCAGTAAGTCTCCCAGCATCTTGGCCAAACCAGCCACTTGCTCCTGCAGTTGAGCAAAGTCTTGAGCGGGGATAGTAGCTTGGGCTTGGTTCTCTTCAGTGTTCATGGCTCTGGCTTTAGATCTGGTTACGGGAGCAATGGTTGCAAAGAATTGTACCTGGATCAGGAAAAGCAAAGAAACATGTCAGCTTCCATTTAATCTGAGTCATACACCTGTAGATAAATGGTTTAGGTGAACACAAGTCCGGATTTATTTGTTTTCTTTTTTGTTTTTGTTTTTTTTTTGTTTTTTTAATTTTTTGGTGTGTTGGAATATTTTAGGGCTTCCAAGGGTCCCGCAGATTTTTGATTTGATTGGTACGAAAAGGACCAACCAAGGGTTTTTATGGAACATTTTAGGGCTTCCAAAGGTCCCATTTTTTTTTTTGATTTGATTGATAAAAATAACCAACTAAGGTTTTCATGGAATATTCTAGGGCTTCCAAGTGTCCCACACATGTTTTGATTTGATTGATAAAAATAACCAACCAAAGGTTTCTTGGAATATTCTAGGGCTTCCAAGTGTCCCACAAATGTTTTGATTTGATTGATAAAAATAACCAACCAAAGGTTTCTTGGAATATTCTAGGGCTTCCAAGTGTCCCACTTTTTTTGATTTGATTGATAAAAATAACCAACCAAAGGTTTCTTGGAATATTCTAGGGCTTCCAAGTGTCCCACAATTTTTTAATTTGATTGATAAAAATAACCAACCAAAGGTTTCTTGGAATATTCTAGGGCTTCCAGAGGTCCCACAATTTTTTTGATTTGATTGATAAAAATAACCAACCAAGGTTTTCATGGAATATTTTAGGGCTTCCAGAGGTCCCACTTTTTTTGATTTGATTGATAAAAATAACCAACCAAAGTTTTCTTGGAATATTCTAGGGCTTCCAAGTGTCCCACAAATGTTTTAATTTGATTGATAAAAATAACCAACCAAAGGTTTCTTGGAATATTCTAGGGCTTCCAAGTGTCCCACAAATGTTTTGATTTGATTGGAAAAAATAACCAACCAAAGGTTTCTGTTTTTTTTTTTTTCAAATTTGCTGAATTTTCTCAGTTTTCTAGTTCAAAAGTTTGACTGACACATGTTTGAATTGAGTTGATATCAAAAAATATGACACCTTAGCTTGCTCTTTGAGTTTCAACATTGTGTTTAATCTTACAAGAATATATTTTTTTATTTATTTTTTTTTATATTTTTTTTGAAACATTTTTATATTTTCTTTGGGGTGCCTAAGGATTATCCACAGTGTTTAGGCATCTTAAGTTTGAAAATTCGGGCTGAAAAAGCCAATTTATGCATTTTCTGCATGTATCCGGTATTAAATACCGGATAAGGATATGCCTTATTGTATCCGGTAACAATGACCAGATACCGCATAATCCTTTGTATCCGGTAATATGTACCGGATATGAAGATAATTGTTTTTAACCGGCCTGAGTTACCGGTTAATGCCGAAATGGCCATTTTTGACTCATTTTTTCACCAGATTAGGTTTTTTTTCCATTCCCACTTGATGTTCACCTTAATTTGACCTTCAAAACTTGCCCCAAATTGGGCTTGGACATCATACTTGCAGAATCCCCAAATTCATGAAAAGAAAATGGCTTTACCTTGCCACCTTGTATTACCTTCAATATGGCATTCATAGTGTACCTTGGCCTGTAGAACATGCAAACGGCCTTCCCACATTTACACCCAATTCCCCAAACGCAATTGTGTACTTTTAGCTGAAAACGTGTTCCTCCACCTTCAAGCGTATGGTTTTTGGGTTTTGGCTTAATTGGCAACTTAGAATTCAAGTCTAGTGATGCCCGGAATCGAATCACAGATCCCATTGTCATCACATCATTGATTCAAATTCTAAGGTAAATGTTTTCACTTTCGCTTTCCGAAGTCACGACCTCGGTGCGCCAAGCTACACACATTTATGGTTCAACTTCCTATAGGTAAAAGGGTAGGTTGTGCAAAGTGTTTATTGTGCTCAAAACAATTTAAAATTGTGGTAACATTCACAACGTCCCAGCCCCTTGCCACTCTTTTCGTAGCCATGCATTCAATTTCAAGCCAAGGCACATATGACAATATAATGAAGCTAAATACAAGCAAGCAAGAGCCAAAGCAACCAAATATACACAAAAATATTACATGCCCAAAAAGTGGTATAAAAACATGTTATTTGGTGCAAACAACAATTAAACCATGGAAGCATGCTTGAAACCCAAAAGCATCCCCTAAAATTCCAGATTTTCATGCTCTTTTTTCATGCTCAAAGTGTACCATTTCTACCCAAATTAAGGCCTATAAATTTAGCACTACTTGACATGATACCAAAAGTGTTTCAATGAGGTAAAACATGCTTGAAAATGCCCAAAATATACACTAAATTTCCAGATTTTTTTTTCTTTGCTTTCATGCTCAAATCAAGTCCTCCTATACCCCCAAATCAAAGGCATGGCATCATACAAACATTAAGCACAAAACAAACTTTATTCATGGCAAACATGCTTGAATGCCCAAAATACACACAAAATTTCCAGATTTCAAATATTGTATATTTTTTTAGCTCATGGCCTTCAAAACCCAAAATAACACATGCTATCACATAGTATAGCTAAGTCATATCACAATATGGGTTTTCTTTTCAACAAAAATCAAGCAACGTGCTTATGCCTTTATCCATGTGAATTCTCTAGTCATACAAATCAAATTTGAGATTCAAATATACACAAGCAAAGTAATCAAAATAGCAAGCATTCAAAAGAAAAAGCATGAATATACACAAAATGGCTTAAATCCACAAGTCCCCAGTGGAGTCGCCAGTTGTGAGACACGGGAAAAAATTACCCACCGTCAACACATGGGGCTCATCTTGAAAATTGGGAGAGTCGCCACCATTCAGAATTTTGAGGTGAGAATGGACACGAAAGGATTAAAAACAAGCAAAAGGAGCTAAAAGAAACATTCTAGGATAAAAATAACCCTACTTGAAAATCAAATCCAGAGATGGGTAAGGGGATTAGATTATGAACGGGGGAAGGTGTTAGGCACCCCCATTAATCCACACGAAGTGGTAGCCAAGTGTATGTTCATGCAAAAATAAGAAAGCTTGCTAAAATCATAGAAAACCTTGAAAAAGGACCAATGTATGATATTTCCACATAAAGATCTAAATCCGGAATATCACAACAAGATGTAAATCAAAGCACAAGTTATTCAAAAACCAAGTTGAATCAAATCCGGAAAATTCGGTGAAAAGTAATGCCATTTGTCTTGAAATCATTCAAATACAATTTTAAATCAAATCAAAACAAATCCATTTGAAAGATTATAGTAAATAAGGGTCTCATGCAAAATTTCACTTCATTCCGATAAAAATCCTAGGAGTTATGCTCCTTTAAGGTTGCTGTTGGGGATAATAAAAAAAAGTGATAAGTGGGCAACTTTGGAAAATTGTCTAGAGAAATCCACTCCATAAAAATCCACGAAATTTGGTGTGATTGAAGTCTGTATGGCCATCTTTCAAAAGAAACTAGCCTCATACAAAAATCCCTTCGGATGTGCCTTGGGTGGTCTCCCGAACAGGCCCCTAAGATCACAGATTTACCCAGAAAAGTACTAATGAGCAGCTCTGAGTAAATCTGTTACCAATAATTCAAATGGAGTCACAAAATTATGAAACCAACTGGATTTAAAAATAGACTCATAAAGGAGTGCCCAGAAACAAAAATCACTCGAATCAGACTTAAAACGAACACATGGCGCTCCGTCGAAGTGACAAGTTCTGTATTTGAACCTGAACTGTCCAATAAACTTCGACAGAGAGGTGTCAAAAATCCGTTTGATAGAAATTTATGAAATTTGGTGGACATACACTAGACAGACTCACCTTTCCCATGGTTCTAGAATCGCTCCAAAATTCATCCGGACGATGAAGTTATGAGCGTCCGAAGTAAAGGTACAGGTGCTGTCCAGTTAGGCCCTTTTTGAGTAAAACCAACTCAAAATTGTGATAAAGTGTGTGCCATTCGTGCAAGATGAACACAAATCTTTGAAAAATCATTTGAAAACATTCCAGAATTGATTGAGGCCATTTATTTCAGATTTATCACAATAAATGCAATAAACCCAAAATATGAGCCTATCCCGCCAAAATATTGATATGTATGTGCAAGTGTGAAAAACCAAACCAGATCAATAGCATGCATACATATTCATCAAAATAAGGTTCTAAAACAGCCTAGGGTTCCGTTCCATTATCGTTTCCCTCTGTTCTCTCTTCCCGTTAAACACGGTTCTTCAAGATAATCAAGGGTACTTTGAATATGAAACGGTTTACAATCAATCAAAAGGCTTTATGCTACATAGGTTCTAGTACTAAGTTCAATCCCCAGTCTCGTTTCTCCTAGATCCCGTCTTCACGTTTTACGGCTAGGGGGAGTCTCGAGATACTTTGAGCCGGGGAAGGGTTTTCACACACAAAGAAGGCCTTATTCTACAGAAAGGTAGAATAAGAGATCTAGATCTAGGAATGTAAAGACAAAAGTAAAAGAAAAGTTTGAGGCTTACCTGGGTTCTGGATGCGATCCTGCAGCGGTTTTCTTCTTCTCTTGGAGTTCTTCTTGGCGAGAATTCAAAACAAGAGTTAATGGCCATTTGCTTAAGGAGGAGCCTCCTATTTATAGGCAAAGGCTAGGGTTAGGGTTGGTGAGAATGGTAGACACAACATAATGTCTATAGCCCACCAACCTTAACCCTAAGGCTATTTCCGAGATTTCCCCTCACTTAATGAGGGATATGATGGTAAAAGTGAAAAGCTCTCGGAAAACCCTAATTTTGAGCAAAACTTGTGTATCCGGTATATCAGGCCGGATACACAAGGGCCTTAATGTATCTGGTATATAATACCGGATATACTAAGGATTGCTTGTATCCGGTATCTTTCACCGGATACAAAGAAGAACACTTGTATCCGGCCTGAGTTGCCGGATACAAGGAAAAAAGCCTTTTTTCGAATTTTAACACAGGCAATACTTATTTACATGTAATATCGTTTAAGTAAATGTCCTCGTATTTTTTAATCTCCATTTACTTAAGATATTATATGTAAATAAGCAAACACCCCCCATTTGAATCCATTAAAAATAGTTCCAGACCCAAATTCCAAGTGAATAAAAAGTCAACTTTCCAGTTCTAGGCAAAATTCCGATTTTTCAGGTCTGGAAAAAAGGTTCAATATGTTAAAACCAAGGTATTCGTCAAGATTTAAAATCTCAAAAAATTCTTTTATGCAATAACATGGCTAAAAACCTGATTATCGGGAAAAATTATCTTGAAATCTGGCTTTAAAAAATATTTCATTTTCTGGAGTCAAAAGTCAACAAAATTCAACCGGAAAAAGTTTGACTTTGCACAAAAGATTGAATTCGGGCCTTTTCCTTTACGGTTTTGGATTCAAATGGGTTAAGTATCTCAAACCCAATGCAAAGAATTGAAAATTCCAATAAAATATTTCTCTCCTTTAAGATTTATCAAAAATCGTGCAATTTTGGGGTGTCTACAATCCTATGGAGGCTGAAAGGTGAATTATAAGGATGGAGAAGATTTTTGAAGTCATAGAATGTTCTGAGGAGAGGAAAGTATAGTTTGCCACATACATGCTTGAAGGAAAAGTCGACTCTTGGTGGAAATCAGTGAAAAAGGAGATTGGGCAAGGTGAACCATTGACTTGGGATGGATTTAAAGATAAATTCCATGAGCAGTACTTCTTAATAGAAGTTAGATTGCAAAAAGAGAGAGAATTTTTTGGATATATCTCAAGGGAGTCAGACTGTGGCACAATATGAGACCAAATTTTCAAAGTTATCTAGGTTTGCCCCTCACACAGTGGATATAGAGGATCGAAAGAGAAAACACTTTTAGAGGGGTTTGAGGCTAGACATCAAAGAGGAAGTGGTGATATTGTTGTGCACAAATTATCATGATTTAATCAGAAAAGCCATAGTTGCTTAAAGGATAATGGATGCCAAGAGGGCTAAACAAAAGAGTTTATCTAATGAGAATAAGAGACAAAAGAATTCTAACTCTGGAACCTCAATGGACATCAAGTAGTAAGGCCACCTGATAGCAATTGTGTGAGATGCAGGAGGTTTCATGTTCGAGGACCGTGTATTGCACATTTTATGGCTTGTTTCCATTGTGAACAACATGGTCATCGTATTTCTGAGTTCCTACACCCTTATTATTACTAGTAGCTTAAAGTTAATCAAACACCTCATATACAAGCAGTAAATCAATATTGTTTCCAAGGCCGGAGATATAATTCAGGGTAAGGAGTTCAAATTTGGCAAAAGCAGTGAGGAAGGCTAGTGAATAATGGTAGAGCTGCTAATCAGGGACAAGGATAGAGGTAGCAGGCAATGGTACCAAATCAAGGTAGGGTATATGCAATAGTGGTTGATGAAAGGCAAATGGAAACAGGAGTTATTGGAGGTGTGTTTCCTTCTCTATTTATCCCTTCTAGGTATGTTAGAGCCTTGATAGATTAATGTGTAAATCTTAGGATGTGCATTAAGATCTATATTATTTATTGATCATATTCTAATATGTAAATTGGGATGGATGATTAATTATGTAGTGTGATATCATTTGATTCTCAATGAGCCAGTTGTATTTAGTCATACTTGAGGGGTGTAAAGCATTGGCCACTGCTGAACCTTTACTTGGATATTGTACTTTATAAAAACATGGGGTATTGTAGAAAGATAATTGTGTGTAAAATTATGTATGTGATGCATTATTTTGATATAAGTTGAATTAAAAGGGAATGTAAGACCCCAAAAATTTTCAGAAATTTTAAATTAAATAATAATTAGTATTTATTTGAGGATTTTATTGATGGATTTTAATTATAATTATAGGTGATCACATTGATGGAGGAGATTAGGAGTTTGATGCAAATCTGATCTTTGGATCGTGACATATCGAGGTAAGAATTAAATTACGGTGATGTGATTTGATTGGTTATTGGTGTACGAGTTGATAGGGGTGAGATGCGCAGGATTGGGGGGAATAAAATAGGATCTGGGGGAAATACTAATCGTATTCTTTTATTTTATTATTCATGTGAAATCTTTAAAAAGAAAAAGAAAAAGAAAAACGATGGGCATGACTCAAATTAAATTTCAAAGCCTAGTAACCGATCCAACCAAATCAATGGGAACCCGTCAATTGATGGGATGGCCCGGGGGTGTTTATGGACTTCTCCGGGTGATAACTGGGTCAATTACTCAAATCTCTGGATTAGCCCATTTTTTTTAGACCGGGTGACCACCTACACCAATGCAATAGGTGGTGGCAACTCCCAAAACCCAAGACCACTTGTTGTCGGTGCAACCCGCGAGGGGGGTGCGCATAGTATGAACTAGAGAACTTGCTGCGTTCATTTGGATTAGTTAGAGAGTGATTTTTAGAGTCACTTGGAGAGGATTTAATCTAAGAAGAGAGGTAAGTAGCCCCTTACAACTTGCATAAAAATATAGTTTTGATTTTATCGAAGAACATGGTTAAATGACGGATTTTGTTTGTTTTTGGTTCAAGAATATCATGATTTGTTGTTTGGATGATTTAAGAGTGATTAAACATGTTTAGGAGATGTTATTGTGTGTGTTAGAATTGATTCAAAGTGACAAATCAGAACCCGAGAGTGATTAAACATGTTTAAAAGCATGATTTATAGATTTAATGGTGAAATTTAGAAAATTTGGAAATCTGTGAAAAATTGCGAATTTGTGTTGACTCCCAATGCAATGCCCAAACATTGTTCCGAGTAATAGCATATTTGGCTTAGGATGCCTAATGTGTAGCTCTAACAATCTAGCGAGCACCTTGCCTGAGTTTTTAAAAAAAATCAGAACCTGAGAATTGAAATTTTGAGTGGAACGAGCTCCCAATGCGTCGCCCTAGCTAGCGTTCTAGATTGAAACCCAAGTTAATCAACGCCGAATAGGATGCCCAAACTTCGTATTGAGTGATTAAAAAGAAAATCAGACTTAACTAAGTGCCTGAGACAATGCTCGAGTGCTGTAATGAGCATCAACGTTAGATTTTTGTATTTAGAGATTTTGACGTAGTTTTTAATGCTAAAACTATTTTTGAGTGACTCCAAATCTTGTACCAATTAGAATAGGGTATTTTGAGTGTGTCTACAATAGGCAAAAATTTAATTGAATTTTTATCATGATTTTGGGTGCGTTCTACGACTCTTATTTGAGGTTTTTTTTGTTCCAAACTCCTTTTTTTTTTTTTTTTATGAAACTTGATTTCAAAGGTTCCTACACATGTATTTGGACTATTTGAATATGATTTGAGCATCGAATGTTTTAATTTACACTTGGATCATATTATAATAACAAACTTAGGCCTTCATAGTGATGCTCAAATAGTGCTCTCATGACAAATCATGCTCTCTCAAGGAGATAAGAAACAATGTATGTGAAATCATCCAAATACCGTGATTAAACATCCAAAAGTTCACAAAACTCAAATATTTATAGTTAGAAAGTAAACTAAACTCACCATACTAAATTTCAATGGATTCCAAGACAAAGTTTCAGACTTTTGAAAATTATTGTAAGTATGGTTAAAAACGTTGACTTTTACAATATAATTTTTCTAGACAAATCTACTAAGAGTTTCAAGCCCAAATTTTAATCTAATGAACTGTTGACTAATGTTCCAGAATTTTATGGGCTTCCAATTCATCAATTTGGGCATCAAACCCAATAAATGGTACTTTTAAAAATCAACAAAACTGGATTTTTAGGCATAAATTAAAAAGTTGACTTTTTATTGGTAAGGAATTGGGACTTGAGACTAGTTTTAGTAGTTCCGAATTGGGGGAGGGGGTGTAAACTTTATTTACATGTAAAGACTTAAGTAAATGTAAACGTAAAAGCTTAAGTAAATGGAAACATAAGAGCTTATGACATTTACATTTAGTAAATGGAAACGTGAAAGCTTAAGTAAATGGAAGTGTAAAAGCTTATGACATTTACTTAATGTCTTTCAGGTAAATAAGGGTGATGTTCACCCATAGTGCTGCTATTTGCTAAAAATGCACAAATATGCAAATTTTTGCCTCAACGCGTGATTAGCGTCTCCATCAACGTGCGCACATTGAACCAAAATTCTGCAGGTTCCTTCAACGTGTATACGTGTTCTGCGCGCATTAGAGAGTGGTTTCAAGCATTGGCTTCAACTTTTGCACATTGAATTCAAGGTGCGCATGTTGAACCTGTTTTTCCAGATTTCAGGATTTTCTTCAACAAATGGTTTTTCTATGACCTCAAGGCTCTCTAGGGTTTGATCAAACACTCCTAAAAAAATCATATGAACGTCCTTAAGCCATCATAACATAAATCTAAGCTTGGATAATCAAAACTCTAATATTCTTCATCAAAATCTCACGAAACATAGGGAATTTCTCTCAAATTCGAAAATAGCATTCGATCATGTGTTTAATCTGAAATTTTGCATAATTTTGGTTTTAGAAAGGTGCTAATTACTTGTCAAGGCTCGAATTTAGCTCGTACAATTTCTGAGCCTTCAAATCTAAACTTCTACAGCAATTTCCCCCTTTAATTGACTGAAAAATGCAAAAACTCATTCAATCTCTCCCATATTTGATTAAATCTGAACAAAACCCTCTACAATCTCTGCAATTGATCTAAAATTCATAATTGAAACCTTTCTTACCTAAACCCTCCTTGATCTAGATGAATTCTTCAATACTCCATGTCGATTTCAGTCAATTTCTTCATTTAGAATATATCTCTGCTTCAATTCTCGTCCAATCTTGATCAGCAACCAAAAGGATCCTTCTCTCCTCCTTGTTTCTCTTAGATCTCTCTCCAAACCCTATCTCCAGATCTTTCTAGAGCTGCTGTTCTCAGTTTTCTTCAGAACATTCTCAATTCAACAAATGAAACCAACATAACTACCAACCTCTATTTATAGGCAGAAGTTTGCCACCAATTCCACACTTAAAATGACTTTTGCTTTGCTGTTGTGCCACTCCACTCAACCTACATACACAACCAATAGAGTTTTAAACTAATTTGATAAGGTGCATTGCCACTCTATAGAATTACTATGCTTCCACCAATTAAATAAGGCTACACACTTACCTTAACAATTTAATTTTCCACCGTTTGATTTGCATAAAATTTTCCATATCACTCTTATCCTTCATTCCTTGCATTATCACAACACTTGATCAAACTAACCATCTATAAAATCCAACTTTACATAACATTTAAAATTTTAGGATTTTACACAACATATTTTTCTTCCAACTAATCCAATGATATGTTTAGGCTTATCAGAATCGGTGCCCCAAAAAAATTAGAGAGAGATCTTTCCAGCTTGGCAATAACACCTTTAGGAAGAAGAGCGAGCGAGAAATTATGTGTAGGAATGGAGCTTAAAACATGCTTGATAAGAACCAACCTATGAGCTTGAGATAGAAAATTACATTTCCAGCTTTCAACTTTGCTATTAACTCTCTGAATTAGATCATCAAAAAAACAAATATGGGCTTTACCATTCAAAAGGGGAACACTCCGATATTTGAAGGGAAGAGACTCTTGGGAAAAACCAGTGACATGCTTAATGATAGAAATCCTTGCTAGAGAAACTTTCTTTCCAACATAGAAACAACTTTGGCTAAGATTAATAAGCTGACTAGAACTGCCTTCCTAAGCACCTAAGAAATCTTTAAGAGCCACGAGAGAGAGCCGGGAACCATTTAAGAAAAGAAGGCAGACATCTGCAAAAAGAAGGTGAGAAGGATAACAGCAATTGCAAGAACCAGAAAAAGGCTTCACTTTACTAGCCGATACTAACCTTTTCATACCCCTACTTAGAACGTCTTCAGCCAAAATGAATAAAAAAGGTGAGAGTGGATATCCTTGTCTCAAATCTCTAGAAGATTCAGAAACCCACCACACCCCGTAAGTACCATTAAGAAGAACTAAGAACCAGTAATTATTGATGCAATTGGAAATCAACTTTAGAACAAATGAAGAAAAACCATATTTAGAGAGAACTTGTGATAAAAAAATTCCATTCTAACCTATCAAAAGCCTTGGACATATCAAGCTTCAGAACAAGATTAGAACCTCGTACCTTCTTATCCAAATCAAAGAGTACTTCCTGAGCCAGTGCAACATTGTCACTAATAAGACGACCATGAATAAAAGCACCTTGCTCTTCAGAAGCCAATAAAGGCATGAGAGAAGAAAGCCTATTGACCAAAATCTTGGAAAGAATTTTATGAACCACATTACAGAGACTAATAGGCCTGAAGTGAGCAAAGTCTTTGGGATTGTCCACCTTTGGAAGGAGGACAATAAAAGGTGAAAAGAAAGATCTAGGGGTGGGCGCACCTGAGAAAAACTCCAAAACAACATCAAACAAATCATCTTTGATGATATCCCAACAAGACCGAAAGCAAGCAGTGAATCCATCTGACCCAGGAGCACTATCACGAGATATACCAAAAACAACCTCATGAATGTCCTCTAATGAGGGAGGAGCACTAATACGGTCATTATCATCCGTGGAAATAACAGAAGGAATAAATTCCAATAACTCTGCATCCACAATTGGCTAAGAGGAGGATAATTGAGATTGAAAAATTTTCAAATGACGTTGCCTCCAAATGAATATGAGAGAGATCTTCACTCCAAGTATCATCAGGAAGACGGATTTTATTAATAGATTGTTTTTTTAATTCTAGCAATAACCGAAGCATGAAAGAACTTCATGTTACGATCTTCTTCATTCAACCAATCTATATGGGACTTTTGCTTCCAAAAAATTTCCTCACGAGAGTAGTTTTGTTATGGTCTTCCTTAACTTCACAGAGTTGCTCATGAATAGAAGGGGCCACTGTTGTTCCAGTTGGTGATCCAACTCAAGGATAGAGTCTTCTAATGAAGCCAAGGAACTAAAAATATTACCAAAAGCATTGTGGTTCCAGATTTTGAGAGCCTTTTTGAGACAGTTGAGCTTGGAAGAAAGTTTAAAATAGCTAAAACCCCACGAACAAGAATTCCATTGAGATTCAATGAAAGGAATAAAGTTAGCATGAGTACTCCACATATGCTAAAAGCAAAAAGGTTTTTGGACCAAGTGGGATATCTTGATCAAGATTGAGCAATAATGGCACGTGGTTAGAGTAATCCGAGGTAGATGACATACCTTAGAGTTAGGGAAAGAAGTGAGGAAAGAAGAGTTGCACATAGCGCTATCAAGACGAGACCAAATTGGCGCCGAGTAAAGTAGCGATTACTCTGTAGGCTAGTTTGAACAGACAATTTAACAGGGAAGAACACAGTTTGTTTGCCCTAGAAACGCAGAGAGATGTTTCTGAGATTCAATTGAATTCTATAAAATCAAGTTATTTCAAAACAATCCACAAGCCGGACTATATAGCCAAAAACTCGTCCGATACCAAAATTAGCAACATGGCCTTAAAAGAAAGTATAGAATAAAATAAGCATTCTACCAAAAATTTGGCCCAAATCGGGTTTAAAATGACCTCCTAATTGACAATCCAAGACTTAGCAAAAATAGCAAAAAAAACTAAAATTGATGATTCGGAGGGGTAAACAGCAGAATTTGAGGGCGTAAACGATGCCCACCAAGCAAAGCTAGGTGTCCACAACATGCACATCGAAGAAAGCTTTCCGAATTTGGGTCATACGCGCGATTCCGATAACCGTAGCCAAAGTTATGGCCAAAAGACTGAAAACGCATTCGAAATCATCATAATCAGGAAAGTATTACCGTCACTTCTTGCATTTGTGATAATCCGTCAACTCGTGGTATCTCAGCGCCTTCAACATGCAATTAGAGAGCTCAACATCCTCTGTCTTGGATTCCCCTGCATCAGTCGCCTTGGGTTGGAAAGAACTCATCCTCGAGTTCAGAGTAGTGTCTTCAGAATCCGTAAAACATGGACTAAGGTGCTTCACGTTAAAGACATAAGACGTCTTCAAGTGACTAGGAAGACGTAGCTTGTAAGCATTATCATTGATCTTCTGTAGCACCTCACAAGGTCCAATCTTCCGATCCTTAAGCTTATTGTACTCGCCAGCAGGAAAACGATCACGAGTCAATACAGCCCAAACAAAATCACCAACATCGAAGAGTACCTGACGACGATGATTGTCAACCCGCTTCTTGTACTTGGTATTGCTTTCATGAATGGCCAATTTCACTTGCTCATGGATACCCCGAAGATGCTTTGCCATTTCCTCTGCTTTAGGACTGAGACGTCCTACTCGTGGAATAGGGGCTAAGTCCAGTACCCCTGATGGGTTCCGACCATAGACAATCTCAAATGGACTGAAGTCGGTGGTCCTGTTCCTTGATTTGTTATAGGCAAATTCTGCCTGAGGTAACACCAAGTCCCACTATTTCGGCCTAGTTCCTGCCAAACACCTCAAGAGATTGCCCGAACTCCAGTCCACTACTTCTGTCTGACCAACCATCTAGGGGTGGTATGCACTGCTAAAATGTAACCGTGTTCATAGTTTCTCCCACAACCTCTTCCAGAATTGACTGATGAACTTTGTGTCATGATCTGAAGTGATGGATTGAGGAACACCATGCAAGCGCACAATATCCTTGAAGTAGAGATGGGCGATCCGGGCAGCATCCATAGTCTTCCTGCGGGCTACAAAATGGACCATCTTGGAAAACCTGTCAACCACAACAAAGAGTCTGAGGCTCGTTGGGTGCGGGGTAAGCCTAATACAAAGTCCATGCTAACATCGAACCAAGGGGCTTCAGGAACAGGTAAGGGGGTGTACAGGTCCACGTTTGTGAGAACTCCCTTAGACCGTTGGCACACATAACAATGATCCACAAAATGAGCCACATCACTACTCAATTTGGGCCAATAAAAATCCAAGGAAATAAGGGCCAATGTCTTATCTTTGCCAAAGTGACCCTCATTGTGAAGTTCACTTATAATTTGCTGCCTCAAGGAACAATCTGGAATACACAACTATAATCCATGAAACAGATATCCATTATGCAAAATAAAATCATGGTGGAGACCAACAGTTACTTCATAAATTATCTTTTCGAATGAGGGATCTATTGCATACATATCTGTAAAAGCCTCAAAGCCTGTAACTCTATTACTCATGGTAGTGAGAAGTACAGTCCGACAACTCAGGGCATCAGAAAACAGGATGAACTCCTTCTGTACCAGGTAGTGATGCCAATGCTTCAGGGACTGAATTATGGCATAGAACTCCAAATCGTAGGTGGAATACTTTTTCTCTGAACCCGAGAGCTTCTCACTAAAAAAAGGCAATTAGACGTCCTGTCTGACTCAGGACACCACAAATGCCAACGCCAGATGCATCACAATTTACCTCGAACACCTTGTCAAAGTCTGGAAGTGCCAAAACTGGTGCTTCGGTCATCTTCTGCTTGACCAACTAAAAGCTGGTTTCTGCCTCCTCTGACCACTTGAAGTCTAGTCCCTTGAGGCACTCTATGATAGGAGCAATCTGAGTGCTAAAATTTTTTATGAACCGTCTGTAGAAGGATGCCAAGCCATGAAAACTTTTGATATCATGTAGGGTCTTCGGTCTGGGCCACTCCATAATGGCATCTATCTTTGATTGATCTGTATGAACACCATCAGTAGACACCACAAAACCAAGAAAAATGATAGAACTAGTGGAAAAAAAACATTTCTTGGGATTGACAAATAGGCGTTCCGTCTTCAGCATCTCAAACATAATACGGAGATGATCAAAGTGTAAGGCCCATGTCTGACTATAAATGAGGATATTGTCGAAGTAAACCACAATGAACTTCCCCATAAAAGGCCACAAAATCTGGTGCATGAATCTCATGAATGTGCTGAGCGCATTGGATAGCCCAAATGGCATGACCATCCACTCATACAACCCATGTTGTGTCTTAAATGCTGTCTTCCATTCATCCCTTGGCCTTATTCTGATCTGGTGGTAACCGCTCTTAAGGTAAATTTTTGAAACGACCTTAGAACCGTATAGCTGATCCAACATGTCAACCAAGCGCGGAATTGGAAACCGGTACTTCATAGTAATTATGTTGATGACTTGACTGTCCACACACATGCACCAAGAGCCATCCTTCTTTGGTATAAGTAAAGCAGGGACTACACATGAGCTCATACTCTCACGAATGTAGCCCCTCTCTAACAGCTCCTCCACCTGTCGTTGCAACTCTTCAGCTTCCTTGGGACTGAGGCGGTATGATGGTCGGTTAGGCAAACTTGACCCTGGAACAAGGTCAATCTGGTGCTGGATATCCCTCAAAGGCGGCAATTAGGAGGAAGATCCTTTGGCATTAGGTCAGCGTACTCTGCTAGCAGCTGCTGGACT
The DNA here is from genome assembly GCA_947561395.2 of Buxus sempervirens. Lineage (NCBI taxonomy): Eukaryota > Viridiplantae > Streptophyta > Magnoliopsida > Buxales > Buxaceae > Buxus > Buxus sempervirens. The sequence continues at coordinate 41,161,141 of OX387186.1, forward strand.
TCTGCTGGTAAGTCAGAGTCTATGGCCACTGCACTGTTCTCACAAGGTAGCAGGGCATATACTACATCTCCATGTCCAATCTCATCTAGAAACTTGGACATAGAAAGTAGGTTAGTAGTATTGGCTAATGGTGTAGGATGGGGTACTTCCCGCCGGAGTGCCAACACAACCTTTTTCCCCTTAATGTAAAGGGAATAAGTATTCTTCCGTCCATCATGAATAACACTGCGATCATACTGCCAATGTCGACCCAACAGTACATGACATGCATCCATAGTCACAACATCACACCAGGCATTATCAAAATATTTTTTCCCAATCGAAAAAGACACAAGGCATCGCCTATCAACTGTTACCTCACTGCCTTTATTCAGCCATGACAACTTGTATGGCTTAAGATGACAATCCGTTTTCAACTGCAATTTCTAGACAGCCCCTTCAAATACTATGTTCTCATAACTGCCGCTGTCAATGATCATCTTGCAGACTTTATCTGCTACTGTGCAAGTCGTGCGGAAAATATTGGTCCTTAGCCAATCATCTCCTGAATCGCCTTTGGGGGTCAGTAGGCTCTCGCAAACGACCAGAGTCTCACGGCCGTCCCCATACAGCACGTCACCATTGTCATCATCAAACACAGGTTCTTCAATCTCCTCAGTCTCGTCTTCTACATCTTCCTCAATCAATAAATTTTTGCCCTTTTGATTAGCAGGCTTCCTGCAATCAGTAGCTCTGTGCCCCTGTTCACCACAACAAAAGCACCTAATAGTAGGGTTAGAATTACCCTGCGGTGGCTGTTGGGGTGCCGGAGTGGAACGGGAATCCTGAGGACGAATAGATCAACTAGTTTGATCACTCCTGTTCACTGGTCTCCTGTTCTGCTGCTTCTCAACAGCAAGTGTGCGCTAGTATGCCTCAGAAACAGTCCACAGTGAGTGAAGACTGAGGACATCTTGCAAGGACTGGCGCAAACCTCCCAAATACTGTACCACCATCTGCTCCTCCGTCTACGATAAATCGTTCTGGGCGATCAACTGATAAAACTCCTCCGTGTTGTCATCAACTGATCTTGCACCCTGTCTCAACGTATGGAGTTGTTGGAACAAGGTTTGAGTGTAGCCGAAAGGAAGGAAGTGACCCTTCATTTTCTTCTTCATCTTCTCCCAATCAGTGAACTTGGCTTTGCCCTGCCTTTCTCGTGAATGTCGCAACTACTCCCACCACACAGATGCTCTGCCGTTGAGTTTGATGACGACCAGTTTCACCTTCATACGATCGGGAACTTCCTTATAATCGAAAATATGCTCCACTTCGTTTAACCAATCAATGAATCCCTCGGCCTATAACGATCCAGAAAACTCTGGTAGATCAATCCGAAAGCCGAGATTTCCATGATGCTTCTCCCAACCATGATACCCCCTGATTGGAGCATGATTGTGATAGGGGTTTTCGAAAGTGGAGTCAGATTCGGAATCAGAGACCTCATGATCCCCGATATCACGTGCCGCCAGACACTCGGTTAACTCTGGGACTTGCCTCTACAAATCCTCAATCATCACATCCTGGTGCTGAACGAGCTTCCTCATTCGGAACCTGCCCACGACGACCACGACCACTAGCCATTAAAACTGATGAAACTTTACCCCAGGAAGATGTTGATGCTCTGATACCAACTGACGGTGAGCAGAGTAGCGATTACTCTGTAGGCTAGTTTAAACAGACGATTTAATAAGGAAGAACACAGTTTGTTTGCCCTAGAAACTCAGAGAGACGTTTCTGAGATTCAATTGAATTCTATAAAATCAAGTTATTTCAAAACAGTCCACAAGCCAAACTATATAGCCAAAAACTCTTCCAAAACCAAAATTAGCAACATGGCCTTAAAAGAAAGTACAGAATAAAATAAGCATTCCGCCAAAAATTTGGCCCAAATCGGGTTTAAAATGACCTCTCCTAATTGACAATCCAAGACTTACCAAAAATAGCAAAAAACTAACTAAAATTGGTGATTCGGAGGGGTAAACAGTAGAATTTGAGGGTGTAAACGATGCCCACTGAGCAAAGTTGAGTGTCCACGATGTGCGCACCGAAGAGAGCTTTCCGAATTGGGATCATATGCGCAATTCCGATAATCGTAGCCAAAGTTATGGCCAAAAGACTGAAAACACATTCGAAACCGTCCTAATCCAGAAAGTATTACCGTCACTTCCTGCCTTTGCGCTGATCTGTCAACTCATTGTATCTTAGTGCCATCAACATGCAATTGGAGAGCTCAAAATTCTCTGTCTCGGATTCCCCTACATCACAAATGTGACGAGATCCTTCTTTGTTATTGCACCAAGTAAACTTCGATCCAGAAAAACCCAAGTCAGCAAGGAAAGAGAACTAATACAATCATTAAAATCATGTCACAAAAAGAAGGCGGATTACCACCAATTCGATTAGAAACACAAGTCATTGCATTGAAATCCCTCATAATAACCCAGCTGGAAAAAGGGACATTGGTGCTAATAAAAGAGATCTCTTCCCAAAGGAGTTTCTGAGAATAAAAAGAGCAACTGCCATAAACTCCACTCAAGAGAATAGAACGAGAGCCCCAAGAAACTTCAAGAGTAATATATTGAGGCATAACATGAAGAACCTGAACTGACAAACATCCGACCACTTAATCAAATTGGAGAAGTATCAAGATCAAGAGCATAGCAATGCTTGAAATTTAAATGATTTCCAACACTAGCATGCAATACGATCAGGATGGAGCATGGGTTCCGCAATAACAAGAATATCAAAGGCTTTAGACTTCCTCAATTTTTTTGATCTTCTGATAGTTGGATTGTTACCAACACCATGAGCATTCCAGAATAAGCAATTAATCATGGGCATAAAGAAAATTGGAGGTGGACCTTGTCATCAAACCTTTGGGTAGAACTTCCCAGTAATTTATTCTTTTCCTTGAACGTTTAGATGCCCTAAGAATTGCAAGATGATTAGGGAGAAGGCCACCCAACCGAGAGCTAAACACTTTCAAATCCTTATAGAATCTACTTCTTGAAATAAACTTATAATTATCATTGATATCAGGATCCGAAGAGTAGCCCAAAGTGAACTTACTATTGAATACCCTGTGTATTTCATCTTTGCTGTACCCAGATTCTATTAAGTCCTTGATGAGAAGAGATTCGGACACATCTGTAAAACCCCGAATTTTCCTTAAATAATAAATTAAATTAGTAAATAATATTACCGAGAGTTATGATTGATAGAAACATTTTAATATTGTAGGGGGTGATCAACTTAGCGGAGATCCAGAATTAGACGCAGATCTGACCGTCCGATCGTGAGATATCGAGGTATGTATTCTAATTGGGCAAGGTGTATAGAAGAGTTGCATGGGAGATGCATAGGATCAGGGGATATATATATGTATAAGGAAATAACCTAATTTTATACTTGTATTCTCGCTCGTATTGAAGCCGCAAGCGACGAACCTATTTGAACGACCAAAGAGAAGAGAAGAAGGAGAAGAAGAAGGAAGGGTTGGGTGTGCGTTCATCGTCCAGAGAGTTTCTCAGTGCTAGAGGTTCGCCATTGTTCAGAATAGAGAAGGAGAAATCAGTGTATAGAGGTAGGTTACATCGTTTTGGTTTTAAAATTGGATTTACCTCTGTTTAATCGCAAACGCATGTTTCTATGATATGTAATGTTGTATTTAGTTAGCTAAGCATGTTATAAATACATTAGAATGAGTTTAGACGAGAAAAATCATGATTTAGAACTGTTTCTGCTCGATTTTGTATGACCGCCGACCTCGACTGAACTCGGCGCTCATCGGCGATCATAGGCGCTGGTTATAAAATTTAGGACACCGTGGACCGCGGGACGACGGACCGTTGGCGCTCGAGATTGAACTACCGCCGACTGGAGACCGCCCGGAGCGATCCTGAGCGATCCCAGGCGCTCTAAGCAGAAATTCCAATTTTCATAATTTCGAACCTAATTCAACTCTAAACTATTTTTAGACAATTTTAAAGATTAACTAAGGTCTTTTAAGACCAAAATAACTATCTAATTCCCTGTTTTACAGAAAAACAAATTAGGGAGATATTTAGGACATTAGTTGCCAAGTTTTGAAGGTAAACGAGAAATGTGATTTTGGAAAAGCCTAACTACCATTTGATTATCTAAACACTTCTAAATGGCATTATAAATCAGAAGACATTATAAAGAGAATTCAGAATTCGAATGACTGAATAATGAAGTAAATGTACAGATATAACCATTATATGCCGCTAGGCACCAACCCTTATAGAATTATGATACTTTAGGGAATTTTGGAGTCTAGTGGGCATAGCTGGTTATGGATCCATAGTCGTAGCTAGATAGCTGAGGGATATGTCATTTAGGTTGAGTTACTCCTATATGCGACGCGCTTCCTTTGCAAGTTAGTTTGTCTGGGAAGGTCCTATGTCTGGAGGGACACCCCGGTGAGCCGCTGGTGATTCCCTGTACATGTGGATAAGCGACCATCTCCATGTATTGATTCTGGTGCTGCATGCTGGTGGTACATGCCAACTCTGATGGGTACGTGTGCAATAAGTCGGTGACTACGGCTCTTGTCTAAGCTGCGCTGCATGGGGCTTGAGTATCATTAGTAGCATCGCTCCTAAGTCGCACGGTGGTATAGCAATTGGTTGAGAATCATCTCAAAAGGTTTATCTATCTTTGTGAGTCCTAAAATGACACTGAAAACACAACACTTGATATGATTATTATTATTATTGTGCACGTGCGGGATGCATGTGATTGGGATATTGGTTGGATGTGACTGCTTAGTACATCCTGGCAATGTGTGGATTATGCTACTGATTTGGCTATTGAGTTCTTATATTAAAACTTGCTGAAAATCATTTCTAGAACTGTTTATCAAACTGTTTTGTGTTCATGAATGGTATAAATGATTATGCGAGCCTGATTTATCGATGTTGCTTAATCGTACATGAAATGTTACTTTGCTTATATTAACTGTTTAGTCATGCATGTGTTACCTACTGAGATATTCGTATCTCACCCTACTTCTATTTCATTTTTTTCAGCTGATACGCGAGAGGGGGATCTCTTAGACTTCCAGGGAGAGATAGCCGAGTATTCGCCGGAGGATTATTATTATCCAGATCTTGTCTGAGGTGGATTGATGTTATAGACTTAGCATTTTTGATTGGTTTATTATCATTTATTTGGATTTGATGTATGAGAGAGATAAGAGAGAGATAGTACCCAGTTCATTTTACCAGACTTTGATATTACTGACTGATGGTCAAGCTTTATGCTTAGTTGAGGATTTTGATCTACACTTCCGCACATACTTTTTTCGCAACTCTGATAGTTTAATAAAATGATTGGATTTTGCTTTCTTTGGTCTGGTATGTTATTGATGTTGTAATTGATATGGGCCAGTAACACCTCGGATTTGGTTGTTGAACTAAATTCGGGTTGTTACAGTAGCGAACCGGGTTCGGGTCGGGTGCCGGTTTGCACTGACCCGGGTTCGGGGCGTTACAGAGATGGTATCAGAGCAAATGGTCCTAACCTTAGATTAGCCAGCTTTAGGGGAATGGGATTGTGAGTACGCTAGATAGAACCCCTAGAATTATTGGATTCTAACAAGTGAAATTGTATTTTGCAGATGGCTGGTAGGGGAAGACGTGCTAGAGTTGATCCTATTGAGGAGGAGCAGCAGGATGTTCCACTACCTCCACCACCTCCAGGGGGTGATATATGGACTGTTGTTGGCACCTTGGCAGAGCTTCTTGCCAAGGAGAGAGAGGAGAGACTGAGCCAGCATGGCAATGGCGGGAATGGTGGCAATGGTCACGGAGAGGAGCCTGTACATGAGTAGGCCATACATACGGCCAAGGATCTTGAGCAATTCAGGAAATTGGATCCACCTATCTTCAGTGGACGACCAGATCCTATGGAGGCTGAGAGATGGCTGATGCGAGTCGAATGGATTTTTGAGGCTATGGGATGCCCTATGGACCGGAGAGTGTGTTTGGCAGCATTCTTGTTTGAGGGAGAGGCAGTGCACTGGTGGATAGCCAGGAAGAGGCAGGATCCACAGGCTACGTACATGACATGGGACAGATTCCGAGAGGTCTTCTATGACCAGTACTTTTCTGAGGAAGTCCGGCTCAAGAAGGAGCGGGAATTTATGGAGATTACTCAAGGAGGCCAGATAGTGGCTCAGTACGAGGCTAGATTTGCAGCCTTGTCCCGATTTGCACCTCATATGACACAGGATGAGAGGAGGCTGACTTCACATTTTGAGCGTGGTCTGAAGCCTGAGATTAGGAGTATGCTGACAGTACTTCTGTGCACCGAACTGAAGGACATGGTCCGTAGAGCCACTAGAGCTGAGAGTGACTTGGAGGCTAGAGCGAGCCAGAGCAAAGCTAGACCGCCTATGAGGCCGGCAGATCAGAGAGGTTTCCTTAGTGGGAACAAGAGACCCAGAGACTGGACTAGGGCAGAGCCTGCGGGAGGACAGTATAGATCAGCTCCGAGGGCATGTGCCAGTTGCGGCAGATACCATGTACCTGGACCGTGTGTTGCAGCGCCAGGCACCTGCTACAGATGCGGTAGGCCGGGTCACAGGATCACGGGTTGTCGGTTTCCTTCTAGTTATCAGCCGTTAGCTGTGCCACGACCGGCATTACCATCGCTAGAGACCGCGCCTGCTTTTCCACAGAGGCCACAGTTCCAGCAACCAGCTCAGAGAGCACCGGTTGGGCAGAAGCCCCAGGGCAGAGGACCAGTTCAGAGAGGAGGCCAGAGGCAGGCAGTACCTGCTCAGCAGCCACAGCCAGCGAGGGTATATGCAGTGGATGCACATGAGGAGCATGAGCCCGATCGTGTGGAGGATATTGAGGGTGATCCCGAGGCACCTGAGTTGATTGGAGGTATTCTCTTCATCTGTGGTAGATCAGCATGTGTTCTGTTTGATTCTGGTGCTTCCCATTCTTTTATATCGCCTACTTGTGCACGACGGATTGGATTGTCACCCACTGAATTGGATACTGCATTGTCTGTGCACACACCTTTGGGAGAGTCTACTCGAGTGGAGCATATGTATAGAGACTGTATGATTAGATTGGGTAGAGTGGAGTTGTCTGGTGATTTGATTGCCTTAGACATTAAAGGTTTTGATGTGATATTGGGGATGGATTGGCTATGTAGACACCATGTGACATTGGATTGTTATGCGGGTACGGTGATAGTTAGAGGGCCAGATCAGACCACTCATTGTTTCAAATGTGAAGGGTTGAAGTCTCGGATTGGTCTGGTAGCATCTGTGATAGCGGAGGAGCTTAGGAGTGACACCCTTGTCATCTCCGATGTACCTGTGGTATAGGAGTTTGCGGATGTGTTTCCAGAGGATTTACCTGGATTACCACCTGCTAGAGGAGTAGAGTTCAGGATACAGTTGATGCCTGGTACGGCTCCAGTTTCAAAACCACCCTATAGGCTTGCGAAACCAGAACAGGAGGAACTTAAGAAACAGTTAGATGAGCTCCAGGAAAAAGGTTTCATCAGACCCAGTATGTCTCCGTGGGGTGCTCCAGTTCTATTTGTCCAGAAGAAGGATGGGAGCATGAGGATGTGTATCGATTATAGGCAACTGAATCAAGTAACAGTGAAGAACAAGTATCCGTTGCCTAGGATTGATGACCTGTTTGATCAGTTAGGAGGAGCATCTTGGTTCTCCAAGATCGACTTGAGGTCAGGATATCATCAGTTGAGAGTAGCAGAGGAGGACATAGAGAAGACAGCTTTTCGTACACGCTATGGGCATTATGAGTTCTTGGTTATGCCTTTTGGGTTGACCAATGCCCCAGCTGTTTTCATGGACCTCATGAACAGGATTTTTCATGCATACTTGGACAGTTTTGTAGTGGTGTTCATTGATGACATCCTGGTATATTCTAAGACCCGAGAAGCACATGTAGGGCATTTGAAGGCAGTATTGCACACTTTGAGAGACCACGGATTGTATGGGAAATTTAGCAAGTGTCAGTTTTGGCTAAGGCGAATTTCTTTCTTAGGTCATGTTATCTCAGGAGAGGGTATATCTGTGGACCCTGAGAAGGTAAAGGCAGTGGCAGAATGGCCTAGACTTACTACAGTGACAGAGGTCAGGAGTTTCCTTGGTATGGCAGGTTACTACAGGAGATTCATCGCTGGATTTTCACGTATAGCTGCACCCTTGTCTAATCTAACCAAGAAGGCAGTGAAATTCCAATGGGATGATAAATGTGAGCAGAGTTTCCAGGAATTGAAGCAGAGATTGACTACTGCACCAGTTTTGATTGTGCCATCCATGGATGAGGCATTTGCAGTATATTATGATGCTTCTAGGATAGGCTTGGGATGTGTATTGATGCAGCAAGGTAGAATTATAGCGTATGCTTTGAGATTGTTGAGGCCGCATGAGAAGAACTACCCTACCCACGATCTAGAGCTTGCAACCATAGTCTTTGCACTGAAGCTATGGAGGCATTACCTTTATGGGGTAAAGTTTGAGATCTTTTCTGATCATAAGAGCTTGAGATATCTGTTTTCACAGAAAGACTTGAATATGAGGCAGCGAAGGTGGATGGATCTGCTAAAGGATTTCAAGTTCACGTTGCAATACCACCCTGGTAAAGCAAACGTAGTGGCGGATGCTTTGAGTAGAAAAAGTGCAGTTGACGATCAGGTAGCTACTTTAGCAGCTTTCATGATGAGCCAGTGTAGATTGATTGATTCAGTCAGAGATTGGCAGGGAGAGTTTAGCATGCCACAGGATGGAGTGATTCGAGTTGCTCGTGTTCAGATTGAACCAGATTTGGTTCAGTTGATTCGGGAGAAACAATTGATTGACCCACAGTTGATCCAGACTAGGGAGATGATGAGTAGAGGATCTGAGGGAGCTGTAGATTTTGCAGATAGAGATGGGCTATTGAGATATAGAGGTCGTATTTGTGTTCCAGCTGATGAAGAAATTAAGGAGAAAATATTGACAGAGGGTCATAGATCGAAGTATGCAGTTCACCCAGGAAGTACGAAAATGTATAAGAACTTAAAGGAAATCTATTGGTGGTCAGGAATGAAGAGAGAGATTGCAGAGTATGTGGCAAAGTGTTTGATATGCCAGCAAGTGAAGGCTGAGCATCGGAAACCACCTGGTTTACTTCAGTCACTTCCTATTCCAGAGTGGAAGTGGGAGCATGTGACTATGGATTTTGTATCTGGGTTACCACTGACAGCAAAGAAGGAAGATGCTATTTGGGTTGTAGTGGATAGACTGACTAAGTCCGCACATTTCTTGCCTATGAGCACTTCGCAGCCGTTGAAGTCTTTAGCTGAGTTATATGTCAGGGAGATAGTGAGACTTCATGGAGTGCCAGTTTCTATAGTGTCTGACAGAGATGCACGATTCACGGCACGCTTTTGGCTTGCATTTCAGGCAGCTTTGGGGACTAAGCTTAATTTCAGCACTAGTTATCATCCTCAGACAGATGGACAGTCTGAGTGTACCATTCAGACCTTGGAAGACATGTTGAGATGCTGTGTTATGGATTGGGGAGGCAGTTGGAATCAGCTCCTACCATTGGTGGAGTTTGCCTATAATAACAGCTATCAGGCGAGTATTCAGATGGCAACATTCGTGGCACTTTATGGCAGACCGTCTAGATCCCCAGTGTGCTGGGTGGAAGTTGGGGAAAGACAACTCATTGGGCCCCAGATTGTACAGGATAGCATTGAGAAGGTGAATCAGATTAGGCGAAACATGCTTACAGCTCAGAGTCGTCAGAAGAGTTATGCAGATACCAGAAGAAGAGATTTGCATTTTGAAGTTGGTGATTGGGTATTTATGAAGATATCACCATCTCGTGGAATCAAGAGATTTGGAAAGAAAGGCAAATTGGCTCCAAGATATATAGGTCCGTTTGAGATTAAGGGTACAGTGGGACCATTAGCATACAGATTGGCTTTACCTACACAACTGGAAGGAGTTCATGACGTATTCCATGTTTCTATGTTGAGGAAGTACGTGCATGACCCTACTCATATCATTCAGCATGAGCCGATAGTAGTGCGAGGGGACTTGACTTATGAGGAGCATCCAGTTGAGATTTTGGACAGGAAGGAGCAGGTTCTTCGTACTAAAGTGATACCACTTGTGAAAGTACTTTGGCAAAATCACACGACTGAGGAAGCTACTTGGGAATTGGAATCAGAAATGCAGAGGAAGTATCCCGACTTATTTCCAGAACCGCAAGGTAAATTTCGAGGGCGCAATTTTCTTTAAGGAGGGGAGGATGTAAAACCCCGAATTTTCCTTAAATAATAAATTAAATTAGTAAATAATATTACCGAGAGTTATGATTGATAGAAACATTTTAATAGTAAATAATATTACCGAGAGTTATGATTGATAGAAACATTTTAATATTGTAGGGGGTGATCAACTTAGCGGAGATCCAGAATTAGACGCAGATCTGACCGTCCGATCGTGAGATATCGAGGTATGTATTCTAATTGGGCAAGGTGTATAGAAGAGTTGCATGGGAGATGCATAGGATCAGGGGATATATATATGTATAAAGAAATAACCTAATTTTATACTTGTATTCTCGCTCGTATTGAAGCCGCAAGCGACGAACCTGTTTGAACGACCAAAGAGAAGAGAAGAAGGAGAAGAAGAAGGAAGGGCTGGGCGTGCGTTCATCGTCCAGAGAAGGTGACGATCATCAAGAACTCCAACCATAAAATTCTCACTAATACCCCACGAGGAACGAACCGTAGCACGAACAATATCAACCGAAGGGCGGGTTCTCGAAAACTTTGCAACAAGCATGAACTTCAGAGGAGCCATGGAACGATGTAGATCCGAAGGGGAGAAGGAGACATAATTTTTTCCGTTTTTTACAGCAGCCGCCCTCCTAGCAAAAGATGGTTTATCCTGAATGATACCGCCAACCACTGAAGCAAATGATTTAATAGGTTGAGAAGAAGATGGATCCACCTATGGAGGAGGATCCGGCACCGGCGTGGCTGCCAGAGCAGCCATGAAAGATAGTAAAATTCACGTGCTAAAATGCACCTGAAGAGCTCAAAACCATAGAAGCCTATTCTTCAAGATGGTGAGACCATAACTCAGATCACAAAACCCTTACAAAATGAAGCCAAATTTTGGCAAACAAAACAAAGGAATTTCAATATTGCTATTTCAAAAACAAATGTAGATCTTCGAATTATCCTTCCAACTCCACATGGATCAGATCAATCCGATGTTAGACAAGGGAGATATGAAAGAAATACGAACACGAAACCCGAACTCGGATCACAAAACCCTTACGAAATGCGGCCCACTTTTGGCAAGGAAAAAACTTGGAATTTCAATATGGCTATTTCAGCCACAAATGTAGTTCTTCGAATTATCTTTCCAAGGCCACTTGAATCAGATAAATCCAATGTTGGACGAGGGAGATATGAAATAAATATGACCACACCCAAATCCTTTTGATAGTAGGAATCCAATGCCAAACCTTCAGCGACAATGGTCCTCCAGCACCTGAACAACTAAACCATATCTTTAACTTGAGTTACCAAGGAACTTTTTTGGTGCATTTTTGCATATATTATTTTCCATTTTACTATACGGCAATGTATCACCAAAAATTTTATTAGGGAAAATTTCGAATACGCCCGTCTTTTGAAAAGTAAATACAAAAACAGCAGTTGAAAAGTCTTTCCTACCAAATCATGCAACTTTTCAAAAATATTTACCAAGTGGTCCAAAAACACTGTAGCAGATTTCGCATACCCCATTTTGCCCTTCCCTCTTCGTTCAAAAAAAGCCCTGTCGTTCTCAAAGAACGATTAAGCGCGAAACCCTTTGGAACTTTGAAGGCTTCCCTGAGCGACGGCGACCCATCATCCTGGTGTGAGAATCGACCATTGGCGCTTGCGATTGAGAAGGTTTGAAAGGCATTGTAACCCCTCTCATCTCTACCATCTCACGGATTCATCTGGTTCGTTTGGGGCTTGCTTCTGTCGAGCGAAAAAGAAAACGGCCGTGGAGGGTTTCAATCTGGAGGTTTGTCGCAGCACATTTATTTCGTGGAGGAATCACTGCAAGGTATGAACCGATTTTCCCTAAGCATAATCTTTTGTGAAACGTTTTTCTCCTAATCCGCGAGTGATGGATGTATTTGGGTTTCCTACACCATGTGAAAGTGACGAAGAACATCTGGATTAAATTCATTGGAATCGCCTGAAGCTCATCGCTTTATTGATCGATGTGTTCGGGTAGAAGGCGATTAATCGAACAATGAACACATTGTTCATCCAATAAATCGAGTACAAGTCGATTAATCGATTAATGAACATATTTGGTGTTTTCGTAATGCTGTGTTTAGTATAAAGATGTTTGTGGGTAGCATTTGGATTACATTTGTTTTAGTCTCTGAATCGATGCCTTCGAAATGGGGGTTGCTCAATAGTTCGATTAATCGAAATATGAGCAATCATCTCAATTTTCAATATGCTGTTTGTATTGCTCTTGAAATTTCAAAAATTTGAGTCCCTTGAATGGTTGAGTCAACACGCCTATTTTATTTGTATTGTTATATGACAGGTGTTTTATTTTACTGTATTTGCCATTATATTTAATACTCTGGAAATAACATTTCTTCAAAAAAGAGAAAGACTAAAGGAAATTATGTCGTAGCATAAGAATTTGAACGCAATTTGATCAAATGGAAAATATCTCTAGGTGTAAAATTCCAATGCAAGTTATGCATTAAGAATTAAAAAAATGCAGGAAAACAATTGTAGAGCTTAGAGTTTGACGACATTTCCAAAGATCTTGGGCATAGGGAAGATCATGAAATTGTGGTGAAATTTCCTAAATTCATGGAAGCTACTACCTATGTGTTGATGAATTTTTGAGAATGTTCTGTGTTTTGGCAATGTACATCATTGTCAAATATGAAGGACTAGAGTTCTTCTTGAATCATTGTTTAGAAAAAAAATTAGAAAAATCATTGTTTCTTCTCATTTTGTCAAACTTTTGCATTCCTCTGTTTCCTCATTGTCATCCTAGCAAAATAAGGTGTTTTATTTTGTTGCATTTGCCATTATATTTATTACTCTGGAAATAACACATTTCCAGAGCTTTATGAAATTGGGTTTACATGTTCACCGCCTTATCGAAGTTGATTAAGGTGCGCATGATATAGGTTTATATGGGTAGATAATTGATAGCCTAAGTTGTTATTTTGAGTAGTTTATATTAGTCATGCATTCGTTCACCTTGTTAACATGTTGTCTGGAGTGCAGTATGGCTCAACCACCCCCGGAGAAGTCGTTGTTTTGCTACTTGCATGTAGGTGGAGAGATAGTTATAGAGCAAGATAAGTCTGTATCATATCAGGGGGGTCGTTTAGATGGTTTGAATATAAGTGGTAACACACAGTACGATGAATTTGTAAGTGATGTCTGTAGTAAATTTGGGATATCTTCAGTGGGTTTGTCTATGAAGTACTCTCTTATGTACGATAAGAGTGCTTTACTTCCACTTACTGATCAAGCGGGGTTACTTAACATTATCACCCACAACGAACGTTCTGCGAATGTGTACTTATTTAACGGTGAAGGGCAATTGCAAAGCGTTCAGTCTTCCAGAAAGTGATTATCACATATTTTGACTTACAAAGTCGTAGTGTTTGTTATCATACTAGTGTTTTAATACTTAAACTATTTTATTTTCTAGGACGACTAATTTAAGAAGTAGTGAACCGTTGGTTGAACCAATTGTGATCACATTTGTTGATCGGGGGAGTACAGTTGTTGGGAGTTGTATTGAACACAATAGGGCACCACTTGTGTCTAGCATGTGGCAATCAGAAATTATTGGTGATGGTCAAGTTTTTAGGAGTGGTGATGAATTCAGGCAAGCTGTCTACAAGCATGCCATTGGCAATAGATTCCGTTATGTGTTCAAGAAAAATAGTTGAGAATATATCTCTGCCAGATGTTCTGTCGAAGATTGTCCTTGGAAAGTTAACGTAGGTCGTGTGAAACATACGGACTGCATGATGGTGCACAAGTTTGTGAATACACACAAACACTCGGCACAAGATGAAGTCTCAGTAAAGCCGATTGTGCGATCGAAGTGGATAGCTGGTGTTATTGAGAAAACAGTAAGAGAGACACCGAATTACTTGCCACGACAAATTTCCAAGGACTTTCATAATGATCATGCGATGAATTTAACATACCAGCAATGTTGGAGGAGCAAGGAGAAAGTGAAGAGGAAGATGGATGGAAATGTGGAGGACTCGTACAAACTTATTCCATGGATGTGTCAACGCTTGATGGAGTCCAATCCAGGGACGGTGGCTTGGTGTACATCGAGTGATGAGGGGAAGTTTAAGCAGTTGTTCATTGCATACTCTTGTTCGTTGAGAGGGTTTGCAGTGGGATGTAGACCTTTACTTTTCATTGACGGGACCCACCTTAGCGGACCATATCAAGGAACATTATTGTCTGCTACAGCTCTCGATGCTGATGATGGTATGTACTCGATAGCTTATGCAATTGTGACTGCTGAGAATAACGAGGATTGGCTATGGTTCCTCGAACGGGTCAAGTATGCAATTGGAGGTCGAGCCGATGTTGTGATTGTGAGTGATAGGCATCAGAGTATTATCAATGCTGTGGGTAGCACATTTGGGTTTCAAAATCATGCTCATTGCTATCGGCATGTGAAAGAAAATTTCAGCAAATTCATTAATCAATTTCATCTAGGCAAAGTGAAGAAGGTGGCTTTGGGATTATTGGATGATATAGCTTATGCTCGGCTTCCAGAGGATTTTGATATGGCAATGGATGTATTGAAATCATATCCACCTGAAATGTTTGGTTGGGTGGAGCAAAATGGTCCTCAACATTGGGCAAATTCCTTGTTTCCTAAGAAGCGTTGGGATAAGCTATACTCAAATGTAGCCGAGTCGTTTAATGCTTGGATGTTGGAGGAGAGGAAATATCCTATCTTAAGATTCATTGATGCACATAGGGTTAAGTTAACTAAGATGTTGGTAAGGAAGAAGAACGAGATCAGCACATGGGAGACACCTATCTGTGGTCGCATTGCGAAGAAAATTGAAGACAATATAGCACGAGGAGTGGGGTTGTCTATAATGCAATGTGGTGAACATGAATATGAAGTCAGGCCATATGATAGAAACATTGCTGTGGATATCTTGAGACGAGAGTGTACATGCAAGCAATGGCAAATGTCCGGCATACCTTGTGAACATGCATGTGCTGTTTTGCAGAAGAAATCACTAAATTTATATGAGTATGTGGAGCAGTGTTATCACAAGTGTACTCAAGAGCTGATATATGCAGAGTTGATGCATAGTGTACCAACACATGACATACCTAATGTTGTGGATATTGATGCGATATCTCTTGCTGACTCATCTGAAACACCAACAAGCATGCTGCCCCCTAAAACAAAGCGACGACCTGGGCGTCCTCGGCAGAAGCGCATAGAGTCTCAATTCCAAAGCAAGCGGCCGGTCCACTGTTCCCGTTGCAATGAGGCAGGACACAACCGAGCTACATGCAGGGCCTCAATCTAGAGGTTGGTCTTGGATGTAGTTATCATAGAGGTAGCCACTGTTATTTTGTATGATGTAAATCTAATTCCGTCTAGCCAAGTTACTTGTGGTAAGTAAGCTTTGTTATTAATAACAATTCTTGTAGGTTCAAGCTGTATGTGGATGCGTTCCAACCCTTTAAAGTAAGCAAAGCGGAAGGCAAGCAAATGTTGTATCGTTGAAAACTGCGGATCAATGAATGTTGGTTTGGAGACAGCAGGGAGGATTTGTTGTAGTTAATTGATATTTGGTTGGAGGACAATGTTAATTTTTATTTATTATTACTTCTTTATCATTGTTTTATTTGACGATGTGTTGTTGTAATATTAGAACCTTCCTGTGAAATGCGGTTAATTGATTACTATGTGTGTTCTTGCACATGCTTTAGCATACAGTTGTTGTATCTTTGTTAGTCATGGACGAAAATGCACCTAGTCATGATGTTGGAGAAGCTTCTACCTCGGTAGTGAAGGCAAAACGACCTCCAAATCCTTGGGTTCTATTCAAGTAAGGAAACGTGATATTTGTTGCATGTGTTTGATAGACTTATCATAAACAGTTAGTGTAATAATGCTTGTATTTGATGGATTTATTTTCTTGTATCTCATGTAGGTCTGAGTACATTAAAGAATGCGCAAGGGGTGGAGAACAAATAATGTTTAAGAAGGTATTTTTCCCGATTAGTTGCAAACAGATTTGACACGCGGTTCATGCCATTGTATAATTTCTTTGTAGGCTAATGACGGTGCCGCAGCAGTGTGGCGGGATATGGATGCAGAAGTGAGGCGGCCATATCATGAGCGAGCTGCCCAATGCGCAGCTGAATGGAAAACATCTCGGTCTGAAGCACCGAAAAAGAAAGCTAATCAGGTATGTTGTGCCACTTTACCATGCTTCCAATTTACGATTGATCATACAACGAAGCATATATAGTTTATTGTTTTTTTTTTGGTACGTCATTAGTACACGTGATATTGCAGACATGTATGTTCACTCGATGCTCTCCACTGCGATTCGTGGAGTGTTGCAACCGGTTTATGCCAGAACAACGTTCAATGGTAGAAGCCATTGGTTTTGGGTCCCTCCTCCATCTTCACAGCAGGTCCCTTAAGAGAGATTTATGTATTTGGCTTGTTAATCAAGTCGATGTACACAATTGTTGTCTAAAAATCAGAGAGTACTCCATTCCTATTTCTACTTTAGATGTCAGTGCCATATTGGGGATTAGTCATGTAGGAAAGCCAGTCAGCACTTCTGGACCAGATGATAGAGTGGAGGAGGTCCGTAGTATGTTTAAGATTGAGACGCATGGTATTCCCCTTGCAGAGTTGCAGTCTAGGTTAGCTACCCCTGAGTGTGGCCCTGATTTTATAAGAGCGTTTGTTTTATTCGCACTGGGTTGTCTTTTGTGCCCAAATGCGAACCTTTGTGCTAGTAGGAGTTTCTTACACACGGTGGTAGATGTAAATAGCTTGCCTTCCCTAAATTGGGCAGAGTTTGTTCTTCACCGCCTTATCGAAGAAATCAAAGTAGTTCAGTTGAAGAAAAAGCAATGCATAGGTGGTTGCATTTTGTTCTTGCAGGTGAGAACTGTTAATTCGAAGTATTCACATTACTTTTGCATTTTGTATATTTTCTGAATATACAAACACATATCCATGACGATGGTTCCATTGCTTGGCTTCATCTTTTCCAGTTGTTCTATTATGAGCGTGTTCTTCATGGCCCGCCGAACCCCAATAGACGATTGCCACGTTTGTTGTTTTGGACAAAAGAGTGTTTGAAGGCACGGGAAACCGCAGAGAGGAAAGCCGGTGGATTCGGCCTCGGACGGGTTTACTTTACATTACATTGTATATGCTGGCTCAGGTTGATGCATTATACAACAAGGTGAATTAATTGTGAGCATGTTGTAAGCACCTCATTTTTGCGCCCCTGAAAGAACCGGAAATGCAAACCCTGGTCAAAAAGTCAAACCCTGAGGGGTGGAAAGTTGACCTTTTAATCAGATAAAATATTGCCACCTTGCTTTATCTCAATGGATAGAGAATCTCAACATGAGTCCAATGCAACTGGGTTTGCAGGAATCGGGGTCCGAATGAAGGACCTGCGGGCAGTCAAACTTAAAGGAAGGCCGAAAGTTGACTTTTCCTCGATTTCCGTGCCAAGTGCTTAGCCCTATGTCATTAAATAGAGGGCTCCGATACGAGTTCAACGCAATTGAGTTTGCTCAAATCGGAGATCAGATGAAAGAGATATGAGCTGTCGAAGTTTCCGGGCAGCAAAAGCCGGAAACTGCACACGTGGCGCAGGAACTGCACACGTGGGAGCCAACGCAGCAAAATATCTCGGGGGCTAAATCTTAAATATCCAAAAATCTCAAGGACTAAACAAAAATTCGTGCGGGGCAATCCGTAGATATCCAAAAGTGTCAAATCGGTCGAATCGGTCAAGTCGAAGGGCAAATCCGTAATTTGTTGATTTGTATCCGGTCAAATATACCGGATACACATACCCTTATGTATATCCGGACTCCAAGGCCGGATACGAAGATTTGCTCGGTGAGATTCGCGTCGATTCTCCGACAAATTCGCGGCGGAATTAAATTTTGGCAATTATTATGTTTTTTATCCGGCCTTCAAGACCGGATACACATGAGGCTTAGTGTATCCAGCCTTGGAGGCCGGATACACATGGTACATAGTGTATCCGGACTCCAAGTCCGGATACATTAAAATTTCTATAAAAGGGGGCAGCAGCCCCCTTTCCAAGGGTTGGCTCATTCCACCCTTCTTGAACTTTCTTCCCCCACTTTTTCTCACCCGAATCCCCCCACTTCAACCCCCTTTTGCCTCCATAACCACCCCACTCCATCCTAGACCATTGAACCCCTTGCTTTCCTCTTCCTCCCCACTTTCCCACAGAGACAAAGGGAGGTTTTGTTGCTGTTGGTGCTACAAAGGGGTGTTCCGGCTCCATCCACGCCAAAAGGAGGTTGAAGCACACCTCAGAAGTCTGCTGTACACATCAGGTAAGGTTTCTTGTTACCTCATATCGTACATATATTTAAATCAGATTTTTCTAAGAATACTCCTACTTTCATTTCCTTCTTGGCATGGGTCTTGTCTCCATGTGCTTTGTGCATGCTTTTGATTTACTTTTATGGCATGGATACCACCACACGTAAGAAACCCACGTAGGTTCCTTTAGGGAAGTACGGGAGTCCATCTTTCACACACATATTAATGTCCTTTAACTGCTGTTGTTGGTTTCACTTCAAGCTTTTGGAGGAGCATGTTCCTTCCCATCTTATGATCAAATGTACCCCATAAATCCCCCTCCTCTTTCCCTTCTCTGGAGATTTCGTGATGAGCCATAAGCCTAGGCTTAAACCTAGCTGGATATCCCTTCTTTGCTTGGATTTCTTACTAAATTGTACATGTGATGCATGAGAATATGTATGTTCATCTCAGTATGTGGAGTATGCTTTTGTTTTAATCATCTTGACATGTTATTCCTATGGGGAGTCATGCATGCAGTTGTGAGAGTCCGGAGACCGAATGGGGACACTTTGGTCCCCATTTCAATAACTAGCTTGACCCAAGATGACAAGGAGGGCAGCAAGTCATCCATTTGCATTGCCGAAAAGTCCAAGAAGGAGAAGCCAAATGTGGCTTCTCCCAAACCTGAACACACGTGGGCCCATCCGGGGGCCCACAAGACTCTTAAAATGCCCCAGGAACCCCCTGGAATCCATCCCAAAGAGTAGAACACCCGAAATGGCCATTTCAGGGTGATCCGGCAACTCAGGCCGGATCACCTGTGGCCCCTGTGTATCCGACTGCCTAGGCCGGATCACCTGCAGACCCTGTGTATCCGGCCTGAGTTGCCGGATACACACAAGAAATGTGATTTTTTGTATTTTTGGTGCTCTTTGCCGAATTGCATGATGATTTTTGCTAAAACCATTGAACCAACAGGGTTTCCGGTGGCCCGGAAACCCAACTTGGGACATGGACCGTTGGTCCAACTCGGAACACCCGTGGGCCTTCCAACGGGGCCCACCAAGCCCAATAAACACCAAAGCATGCAACTTAAGCAAGATTAAGTGAAATTAACCAATCTAATCGGATGGGCCAAACCCAATGCGGCCCACCCGTACCTTGATGTGTGGATTAACATGTGAATTGCATGGTTTAGCCGAGACCAAGGGCAAGGGCCTATCGGGCCCACCAAAGCCCACTAACCAAACCAAGTGAAGGGCTCAAGCCCTAACTTCATGGAATTTGGGCTTTCAAAGCCCAAAACTGGACTACGGGCCCCAAGCCCAATGTCCTAAAGACTTTGACAAAGATAAACAAGATCAGTCGAAGGCACTTTAGCATCCATCATGGGGGCCCACTCAGGGGCCCGTAAACCAATGCAGACTCACATATTTGCATGAAAATCACCTAAAATACCAACTTAAATAATTAAGCATAACTAATGCACTAACCAAAGCCCAAGGGGCCTCCTAGATTAGACAGGGGCCCACCAAGGGTACACGGGCTTAGCCGAGCCCGCCAAGGACACCATGGGCCTTCCAACGGGGCCCACCCAATAAGACTCAGATAAACCTAAGTAAAACAAGATAAAATCAACTAAAGGGACCCACACCAACTCAGGTGGTCCCGCCAAAACTTAACTAAATTACATGCTGGATTAGGAATCGGGTGAGAACCAAAGTGAGAAAGCTGACTCAAACCAGGGAACCCACGGGACCCGTCATCCGACGGGGTGGACTGGGGTGTCTACGGACTTCCCCAGACCGCAACCAAGAACCAAACTTAGAATCTCAAGCCGCAGACCCAAGAGCCTTAATAGACAAGATTAGGCACCCAGGTGTCCGCCTGCACCCCATCAGGCGGTGGTGACTCCGAATTACCCCGTGCCGCGTTTCCCACGCACGCACACATGTGTTTTGCAGGTAAATTTGGAGGCATTGATGTCTGACACCGGTTTTGGAAGTTCCGCATGCAGAAGCGAATTTCCATCAAAAGTGCAAGTATGGATCCGCTCCCCTCTTCACAATTTTTGACTTATAACGACATTGGAATGTTGTGTTTACTTATTTTCTATTGTGTAGTCCACATCGGAACGGTTAAAAGAGGATGTTCCAGTTACCCCTGAAGATATGAACTCTGAATTTCTTATTATTGACCCTGTAAGATATAGTTCATACCTCGTCTAACCGTTAATCAGCAATTTCCATTCATTACAGTCCTATTATTGACCCTCTAATGCAACCAACTCTATCATTCTCCTATTTTCAGGATGTGGCTGGTCGGCTGGTGCACATGCGGAAAGAGTTATAGATAATGAATGATGCATATCGGACAGCCATCAGTGCTGTACGAGATGCATATGGAAGCCGCGATAGTATAGCTGATAAAGATATAGGTGACTGAGATGTTATTACATTGGTGAGAGTCTATAATTTATAAAAGGAGAGGATAACATGGAAAAGTAAGAGATGTATGCATGGTTAACAATGTTTTTTGCCAGGTTGTACATTCAAAACAATTAATAAATTGATATTATTTTTTCTCATTCTAACACTCAAATACCTGAATCATTGTTTTATGAACTCAAAATTCATAGACCTCTGACAAAGGGACTAAACATTTGCGATCATTAATTACTAAATTGCTCATCAAAATACTGGTTACTCTAACATTTTGTTATGATTAACCGAAAGTCATCTTATGCAATTGATGATGTGGTGCACCACAGCAAAAAAACCAACACTGGAGCTCATCGACAAAATCTAGATGCATCGTAAAATCAATGATTAATCGTTAGTAATAAACGATTAATCGGTTACCATCGGTCGCTATGAGCCCAGTTGTGCGTCGGCAATTATCGATTAATCGGATGTTCATCCTGAAATTAGTCTCAGGAAAACGACACGCTAGAATTTGAATCGGAACGTGTCCGATGAATCAAAAATTCATGATTCGTCGGTCATTCGTTACAATTAATCGGTTACCATCGGTTGCTATGCGCCCAGTTGTGCATGGGCAATTCTCGATTTATCGGACCTTAGTCCTGAAATTTGTCTTACAAAAACGACACTCTGTAATTTGAATCGGCTCTTCATCGATTAATCAAGAATTCTTGGTTAGTCGGTGATTCGTTACGATTAATCACGTATCATCGGTTGCTATTCGCCTTGTCCTGCGTCGGCAGTAATTGATTTATCGATCCTTAATCCTGTAAATTATCTTAGAAAATAGAGACTCTGTACCTTGAGTCGGCACTTGGCCGGTGCATCAAACATTAATTGTTAGTCGGGCATCCGTTACGATTAATCGGTTAGCATGGATAGCTAATAGCCCAGTTTTTCATCGGCAAGTTTCGATTAATCAAATATTAATCTTGCAATTTTGCCTCAGAAAACGACAGTCTGTAATTTGAATCGCCAATTAGCGATGAATCTATATATAATGGTTAGTCGGATCTGACTTACGATTTGTCGGTACATCAATTGGTACCCAGCATTGGCGTTTGTGTGGACACTTCCGATTAATCGACGAATTTTATTCGAATCGAATTGGGATCTTCATCGAAGATTTAAAAAGCGATTAACCGTTCATGGGATACAATTTCATTATTCGGTGGATACCTTTTTTTATTCGTGGGATACAATTACGCACTTCAGGGGATACGTATTTTTAATCGTTGCCAATTCGCGAAGTTTAGATGGTATCCCACGATTACTACACTTATATCCGACGCGTACTTGGGAGAAACTTTCGATTAATCGAGAGAATAAATTTCGATTACTGCCCTTCGAGGCTACAATTTCATTATTCGGTGGATACATTTTCTATTCGTGGGATACAATTACGGACTTCAGGGGATACGTATTTTTAATCATTGCCATTTCGCGAAGTTCAGATGGTATCCCACGATTACTACACTTATATCCGGGCCGTAATTGGGGGATATCTTATTAGCATCGAGGATATAAATATTTCTTCGTAGGACACTCTTTAAGCAATCGATGGATACTTATAGAGGTTCATGGGAACAACCCGAAGAAAGGGATGGTATCCTACGATTAATCAAGAAGGATATAATTCCATCATCGTGGGATACATTTCCGATACGATTGATCGCCAAATGTTCGATAAATCGGAGAAGAGAGAATGACCCATGAACGTGATCGATCCTATATTGATTAATCGTAACGATGACGATTAACTACGTGGGGTGTTTGAAATTCAATGATCGGCAACTTATCGACTAATCGTTTATTTCGAGGTTGATCGTAAGATAGTCGATTATACCCGTACAATTATCGTTTTGTCACTTAAACAACCGATGAATCATGGGTTTTTGTCGATTAATCGAAATTGACGAAACCAAGCGACGCTTCGTTTCGCGCGCATATCTTCCAGGGGATCCCATCTTCCAACTGACGTGACCCTTGTGATTAACTCTCTTAAATATTTTCGATGTGCGTACCAGTCTCATCATCTTCTCATTTGTCATTCCTCATTTCTCATCCTCTTCTCCACCGTCCCTAGGGTTTTTTGCGTCGACTTCTTCTTGGGAGATAGCGTCAATCGTGGAAGTTCTTCTTCTGGTAAGTGATGCTAAGATTTTACAACTTCTTTGCTCCATTCCATTTCCAATGAACTAACCATTTGTGTACATTGTTTGTTGTTTGTTTCGTTTGTTTTTTTGGGGTTTTGATCTTCTTTCGTGCGCCTCTCTCATTTGTATTGCGCGTTCTTGAATGCTTGGATGATTTTGTCTGTAATGGCCTTGTGTCTTCCATTGTTGTTCTCGTCTGTGCCTTGACATCTTTGCTTTAAAGTCATCATGCCCAAACGAAAAACCTTAGGTCGTAAGGCTAAGAAGGCAAGGACGCCTACCCCATCTCCTCCCCCTCATGATCTCCCTCCGTCCGGGTCAGACTATGACCCAGACGATACTGAGCAGGCTGTAGTCGGGGCTACGAGTTCGCCTTCGTTGTCTCCAGAACACACACCATCCGCTGCCCTTGGGGGGCATGGGGTACGCGTCCAAAGGTCATTGGTCGTTGAGAAAGCCGTGCTCAAAGACCAAATTTCGAAATATGGTTTGGAACCACTTCTTAAGCAAATAGGATGGGAGGGTATTTTGGACTGGAGTGGTGATGCAAACATGTCGGTCGTGTGTCGTCTCTATGGGAATGCACGAGTTACAACTCTTCCCAATGAACCAGATCCTGCATTTGCAGTTGATATAAATGGTAAAGCTGTCTTTGTCACCCCTGACTGCATCAGTGAATTGATGCACATCCCGCGTAATGAAGTGCGCACATTTGATCCCCCCTCCAGTCGAACCTTGAGGAGGCAACGCGTTCCCTCTGTGGGAAGGACGCCGAGTGGCACAGAGCCGCCCTTACTGCTAGTTGTATGATGCCAAAGTATAGGGTTCTCCACCACATCTTCACATTTAATGTGTACCCGAGGCGTGGTAATAAGTATGACATGACTCTTGCCATGGTGATGCTCCTGTATCGGGTTGTTCAGGGCATTCGAATGTGTCTGCCAACGTTGATTTGCAAGCACATTTGCCAGTTTATCCTCTCTGCCACTAGAAGTAAAGCAACATCCAATCCTAGAGCTCTTCCTTTCGCTTATCTGATGACCCAACTTGCCAAACAACATGGTCTCCAAGGTCCGGTTGACTCTACTGTCCGTTCAATCCCTCTCTCCAGGACCAACATCCAACTCATGTATTTAGATCCGTTGCCTCATCAGCGTACGGACACCGGGAGATCATCAAGCTCTCAGCAGGAGCATGAGGCAGGTGCAGCACCAGAGGGGCCCCAGCTACCATCAACATCATCCATGCCTTCTACATCATCCGTACTAGATCCGCAACGTGCACACCGCGGCAGGCGTCGAGGCCCCGGTCATCTGCATGGAGAAGCGTCGACTTCACAACCACAAGCTAACGAATTTGCAGTTTTCAAGGAGGAGGTCAGACAGGAGCTTGGAGGGTTGAAGCGACTAGTGAAGCGGGTGTTGCGGGTGGTGAGCCACATTTATACCTGCCAGAGTCAACAGGAGCCATCGCTACCACCTTTGCCAGAGTCTGATGCAGACGATGATGCAGGTGCAGCAGCAGAGGAGGCTGTGTAGTTCATGTCAGTGAAGATGTGGGAGATGTTTTTTTGGTTATCTTCACTTGTTTAATTCATAACTTGACTTTTTTAACTTTATGAACTTGACTTTTTTAACTTTGATAACTTTATGACTTTTTTTTATGTTCCCCCGCATGTAAGCAATATAATGTGGTATGTTTAAATGGGAATATTTGTGCGCTATCAAATGGATCTTTTGTTTATGTTGGTGTCTTTAATTTTAGTTGGACATTTGTCCATTTGAAATGTTTAAGATAAGACATCGATGGATCAGAATATACATCGATTTATCGGAACATTAATCGGAATTTGCATGATTAAGGATCGTGACTCAAAAAGTAGAAATTCGATTCATCGGAAACTAATCTCGATTGATCGTTGAAATATCGATCAATCGGTAAATTATCGATTTAAGAAACAGAGCGCGCCCTTCAGTCTCCTCACCATGCAGGATTAACCCTCGACTAATCGATTAACGACGATTATCCAATTTGGCCACTGCATGTACATATTTACAATTAATCGAAATGATTAACGATTAATCAAAGTAAATCAGATGAATCGCGAAATTGCCGATACGAAATACAGAGTGACATTTTTCCAGGGGTTTATGCAGGATTAACTACCGATTAATCGAAACATTAATTACGATTGAGTGCAATTACGATTAATCGATTCAAAGTCAAGCAGATGAATCGCGAAATTGCCGATACGAAATATAGAGTGACCATTTTCTGGGGTTTCTGGGGTTTATGAGTGACCGATTAATCGATTTAATTACGATTGATCGTAATATTATTAGATTAATCGGAACTTTGTGATACCCGCTAATGGTCATCTGGAGCATTTCGATCGATGAACCTACGGTTAATCGGACTTGTTATCGATTGATCAATATTTGTCATGCGCTTAATCAAAATAATAATAGGTTAATCATTTTTTCAGCGATTAATACAATGCCTTCATTACTTGCTACAGCATGCTTTGAACTGTAAATGCACGTTGAACAAGACATATATAAACACCAAAACTTTCTAAGTACATGAAATTCACGTCACTCCCAAAAATGAAAAAAACCAAAACATAAAAAAGAATTTGATATTCCTATGAATATTGTAAAGTACTTTATGTTCCTATGAATACAAAACACTATACAACCCCAAACATGGAAGTGTCTTCTCCAAGCATCACCCAATCTAACGATGCAACACCTTATCCTTTAATCTGTTAGTTGGATCCAACACCAAATCCGCCATCACCTTCTTCCTAAAGTACGGGATATTATCCTGCTTCATAACAAGTAATGATATTAACTTAGCATCAAACAATCATCTATAGGATAATAAATGCATATGATGTAATTAAGTTCTGGAAAAAGAAAGCATGCTTGTCCAAATTGAGGGTTTTTTGGCATACTGGTAGAAAAATCTACATAAAACATTAACTATTAATTAGGAGGAGAAGCCCAATCTAAACATGTGATTGGAAGAACTTGCAAAAATTACTGAGAGAAGAACATTATAAGACAACATGTTTTTTATTTCCATAAAAAAACATACTTAATTTACCATTTCACATTCACAGAGAAGAAACCCAATTGTTTTCAGAGAGAAGTACTTCTTATACATCGTATCAATCTCCTCTTTGCCGTTTATGATTTTATCCTATGATTTACAATAGAATTAGAAACGCATATGCATACCTTATTACACAAATTTAATGCAAGCTAGAATAGTCAAATATGCTTACAGTGACAACGGGAGAACAATAATGCTTTCTGACTCCTGATGAATATAAACCTTGTCGGTTGATAAGGCAAATAGCATATGTTGCTATTACTTATATTACATAATACATAATAGATATAACCATTAATATGATTGTGGAATTAACTAGCTATACAACGAGATAAAACTAACATACCATGCCGCCGACCCAACATCCATCTGCCAAGCAAAGCATCTCTTCCACTGTAACATGCATTCCGATGTAATCCACAACAACCAAGCTACACAATAATAAGAAATTCATGTCACAATCGAAACACTACATCGAGGGAAAACTAATTGTGTTTTCCGTCGATCTGGCACACAAATATAAGCATCTCCACACATTAACTTCATGTTCTCTCAGAAACAATATATATAAAGAATTACTTACTTTGTTGGACGCAATTCATTTACATATTCAACAACCCGCTTTTCATCAGGCTTCAACGGAGGGAATTTGTGTTGGACAACGAACGGCGAACACAAAATTTTGGGTTTCTTAATCATTCGCTTGAATTTACTTGAAGAAACAACCTTCAGTTTTGGTGACGCGATCTCATCAGCAACTTCCACTGGTGACCCATCAGCAACGGCTTCAACCGGTGATGGTGATCATCTCAACTCATGGGCTAAATCTGGGTGTTCACCATGGGTTGGTGTGTCTCCACGTCTCTGGAGGTACAACTTCAATTCCGTGCAATGCCGCTGCATCTCCTGAGCAGCAGCTGCCATCCGATCCATTTGTTCCTGTAATATCTATATCAATAATCAAGTGTTAAAATTAGATTCAAGTGTGAATATAAAATACTAGTTAACCACCTCACAACTTTGTGCTTTCTCCCACCTGAGATAGATTGCCAGGCAATCCATCCGTGCTTCTGTCATTTCCTCCACTTGCCATGTGTGTGTTGGATAACTCCGTCTTCCTTAAGGCTTACCTACATTTGATTCACCAATTTCAAAAATTTGTTTTCCTCAATTTTCAGAATAGAGCACCATCGCATTAATAATAGATAAAATAGCCGTGTCGAGTTAACCATTCAAAGCACTTACTCTTTTTATAAATATTTCATAATTATGAACAACACACCAAATAACATTGAACAATAGGTTAATTAACCCATTAATGGAACTATTACAATCTTATTTTACAATGACCAACTTGACCATTTCATTGTTAGATAAAGCCTAAATTACCTAGCCATGATATTGGTTAAATAACCCTACAATTATATTTCTCTTAAATGACATATAGTTTAATATTTCCAATTTCTAGGCTTTTGTCACCTAAAGTGGCCTTGTTATGCCTTCTAACTCATAAATTTTAAACAAATGTATTTAATTTTTTTTTTAAACTTCGACATCATCTCTCTTACCCATTAAGAGTCTTAAGAGTCAACATGCTACCCACAAACATCTTTATACTAAACACAGCATTACGAAAAACACACCAAATAACATTGAACAATAAGTTCATTAATCGATTAATCGACTTGTATTCGATTTATTGGATGAACAATGTGTTCATTGTTCGATTGATCGCCTTCTAGTCGAACACATCGATCAATAAAGCGATGAGCTTCAGGCGATTCCAATGAATGGTTTTGAGGAAAACCGATTAGGGAAAAGCGTTGATAACCATACCCAAAAACGATTAGCCACAATAGGTTCATACCTTGAGGAGATTCGTCCAAAACCTCGACGGAATAAATGTGCTGCGACAAACCTCCAGATTGAAACCCTCCACGGCCGTTTTCTTCTTCGCTCAATAGAAGCAAGCCCCAAACGAACCAGATGAATCCGTGAGATGGTAGAGATGAAAGGGGTTACAATGCCTTTCAAACCTTCTCAATCGCAAGCGCCAATGGTCGATTCTCACGCTGGGATGATGGGTCGCCGTCGCTCAGGGAAGCCTCCAAAGGGTTTCGCGCTTAATCGTTCTTTGAGAACGACAGGGCTTTTTTCGAACGAATAGGGAAGGGCAAAATGGGGTATGCGAAATCTGCTACAGTGTTTTTGGACCACTTGGTAAATAGTTTTGAAAAGTTGCATGATTTGGTAGGAAAGACTTTTCAACGGCTGTTTTTGTATTTACTTTTCAAAAGACGGGCGTATTCGAAATTTTCCTGTTTTATTATTATACTATGTATTAATCAATTTTTTTATAAATTTAAAAATGGACCTCTTTCTAACACAGTCTTTTCTAAAGATTTTGATGATAGGGACCCCTAGATAATGACCCTACCCCTGAGGGCTCTAACACCCCTACTAAGTCTAGGCTCCTGCCTCCCTTCCAAGATCCCACAAAAATGGGATTATTTTCACACTACCCAGGAGCAACAAGAGGACTAGAACCTCTGGTGTATGCCAAAATTTTTCAATTTAAACTATAGAGGGGGGTAGAGGCCACTTGTAGCGGCATTTGTAGAAATAACTTCCAAGAGATTTTTGCAGTTTGTAAACACTGCAAAAAAACACTTTTGGCAGCAAAAATTCAGGTGGTACAGGCCGCTTCCAGTGGCATTTGCATAAATGCCTTCCAAAATATGGACAAGTATAGACCCTAAACAAGCCCATATCTCCACTAGTAGCTCTAATTTGTCCAACTTTATATTTAACCAAGAAGTGACTAGGGAAGAAAGTGTCAAGTGGGTAATACAAGATGAATTACCCTTTAGACAAATAGAGAGTATATGATTCATCCGTCTGGTAACCAAATATTTTGCACCGCAATTTAAACCATTCTCACGCCACACTTTAAGAAATGATGCCTTTAAATTATATTAAAAAATGAAAAAAATATTAATAGAAACTTTTTCAAATTATAGTTTCAACATGGCTTTAACCTCAGATATTTGGACAACTAGACAAAACATAAATTACTTAGCTATAATTGCACATTATATAGATAATAATTGAAGCATGGAAAAAAGATTAATAACTTTTATGTCACTAGATTATAGAGATTTTGCAGCAACTATAGCAACTTCTATAACACTAAATATAAGAGATTATAAATTATAAAATAAAATAATGGCTATAGCACTTGATAATGCAAGTGTTAATAATGTTGCAATAGACACACTAAAATAGCAATTAAACTTAAGTTTAGATGGATGTTTATTTCATGTTTGATGTGCTTGTCACATCCTAAATTTAGTTGTGCATGATGAATTAAAAATTGCGCAACAAAATATAGTGAATATTAGAGAGACAGTAAGATTTTAAGAGAATCTAACCCAACTATTAGAGAACTTAAAGCTTCCTGTACAAATTTTGGAAAACAATATAATAAATTATCCTAGATGTTGATCATTGATGGTATTCAATGTTTTTAATGTGATGCATTAGAATTTAAAAAGATGTACTTACATATATTTATCAAACAAAAACGCTTGGAAGCCAACTAGGAGTACAAGATTTAATTAAAACAATAAATGAAAAAATGAACTCTTCTTTTCAAATAGATATAAGTAAAATAAAAAACCTTTCAGAAAAAAATTTTCTAGATATGATACTACCAGATATGGTGTGCAGACCTAACTAACACTACCAAATAGTTTCCCCTCGAAATTTTTTAAGTGGTAGAAGAAAGGGGAAACAGCCAACATCTAGTAGTGGTGGATCGTCTGAGTTAAGGATATATTTAGAAGGCCCCCAACTAATATTCAATATTGAAGAAGAGTATAATTTTTTTTAATATTTTGGCATGGTGAAAGCAAAATCAATCTCATTATCTTGTGCTTTCCATCATGGCACGTGATCTACTAATAGTTTTGGTGTCCACAGTTTCATCAGAATCACCTTTTAGTGTAGGTGGATGAACAATGGGCGAGTATAGGAACAAATTAGTGCCGGAGATGGTGCAAGTATGTGTTTGTCTGACGGATTGGCTAAAGGCGGAACTGAGAGATCAAGAGTTTGTTGATGATCAACTTGTAGGAGACTTTGATGATTTGAATTTTGAAGATTAGTTTAAGTTTTATTTTATTTTTTGTAATCAATGTAAAAGTTTAAGTTTATAAACTTTCCTTGTAACGCCCCAGATCTAGGTTTATTTAAAATCATAAACCCAAACCTAGTGCGTTAGGATAAGGCCCAAAAATACTAATCAAGACTTACACGATTTCCATAAATATAATTAGAGTGCGGAATTAAAAGACATTTTCTTCAAAGAAGTGCGGAATAATAAAAACAATAATCATCCATTTCTAATCCAATAAACAAAGTTTGGATTTGGGTCAACTAAATTAAAATGTAACAACATCCACCAAAGTTATATAATTAAAATAAACCAATGTCAATCACTCAAATACTAAGTCAATCAATCAAAGTTCTCCTGAACCTACACAGGAACAAAATAATCCTCTTCCTGGTAGTCAACAAAATCCCCTGTAGTATCTACCCCTGCAGCGTCCTCTCCAGGAATATCTGAGAACAAAACCAATAAAACAAAGATGTGAGAAACAACACCTTGGTAAGTAGTCATGCAAATAGTTTGTAACAATAAAAATATGCAACAATTAATCAAACTAATCACGACAAATACAGCACAGAAGTATATAATTAAAAATGACTGTGAACCCAACACCAGGTCAAATAAATGAATACAACTCAACCACAAGTATTTCACCTCATGGGACTCATGAAATAGAAAACGAGAGAAAGAATGTAGACATATGCCAATATGCTACCTAACCGAATTACAGGTGGACTAGACGCACCTGCTGACTGGCTATTCGACACCCAACAGAAGAACCCAACCGACAACCGAAGTGAGTTAGCATGTACGGCCCAACCCATCCTCAAGATGATGGAATGCCTATGACACAGAATTCAAAACCCTCTAGAAGACATTTCACTTATTAGCTATTTTATGGATCCATAAAACTGCTAAGCCCACTCAACGGTGGAAAACCAAACCAGGTGATGGACATATTTCCCAATAACACCCGCATACACGGAGACACAACTATGTCAATAACAATAAGCCCGCAACCACGGAATAAACAAACCAGGCAATTACTTTGTCACAAGTGAAACCAAGTCATATGTCCAAACTCCAGGTTTCAACGGGCAAATATGTCCTGGACGTGTATCAAATCCTTCGATGCACAAAATATGTTCAAATAACCCAAATACAGGTGTAGGAACTCTTAAAATCAAAATTTTGTTTTAAAGGAAAATATTTGGAACAATGGTACTAAGTTAAAAGTCACTTTGGTAAAACATACCCAAAATCTTTATAAAAATTAATTTTAAACATCCGCTAATGAAACTATCTCTAAACACTCTAAACTTAATGGTACATAAGTTTAAATAGAATAAAAACATTTTGGTAGTGGAAAACTAGGCTAGTTGGAAAATTCTAAAAAATCTGACACAGGGCGCTTGAGCGGCAACGGGCGGTGTAAAATTTAGGTGATTTCAGGGTCGGTCGCTCGAGCAATGCTTCGAGCATTCGTTGTTTTGAGTTTTGATCACTTTCGGGTTTTTTGAAAAATAAGAAGCGCAGGCAGGGCGACCTCGATAGCGCTCGAGCGCTATCAAGCACCCGCGAACACCATCTCAAGGCCCATATGGACGCTCGAGCGGCAATTCGAGCAGCCTGTCGCAAAATCAGTTTCTACAACTTCCGAAAGGTTGCATAAATCAAATAAAAATCTGAAACTTCAAATATAATGCATTAAAACCATTCAAAATCATTCAAGAGCAATGTATAAACATGATTGAATAGTTTAGAACAAATAAAAACACTTAATCATACACAAACAGATCATCAAATACCCGAATAATCATGAACAACAAATAATCATCGAAATTCTTTTAATGCAATTTTAAAGGGACTACTTTCCTTGTTTGAGACTAAAATCTCTTCTAACAGCAGTGCAATATCACCCCAACGATCATCAAACAATCACAGCACCTCTTGATCTCCTCTGGATAAAACAATCATTCTTTTAAAACTCTCTTTCACTTTAAAACTCCCAAAAACATAATTTTTCTTCTAACCTATCTCTTACCTACAACTCTGGATGAAAATCTCCCTTCCTCATGCAAAATCTGCTCCAAAGATGCTTAAAGATTAGGTTTTTGATCACAAGAGAAAAAGAAGAGTAGATGAAGACTAATAAGATGAGTTGTACGGCTGTTCGCTAGTTTTGGACGTGAACAGTAGCACGATTAGTTTAGGTTATTTTATTAATTCCTTCTTTTTAGTAAAATGCCCTCTTCCTTCATTAAATTAAATAAACCTCAAACTAAACCAAATCTGGGTCAACCGCCACTCTCTCTGGGGTTCGACCACCTTCTCTTTATTCTTATTATTTTATTTTTATCAATACTTACTTAAATAATTCACAGCAATAACAAAAGTATTACATTATAATTCTGCTTAATCCTAAATTTATAAACTTACCTTAGATAGGTTCCCCAATTTCCTCCGGGTCACCTTGGTTTTCTCTGGGTTGAACCAATTCCTCATCTCCTACATTATTAATAACTTTGATTAGTTAAATCATTTACCTCAATTATTTTATTAGTTACAATTATTTTATCATTAAAATTTGGGACTTTACATTCCTTCTCTTTTTTTTTTCTTCTAAAACTGCAAATGAAAGATAGGTGAGTGGATGCCAACCTAGTTGGTATGTGCTCATACTATAGTGATTTAGTATTATTTGTGTAACTATATAAGTATTGTTGCATTTGCAAAGTTGTACTTGTAGAAATGCAAAGTTATAATTTTTTGTAGTAGTACTTTATTTAATTTTTTTCTGGAGAAAATTGTATCCCAATATGTGTAAGAAATTTGTGTGAAAAATAAATAAATATTTTTAGAATTATCTGCATTATTTATTTCCTTTTTTCTATTTTTTTGAATTTTTTGTAATAAATATATTACGTGGCCTATGTGCCACAACCCAACGTTAGCCATGCCATGGGTTGGGCCGTGCCTGGGGTATCGATGTATGGGTCAAGCATGGCCGGTTCCCAAGTGAGCTGTGTCGTGCTTGGCCTGCGGCCTGCCAGGCACATGCTAAACATACCCGTGCTAGGCCGGCACGATTAGCATACCCATCATTGCAAAAGCTCTTCCACCACCGACTATTTCTACTCAGAGAAGACAATGAAAGTTATGCCCTCTATCATCTTTTTTTGCTTCTCATCTCTCTATAACGCCTCAAATCCGAGTTTTTTTTTTCTCAAATCAGGGCATTATTTAGTGGTACAAAACAAATCAACTCAAAGGATGAATAATAAATGATCTAAAAGACAACAGAATGCGCTAAGATAATATTTTATATATTGGAAACCTCTATTTACTCTACATCAAGTATTCAAATAAAAGGGGCAACTGAAACTCTACTAAACAAAGGTATCACAAATTAATATGTAACGCCCCGGATCCGTGTTGTTCAATAAAGATATAACACGTCTCACGGAGGTTAGGCAAGGATCGTTAATCAATTTATGATCGCTGGATAATCATATAGCTATAACCTGACAGAGTGCACATTTCCATTTATGCAAAATTGTAACATTTAAACTGAACTAGAATCGTATGGTTCAACCCCAATTAAACTTTAATACATCTCAATTAATTCAAAGTTCTCAAATTCAGAACAGATAACCTACAAGTCTAAGGAAGGTAATAGTAATCCTCCTCCCTATAAGCCTCAGCAGGATCTACCCCTGAAATCGCCTCACCACGAGTATCTGAAAAACAAACAAAACAAACAACGGAGTGAGATACGAATATCTCAGCGAGTAGCACATGCATGCAGAAATAGTTGACCACAATTTAAAACTATGCATCGACAAACACTCAATACGGATTAACAACCAACATCAATTTCCAAGTTCAAATCAAAACTTGTTCTGATCAAACAAATCACATCTCAGTTAAGTACGGCAACATATCGATTGGTCAATGTCATGACTATCGTTTAGTTGATAAATTAAACATGCCAAGTAGACACTCCACACCTCCATGTACACAGTTCCGGCCTACTCAGTGTTTCGGATACTCTGAAATGACGGCCTACTCAGGGTTTCGTCATCCAATGCAGGCCTACTCCCCGGGTTTCTGCATTGACAACCAGGCCTACTCAGGGTTTCTGGCTGTTCTACACCGGTCGTGGCAACACACAAGGCCATGCAATTCCTACAACCAACAATAACATCACATTACTAAGCTTAAACATCTGGATCCAGGACAAGCTAGACCAAAACAGTAAAACATCGTATAATCTCAATACCAATATCAAAGAAAAACCATTCATTCCACATCATGTAAAACCCATCACAGTTCATCACCTGTCCCTCTGGACCAAGCAGTATCTCAAGTACTTTCAACATTTTCTCATTTTCGTAACACATGCCATTCGGAAACAAAACTCAATTCATTCATACCAAGGAAATCATCACAACACATTTACAGTTTCCAAACACGTGAAACCAGAATAGATTAACTCCTCAATCAAAACAATGTATAAAACAGAGTGAATGTAACTGGTAACTCTTAGTGGTTTGGCATCCGGCACAACACTCATAAATAACCTAAATTCAACTTGGAAGCTTTTAAGAAGTTAACTAAATTTTCCTCTAATAATTTCATAGGCAAAGTAGATCCCAAAGTTCCCAAACAAGTGAATAGTGAAGTGGTTTAACCCTTAAGACACCCAATTACTCTTGGCTAAATCAGATTTCCATTTCAGTAAGTAAAATAGGGTAGGCGCTCACTTCCTGAGGTGGGCGCTAGGTGGACGTCGGTCGGCGGTAAGAAAATTAGGGTAAAAGGTTGCTTCCGCTCACTCGACGCTAGGTGAGCGCGAGATAGGCGCGAGCTGAGCGCCAGGTTCGCGCGAGCCGAGCGGTAAGTCGAATTTTAACGGGGCGTCTAGCTAAGAGGTGAGCGGCAGTGGGCGCCAGGTTCGCGGATACCCCCTGCGATTTCCAGTTCTCTGTAAATTCGAGATCTATATCTCTGGCTGGTTTGTTTCGGTCTGTTATTGCTCCAATACCCTCCTAGTACTACCAGAAGACTTCCCAACCACTTTTGGATTTAATCTAAATACATTTAATTTCAAGATAAAATTTCGGTCTCCGACTCTGTTTCATGCCATTCCAGAGAACCAAAAGAAAACCAGAAAACTCATACATCACTTAAAATACAAACCATGCATAAGAATAAGCCCACGAAAACATCAAACACAAAACCCAGTTGTAAATCAGTGCTACTCACCTGAATGCTGAATGCGCTTATTCCCGAATATATCAAAACCTCGGCCGATCACCACTCCGGCCACGCACGCAAATAAAGAACCTACCCAACAATTCGTCTCGAGCAGAGAGAAAGAACCCACTTAACTCCAACTCCGAAACCCTCCTTTTAGCCCTTGCGATACTTGTTCTTCACGAGCACAGAACCCTAGTCGCCACACTCTCCAGCCGATTCTCCTGAGCTCCTAAGTATTAAACTAACAACAATATTTCCGTAAGTACATACGCGTATTTCCTTTAAACCCAAAACCCTACTTTCCCTATTTGTACATTTACCTTGCGAGATACATACGCCGCTCGATCAACCCTTTTAACCCCTTGATCCTATGCATGCTCGCCCACCGGAAACACTACATGTTCCGCATCCACTTACGTTAATAAGCACACAACTATACTTTAATAATAATAATGATAATAATACGATTTTTCAGAAAAATGGCTATATAACGCCTGCACATACGAGTATGGGCTAAGCCCTCAAACCACAAAATCACCTGATAAACACAATTATATATATAAGAATAAATAAATAAACAAACAATAAAACTTACCAAAAATCAGGGTCTTACATAATATCCTTGATTCAATACTATGATAACCGTAGTTCTTCAAGCCTACTCTAAGTCTAACTTGTGGCTTCCTCTCCAATAATACCTGAAAAATGGGGAAAATTGGAGTGAGATATAAATCTCAATAAGTAGCAAGGTGCATGCAAGAAATTTGTCCATTTTATGAAATAGTCATGAGGTATATGATAAATGAAAAAAACGATAAAGAAATCCAAAGCATTCAACAAACTATACTAATATATGTGATATCATAGGACTCATGAAGAAAGATAAGTCTTTAAGAAGTTACTAAGTCTCCACTATGCACCTTACGTCTTATTGCAATGCAAGTAAACCATGGTCCCTCCATACTAGCACCATAAATATAGAAATATGTGTCTAGCCATTTGCTTATTGTGCAAAAAACTTACATATCAGCACAAATATATCTTGAAATATGAAGTTTGCATGTACCACCCAAGCATGCAGAGCAGTAAATCTAAATATAGGGATAGCCGCTTATCACCACATACAGGGATAATCTCACCAGAGCCTTTATCTGAAATGAGCCTCCAATTGTACATGAAGACCTCTCAATGAAAACTAACTTGCAAAGAAAGTGCGAACATAAAGTAAGAGTAACCAAACAAAGGAAATATTGCTTCACTATCTAGCTCAACCTATGGAACCATACACCGCTATGCCTGCTAGACACAATTCACGTTTAGCACATATATTATCTTTTTTTTTTTTGAAAGGTAATTCAAAATTTTGTATTGATAAAGAGGAATATGTACAATGTGTAGATCAGCACAAGAACCTAACTATCGGAAGTAGTTAGCTATACAAAAACATCTACAAGAGGGTCCTCAAAGATCAAAGATACAAGAAGAGGTGGTTTTTTATATGGACGTGTATGCACACAATCTATATTTGAAACTTCCATGAAAGGTTCCAATTGTTTGCTATGCAGCGATTCCTAGCTGTGTCAGAAACCCGAATATCCTTGTCCCAAAATTTTGATCTGGTATCCATTGTAACAAATCTGGTATCCATGGTATATTATCTTGTTTACAAATAAATTTGTCATTCAATATGCAAAGGTTCCTTATTCATAATAACATCTCATCTCAATCTCAATGAGAAAGGAAATTCACTCATTTTGAGGTATAAAATAATTCCAATATCAAATCCATGATTTCATATGCAAACATTACATAATCCATAATTTCATATGTAATTATTCAAAATCAATAATTAGATTGCACCCTCAGGTGGTAAACATGCCTCAATCACAATATTACAAACACATGGGATTCGCACCTCTACCATGGGAGAATACATACATCTACTGTAGAAGAATACACAACTTTACTGTAGGGGATTACACATCTCTACTGCAAAGGATTATACATCTCTGCCGTTAAAAAGGCAGCATGAACTCAACCAAAGGAGGCAGCATCACTCAACCGTAGGAGATGGAACA
Organism: Buxus sempervirens; assembly: GCA_947561395.2. Classification (NCBI taxonomy): domain Eukaryota; kingdom Viridiplantae; phylum Streptophyta; class Magnoliopsida; order Buxales; family Buxaceae; genus Buxus; species Buxus sempervirens. The sequence continues at coordinate 41,199,120 of OX387186.1, forward strand.
AGAAGTTCATTTGATAATCCCTAGATAAGCTCTTTAAAGAGAACATACGCAAACCACAATTCAATCTTCAAAACAAGTTTCATCAATGTAAACACACTCAAGCTGTAACGCCCCGGATCCAGGTTTATTTAAAAACATAAACTCGACCCTAGAACGTTAGGATAATGGCCCAAAACATCTAATCAAGACTTAAACAATTTCAATTAATAAACTCAGAGTGCGGAATTAACAGATGATTTTTTTCTCTTTCAAGAAGCGCGGAATACAAAAATGAAACATCCAATACAAATTCCTCAACTAAGTCAGGAAAGGGTTAACTAAAGTAAAATGTTCATCACCAATGCCATCTAAATAAAAGTAATCTAAAACAATTCTTCTAATACCAAGTCAAATTTAATAATATAGATCCCTAAACCTATACAGGAATAAAGTAATCTTCTTCCTGGTGCTCAGTATAATCTCGAGAAGTGTCTATCCCCGCAACGTCCTCACCATAAATATCTGAAAACAAAACCGATAAAACGATAATGTAAGAAACAACATCTCAGTAAGTAGTCATGCAAATAGTTTGTAACAGCTCAAATATATGCAACGCTTATTCCGACTAATCACAATAAATTCAAATACAATGAAATATAAATACAAACATGGTGGAATATACTACAACCCCAGTGATGTATCTCGCCGAGTACACAGATTGAGGATAAAAAGGCAACAGCTAACAAATAACATTCTTCCCACCGAGTACACGGATTGAGGAAGCAAATACCAATAATAAGCTTCTCACCGAGTACACGGATTGAGGAAATATCCCGCTGAGTACACGGACTGAGGATAAATACAAATAACCAGCTTCCCACCGAGTACACGGATTGAGGAAGTATCTTGCCAAGTATACGAACTGAGGATAAACAAAAGTAACCAGCTTCCCACTGAGTAGACGGATTGAGGAAGTATCCCACCAAGTACACGGACTGAAAATAAAATAAGACAACTGCAATAGCGGAATAAACATGCTAGGCAATAGCCTTGTCACATCTGTGACCCAAAAACCCACACAAGTGGAGACAAATACATACTCAAAATCACAGTTTCAATGGGCAAAATAATTCGGGTGTATGTAAACTCATTTGAGACCCAAAACATGTCTAGATAGACCAAATACTGTTGTAGGAACTCTTAAAATCAAGTTTGGTTAAGAATAGAATTGTTTGGAACAAATGTATTAAGTTGAAAAGCCTCTTTGGTAAAATCTATCCAAATTTATTATAAAAATGAATTTTAAACATCTGCCAGTGCAAATTATCTCTAAATACCCTAAACTTGATGGTATATAGGTTAAAAATGGATAAAAAACAATTCCGTAGTGAAAAACTAGGCTGATTGGCTAATTTTGAAAAAAGCTGACAGACAGGGCCCTCAAGCGGCCTTATACAATAGGTTGTTTTAGGGTTGGTCACTCGAGCGACTAATCGAGCGACAGCTCATCTGGGAAAAATTGCTCTCGGGTTTTAACAAATACACAGGGCACTTAAGCGACCGTTCGGGCGGCCCGATACGATGAAAATTTCCGAAAAGTTATGAAAATCAATAAAAATTCAACAACTCAATAACCAATGCATCAAATCCATTCTAAATCATTCTAAAACACTTTATAAACATGGTAGAACAATTTCCAACAAATAAAACATCATAAATCACGCAAACAACTCATCAAACCACCGAATAACCATGAATATCGAATAAACACAAATTTGTTTTGTACAAGTTTTAAAGAGACTACTTACCTCTTCTAAGATTTAAATCCTTCTCTAATAGCATTGTAAATCACCCCCAAGAAGATCTAAACGAACTCAGCAAACCCTTTATCTCCTCTAGATCAAACAAGAAAACTTTCAAAACTTATCTACACGATTTGAACACCCAAAACAGAGATTTCCCTCCTATCTTCTTACCTTACTCTATGCTTGATTTTTTTTCTTCTTCTCCTTCAACTGATTTGCTCTAGGAGTGCACGAAAATCAGCAATGGAACTTCACGTATGGGAGAACAGCAAGAAGGGAATAGAAGGGCTGGCGGCTATTCACTCTACGTGAATGGCCGCATGCTCTTTAGGTTTATTTTATTATTTGTTTTGCTATTTACTCTTTTGCCCAGGCTAGAATTAACCCAAATTTTCCCCCTTTTTACTACCTTGTCGTTCACATTCTTTAAAACAAACCCAATCCTCAAAATCCGGGTATGGTCTGATCGACCTCAACTCCTCCAATGGTGTTCGACCATTAAATTCTTTTCTTTCTCTCTTTTTATTGTTATTTATTTTTCTCTAATTAGATCAACCACAACACTAACAATAATAATAATAATAATAATTTCTAACTTAACATTAGATCCTGTCTCACCTTAGATTAACTCTCCAAGCTCTCCAGGTTGAACCAATTCCCCATTCTCTGCATGATTTAAATCAACACCTCAAATTTTTATTTTTAATTATTTAATTTCCTAAAATTTTGGGGTTTTACACAAGCCATACTTAATTAAGGGTCAGATAAGTTATTTTGTCCTTGTTTACTTGCTTACTTAATTTCAATGCTTTACTATATTTTTTATAGGTTAAAGTACCCTATACTGTCCAAATTTCCTTATTTAGAACCTAAGGTAACAAATCTTGCAATCCTTATTATTTAACACTTCTAGGGGGTCATACAAGTCCCTATTGAAGTTTACGAATAGGTTTTATACTCCAAAATTACATTTAAAAAGATCTAGTCCAGTAATTCCACCATATTGACCTTTTAAGCACCTCTTTACATTCATTGTTCCAAATTTAATACCATCACTTCCTACACCTCAAATTATCCTAGTTACAAGGGTCGGAACTATTAAATTGCTTGAAAAATCATTAGAAATTGATTTGGACTTAAAATCCCAAAATATCATATTTCTGACAGTGGGCGCTTGACCCCATGTTGAGCGGCTATTTTAGAAAATAAGAATCCAGGCGAGGTGCTCGAGCAGCTTGTTGAGTGCTCGCCCAATTTTGGGAATTTTCTAGGTTTTACAGTTTCTAAGTTTTGGAATTTTCCATAGGTTATTTATTGATTCTATTTCACGCGTTATCATCCTAAATCATTCCTAAATACTACTAACTTCTTCTTACAAATTATTTGTGGATTTAAGACTGTCTACAAAGATCAAACTTTTTCTAATTAATATTTTTTCTAGAACTTCTTCAAGAAAACGAAAACTCCCCAGAAAAACTTTCGAAACCCCACATCATAATTTTGTATTTAATCAAAGATCATCTAAAATCTATGAAAACATGCAAGTCCTCCAGTTTTCAAGTGATTGCTATTTGCATCATTACTCGAAATCCATCTTCTCAATAAATCCAAAGGTGTGGCAAGTTTCTGCTATTATCGCACTACCTTAGAGACCTCCAAACACCATCTCTATCATTCAGATTAAATCCCTATCAATTGTGAACAAAACCTTCAAATTTGAGGCCGATCCAACGGTGGATCATCTATCGATCAAACTTTGATGGTTGCTGGTAAGAAATTTCTGCAACATCTCTCTCTCTCTCTTAAAAGTTTCTTATTTTTCTCTCTCTCCCTCTATATTTTCCAGCTATGTGACCCCTCCTTTCTCTTCCCTGTTCTCTATATATTTGGATTAGAAGAAACCCTAAATCTTTCCTACTGCTTCCCTTTTATAGACTCACCCAAATTAAAGTCCTAATTGAATTAGGAAACTTCCAACTAATTACCCCACTTGCCTATCTTATACTAACTCTTGTTTCTAAATCTTATCTTTTAAACCCCTTCAAAAGAAACTTCTAATTTAGTAAATTTTCGTGCATATTTTTAAATATTACCTAAACGCACCATAACTCCTATATTTCCCCAAATTAAGGCTCCTAATCATCTATAATTATCAATATGCCCTTTTCTCACTTATTAAGCTATAAATCTCACGATTTATACTTAAATCAACCCAATTTAGGTTTATCTTAATTTCTCAAGTCTATTAATTATTTAATTAATCTATTTAATTAATTAGCTATTTAGGAATTGATGAAAATACCATTCTCTTGATATTTTCATATCAATCCGTTAGATTTCTTCTAGAATTTCCAAATTTATTCTCTTCATTATTCTTAATCAACTATATATACATCCTGGATGGATGAAAAGTACCCCAAATCATATGCTATATATTTAACCCTCAATTTATTTCAATAAATTCATTAACTTTTCAAATATTCATATCTAATTCTCTTTATTTATTTATTGAAAATTTGGGGTTTTACATCTCTCTCTCTCTCTCTCTCTCTCTCTCTCTCTCTCTCTCTCTCTCTTTTCTCCCTCTTTGCTTTTCTATAGATTCCGCAAGGTATGTTGAGCATGCCATGCAAAACTTGGAAATTTCAATGGCACCTCCTATGTGTTGTCAAAATCATCAAAATTTCAACTGGCTACTAGTCAAAAGCAAAAGGGGTTTTAACACCAAACGCAATGCAATGGATTTTGTTTCAGAATGCTCGGGACTGGCGAAATTCTCTGGTAGTGTTTTGTTTGCCTTTTTTCCGGGAACCTTCTTGATCAGTTGGAGTAAAAGTTCACACATGGGTCTCCTGACATTCATCTCCATTAAGTATCTGCTTTATTGTTGAGAGCTTGGGAGGAAGAGAGAGACAAGAACTTATCGAGTAAATTAACTATAAAATTAACAAAATACCATTGAAAATGGCTAAAACACAATTTGATGTTTTTAAAAACCGAATGAAAGTTTCAGCTTCTAAAAACGCTTCTGTTTTTCATTTTCTTTTAAACGGTTTGAAAACCATGCATAACAAACATGATTATGTGTTTATTGTTTTCAAAAACAATAAAACTTTATTTGAAAAAAGTTACCAAACAGCCTCTAAGTTTTATGACGTGACCATTTTTTAGGTGGCATAAATAGTTAGAATTCTAATGGGGTTTGTCTAAATTTGACCAATTTAGCTTACCCAACAGAAAACTATTTCAAGAACTTTTCCCATTGAGTTGTTGTATGTCAAGCCCTTTGATATCTATATTTTCATTTTCACCTATTAACTTAAGCTTTTGCTTTTAGATTCGGTAGTTGTTTAACATGGTATCAAAGTAGGAGGACTATTGTTTGGCTTCCACGTTTGGCTTTACCTTGTCATTCACTTGTTTATTTGTAGGTGTTTGTACCTTATAATTGTCCTCCCTAATGTTCTTAGGTGAAGTTACACATGAAGGGGGAGTATTAACTTATGTTAGGCCATTTAATATACATAGTTATACCTTCACTCATCAGCATAAGGTTTTAAGCGCAATGATTATTTACATTGTCTTAAAAGGGCTGGTCATAGAATGCAAATTGTGGGGATCTAAAAGTATGTACACAACAAAAAATAAGGGATTTAGAGGCGGGCATTGATAGGCCTTTAGCAGCAGTCTTTTAAAGCCCGTTGCTGAAAGTCATTTCTCGCCCTTTATTTTTTTCCTCTGTTTCTCTCTGCGGTGGAAGTGCGACTCTGTCTCTGTTACTCTCTCTTCCATCTGCTTTCTCTCTCCACAAATTTCTTTTCATCTCTCTCAGTCTTTCTACCATTCCATCCCTCTATCTCTCTTCTTCTTTCAGCTAATCTCTCACTCTCTCTATTCTGCGTTCTATATGTTTAATTGAAGAATTGTTGCATTTTTTTTTTCAGATTTGGAGCAGATCTGAATGGTAACCGAGGGCTTTGTTGAATAAGCTTGTGATAAATTTCTTGTAGCAGTGAGTTTTCTTAAACCTGCAGAAACGATTCTGGTTAGAATCTGACATGGACCATATCCTTACTCAGATTCTCATGTGTCCCAATTTTCTTAGCTTATGTATGTGCCTTCACTCGTCTTCAACGGTATAACATTTCATTATTGATAAATAGCAGAAAGAGATCTAACAACATTAACAAATCGCATGGCTGTAAACAATGTGTGTGGAAATGTTGAGGATAAAATTGAGAAAGTTAATGATTTGTTCATAACTCTATTTTTTGGCCTTTGTGTACCTTGTTATCAATTGATGTTAATGCATGCTCATTACTCTGTTTTATGGTATCAGTTGTTATACATGAAAGAATTGGTGCTGGTGTAAGCTTATTACTTTGCCCTTTTATATTAGCTGATACATATGAAAGAATTGGTGCTGAGGCAATTTCATTACTTTGATTTATTGCTTTCATTCAGCAATGTTTGGAGATGTTTCAATTCTTATTACATGGATTGCTTTTGAAATATAAACACGTATTTTAAAGTCTAGTAAATCTTGTGTCATGGTCGTCTTTTTATTGTTTCTGTTTCTCTCCATATAACGAGACATATGCCTATAAATTCTTGAATTTTTTTTTTCCTAATATCAGAAAAAAAAATAAAGAAAAAGAAAACACACCTTGAATATTGGATGTCTGATGAGAAATTTATTAAAGCTTTATTCCTAGTGTTTGTTTCAGTGAATTTATTGTGTGTCCATTGGGTTGTGCATAAGCTGTTTGACTAATTTTTTGAAAGAGGGAACATAGGAGACGATGACAAGTACTTATCATGGTGGAAAGAGGTTGATGAGAGATTACATGTCATCCAGTGTTCAGGTCAAATTATATGAAGTATGTCGTATATAAGTTGAGGGAGATGGAAAAAGTAGCAAAGAAAGATATCCTACAGATATGCAACCAATTTGAGACACTAGCAATTTCAGGAAGATTACTTTAGCTGATCTTAAGAGAACTCTTCTCTAGTTGTTTCTTATGGACAGTATTCTCCAATGGAACAAAAGAAGGTGGTGGTAACATACTAATCACTTGGAACTCTCCACTATGCAGCTTTCCATGCTGTACCATACCAAGGTAGAAGAAGCCCTTACTTTCTATGAACTTATGCATGGTTGTAACAGCTTCAAAATTCTGTCGAATTTTTTGTTTGAAGAGCACCAAACTTTTTCTTCTAGAGATATTACTCTATGCTGGAACGTTTGATATAACTTCCTTACTCTTGAGCCCTCCTTAATCCATGAAGAGTATGTCATAGTTCTAGACCCATTTTAATTTAAGCTCTAGAATTCCCTGATTGATATACTATAGGACTTGACAAATAGGATCTATATTGAAGTTTCCTTTGCTGGTCAGGAAATGAATTGAGTGGAGAAGGAGCTAGAACACGGGTTGCAACAGATCTATTGCTCCTTATGCGGGAGAGATGAGGTGATTCCTGTTGCATCAAATGCTTGTTGATGAACTTACCAAGTCATTGGAGTAGCAGGGACATCACATTCATCTAGTATGCAGCACCCATTGATAATGCAGCCCCATTGCTTCATAATCCTGACTTAGATACCAAAACCTAGCACAGAGGGATATGGAGATGGAGCAACAAAGGAGCTTAGAATGAGCCATGTTGTAGACTTTCTGGCTTCAAATAAAATTGAAGGGTCTTGACCTATGAAAGTAAGTAGTTTTCTCATGTAGATCCATAAAAGAGAAATAGGAAAACAGGATAAAATGAGATTGAAGTTTCCACTGTAAGTATGAATTCCAAGCTTTCTCTATTGTTCTGCTCCTTAGTTTTTTCAAGTCTACTTTGATGTATGCTAAATTGCGTACACTTAAACGAAGAGGACCTTTCTCACAATAATAATTTGTTTTTATCTGCAATAGAACACCTGATAATTTTCTTCAATCTGCACTTGAAATTGTTGTTTAACGACTCTATGGGTAAATCATTTACTTTGCATTTCTTTAAAGAATCAAATTGTTCTTCTTAAGCTTGTGCACAAAGTCTACTATTGTTTGCTTGCAAAATTTTGTGAGCATTAGAAGTATGGAGTATAGTGGCACTTCCGAAATTTATACAAAAAGCAATGGTTTAACATAAGTGAGACAACGGGCAGCGGACCAGTGGTGACGCACGGGTAGGGGGAGCTTGAGGAAAAATTAAATTTTTTTTAAATAAATGAGACTGTCAGCTGCGGTCAATAAACCGCCGCTAAAGACAACAAAATCCTCCACTAAAAGCATTAGCGACGCATCCTTTGGAAGCGGGCTTGATATCTTTAGTGGCGGTCCTTTAGGCTTTTAGTGGCGGTCTTTGCCTGCCGCTAAAGGCCTTCTTTTTTGTAGTGTGTGGATAAATTCAAGTGCATATCTTTCGTGTTGAATTCCTGCTAACGGGTGCTGTGATTTTCTTTTAAGTGAGTGTAAAATTCATAACACCCTATGCAGGAATGAATGTTAGATTTTGGTGTGTATGGCATTTAGGTGCTAAATACATGGTTGAAACAATCATATTCCCAACCCATAATGTATCTTGATGCCATATTAAGAAGAAAGAAGTTTCTAACCTTGAGTTTAAGACTTGTGGCATGACCACACATTCATTTCACCTGAAAATCATAGTGAAGGCCTATATATTTGTTTGCTTTTAGCTGCTAAACATTTTGTAAGATCTCAATTAGATGCATAATTGAGGTCTCAATTTAGGTTGCTATTTCCGTCATGTGTTCATTTTTTATTCTTTAAAGAAAGATCTATAGTAGAGGTTGTAGACACCCCAAATTGCACAGCAAAAATAATCAATAATCAGCAAAAATCATTATCTCCTTTGAAACCAGCACAGAATTTGAGAAAACAAACTTTTTCCTTGTATCCGACAACTCAAGTCGGATACAAGTGTCTTTCTTCGTATCCGACGTAATATGCCGGATACAAGCAAGCTCTAGTGTATCCGGCATCATATGTCGGATACATTAAGGCACTCGTATATCCGACCTGATATATCGGATACATAAGTTTTGCTCAAAATTAGGGTTTTCCGAGAGATTTCACTTTTTACCATCATGTCCTTCATTAAATGAGGGGAAATCTCGGAAATGACCTTAGGGTTAAGGTTGGTGGGCTCTAGACATTAGTTTGCGTCTACCATCTCACCAACCCTAACCCTAGCCTTTGCCTATAAATAGGAGGCTCCTCCTTAAGAAAAGGGCCAACAACTCTTGTCAAGAACTTTTGCCAAGAAAAACTCCGAGTGAAGAGGGAAACAGCTGCGGAACTGCTTCCAGAACCCAGGTAAGCCTCAAACCTATCTTTAATTTTTTGTTTTTACATTCTAGATCTAGATCTCTTCTTCTACCTTTCTGTAGAAGAAGGCCTTGATGTGTGTATGAAAACCCTTCCCCGGCTCAAAATATCTCAAGACTCCCCCTAGCCGTAAAACGTGAAGGCGGGATCTAGGAGAAACGAGACTGGGGATTGATCCTAGTGCTAGAACCTCTTTTGAATAAAGCCTTTTGAATCTGTGAAGACCGTTCCATATTCAACGTACCCCAAGATTATCTTGAAGAACCGTGTTTAACGGGGAGAGAGAACTAAGGGAAACGATAATGGAACGGAACCCTAGGTTGTTCTAGAACCCTCTTTTTTATTGATCTAAATGCATGCTATCAGCCTTGTGATTCTATGGAAACCTTTTCATATTCAAAGTACCCCAAGATTATCTTGAAGAACCGTGTTTAACGGGGAGAGAGAACTAAGGGAAACGATAATGGAACGGAACCCTAGGTTGTTTTTAGAATCCTATTTTGATTGATATGAATGCATGCTATCTTTACTATGTTGTTGGAATGATTTTTACACTTACACATACATAGCACATGATTTTGGCGGGATAGGCTCATATTTTGGATTTATTGCGTTTATTGTGATAAATCTGAAATAAATAGCCCCAAGCACTTCTGGAATGTTTTCAAAGGATTTTGATTAATCTTGCACGGATCACACACACTTTATCACTATTTGGAGTTGGTTTTCTTCAAAAACGGCTTAACTTGACAGCAACTGTACCCCGACTTCGGACACTCATAACTTCATCGTCCGGATGAATTTTTGAGTGATTCTAGAACCATGGGAAAGGTGAGTCTGTCTAGTTTATGCCTACCAAATTTCATTAATTTCTATCAAGCATATTTTTGACACCTCTCTGTCGAAGTTGATAGGTCAGTTCTGATCTGAATACGGAACTTGTCACTTCGACTGAGTGCCATGTGTTCGTTTTAAGTCCAATTCGAGTGATTTTTGTTTCTGGGCACTCCTTTATGAGTCTATTTTCAAATCCAGTTGGTTTCATAATTTTTTTGACTCCATTTGTGTTGTTGGTAACAGATTTACTTAGAACTGCTCAACAGCACTTTTCTGGGTAAATCTGTGATCTTCGGGGCTTGTTCAGGAGACCACCCAAGGCACATCCGAATGAATTTTTGTATGAGGCTAGTTTCATTTGAAAGATGGCCATACAGACTTCAATCACACCAAATTTCATAAATTTATATGGAGCCGATGTTGTTAGGTGATTTTCCAAACTTGCCTACTTGCCACTTTTAATTATCTCCAGCAGCAATTTTAAAGGAGGCATAACTCCTAGGATTTCAACCGGATTCAATTGAAATTTTGTATGAGTCTCTTATTTATCATAATCTTTCAAATGGATTTGGTTTGATTCAATTTAAAATAGGATTTGAATGATTTCAAGACAAATGGTTATTGCTTTTACCGAATTTCCCGGATTTAACTCAACTTGGTTTTATGCAACTTTTGCCTTGATTTCCATCTCTTGGTGATATTCCAGAGGTGATATTGACATAAAAGAGGATCTGAAATCCATTTGGATTTCTCATGTGAAGATATCACACATTTTTTTAAATCTTTTTCAATGTTTTTTTATGATTTTAGCAGCTTTCTTACTTTTTTGCATGAACAATACTTGGCAACCACCTTATGTGGCTGAATGGGGGTGCCTAACACCTTCCCCCGTTCATAATCTAATCCCCTTACCCATCTCTGGATTTGATTTTCAAGTAGAGTTATTTTTACTCTAGAATTTGCCTTTTAGCTCTTTTTGATTATTTTTTAATCTTTTGGTGTCCATTCACACCCCAAAAATCTGAATGGTGGCGACTCTCCCACTTTTTACGTTGAGCCCGTGTGTTGATGGAGGGGAAATCATCCCGGTGATTTTTCCCATGTCTCACAGAGGTATATAACACAAAGAAACTATTACAATCTTCTTTCCTTTTCTGTTTACAATTACTTCATCCGTGACAAGCTTGTAACCCTAGTTTTGTGAGTACAGACTGACCAGTTGCTGGGAAATATATTTCCCTAAGTGACAAATTGCATGACAATACTTTGTGCAATCTGTTAAAAAATTCTGTGTGTGAGTGAATGATAAAATTGTTGGATTAAATGAATGATAAAAAGGTAAAAGTTGAAAATGGTTGTGTGAATGTGGCCTGTGTGTGCTACTAGCAGGGTTAGTTGTAACCTACTGTAGCTACAGGCACAACTGGATTCTCGGGCAGTTATGAGAATCAGTTGGGTTTGTTTCAAGTTAGTTAGGTTGCTTTCAAGATTAGTTACATATGGTTACAGCAGTTATCAAGGGGTCAATAACTCTTGATTTAAAGGTTCTTGAAGCAGGGGAAAAGGTGATTTTCGAGCTGGAAAACTTGGTGAAGAGTAGAACCAGAGAAGATCAAGGAGGAGAGGTTGCTGGAGTGTTCTGGAGGGCTGTGAAAGACCAGAGAACAGAAACATTCCAGATCTGGTGAAAGATTGGAATGGGCTACCTCTTCCATTGCTAAGTGTACGTGTGAAGTCTTGGAGCTGTCTTCAAGCATGAAGATCAAATTGAAGAAAAAGGTTGAGGATTCAATCTTTGTAAGTGATTTTTTGGTTTGGTGAAAGTTTCTGTAAATCTGAACATAGTTGAATTGTCTTTTTCCTCTTAATACAAATGTTTCAGGCCTGGGTTTCCTCAAAGAAACTTGAGGTTTCACCTTGACAATTGTATAGGATTTTCTTGTTAAATAGTGTGATCTCTTGTCACTGTTTTGTTAACTGGTATTGTAATCTTTTCTTGTTGTTTAGAATCCTAGAGAACAGGGACCTGAGATTAGAAATCTCACCAGTGCTTGATTGATTTCTTGCAGGCTGACTGGTAAAACCATACTGTAGTAAGAATCAAATTCAATTATTGCAAAATCACTTGTTAAGGATAGAAGAATTTCTCTCCATCTTGGTTGCTGCTAGCTTGTAAGTTTTTCTATTCACTTTTTTTACATGTATGCATGTGCGGTTAAAACTCTTGTTATCAAGGATTCAAGATTGATACCTGCCTCAACACAACTAATTATTTCCAACAAGTTATGGTCTTTAAGAAATAAATCCTTTTAGGAGATCATCTTTCCTTTCGTGTTTGTAATTTACAGCCTTGCAAGGAAAGTTGTATGAATAGGCTATAAAATAAAAACAGTGGCAAATATGTCTTCTATGATGTGAAGGAATTGTAAAAGGAAATTGAAGTATGATAAACATGAAGTCTGCGGATATTCTTTAACAAGTATTTAAAATTTTACTCTTTCCATTTAAAATGTCACCAAGGTGTTACAATCCACCACACCAAGGTTTGGATATTCTTTAACAAGTATTTAAAATTTTACTCTTTCCATTTAAAATGTCACCAAGGTGTTACAATCCACCACACCAAGGTTTGTATCCTACTGCAAGAATGCTTTTTATGTTACATAAAGTGATGACTGTCAAATTCAAACCATCCACCCAACAAGACACTTCATGGATGGACTGCATTGACAATCTTTGAACCTCCATTACCCCTATTTAGGCATGTATATTTGATCATCGCATGTATAAGTAGTTCCTAACATTTTTTTGACACTCTTTAAGTTCTGTACAAGAGAGATACTGGATATAGGATAGTCTTTTTTGTTGTTTGGAAAATGGTAGTGGGGTCAACTAGGACAAAATCATACCAAAAGGAGAAGGTTTGTACCAAATTATTTATATTGAAAATAATATTGTTTCTTGCTAAAAATTGAGTGGATAATTTGAATAAATTCAAACATATTATCAAAATGAACGCTTAAGATTGGCCGTGTATAGATTGAAATTTTTAGAATTTAACACACTGAGTGAATGAACTTTGATATTTGCTATTTTTAGCTGAGTATTCCATAAGTTTATATTAAATTATAATTATATGATTGCCTAAATAAATGTGACCATTCTTAGAGCTGGTAAGTAGACTGGTTTTTTTAAATAAGAAGGCAACCTAAACGATGACTTAACTAGAAAAGGAAATTTTAATATCCATGACAATATATTATGGTTAAAAAATTAAAGGAAAAAATGAAGAAGCTGCACTATAACATGACTTATAAAATGCACAACAACTTCTTTCATCCAACCAATCAAACTACAACTCAAATTAATTAAAAGATGTAACATAAAAGCTTTGTTCTTGAATACATAGAATTGAGTAGTGACAACTCAACCAAAGTACTTAAGTATAAAGCTTAATATTGAATTTAATACAATCACCAAGTTTGTGACATTGTCTAGCATATCAAATGCTACTTCCGCCAATATAGAGTTCTAGCTCTGTATGTTGAGTGAATTATGTCCATCAAGAGAGTAAATTTTAACAGAGCAAATAGGATGACTAGCACAGAAGCGAAGAAAGTAATTGGAATAATTACCATTTTGAAATCATGGTTCAGAATAATAAATATTGATGCACCGAAGGTTATCATCATGCTAACTGTAGAGATGAAAAGGGTTGTGAGCCCAAGCATCAATCTTATAGGTAATATCATGAAGAAATCTTCTTCTGCATATCGTGAAGTGAGAATGGACAAAAACATCAGCATTGAAATAGTGGATGAGAATAATGCTATTGCATCTGATATCCCCAAAAACTGTTTAGTTCCTGTATCATCTTTTTTGCCACCTGGGACAATTGAAGCTACTCCAAACACCACTGTTACAATAACAGTTGCCACAAGCATGCATGATGTTGAAGTCTTCGTCATCCAATTCTCAGCTTCTTTCAATAGGTCTTTGTGCTGCATGCTGAATAAATCTCGAGGAGTATTACCATTTGAATTTTCCATTTTTATATATGCATGTGGCACAAGCTTTTCCACTTCCTGCAATGTGCAGGAGGTAAATTTAGAAAAATGAGAGACTTTCAGATTTACAAACTTGATTTGAAAAAAAAAATGCTCATCATATAAAATAAGTCATCCATTTGTTTTATACCTATATAGTTATAGTTGAAAAATATATCTCAGTGATACAAGCTATTATATATATGAGTGCAATAAATTGTAGAAAATGGTTTTGAGGTGTTCAAATACGCACCTTGAACCATAATAATTCTCGTTGCATTTGTAAAGCTGCTCCTGATACGTTTTTCAGTTGTCTTGGTGGTAATGTTGCAGCTAAATGTAACATGTTGTGGCTTTCATCTTCGTAAGAAGCTATCTGATGCTTCATTGCACCTATCTCATATATGAGATTAAATACACTTTCTTGACGATGTGCAACTGCAACATGGAATATACTTTGCTTATTGTTATCAACTCTCCGAATGAGATCGCGATAATGTTGGATAAGCAAAGTAATAAACCCAATATTCCCCAATTCTGCAGCGACAAATAACAGTTGTGAGGGTTCTCTAATTAAGTCTGAAACATCCTTAGCATCCAATTTGATAACTTCTTTCCAAATATTTTCAGCAAGTTTGTGGGCTTCGATTTTTATCCACATTTTGTTGTTGAAGAACTTGATACTTGGAACTGGTGAAAAAGAAATCAAGTCAAACTATGATTATAGAATTATTTTACTAGTATCTATAATCTATAATATTAATAAAGGGAAGAGGGAAAATATTCTAGATTCTAGCCTCCCTTTTTTTTTTTCCAAAAATTGTCCTCCTTAAACAAAACAATCCCAACATATAACCACCACAACTGTCTTTCACTTTTAAATTAAAACCTTGCAAACTGTTCCCACTCCTACGTGCAGTTCTGCACGTGCACCCTAAATAAACATTAAGTTAAAAATGAACAAACATTAAATTGCATACCCAGTTACTAATGATGAACATTAGTCTCAAAATTTAAATGAATAAATATTTTGACCAAAATAATTCCATCTACATGATTGAGTATTATGAAGTATGATACAGGATTAAAGCTGTGAATATATGCACAGGTTTAACTAAAGCGCCTATTGCTATTAGGATGATGTATACCATGAGATTTCTTCGTGGGCTGGATCTCAAACTATTCAAAAATATAAAGACTTGAAGGACTATATTTCATCTTGTACATTAAATAAGAATAGACAAAAGATTAAAAAATGAAATGTCTTTGGAATTCCATCACTATGGAACAGTTGCTGAGCCGTCATTGATCTGAATAGAATACTTTCTATTTGCGATACATTTGCTTGACATGGGCAAGTATTATGGTAGCATTAAAATTGTATTCTTTAACCTAGCATATGTTGGGTTATCAACTAAATGAGTTTCTAGACTCATTGGAGATTATCATTTAACGTTGCCTTAATTAGTCTTTCACAATTTAAACAACCCATTTTCATAATTGACCTTAGTTTTCTATCCTTAGGAAGCATTACTTGACTCCCCTTGCCATTCTATTATGATGGATCTCAATATTGTGACTATCTACCCAAAATAAGCCTACCTTGTGGCTGGAATATCTTAGGCTATGATCATAAATTACTCTTCTATGAACTTCTACAAAACTCATTAGGTCTAAATGACTTAAGTGGCAAGGTGCGTTTGGGCTCTTGCATGATGAATATCTGCCACTCAGACTAAAAGGAATACGATCTTTAGGCTTGTTTTGATGTATAAGTCAGAACAACAAACCGTAGATAAACGTTCCAAAGCTGTAGAAATTGAGATGGATTTATGGGAAGACTAGGAAAGATAAGGAATAAACATATTCTATAGTAATAAAGTGTTCTCAAATTAATGATAAGATAAAACAGATTAGGTTAAGATGATTTGAGTATGTAAAGCCACAAAATCTATGGAGGGAGCTATGAGAAGGTTTGAAATGGTTCTCTTTAAAAAATCTAGAAGGCCAAGGAAAGACCAAAATGAGCATAAATGGAGTTTGTCAGAATGATATGAATACCATAGGCTGACTGTGAGACATGGGAAAAATCACCGGAGTGATCATCCCTCCGTCAACACACGGGCTCAACACAAAAAATGGGAGAGTCGCCACCATTCATGATTTTGGGGTGAGAATGGACACCAAAGAGTTCAAAAATAAGCAAAAAGAGACAAAAGAAACATTCTAGGGTAAAAATAACCCTATTTGAAAATCAAATCCAGAGATGGGTAAGGGGATTAGATTATGAACGGGGGAAGGTGTTAGGCACCCCCATTCACCCACACAAGGTGGTTGCCAAGTGTTTGTTCATGCTGAAAAGAAAATAAGAAACTTGCTAAAAATCATGAAAAAGCCTTGAAAAAGGAATAAGTGTATGATATATTCACATGAAGATCCAAATGGATTTTAGATCTTTTCTTATGTCAATATCACTTCTAGAGTATTTCAAAAAGATGGAAATCAAAGTAGAGGTTGCATAAAACTAAGTTGCATCAAATCCGGGGAGTTTGGTAAAAGTAAGGTAATTTCTCTTGAAATTAATCAAATCCAATTTTAAATCAAATCAAACCAAATCCATTTGAAAGATTAGGATAAATAAGAGATTCATGCAAAATTTCAAGTTGATCCAGTTGAAAACCTAAGAGTTATGCTCCTTTGAAGTTGCTACTGAGGATTTTTAAAAGTGATAAGTGGGCAACTTCGAAAAATTGTCTAGAAAAATCCACTGCATAAAAATCCACGAAATTTGGTGTGATTGAAGTCTGTATGACCATCTTTCAAAAGAAACTAGTCTCATACAAAAATCCCTTCGGATGTGCCTTGGGTGGTCTCCCGAACAGGCCCCGAAGATCACAGATTTACCCAGAAAAGTACAAATGAACAGTTCTGAGTAAATCGGCTACCAATAATTCAAATGGAATCAAAAAATTATAAAACCAACTGGATTTGAAAATAGACTCATAAAGGAGTACTCAGAAATAAAAATCACTCGAATCGGACTTAAAACGAACACATGGCGCTTCGTCGAAGTGACAAGTTCTGTATTTGAACCTGAACTGTCCACTTAACTTCGACAGAGAGGTGTCAAAAATCCGTTCGATGGAACTTTATGAAATTTGGTGGACATAAACTAGACAGCCTCACTTTTCCCATGGTTCTGGAATCGCTCCAAAATTCATCCGGACGATGAAGTTATGAGCGTCCGAAGTCAGGGTACAGGTGCTGTCCAGTTAGGCCACTTTTGAGTAAAACCAAATCCGAAATGTGACAAAAAGTGTGTGATTCGTGCAAAATGAATATAAAACCTTTAAAAATCATTGCAAAACCTTCTAGAATTGATTGAGGTCATTTATTTGAGATTTATCACAATAAATGCAATAAACCCCAAATATGAACCTATTCCACCAAAAGAGTGTAATATGTGTACAAGAGTGAAAAACCAAGCAAGATTAATACAACCACATATCATGCATATAGATTCAACAAGATAGGTTCTAGCATAGCCTAGGGTTCCGTTCCATTATCATTTCCCTCTGTTCTCTCTCCCCGTTAAACACGGTTCTTCGAGATAATCAAGGGTACTTTGATTATAGAACGGTTTTCAATCATTCAAAAGCCTTATGCTATATGGGTTCTAGCACTAGGGTCAATCCCCAGTCTCGTTTCTCCTAGATCCGCCTTCACGTTTTACGGCTAGGGGAGTCTTGAGATACTTTGAGCCGGGGAAGGATTTCCACACAAAAAAAGAGGCTTTATTCTACAGAAAGGTAGAAGAAGAGATCTAGATCTAATAAATTAAATACAGAAAATAAATGAGGGTTGAGGCTTACCTGGGGTTCTGGAAGCAATCCGGCAGCGGTTCCCTTCTTCACTCGGAGTTCTTCGATCTCCAAAAACTTGGTCCTTTGCTTGAGGAGGAGCCTCCTATTTATAGGCAAAGGCTAGGGTTGTTGGTAGACACAACTTAATGTCTAGAACCCCCCAACCTTAACCCTAAGGCTGTTTTCGAGATTTCCCCTCATTTAATGAGGGACATGATGGTAAAAAGTGATTTCTCTCGGAAAACCCTAATTTTGTGCAAACTTAATGTATCCGGTATATCAGACCGGATATACAAGGGCCTTAAGGTATCCGGTACATGGTACCGGATACACTAAGGCTCACATGTATCCGGTATGTTCCACCGGATACACAAAGGAGTACTTGTATCCGGCCTGAGTAACCAGATACAGGTAAAAGTTCATTTTCTTCAATTTCTGTACTGGCTTTCAAGGAGATAATGATTTTTGATGATTGTTTGTGCAATTTGGGGTATCTACACTGACTGAAGATATGGTCTTTGATAGATTGGAATGGAAGAATAGAAGTTACGTTGTTAACCTTAATTAACAGGGATAAGGCATTTGGCTATTGATTAATTGATTACCATCCAATGAAGTGAAAGTTCGTAATAGGTAGGTCAATATATCCACTAACTTGATAATTTCTAAAATCAAGATGCTCATTCATAAAATATTGTATTTGAGAAAGAAACCCATATTAACAAATTAAATCCTATTGGATATTCTGCACGATTTTAGCTAGTTTAAGATAATCACCTAGCTGATTTTTCTCCTAATTTTTAGCACTTGCTATAGCAGCTATGACATTCCTTGATTCTTGCCTTGTTTGAGTACATTACCATGTAAATGGATATTCTGCTTTTACTATGAATATGTGGGTGAGATTTCTCATTCCATCGGTTTTCAATTTTCTTCTACCTAGAGTTGTTTTCTAAAATCAGTCGTTTTTTCCCTTTTTTTTTTTTTTTGCTATTGAATAAGTAAGAGAATGCTACTGTTTTGGTGAACATAGCAACCACCAATGTATATTTTACATTTGGTTGACTCCGGTTAAAATAATGACTAATGTTGGGTTAAATGAGTGAATAAGTTACCTAAATATAGGCTTTAACGTAATATGGTTATTATATAAATTAATAGTTCACAGTAACAAGGAATGTGGGTGTGTTTGCTGTTCTTTACTTTTTTATAGTAGATTAGAGCTAATGAAGGAAAATTATGTGAGAGAGATATTAATTTGTAAGCTTGTCTTTCTAAACAATCCTCACTATGAGATAAAAGAAAAGATTATTAGTGGAGTATCCCTCCAATGAAGGCTTTGTGGAGTCAGAAAACAGCAGACACATGGGAATAATAAAGAAGACAAAAGGGCATGTTTCTTGCTATTATTATGTGTGGAATATAACATTCACAGTTATATTTTTAGTTGCTTGACATTCAGTTTTCATTGTATGAATTATATTGATAATTTTATTTTGACGAAAATCATATTTTAGTTTTTTTTAAAATTTCAATGGCAACATATTCTAATAAATGGATCTATCCATACAAAGTTATATTTAGGGTACATGGTCTGATTTGCTTCAGAAGAAATTGTGTGAGGCATTTACAAATGGTCTGTAATTGAGTGAAGGGATGAAGTGCATTACTGCTTAAAAAACAAAGTGGATCAAGTTCCTTAATTATTGCTTGTCTTAGTCAACTTTAATTAGATGACACTACAGTTAGATGATACAACAACAAATAGTTTAGCAGATGGGAAGGGAATAAACATCCTACTATCATGGTTGCCATCTATCCATACAAAGACATATTGAGGGTGTCCTGTAATGATTTGCTTCAGAAGAAATTGTGTGGGGCATCATAAAAATGTTCAGTAATTGAATAAAGGTATCAAGTGCGTTATTTCTTACCAAAAAAAGGGGGATTAATTTCCTTAACTATTGCTTGTCTTGGTTGACCTGAATTATATGACACTACAACAAATAGTTTGCTGATGGGAAGGGAATAAATGTCCTAACATAATGGTTACCATGTTTATTAATATTCTTAAGTAAAACCATTAATTAATATGCACATCTTGCAATTTTTTCATTGCCTGTAGGTCGTATGCATAGATCAAAAGGCATAAAATAAAGTTAACTAAGATTGTAGAAACATACCCAAGTTAAAGATTCTTCTCCAGATTGAGAATTGTATCTCATTTGGGTTGCCAAATGCTTCCGGCATCTGAGCCAACACATGTAGGGCTGTCTCCCCTTTTCCTGTTTCTATTGTCCGACCCTGAGCCATATCCCTTTTCTCATATCGAGCAATCGCCAATTCTAGGTGTTCCTCTAACATTTTAATTGCTATATCTACACAGCACAAGTTTCATTTAAAATTACTGCACCTGGTAGGCCCTTCTTTTTGGCAAATAGAAATGTTAATGGTTAAAATGTTGGCTTACCAAATAAACTTGAGTTAATGGTAGCAATGAGTATTGCAATGCGATCCTCCGGCGTAAGTTCTTCACTTCTTGTCTTATCATAAACATACTGCACCATCTTCCTGTTTCCAAGAAATGCAGCCTTATAGAGTGGTGTTTCTTCTTTACTACCTCGTATATATGGCAGATAACTATTCTTGTTCACCATTGCCTCAGCAATTGTTGTACATCGTGATGCCACAGCAATGCAAAAGGCGGTATTCCCATCATCATCTTTCAGTGCTAAGTCATCTGAATCCATCCATTCGACTAACTCCTCTACAGACTTAGTCTGACCAGCTGCAGTGGCAATGTGAAGAGCCGTCTCGTGTTCTCTTGCAATGAGACCTTCTGCAGCTTTCCAGTCATCTTTGAGGGCATCAAAACATGGGAGCAGACCACCTCCGGCTGAAAAATTAGTGTAAATGTATCCATTTTATTGTTATGGAGGTATCTTGATCGATTCATGAAGGTATCTTGTGTTTGTACAAATTCCCTATGCATTGGCGTCTACAAATGCATAAATCAGCTCTGGTGACTTGTGCATCCATCTTCCATTTTTGTTCAAGTTGCTATCTATGGAAAATTTTGCAGCTTCTGCATTGGTGATTTGGACAAGCACATGATGCTCTTTAACATTATTAGGGCACATCCATAGTGGTAGGAAGGTTGCACAATTCATAAAGAGTGATACAAGTAATATCATAAAGGATGGTGTTCATTCATATAAAGCAAAGGATACGACTATGTTTTATGGGTATGTAAATTTTCATAATACCCCCATCTTGTATCTGTAGGAAGATAGAAATACCCTTAAGGAGAGTGCACATTCTCTGGATACAATAGGGTGCTATAAACTCTTGATGCCACAAAGGATAAGTTCCTAGTTAGGTATCACTTTAATTGATGACTTGTGCACATTGGAGATGACGTGTCCAAGGTGATCATGAATATTTGAAATAGAGTTTTGTGGTGTGAGATTTTATTTATTAGTTATTAGATTGACATGGTGACTTTTGTATAAAGATTGACATCTATTCAAAAACGGGACAAAATGACCTCAATCATTCTGATCCTATTCTGACATTGTTCTAGTCTTAGGCGATGTTTGGAAAGGCTTCTATGAAAGAGAAAAAAAACCACTAAGTTTCGATTTTTTTTTTTTTTTTGGAAGCAGGTGAAGTGAAAACCCCCACTTGGGTAACAATTAGTCAAAATCAGTTGAGTTTAGAAACCAATAAAAATGCGTTTTGGTAAGCCTAAAGATCATGAGTCAAAGTCTGTTCTTGTTGATGGTGGTGGTAAAGGAAGCCTTAAGGAATTAAACCAATGCCACCTAAACCAGAAAAAGGTTATGTTGTATTTTGTATGTCAAAATTTTCAGCTTCTGAAAACCAGGGTTGTTTTTGGAATTTTTTTTTTCCTTTTAAATCAATTTGAAAGTTGACCTTACCAAACACAGTTTGAGGTTTCTATTGTCAAAAACCAAAAAAAAACTATTTTTCAGAAGTTTTACCAAAAAACCCCTTAACTGCTAATAGTTATGTTTGGTTGCTAGTTGGTGGAAATACAATGTATATGCATCATGATGATGATAGAGCAAAGAAAAAAAAACTTTTAAGTTACTTCCTGCTTAATAAAATAAAAGAAATTTAAAAAAAAAAAAAAGTGATCAGTTTCTAAAATATTGAGAGAAAAAATTTCTAACATATTTGAAGGCTAATTTTGGAAATAGAGAATAGAGTTTGGAACCCTTGTCGATGAGGACATTTATTTATACATATATTCACATGTCATTCCTTAAACAGATTGGAAGAGCATCTATCCATGTTTCTTGCTACTATTAGCAAAAAGAAAACTATTTTTTAGAAGTGTTACCAAAAAATCCCTTAACTGCTGATGCCTATGTTAGGTTGTTGGTTGGTGGAAATCAATGTACATGCATGATGATGATGAAGGATGAAGATAGAGCACATATTGGTAAAACTTGGTGACAAACCGTTAGTACTTTTTGATTTGATGAATGATATGCTCTACTTTTCTGCTATGTGCTGTGAAATATGGTGCGGAAGAAAAGTGAAGAGTGCAAAAAGAGCCAATTAATTACATGAGTATGAAAGAATATCCAAAAAGCATGACCCAATTAACGGAACAAAATTCTTTTAACACTTTTTCTCTTTGCATCTTATCAATATAAAAATTTCCATGTACACCACAGTTCGACATTTTCCTTTCAGTCTCATCCATTGTTCAGAGATCTTTTTTATGTCAACTGTTTTCTACTTGGGCTGATATTACTATATTTGACATTGGTAAAATGAGGAAGGGAGTTGAAAAAAAAGCAAGTTTACAGAAAAAATAATTCTGAAGAATGGATGAGATAGGTTTCAAATTCTATCCATGGACATACTGTACTCTTCTAGGAAAGCTCCATGTATTACCATTCCATGAACTACTATTTTCTCTCTGTAGATATTTATACCTCTCTCTGTATACTATACTTTTAATTCTTCATTCCATACAGTAATAAGTTGGACCTTTAATTTTAGCATTAACTCCGGGAAGTATCTACATAAACCCTGTGATATGTAATCGGAGAATGATTTCTCCATATGATAGTTTGGGAGGTTGTTTGAAGTGCACTCTTTTGTCCATAACATGACTCTTGCTAAAATTGATTTGCAGGTTGGTAAGAGAGTTCTATGGAGGGGGGGGGGGGGGGGGGGGGTGGTGCTCGCAGTTTCCTTCAAATTAACTTTGAAGTAAGCAGTGAAATAAATAGAGGAAAAATATAGAAGAAAAAAAAGGTTGCAACTGTCTCTTTACTCAACAGTAGGGGTGTAACTCGGTCCGGTTAAAACCGAACCCGAACCGACCCAAACCGACTTCGGTTCGGTTCGGTTCGGTTTTATAGTGGTTCGGTTCGGTTTCGGTCCAAAAATCCCTAAACCGAATTAGGTCGGTTCGGTTTCGGGTTTCATGTTCGATAAACCGAACCGAACCGAACCCGAACCGAAACCGAACCGAATTCATGTATTTCCCTAAACCGAACCGAACCGAACCGAATTTATATATATATTATAAGATTATATATATATATTATAATATATAATCTATGTTATATATATATATAATATAATAAATATATGTTAAACTTTTTAAAGTTTATATTTAAACTTAAATGATATTACAAAAAAACCTTTATTTGAGATAAAAATATATTGGTCCAACCCGAACCGAACCGAACCGAATAGTTTTCATGTAGTTCGGTTCGGTTCGGTTCGGTTTGGGTTTCGGTTTTTTCATATATTTTCGGTTCGGTTTTCGGTTTCGGTGGTTCGGTTTTCAATTCGGTTCGGTTCGGTTCGGTTCAAGTATACATATTTTCGGTTTGGTCTTTGGGTTGACATCAACCCGGACCGAACCGAACCGAGTTGCACCCCTGCTCAACAGTGCGTGCCCTGCCAAGTCAAGTTTGTAAAGTTCTTGAAGGTCAAATAGCAGATGGTGTGAATCCAACAAGCCTGAGTAATGAAAGAATGCAATCATGAAATATTAATAATTTGACTTACTTGAAAGTACACGACCAGGAGTTGTGGGGTGCTGAGAGACAATTTCAATAGTCCCATCCTGTTTCGGTACTTGCGATGCAGGTAAATATTTTCTTGGTATTGTTGGACCCGCAATCGAACCCGATCCTTGAAATTCTGCTATTGGACCCGCGTCGTCAGTCCAACAACTCCAACCTGCGCCCACAAGCTCCCCACCAGCGCTCTTAATCCAACCTTCTATTTCGTCTAGACCCGCGCCCTCAATCGAACCCGATGTTTCCTTAACGATGGAAGGAACTATCGCCACATGTCGACGTCTCACCCCAGGTTCCATTTGTATTCACTGTGATTACTTGCTACTTTCTAACACTTCGTACTCTTTGTTTCAAAAATTGAAAGCCATGGAATTAAATATGAGAAAAAGAAAAATAGGACATGTTCAAATGATCAAACTTGACTATTACAAGAGCGGAATTTTATCCAATCTCCATCCATGAAATTATACCATTTACTATCATTTGTATAATTTGTGTATATGTGGTTGAAGGGGCTGAGCAAGGGTGGCAATGGGGCCTGCCCAACCTGCCCTTATGTTTAGCCCTCCCCCATAAAAGGTCAATTTCGATTACATATATATAAACCTTCAAATCAATAATTTTAAGAAAAATTAAAATTCATATTTGTGAATGTCTCCTCTGTTTCATCGTATGTGGATGCCCACTTTTTAAGTTGCCTCTAAGGTCAGCAACAGAATGCCACGCATGGCTAGGATTACAGTATTGTCACTGCAAGCTGGGGATGGATTGGCGTGGTTCCTTTATGCCTAGGACACTAGAATACCAAACTGCGAATGAAGAAAAGAATAGTACTTGTGAGGTCCCATCTGCCCTTCCAAACCTATTAGGGTGGATTGTCCTTGGTCGGTTTTGATTGTATTCTACATAAAACCAATTTGGTTTCAGTTTGGTTTTGGTTTTAAGATCAAACCAAACTGAACCAGACCGATTTCATATATAAACATGTTTAAGTTAAACCACCAATTAGGCATGGTTTGATTTATCCACGAAAACTGATAAATTGAACCTAAACGAACTGATTAAGTCGGTTTTGGATATGTATTAATTGGTTTTAGCTCTGTTTTGGTTTTTTACTAGGAAAAACCAATTAACCCTTCCATCCTCTGAATATAGAAGAGGGCAGAGCTTTTGAAAATTCAGAAATTCAGCAGTACAGATGCAACAGTTTATTTTATTTTGGTAACAAAAATGATCAATTTTCACACACTAACAACCTTTAAGAAGGCAAAAATTATATCAACAATTTACAGTATCATATAACACTGAAAAAAAGAAAATAAAAGAAAAGAAAATTTTGTAGGTTTAAGACTGTTGTTCTTTAATTTTGTTTCCTCAATGTAAATATGTCTTTCTTTCTATTGCTTATGGTAAATTTTTTTTTTTTTGGGTACTATTCTTTAAGGACCTCAATGTCAGGACGGTTAAACAAAATAAATATTTTTCCTCCTCTAATTTTTTTCTCTCATCTTTCCCTTCATATGCCATCCATTTTTCTGTTTTTTAATTTTTTTTTTCTCTTTTATTCTTTCTACAAAGATGACAAAATGCCAAAAATAAATAAGAAGGTAACAAAATCGTTAGAGTAAAATAACAATAATAAAAACTAAAAAAAAGAAAAAGAAAAATTGCTTCCATATATCCATATTAGGATTTTAATATCTAAGATCATACATGCTATATATACTTTGATTCCCCACAGCAAACTTACTTAGCTTCAATCCTGACTGATTAGGGTCTAAACCTATTGAAATCATCCGAAGTAAAAACCAAAAATCCAACCCTTTGGAGTTTTGGTTGAAAGGAGTATGGATCTTGAATTTAATCTTAATACAAAAGATGGTGATGAAGTCATGTTAAGGGTTTGAGAATTACCTGAAAGAAGAACACTCAGAATGCCAAGCAGCGGCAGCAGCTGGAACTCAAAGTTGTGATAATTGTCTGAGAGTGCCGTAGGATCTGGAGCAATCAAAGCGAACTTAAAAACAAAGTGGTTGGGTCTTTCATATTTTTTTACGTTAATCATGCAGGCCTACTTTACTTTTCCATGTTCTTTGAAAGTTGACTTGGAAAGGAAGAGGGACGACTTTGAGGAATCCAAAGTCTTGGAGAAAATATAAAGTTTTTTTGCTTTTGTTTCCTCGATGTTTTGCTTTTATTTCCCTGTTCTTTACTTTAATAAAGTGGGTTGGGTTTTTTTTTTTTTTCCTTTCCGATAAAAAAAAGGAGAGGAAGGGGGCTACCAGCGAGACCGGCCCTCTAGGCATGACCATAGTAGCTTCTTCCCTCCGTGGAATATTCAGATTGAGCCATAACTACCACACATCTCTGCCTTAGGCAAGGTGAAGAGACTGTCACCACAACACCATGAGTATGCAATGATTTACAATAAAATGGGTTGCATTAAGCAAATATGTAAAATTCTCCATGTAACTGCAAAAAAAGAAAAAGTAGATATATATCTATATATCGTCATCATTATCAACATAAGTCAATTCCCACCAAAATCGTATGTATATTTTACGGATCCAACTTTTATCAAAACCAGCTTATGCTGATGGTAATGACGGTATGTTAGTGTATTTTAATTAAAAAAGATGAAAATTCTATAACGTGCAAGCAAAGTGGTTTTGGAACTTTGCTTACTTCTCAAAGGGATTTGTGCCATTTTGTATGTGTAATGGGTTTTTTTCCAACAGATACAACTCTTACTTCTCAGAGAGATTTGTGCCATTTTGAGTGTGTAATGGGTTTTCTTTTCCAACGTACGGATACAACTCTATACATCTCTTGTTTTATCTGTTTCACAAAGAAAAGTGAACATCTGTGCTTTGTCTTTCCTCTCTATGTAGAACTGAGAAAACTTACAATTGTACCCTGAGGACATAATGCTGTGTTTGTTGCACATGAAATGGTTTTCATGCTAGCAAAAAATCTAAGAGATGGTTTCTATCACTTACCAAAACCATAATGATGTATTGCACATATCAAAAGAGACTCAAGACCAAAAGCAATCATCTGGTCAAGTACAATCACAACTTTTATCGTTTAACATAGCAATCAATTATTCAGCAATACATTCATCATGATTTAGCCACTCGTATATCCAGGTGGTAGTTCCGGGGATGAGATTGTCTGTCGCCCTGATGATGCGGCAGATGATGCACCCATCATTGGATGCTATCACGTGTAGCATCCAACGACAACTACTAAAATGTCATTGAAGTGACATTTCAACTTTTTTAATGTAAATAAGTAGCTGTCTTTGGATGCTGACCGTTGCTTTATGGTATGTCGCATCTTCTGGTAGCAGAAGATTTCATCCCATAGTTTTGGTATGGATGAGTCTTCTTGAGGCTTAATCTTAGCATTGACATTTCTGTGCGGCTTTCTATATTGTTGGAGAAATTAATAATTAGATAAGGTGTGTTTGACACAAAGAATCAGACACGTAGAAGAATTACAAATCTACAGATTTATAATTCTTTTAATTATGATTCTTTGAAATGAAACTTTTTTGTTTGGTTGTAATATTGAATTAATGTTTAAAACTTTGATTTCATTATAATTCAATTCTCACTACAAATCTGTCGCTGAATCTTTCAACGGCGGTCGTGACCGCCGGTAAAGCCCATATTTTTTTAAAACCCAAAATCGGCCCTGCATTCACCCCATTTCTTTTAATTTTTTCAAAACCTCCCCTACCCCCCCCCCCCCCCCCCCCCCCCCCTTCTCTCCTCTCTTCACAGCCCCCCAAATTAGTACCCCCACACCTGTACCACCCCCCCCTCTCTTCTCTCTCCTCTCTATGCAGCCCACCAAATCAAACCGAATTAAGCTAAATAAAAATTACAAAAATTTAATTTGCAAATTAAAAAAAAACGTTAATTTGAAACTTGCACTTTCCATTACAAACGTATCTCATGACATTTGATGGTTCAAAATTCATCTACAAACCTTATCGGAAAAAAAAAATTGTTCACAACCATTATTTGATTCTTTGAAATCCATCTCCAAACCTTCAAGCTCCACTGTAAAAACAGTCTTCTTCATCCAAACCTTCCAACGTAGATATTAAATTAAGAGCAAGATGAGAAGTTATAATTAAAACAAGGAAACCATTGGCAACTAACAAAATCAAGCAAAATTTAGCTTTAAATTATTCAAATTGTTTAGTAGGTTTAAGCCTGGATTGTGATGCATGGAACTCAAATTCAGCTAAACCTAATTATCCTTTTCGATGAACAAAACCAGAGTTCATATTTTTCGTAGCTTTATATGTGATGCAATCTTCCATCTAACTGTAGACACCCCAAATTGCACAAATAATCATAAAAAATCATTATCTCCTTGAAAGCCAGCACAAAAATTGAAGAAAATGAATTTTTGCCTGTATCCGGTAACTCAGACCGGATACAAGTAGTCCTCTTTGTATCCGGTGACAAATACCGGATACAAGCAGTGCTTGGTGTATCCGGTATTATATACCGAATACCTTAAGGTCTTTGTGTATCCGGCCTGATATACCGGATACGCAAGTTTTGCTCAAATTTAGGGTTTTCCGAGAGCTTTTCACTTTTACCATCATATCCCTCATTAAATGAGGGGAAATCTCGGAAATAGCCTTAGGGTTAAGGTTGGTGGGCTATAGACCTTATGTTGTGTCTACCATTCTCACCAACCCTAACCCTAGCCTTTGCCTATAAATAGGAGGCTCCTCCTTAAGCAAAAGGCAATCAACTCTTGTTTTGAATTCTCGCAAAGAAGAACTCCAGGAGAAGAAGAAAACCGCTGCGGAATCGCCTCCAGAACTCAGGTAAGCCTCAACTTTTCTTTTTATTTTCTGTCTTTACATTCCTAGATCTAGATCTCTTCTTCTACCTTTCTGTAGTGTAAAGCCTTCTTTGTGTGTGAAAACCCTTCCCCGGCTCAAAGTATCTCGAGACTCCCCCTAGCCGTAAAACGTGGAGGCGAGATCTAGGAGAAACGAGACTGGGGATTGACCCTAGTGCTAGAACCCATGTAGCATAAGGCCTTTTTGATTGATTGTAAACCGTTCCATATTCAAAGTACCCTTGATTATCTCGAAGAACCGTGTTTAACGGGGAGAGAGAACAGAGGGAAACGATAATGGAACGGAACCCTAGGCTATCTTAGAACCCTATTTGGATGAATATGTATGCATGCTATTGATCTTGTTTGGTTTTTTTACACTTGCACATACATATCACTATTTTGGCGGGATAGGCTCATATTTGGGGGTTTATTGCATTTATTGTGGTAAATCTCAAATAAATGGCCTCAATCAATTCTGGAATGTCTTTTGGATGATTTTAAAGTATTTGTGTTCATCTTGCACGAATCACACATTTTTATCAATTTTCGGATTTGGTTTTTCTTCAAGGATGGCTTAGCTTGACAGCACCTGTACCCTTACTTCAGACGCCCATAACTTCATCATCCGGATGAATTTTGGGGCGATTCCAGAACCATGGGAAAGGTGAGGCTGTCTAGTTTATGTCCACCAAATTTCACAAATTTCTATCTAGCGGATTTTGGACAACTCTCTGTCAAAGTTGAGTGGACAGTTCAGGTTCAAATACAGAACTTGTCACTTCGACGGAGCGCCATGTGTTCGATTTAAGTCCGATTCGAGTGATTTTTGTTTCTGAGTACTCCTTTATGAGTCTATTTGCAAATCCAGTTGGTTTCATAATTTTTGGATTCCATTTGAATTATTGGTAGCCGATTTACTCAGAACTGTTCATTTGTACTTTTCTGGGTAAATCTGTGATCTTCGGGGCCTGTTCGGGAGACCACCCAAGGCACATCCGAAGCGATTTTTGTATGAGGCTAGTTTCTTTTGAAAGATGACCCTACAGACTTCAATCACACCAAATTTCGTGGACTTTTATGTAGTGGATTGTTCTAGACAATTTTCCAAAGTTGCCCACTTACCACTTTTAAAAATCCCCAGCAGCAACTTCAAAGGAGCATAACTCCTAGATTTTTCATCGGAATGAAGTGAAATTTTGTATTAGACTCTTATTTACCCTAATCTTTCAAATGGATTTGGTTTGGTTCAATTTAGAATTGGATTTGAATGATTTCAAGGCAAATGGCATACTTTTCACCGAATTTTCCGGATTTGATTTAACTTGGTTTTAAGCAACTTGAGATTTGGATTTCTATCTTTTGAGATATTCCAGAAATGATATTGACATAAGAGAAGATCTAAAATCCATTTGGATCTTCATGTGAATATATCATACACTTGTTCCTTTTTCAAGGCTTTTTCATGATTTTTAGCAAGCTTCTTATTTTCTTTTTAGCATGAACATACACTTGGCAACCACTTCGTGTGGATGAATGGGGGTGCCTAACACCTTCCCCCGTTCATAATCTAATCCCCTTACCCATCTCTGGATTTGATTTTCAAATAGGATTATTTTTATCCTAGAATGTTTCTTTTGGCTATTTTTGCTTATTTTTGAATCTTTTGGTGTCCATTCTCACCCCAAAATCATGAATGGTGGCGACTCTCCCAATTTTTGCATTGAGCCCGTGTGTTGACGGAGGGATGATCATTCCGGTGATTTTCCCATGTCTCACACTAACAGCCATATACAAATCTTGAGGCAACCCCACAAGGTTATAAATATGAGAATGCTTTTGCCTACACCAGAGTATCTCATTATTTTTAACAGGTTCAGGTCGTGAGTCGTGTTTTCTTGTGTTGCTGTTCTGCTAATATGACAGTGCAAGGAGTATCTTGTGTGTAC
Source organism: Buxus sempervirens (assembly GCA_947561395.2). NCBI lineage: Eukaryota > Viridiplantae > Streptophyta > Magnoliopsida > Buxales > Buxaceae > Buxus > Buxus sempervirens. The sequence goes on from OX387186.1 coordinate 41,229,891, forward strand.
CAAAAGGGTTCTAATCCCAAAGGAGATATGTGCTAGAATTGAATGTTGGGCAGAAGAGAGCATATTCATAGAATGAATCAAACTATAATGCATGTGAGAATTGATGTTGCACATATCTACCCCTTTTAAGTCCTTGATACCTTTAAATGAGCCCCACCAGTCAAAAGTACAAAGCCTAGTCATGCATTTGAGGGTTAAATAATCAAACCTGAGTTGTCTCTTAGCACCAATACATATTTTAATTAAGGCCTAGTGAAAGACCTAAACAGTGGTCAAGGATAAGGGTCTCTGTGACCCAATTCTTGCTTGACTAGCTACAGTATTGAAACAGAAAAAGAAATGACTTTCCAAGTTCAATGTTACATAAAAGAGGGACGTGGAACCTGTCTTCAAAGGAAAACAGGCATGCATTGGTTGTGAAAAGTTAAAAAGATTCAGGCCAATCAATGAAAAATAAAAAATAAATATGGTTGCATGAGAGTTTAACTGGCAAATACCTTTTTAAAGGAGCAACCACCGCTGCCTCTAGCTTCAAAGAAGATCGATCAATATCAGCTCCCACTTCACTCGGGTCTAATCTGTTCAATATAATGATCATCAAATCAGAATATATTATTATTTCTTATGTGTTTCTCCATCATTCATATACTTCTAGCTATTTGCAAGCAATACATGGGTGAATTAAGAAGTTGGCACATTCAGAACAGAGTTCCCAATATATTTCAGAACATGAACTACAGCATTAAGTCAAAATTTGCACTAATTACAGTACACTAACATTTTATATCTTAAACATTCCCATTTGGATGAAATAACTAATACCACAAAAATAGACCCTATGAAGGACACGAGAAATAACCAATATCTCCACTAATGAGCTACTGGAAACAACTTTTGCTATCAGAAATGGCCCACCATAGTATTCAATCACATAGATGAGCTTTGATTTTTACCTAATATCATGCGGGGTAATAAAAATCCATTGGGAGCCTTGTGCCAACGCAAAATCCACGAGGGTGTCCAAGCTGATTTTGCGGCTAACAGCATCTTGAAGAATACAGAAAATTTCGTAAGGATATAATCAGCCTGCCATAAACATACTGAACCCAAATTCAAAACTGCCTTAATGATCCATTTTCAGCAATTTGGCAATGGCAGATAACTATATTTTTCATAAACACATAATCAGCGCACCATAAGCACATCAAACTCATCCATAGCTCGAAATGGAGCTTCTGTCATTTCATGAAGAGCCAACGCAAAGCACAACGTTGAGAAAGAGCGCTCCCCACCTATGTCAACGTAAAAACAACTATTGTCAATCCAATATAAAGAACCATGTTTAGTAGAAGGTTGCTTGTGAAAGCATGAACAGGTTAATCAGATCTAGAAAACAAAAGTACCTGAAAGACCTCGTGTCACGAACTGTAAAGACCCAGATTTAAAATAATTGACTTGGACTTTGGTCAAAACTTGGACCAGGTCAAAGTCATGTGTTGAAAAAGGTTTATAAGGTATGGTGCATGTTTAGACCATGCATGCACACACACCTTATCAAAACATGTTTTTAAAAACCCTAACCACTCCATATCCTTGTCTCTCCAAAATCATACGCCCATCCCCATTTCCCCTTTTTCCCATCTCACCTACCTCATCTCTCTCCCCATTCTCTCATCTCCTCACATCAACGACCCCACCCCTCTCTCTTTCCTCACCTCTTAAATTCAACAACCATCTCCCTCTTCACATTTCTTTAAACTATTTTTCCCTTCCTTCAATTCCTATCTTCCCATCTTTATCCCTCTCTCTCATCATTGTGTAGGAAGAAGGGAAAGCTCTAGGAAGAAGAGAAGGGGGAGAATCTCTACTAGAATAGTAATAGAGGTAAGGGTTTACTTCTTTCTTAATGTTTTGATGTGCATTTTTTTTTATAATCTGTATTTTTCTAGAAAATGGGTTCTTATAAAATCTGGGCTTTTAGAAAGGGGATTACTTTTCCTATGTACATGTACGGTTTGATATTAGGCTTGTTTACTAATTGTAAAATCAGTAGAGATAGTGTTCTTAATCACTTATTGGAGTAAATTCCTAGGTGGACAGCATGTTTGGGGAACATATCGGTTACTTTAATGAAGTGATTTCTTCAAAGAACCTTATAAAAACATGATATATATTGCTATGCTCTCCGCTGTAAATTTACAGCTTTATTCATTTAATAATTCATGCCTATTTAATGACGTAAAGGGAAAGAATAGCTTGATAATGCAGAAATGTGAATGAGGAGCACGTTTTCCTATTGGAGTTGTGCTGGAAATTTTTTTAGAACCTTAGAAAATAAAGGAATCGTGCTTGAATTTTGACTAAGGTTAAGTGCATTTCCTTGGTACTTGTTAGAAGACAGGTAAGGACCCTTGCCATGTATGTTGCTTATGGTTGAATTTAAAAAGGATGGGGTTTTAATTAGTCCAATATAGATATTTGCTACGGGGGAAAAATTGTTATATCATAATGTTATAGATGTTAAGCACATGGTAAGCATTAATAGGTTCATCTTTAAAATTTTAGAGTTTTGAAATCATCCAAAGTAAAAACCACAAATCCAACCCTTTGGAGTTTTGGTTGAAAGGAGTATGGATCTTGAATCTAATCTTAATACAAAAGATGGTGATGAAGTCATGTTAAGGGTTTGAGAATTACCTGAAAGCAAAACAATCAAAATGCCAAGCAGCGGCAGCAGTTGGAACTCAAAGTTAAGCAGCGGTAGCAGCTGGAACTAGGGGTGGCAATCGGTTGAATATGGTACGGATCTGCTAAAATCCGAATCCAATCCGAAAAAAATTTACCAATATCCGAATTTGATCCGATATCCGACGGATCTTTAATACTTAAATCCGAATTCGAAATTCAATGAATATCCGACATCCGAATTCGATCCGATATCCGATCCTAAATCCGAATTCAAAACCGAAATCGGAATTCGATCAGAAATCCGAATTCGAGCATGTTTGAACCTGAAATTTTGAAAAACAATTTTAACAATTAAAGTAAATTTAACTATAAATTTTAACACAAATCCAAGTATCTAATGATCAAATGATGATTTAACCCTTTTAACTTATGGTTGAACCATGGTCTAGGTTAAGTTTATATATACTATAAGTATGTTTTCGGTTCGGATCTTTTTCGGATCGGATACATGTAATTCCGAATCCGAAAAAATTCGGATCCGAAATTCGAGATCCGTATCCGAACCGTAGATCTAAATCCTATATCCGAATTCGGTAATTTCGGATTAGATTCGAGTCGGATTCGGATATATATCTGACCCATTGCCAGCCTTAACTGGAACTCAAAGTTGTGATAAGTGCCTGAGAGTGTCGTAAGATATGGAGCAATCAAAGCGAACTTAAAAACAAAGTGGTCGGGTCTTTCATATTTTTTTACGTTAATCATGCAGGACTACTTTACTTTTCCATGTCCTTTATGACCCCATGTTCTTTGAAAGTTGACTTGGAAAGGAAGAGGGACGACTTTGAGGAATCCAAAGTCTTGGAGAAAATATAAAGTTTTTGCTTTTGTTTCCTCGTTGTTTTGCTTTTATTTCCCTGTTCTTTACTTTGATAAAGTGGGATGAGTTTTTTTTCCCTTTTCGGTAAAAAAGAGAGAGCAAGGGGGCTACCAGTGAGGCCGACCCTCTAGGCATGACCATAGTGGCTTCCTCCCTCTGTGGAATATTCAGATTGAGCCATAACTACCACACATCCCAGTCTTAGCCAGGGTGAAGAGACTGTCACCACAACACCACGAGTATGCAATGATCTACAATAAAATGGGTTGTATTAAGCAAATATGTAAAATTCTCCATGTAACTGCAAAAAAGAAAAAGTAGATATATATGTATATATCGTCATCATTATCAACATAAGTCAATTCCCACAGAAGTCATATGTATATTGTACCGATCCAACTTTTATCAAAACCAGCTTATGCTGATGGTAATGACGGTAAGTTAGTGTATTTTAATTAAAAAAAATGAAAATTCTATAACGTGCAAGCAAAGTGGTTTTGGAACTTTGCTTACTTCTCACAAGGATTTGTGCCATTTTGTGTGTGTAATGGGTTTTTTTCCAAGAGATACAACTCTTACTTCTCAAAGAGATTTGTGCCATTTTGAGTGAGTGTGTACTGGGTTTTCTTTTCCAACGTACGGATACAACTATATACATCTCTTGTTTTATCTATTTCGCAAAGAAAGTTGTACATCTGTGCTTTGTCTTTACTCTCTATGTAGAACGGAGAAAACTTATAGTTGTATCCTGAGAACATAATGCTGTGTGTGTTGCACATGAAGTGGCTTTCATGCTAGCAAAAAATCTAAGAGATGGTTTCTATCACTTACCAAACCATAATGATGTATTGCAAATATCAAAAGAGACTCAAGACCAAAAGCAATCATTTGGTCAAGTACAATCACAGCTTTTCTCGTTTAACATAGCAATCAATTATTTAGCAATACATTCATCATAATTTAGCCACTCGTATATCTAGGTGGTAGTTCCGAGGATGAAATCTTATATCGCCCTGATGATGTGGCAGATGATGCAGCCATCATTATTGTAGCATCCAACGGCAACTGCTGAAATGTCATTGAAGTGACATTTCAACTTTTTTAATGTGAAAAAGCAGCTGTCATTGGATGCTACACATATGTCGCATAGTATGTCGCATCTTCTAGCAGCAGACGATTTCATCCCATAGTTTTGGTATGGATGAGTCTTCTTGGGGCTTAATCTTAGCATTGACATTGCTGTGCGGCCTTCTATATTGTTGGAGAAATTAATAATTAGATAAGGTGTGTTTGACACAAAGAATTAGACATGTAGAAGAATTACAAATCTACAGATTTATAATTCTTTTAATTATGATTCTTTGAAATGAAATTTTTTTGTTTAGTTGTAATATAGAATTAAAGTTTTAAACTTTGATTTCATTATAATTCAAATTCTAATGTTTGTTTGTCACAAAGAAATTTGTATAAAAATTAATATCAAATAAAATAAGATGCAGCTTTGTAATGGTAATGGTAGTGGTTGTAGTGTTGGTGGAGGCAGTGGTGGCGGTGATAGTGGTGGAGGTGGCAATGGTGGTGGTGGTGGTGGTGTTGGTGGAGGTGGCGGCAGTAGTGGCCATATCGATAGTGGTGGTGGAGATGGTGGCGATGTCTAAGGAATTTGATAGAGATTCTTAATTCCAATTCCTTATCATCTACTAAATAGATAATTTATAATTCTTTATCCCAATTCCAATTCCTTCTATCAAATACACTCTAAATGAACTCTAAAGCACTTAACACAATATTTTTACTTTGTATTTGCTTTTCTATTTACGAATAGTGAACCGTGATAAAACTCATGCAAATATTGCTCAAAACATTAAACTTGTAGAAAATGAGGCTAAATGCATCATCTGCAACAATAATAATGCTGTAGATTTGCAAAGATTTGCATTTGTCCTCTTACCATAGCATGTACATATGTAAATGCACATACAAAACACGTGCACACACACAAAAGCATAAATATATACAGAAAAATAACTACTATTATTATTTCAAGGGTTACATATTGTGCTTGAGAGTTTCAGATACAACTGCAACAGGTAATATATAACAATATTTTATGAGAACGAAAAACATAATGAAAGTACGTTTCGAAGATTTGTTAACTTTAAAATCAGAGGTAAACGTGGGTTTCATTTTTCTCATACTTACGAAGAAAAAAAAGATGGTTTTGTTAAGAGATAAATCCTCCTATACTTAGTAGTTCAATGTCGACCTACATGTGTAGACACCCCAAAATTGCACAATTTTTGATAAATCTTGAATGAGAGAAATATTTTATTGGAATCTTCCATTCTTAGCATTGGGTTTGAGATCCTTAACCCATTTGAATCCAAAACCACAAAGGAAAATGCCCAAATTCAATCTTTTGCGCAAAGTCAAACTTTTTCTGGTTGAATTTTGTTGACTTTTGACCACAAAAAATAAAATATTTTTTAAGGCAAGATTTCAAGATAATTTTTCCCGGTAATTAGGTTTTTAGTAATGTTATTGCATAAATGATTTTTTTAGGCCTTTAAATCTTGAAAAATACCTTGGTATTAACATGTTAAATCTTTTTACCAGACCTGAAAAACCAGAATTTAGCCTTAAACTGGAAAGTTGACTTTTTATTCACTTGGAATTTGGGCCTGGAACTATTTTTAATGGATTCAAATTGGGGGGGGGGGGGGGGGGTGTTTGCTTATTTACATGTAATATCTTAAGTAAATAGAGATAAAAAAAATACGAGGACATTTACTTAAATGATATTGCATGTAAATAAGTATTGCATGTGAGGGTAAGGGTCAAAAAAAGGTGAAAAATTGAACAAACTTGTGTTGCCCGCATTTAGTATGCGGATGTGCCTTGTCCGCATTTGATTTGCGGTCAAGGTATGTCCGCATTTGGTATGCGGTCAAGGCATTTCCGCATTTGGTATGCGGTCAAGGCATGTCCGCAATCCAAATGCAGACACGGACAATTTTGTGCGTTTTTGCAATTGCTCGATTTTTTAGCCATATTTACTATTTCCACCTCTCTCTAGGGTTTCGTCTATAAAATCCCAGATTTTAGTAACTAAACTAATTGGTTAATAATATGTAGGAGATGAGATTTTGGTTCAACCTGGAGGAGTTCAAGATGAACCGGAGATGATAGGAGAGCCTATATAAGGTGAGCACCTGATTATTGACCAAATATAATTTTAATATAATAATTATTGTGCTATTTGTAGACACCCCAAAATTGCACGATTTTTGATAAATCTTGAAGGAGAGAAATATTTTATTGGAATTTTCGGTTCTTTGCATTGGGTTTGAGATACTTAACCCATTTGAATCCAAAACGAAAAAGGAAAAGGCCTGAATTTAATCTTTTGTGCAAAGTCAAACTTTTTCCGGTTGAATTTTGTTGACTTTTGACCCCAGAAAATGAAATATTTTTAAAGCCAGATTTCAAGATAATTTTTCCCGGTAATCAGGTTTTTAGCCATGTTATTGCATAAAAGAATTTTTTGAGATTTTAAATCTTGGCGAATACCTTGGTTTTAACATATTGAACCTTTTTTTCCAGACCTGAAAAATCAGAATTTTGCCTAGAATTGGAAAGTTGACTTTTTATTCACTTGGAATTTGGGTCTGGAACTATTTTTAATGGATTCAAATGGGGGGTGTTTGCTTATTTACATGTAATATCTTAAGTAAATGGAGATTAAAAAATACGAGGACATTTACTTAAACGATATTACATGTAAATAAGTATTGCCTGTGTTAAAATTCGAAAAAAGGCTTTTTTCCTTGTATCCGGCAACTCAGGCCGGATACAAGTGTCCTTCTTTGTATCCGGTGGAAAATGCCGGATACAAGTGGACCTCAGTGTATCCGGCATCATAGACCGGATACATTAAGGTACTTGTGTATCCGACCTGACATACCGGATACGCTAGTTTTGCTCAAAATTAGGGTTTTCCGAGAGCTTTTCACTTTTACCATCATATCCCTCATTAAATGAGGGGAAATCTCAGAAATAGCCTTAGGGTTAAGGTTGTTGGGCTATAGACCTTATGTTGTATCCACCATTCTCACCAACCCTAACCCTAGCCTTTGCCTATAAATAGGAGGCTCCTCCTTAAGCAAATGGCAACCAACTCTTGTTTTGAATTCTCGCAAAGAAGAACTCCAAGAGAAGAAGGAAATCGCTGCGGGAGTGCTTCCAGAATCCAGGTAAGCCTCAAACTTTTCTTTTATTTTCTGTATTTACATTCCTAGATCTAGATCTCTTCTTCTACCTTTCTGTAGTGTAAAGCCTTCTTTGTGTGTGAAAATCCTTCCCCGGCTCAAAGTATCTCGAGACTCCCCCTAGCCGTAAAACGTGGAGGCGAGATCTAGGAGAAACGAGACTGGGGATTGACCCTAGTGCTAGAACCCATGTAGCATAAGGCCTTTTTGATTGATTGTAAACCGTTCCATATTCAAAGTACCCTTGATTATCTCGAAGAACCGTGTTTAACGGGGAGAGAGAACAGAGGGAAACGATAATGGAACGGAACCCTAGGCTATTTTAGAACCTCATTTTGATGAAGATATATGCATGCTATGTTGTTCTATTGATCTTGTATGTTTTTTTCAAGCTTGCACATACATAGCACTTTTTTGGCGAATAGGCTCACATTTGGGGGATTTATTACATTCATTGTGATAAATCTCCAATAAATGGCCTCAATCAAATTCTGGAATGTTTTAAATGTTTTTCAAAGGTTTTGGATTCATCTCACACGAATCTCACACACTTTATCAATTTTCGGATTTGGTTTTCTTCAAAAAGTGGCCTAATTGGACAGCACCTGTACCCTTACTTCGGACGCTCATAACTTCATCGTCCGGATGAATTTTGGAGCGATTCTAAAACCATGGGAAAGGTGAGGCTATCTAGTTTATCTCCACCAAATTTCATAAATTTCTATCGAACGGATTTTTGACACCTCTCTGTCGAAGTTGAGTGAACAGTTCAGGTTCAAATACAGAACTTGTCACTTCGACGGAGCGGCATGTGTTCGTTTTAAGTCCGATTCGAGTGATTTTTGTTTTTGAGTACTCCTTTATGAGTCTATTTTTAAATCCAGTTGGTTTCATAATTTTTGGATTCCATTTGAATTATTGGTAGCCGATTTACTCAGAACTGTTCATTTGTACTTTTCTGGGTAAATCTATGATCTTCGGGGCCTGTTCGGGAGACCACCCAAGGCACATCCGAAGGGATTTTTGTATGAGGCTAGTTTCTTTTGAAATATGGCCCTACAGACTTCAATCACACCAAATTTCGTGGATTTTTTTGGAGTGGATTTTTCTATGCAATTTCCCAAAGTTGCCCACTTATCACTTTTAAAAATCCCCAGCAGCAACTTCAAAGGAGCATAACTCCTAGGATTTTTATCGGAATGGATTGAAATTTTGCATGAAACTCTTATTTACCCTAATCTTTCAAATGGATTTGGTTTGGTTCAATTTAAAATTGGATTTGAATGATTTTAAGGCAAATGACATACTTTTTACCAAATTCCCCGGATTTGCCTCAACTTGGTTTTATGCAACCTTTACTTTGATTTCCATCTTTTGATATATTCCAGAAATTATATTGACATAAGAGAGGATCTAGAATCCATTTAGATCTTCATGTGAAAATATCATACATTGGTCCTTTTTCAAGGTTTTCTATGATTTTAGCAAGCTTTCTTATTTTTGCATGAACATACACTTGGCTACCACTTCGTGTGGATGAATGGGGGTGCCTAACACCTTCCCCTGTTTATAATCTAATCCCCTTACCCATCTCTGGATTTGATTTTCAAGTAGGGTTATTTTTACCCTAGAATTTGCCTTTTTACACTTTTTGATGATTTTTGAATATTTTGGTGTCCATTCTCACCTCAAAATTATGAATGGTGGCGACTCTCCAACTTTTACGTCGATCCCCGTGTGTTGACAGAGGGATGATCATTCCGGTGATTTTCCCATGTCTCACACTATTATATTATTAGTAAGAATTAATTGTATTATAACCAAGGAGAATAAATAAGGAGTTGGTCAAACCCAAGGAGAGTGGGTTGACCCAAGGGTTTAGTTGGTTTAAAGATTTAAGGTATATTTGTAAATTGGTTTAATGAAGGAGGGGCAATTTAGTGAAAGCCATTAAATAATAATAAAACCTAGTAGTGCATGGAGTTGCTATTTACGTGGAGTTTATAAACTCAATTTAGAATCAACCGTGAGGTTTCCTTGCTAGTTTCCTCTATCTTTTTCCTAGTTGCCTTGTGATCAAAACCTAAACCTTAAACAACTGTTGGAGCCATCTTAGAGAAGGAGTATTTTCGTGCCCAAAGAACTCAGGTAAGAGCAAGTTAATAACAAGTTCTGTTTTTGAGAGATAAAAGTGTTGTTAGATTCCTAAAAGTGTGGTTTTTGAACCCAGATGTGATCGAACTTGTTGGGATCGTTTGACAAACTTTGGGGGTGATATTTTGTGGCTCTTAGAGAAGATTTAAGTTCCTAAAACCAAGTAAGTAGTCCCTTGACGCTTGCATAAAATCTAAATTCGTGTTTAGACGATATTTATGGTTATTTGATGTTTGATGCGTTGATTTCGTTATTTATGATGTTTTATGTATTGGGATTTGTTCTAGCATGTGTATAATGTATTTTAGAATGATTTTGATGCATTGAATATTGAGTTGTGGAATTTTTATTGAATTTCTCAAAGTTACGGATTTTTCACGTATCGGACCGCCTAAGCAGTCGCTCGAGCAATCTATGTATACAGTTGAAAACCCGAGAGCAATTTTACCCAGATTGAACTACCGCTAGAATAGTCACTCGAGTGACCTATCGAGCGATTTACCCTGAATTAACCTGTTTTGTAAGGCCGATCGAGCGCCCTTGGCCGCTCGAGCGACTAATCTGTCAGATTTTCTAAAAACTTGTATTTTCAACCTAGTTTTCCCTAAGGAAGGGGTTTTATTCAATTTTAGCCTATGTACCATCAAGATTGGGGTATTTGGGAAGTGTTTGCATTGGCGGATGTTTAAATAAATTTTATAAAGATTTTGGGTAGATGTTTCTAAAGAAGCACTTTTACTTGATTCTATTGCTCCAAAAGATTTTACTTTTAACCAAGGTTGGTTTTGTGAGTTCATACACCTATATTTGGGTGATATGAAGGTATTGTATGCATCAATGAAGTCGATACACATTCGGGACATATTGGCTCGTTGAAACCTGGAGTTTTAGACATATGACTTGATACATTCTGTTTTGGATTTTGGGTCACTGGTGTAACAAGGCTAGTGCCTGATTTATTGTATCTCGCATGGGCGGATTTGGTTACAGATATGGTTCTGTATTTTGGTGGGTGTTATTGAGAATTTTGTCCATTACCCTGGTTGGTTTTTCTCACTGTTGAGTGGGCTTAGCAGTTATATGGATCCATAGAATAGCTAGTAAGTGAAATGTGTATTAGAGGGGTTTGAATTCTGTGTCTGAGGCATTCCATCATCTCAAGGATGTTACCGCTCCTAGATTGGTCAGTCGCTATGTTACCCACTCCTGGATTGGTTGGGTCGTACATGCTAACTCATGGTTGGGTTCTTCCGTTGGTGTTGAATAGCCAGACTGCAAGGCAACTGGTCCATCGTAAATCGGTTAGGTGGCATATTGGCACATGTCTACTCTCTTTATCTGGTATACTATTTCATGAGTCCCATGAGGTGAACAAATTGTATTTCATTGTTGTTTTGATTCTTATTGTGATTATTCAGATTATACGATGCATATTTTACTGTGGTCAACTATTTGCATGACTGCTTACTGAGATGTTGTTTCTCACATTATTGTTTTATCGGTTTTGTTTTTAAATATTCCTGGAGAGGACGTTACCGGGGTAGAGACACCGGGGGATTACTGTGATTATCAGGAAGAAGATTATTTCATTCCTGTGTACGTCTAGAAGGACATGGAAAAACATTTAGATTATTTTTCTTAGGGATTATTTTCAGTATTTTGATTAAGGAGTTTGATGTTAATTTCAAGATGAATGGTATCTTTAATCCACACCTTGGTGGATGTTATTTATGGTATTTAGTTGAACCATTTCCAAACTTTTTAAATGAAATATATAAAGGATTATTTTGGTAGTTTGATTCCGTGCTTTCTGAAAGATGTTCTTATTTCCGCACTCTAATATAATAAATGAATGTGTTTAAGTCTAGAATAGTTGTTTTGGGCCATTTTCCCTAATGAACCAGATTTGGGTTTATATGTAAATAAACCTGGATCCGGGGCATTACATCGTCCGTCCCGTTTTACCCTCATTGGTTCTCATATTTACTCCAACTCATGTTTCTAAAACTTAATTGGAACATTCTAGACACTATTGGGACCACCCTTGCCCTTTCTCTTGCTTATAAATAGAGGGTCTCTCCTCAAGCAAATGGCTGAGAATTGAAGGCTGGAAATTGTGACTAAGAATTGTGCGGAGAATTGAAGACTAGAAGAGCTCCAAGTGAAGAAGAGAACCACTGCCTCTCTACTTTCTCAAGTCCAGGTAAGCCTATCTCCTCTTTTATTTTCTAGTTTTAATTTCTAGGATTATTCTTATCTTCTCCCTTTCTGTAGAATAAGGCATGTGTGTGATTGTAACCCCAAACCTAAATCCAAGTACCTCAAGTATCTTCTCTAGCCGTAAAACGTGAAGAGAGTTCTACGGGAAAGGAGGACAGGAATGGATCTGTAGGGTAGATCCCCATATGTTGTAATCTTAGAAATGTGTAGTTTTAATATATTGTTTAGGTTGTGTGATTGCTTATTGATGAAATATTGAGGAATACCATGGATCTATGCTGTTCATAGCATTAGATCTCATTTTCCTCCTAGAGTTTTTGATTTTTCATTGTTTTCTCTCTTTTTATGTTTTTTTTTTATGTTTTTTTATCATTAGGCTAGGATCTTGGATCTTTCATGGTCAATATGGTAGATCTGAAATCAGAAGCCTTAAAATAACCTTTAGAGTTTCATGAGGTGATTTTGGAGTTGTTTGGATTTTTGAGAGAAGACCCTATGGTCTAAACTCTCCCATTTTGATGTTTTTTATCAATATGGATGTATTTGGTTCAGATATCTTAATTAATGAGAAACCTGGACCAGAACTGTACCCCAGATGGTTTTGATTTATTCTTCAATATTATAAGATGATTTTGGAATTGTTTTGATTTTTGAGAGAAGATCCTATGGTCTAAACTCTCCCCTTTTGATTTTTTTTTATCAATATAGGTGTATTTTGTTCAGATCTCTTAATTAATGAGAATCCTGGACTAGATCTGTACCCTAGATGGTTTTGATTCATTCTTCAATTTCACAAGGTGATTTTTGGTTTATTTTCAATTTGGAGAAAAGACCCTATCGTCTAAACTCTCCCATTTTGATGTTTTTTCATCAATATGGGTGTATTTGGTTTAGATTTCTTAATTAATGAGAAATCTGGGCCAAATCTGTACTCTAGATTGTTCAGGTTCAATTCTTCAATATTTAGTAAAAATAATTTTTTTTTATTATTATGTAATTCCTAGATTTCAAGGATTTAACTTAGAGCTAGATTTTTTAAGTTTTTACTTTAGTTTTGTTTTCTTTATCTTGATTTTAGTCAATCATGAAGTCCAAAAAAATTGTGTATTCATAGGAAAGATCCAGAATTAATTGGATCATTCATATGGAAAAAACCATACATCTTGTATTCTTTGATCTTTTACTTTTGATTTGAGTTTTATTACCAAGCCTTTTTTAAAAACATGAACAACAGTTGGTAACCAGCTCGTGAGGATGAATAGGAGTGCCTAACACCTTCCCCTATTCATAACCTAATCTCCTTACCCATCTTTGGTTTATTTTTTTATTAGAGTTATTTTTACTCTAATTTGTTTTTTTATTTATTATTTATTTTATTTGATTATTTTGGTGTCCATTCACACCCTAAAATTGAATGGTGGCGACTCCATGATTTTTATTGAGCCCGTGTGATGATTTAGGAAATTGATTTTTTTTTCCCATGTCTTATAGCATGAAACAAGTATCATTGTGTTTCTATCAAGGCAGCTGAAGGACTATTCCCTTAAATGAGCTTCTGCCTTTACCAAAATATATTTACTGATTTTATGCATGTCGTTATGACATTGTGTGATTGATGCTACATGACATCACTTGCTACAAAGACATCACAAGCTACTAATATCATAGGTGATGTCAACTTAGTTTTGTTTGACATTTTCTTAAACTCATGCCTTTCCTTGCATTTATTCTCTTAGCGTGCAAACACAATTACTAGATGACTTCATTCATGTGTGAAAGGAGTTAACAAGTGATTGAACGCAAATTTTTTGCAAAACAAAATAAAAAGATCTTGGGAAGTTCAAAGAAATTATAAAAGAAAATTTTTAAGGAATTTCCAAGTTGAAGTGGTTAAAAGAGTCTGAGTCTCACAAATCATAATCGAATTGCAAGTTGAAGGAGAGCCTTCCTTTCCCTCAATTGATTGGAACAGCTTTTGGTGGGTTTTAAACTGCAACAAAGTTTGTTACCCCACTTCCACATTATATGGCTTTTTGTGAGGTTTATGTGTTGTGTTGTGGCTGCCTCTGGAATAATTTGATATCTAATTTTGAGTGGTGGAAAAAAATAGATGACTGCAAATGTAAAGAAGCTCCCCATGACAAACTATTGTACATGAAGGTCTTGTATTTGGGATGTCCATCTACGTACTTATCAATTATTAGTTTTTCTTACACTTTTGTACATACGAAATGCCTCTTGTATATGTGATTAGTGATGGTTAAATAAAGTATTAAAATCCTTTTAAAGCTTTGATTTCAGATTTTAATTTTTCAAACGTGAACGGCCGGACAAGATATTTTTATCTTGTTTATGCATGGTAGTTATTCGAGTCAACAGGTTTACCCATGTGTCCCACGCATACCACTGCAAATGCTCTTTTAGCCATTGAAAACCCTACGTTTTATGAGATTTTACCTTCCCAGGTTTACAACATAATCTATATACTATATTTAATGCGAAAAAGCCCCTTGGGAAGTGTGCCTAAAACAATTCACTTCTTCCCCAAAATGCCCATGTCCTGCGTAGTTTGGAATTTCAATAATACAAGGCTATACCTGTCTAAACTCAGCATTTTTGTTCAAAACCCAACCAGTTTGTAACTGCTCCCCCACTTCTTCTCTCTCCACGTGCAGTACTGCACATGCACCCCTGCTAGTATTTCTTAAAAGATTTCCACACCTATGATTTTGAGTGGAATCGAGGTACTTCAAATTATAGCCTTTAAACTGTAATACTGTAGACACCCCAAATTTCACAAACAATCATCAAAAATCATCATCTCCTTGAAAGCCAGCACAAAAATTGGAGAAAATGAAAATTTTCCTGTATCCGGCAACTCAGGCTGGATACAAGTACTTTCCTTTGTATCCGGTCTAAAGTGCCGGATACAAGGAGCCTTTAGTGTATCTGGTATCATAGGTCGGATACATTAAAGCTCTAGTGTATCCGGCCTGAGATGCCGGATACATTAGTTTTTGCTCAAAATTAGGGTTTTCCGAGAGAAATCACTTTTTACCATCATGTCCCTCATTAAATGAGGGGAAATCTCGGAGACAGCCCTAGGGTTAAGGTTGGAGGGTTCTAGACATTAAGTTGTGTCTACCAACAACCCTAGACTTTGCCTATAAATAGGAGGCTCCTCCTCAAGCAAATGGCCAAGAATTTGGAGATCGAAGAGCTCCGAGTGAAGAAGGGAACCGCTGTCGGATTGCTTCCAGAACCCCAGGTAAGCCTTAACCCTCCTTTATTTTTCTATATTTACTTTCTTAGATCTAGATCTCTTCTTCTACCTTTCTGTAGAATAAAGCCTTGTTTGTGTGTGGAAATCCTTCCCCGGCTCAAAGTATCTCGAGACTCTCCCTAGCCGTAAAACGTGGAGGCGGGATCTAGGAGAAACGAGACTGGGGATTGACCCTAGTGCTAGAACCTAAGTAGCATAAAGCCTTTTGAATGATTGAAAACCGTTTCATATTCAAAGTACCCTTGATTATCTTGAAGAACCGTGCTTAACGGGGAGAGAGAACAAAGGGAAACAATAATGGAACGGAACCCTAGGTTGTTTTAGAACCTTGTTTTGGTGAATATGTATGCATGTTATATTGTTGTATTGATCTTGTATGGATTTTCACACTTGCACATACATATCACTATTTTGGCGGGATAGGCTCACATTTGGGGATTTATTACATTCATTGTAATAAATCTCAAATAAATGGCCTCAATCAATTCTGGAATATCTGAAAAATTATTTTTAAAGGTTTTCTGTTCATCTTGCACGAATTGCACACAATTTGTCACATTTTTGCATTGGTTTATTTCAAAATAGGGTTTACTTGACAGCAACTGTACCCTGACTTCGGACACTCATAACTTCATCATCCGGATGAATTTTGGAGTGATTCCAAAACCATGGGAAAGGTGAGCCTGTCTAGTTTATGCCTACCAAACATCATTAATTTCTATCAAGCAGATTTTTGACACCTCTCTGTCGAAGTTGATTGGTCAGTTCAGGTTTAAATACAGAACTTGTCACTTCGACGGAGCGCCATGTGTTCGTTTTAAATCCGATTCGAGTGATTTTTGTTTTTGGGTACTGCTTTATGAGTCTATTTTTAAATCCAATTAGTTTCATATTTTTTTAATTTAAATTGTGTCGTGAAGAGCAGATTTACTCGGAACTGCTCAACAGCACTTTTCTGGGTCAATCTGTGATCCTCGGGGCCTGTTCGGGAAGTCACCCAAGGCACATCCGAATGAGTTTTTATAAGACGCTAGTTTCTTTTGAAAGATGGCCATACAGACTTCATTGACACCAAATTTCATGGATTTCTATGGAGTAGATTGTTCTAGGTGATTTTCCAAAGTTGCCTACTTGCTACTTTTGATTTTCTCCGGCAGCAACCCTAAAAGAGCCATAACTCTTGGGATTTCAACCGGAATTAATTGAAATTTTGCATGAGACTATTGTTTATCCTAATATTTCAAATGGATTTGGTTTGATTTAATTCAAAATTGGATTTGATTAATTTCAAGAGAAATGGCCTTACTTTTTACCAAACTTCCCGGATTTGATTCAACTCAGTTTTATGCAACCTCTATTTTGATTTCCATCTTTTTGTGATATTCCAGAGGTGATATTAACATAAAAGAAGATCTGAAATTCATTTAGATTTTCATGTGAAAATATCATATATTTGTCCTTTTTCAAGGTTTTCATAATTTTTTTTGCAAGCTTTCTATTTTTTTTTTTAGCATGAATAAACACTTGGCAACCACCTTGCGTGGGTGAATGGGGGTGCCTAAAACCTTCCTCCGTTCATAATCTAATCTCCTTACCTATCTCTGGATTTGATTTTCAAGTAGGGTTTTTTTTACTCTAGAATTTGCCTTTTAGCACTTTTTATCTCTTTTTGCTTGTTTTTTTTATTCTTTTGGTGCCCATTCGCACCCTAAACAAATGGATGGTGGCGACTCCCACTCTTTATGTCGAGCCCCGCGTGTTGACGGAGGGATGATCATCTCCGGGTGATTTTTTCCCATGTCTCACAACTGGCGACTCCACTGGGGACTTGTGGATTTAAGCCATTTTGTGTATATTCATGTTTTTTCTTTACTTTTGAATGCTTGCTATTTTGCTTATTTTATTTGTGCATATTGTTGTATTCTAAATCTGATTGGGATGCTTTTAAATTTTACATTGATAAAGGCATGTGTGTGTATATGGTTGGATTATGCTTAGGATCATGTTTATGGCCTTACCTTGTTGTGCATGCCTACTTATTTTTTTGTGTGCCTTGTTTTAGGAGGTTTTTAGTGCCATGTTTTGAGCATGAAAATAAAGTGCAAAAATCCAGTAACTCGATGTATATTTTTGGGATTCCCAACCATGTTTTCCCCCAATTCAAACCTTTCTTGTGCCATATGTTAGGTATTAAATTTTTAGGCTTTGATTTGGGTATAAATAAAGTATGTTGAGTACCAAAGATGAAGAATACAAAATCTGAAATTTCAGTGGATATTTTGGGCTTTTTCAAGCATGTTTTCCTCAACAAGACACCTCTTGTACAATACATTTAGGTGCTATATTTTTAGGCTTGGATTTGGGCATAAAACAATGTCATTTGAGCACAAAAAATGAAGAACAAAAAATCTAGAGATTTCAGTGTATATTTGGGGGTTTTCAACCATGTTTAAATCATCAAAACCTTTCTTGTATCATGTCAAGTAAGTGCTAAATTTTTAGGCTTCAATTTGGGTAGAAATGGTACACCTTTGAGCATGAAAAAAAAGCATGAAAATCTGCAATTTTAGGGAATGCTTTTGGGTTTCAAGCATGCTTCCGTAGTTTAATTGTTGTTTGTGCAAATAACATGTTTTGTATACCACTTTTTGGGCATGTAATATTTTTGTGCATATTTAGTTGCTTTGGTTTTCTTGCTTGCTTGTATTTAGCTTCATTATTTTTGTCATATGTACCTTGGCTTGAAATTGAATGCATGGCTACGAAAAAAAGTGGCAAGGGGCTGGGACGTTGTGAATGTACCTCAATTTTAAATTGCACTTGAGCACTTTAAACAATTTGCACAACCTACCCTTTTACCTATAGGAAGTTGAACCATGAATGTGTGTAGCTTGGCGCACCGAGGTCGTTACTTCGGAAAGCGAAAGTGAAAACATTTACCTTAGAATTTGGGTCAATGATGTGATGACAATGGGATCTGTGATTGGATTCCGGGCATCACTAGACTTGAGTTCTAAGTTGCCAATTAAGCCAAAACCCAAAAACCATACGCTTGAAGGTGAAGAAACATGTTTTCAGCTAAAAGCACACAATTGCGTTTGGGGAATTGGGTGTAAATGTGGGAAGGCCGTTCGCATGTTTTACAGGCCAAGGTATAATGTAAATACCATATTGAATGAAGGTAATACAAGGTGGCAAGGTAAAGCCATGTTCTTTTCATAAATTTGGGGAATTTTGCAAGTAGAATGTCTAAGCCCAATTTGGGGCAAGTTTTGAAGGTCAAATTAAGGTGAACACCAAGTGGGAATGGAAAAAACCTAATCTGGTGAAAAAATGAGTCAAAAATGGCCATTTCGGCAATAACCGGCAACTCAGGCCGGTTAAGAATAATTTTGTTCATATCCGGCATATAATACCGGATACAAAGGGTTATGCGTGTATCCGGTCATTATGGCCGGATACATTAAGACATATCCTTATCCGGCCATTAATGCCGGATACATGCAGAATGTGAATAAATTGGCTTTTTCAGCCCGAATTTTCAGAATAAAATGTCTAAACACTGTGGATAATCCTTAGGCACCCCAAAGAAAATATAAAAATGTCAAAAATAAAAATAAAAAAAATAACATATTCTTTTAGGATTAAACCTAAGGTTGAAACTCAAAGAACAAGCTAAGGTGTCATATTTTTTGATATCAATTCAATTCAAACATGTGTCAATCAAGCTTTAGAACTTGAAAATCTTCCAAAATTCAGCAAATTTCAAAAAAATAAAAACCCTTAGTTGGTCTCCTTTTTACCAATCAAGTCCAAAAAAGTGGGACCTCTGGAAGCCCTAAAATATTCCATCAAAACCCTTGGTTGGTCTCCTTTTTACCAATCAAGTCCAAAAAAGTGGGACCTCTAGAAGCCCTAAAATATTCCATGAACCCTTGGTTGGTCTTCTTTTTACCAATCAAATCAAAAAATTGTGGAACCTTTGGAAGCCCTAAAATATTCCATAAAAACCCTTGGTTGGTCTCCTTTTTACCAATCAAGTCCAAAAAAGTGGGACCTCTGGAAGCCCTAAAATATTCCATGAACCCTTGGTTGGTCTTCTTTTTACCAATCAAATCAAAAAATTGTGGGACCTTTGGAAGCCCTAAAATATTCCATCAAAACCCTTGGTTGGTCTCCTTTTTACCAATCAAGTCCAAAAAAAAGTGGGACCTCTGGAAGCCCTAAAATATTCCATGAACCCTTGGTTGGTCTCCTTTTTACCAATCAAGTCCAAAAAAAGTGGGACCTCTGGAAGCCCTAAAATATTCCATGAACCCTTGGTTGGTCTTCTTTTTACCAATCAAATCAAAAAAACTGGGACCTTTGGAAGCCCTAAAATATTCCATAAAAACCCTTGGTTGGTCTCCTTTTTACCAATCAAGTCCAAAAAAAAGTGGGACCTCTGGAAGCCCTAAAATATTCCATGAACCCTTGGTTGGTCTCCTTTTTACCAATCAAGTCAAAAAAATGGGACCTTTGGAAGCCCTAAAATATTCCATAAAAACCCTTGGTTGGTCTCCTTTTTACCAATCAAGTCCAAAAAAATTGGGACCTCTGGAAGCCCTAAAATATTCCATGAACCCTTGGCTGGTCTCCTTTTTACCAATCAAGTCAAAAAAAAAAAAAAAAATGGGACCTTTGGAAGCCCTAAAATATTCCATCAAAACCCATGGTTGGTCTCCTTTTTACCAATCAAGTCCAAAAAAAGTGGGACCTCTGGAAGCCCTAAAATATTCCATGAAACCCTTGGTTGGTCTTCTTTTTACCAATCAAGTCAAAAAAATGGGACCCTTGGAAGCCCTAAAATATTCCATCAAAACCCTTGGTTGGTCTCCTTTTTACCAATCAAGTCCAAAAAAAATGGGACCTCTGGAAGCCCTAGAATATTCCATGAAACCCTTGGTTGGTCTTTTTCGTACCAATCAAATCAAAAGTTTTGGGACCCTTGGAAGCCCTAGAATATTCCAACACAAAAAAAAAAAAACAACAAAAAAACAAAAAAAACAAGAAAAAATCTGGATTGGTATTCACCTAACCTACTGGTTTACATGTATGGGGGTGTGATTCAAGTTAAATGGAAGCTAACATGTTCTGTTAATTTTTCCCCAGGTACACTTAATTGCCATCATTGCTCTCGTGACCAGATCCAAAGCCAGAGCAATGAATACTGAAGAGAACCAAGCCCAGGCCGCCGTACCCGCTCAAGATTTTGCTCAGCTGCAGGAGCAAGTGGCCGGTCTGGCCAAGATGCTAGGAGACTTATTGGAGGCTCAGGCCCAGCAAGCCCAGGCCCAGAATCAAGCCTCTACTTCCCATCAGGCACCACCACCTCAGGACTACATGCCACCTCCGGCTCAACTCATGCCTGAGCCCATTTCTGAACCAGTCCCTGAACCCATTCTGATCAGGGAAAATACAGCAGAATTTGAGAAAGAGCTGGAAAAGGAGAAGGCCAGAGATGAGATGGAGAAGAAGATGCTGCTCAGGATAGAAAGGATCCAGGCAGAGCTGAAGGAGGTGAAGGGGGGAAGCAGCCATGGAGGCACCACCTTTGAAGATCTGTGCATGTATCCTGACGTATGTCTACCGGCCAAGTTCAGGTGCCTGGACTTCGACAAATTTGATGGCACGGGCTGCCCATTGAGCCATTTGAAACTATACTGCGGGGCCCTATGCCAATTTGGCCGGGATGATGGCATACTGATCCAACTCTTTCAAAGGAGTCTGACCGGGTCAGCTCTTCGGTGGTTCGCTACAGTGGACCATGGAAGGATCAGGAGGTGGAAGGACCTAGCCGACGCCTTCTTAGATCAGTACAAATTCAACTCTGAGATCGTGCCGGACTGGTACGACATGATGAGGATGAGCAAGGGGAAAGACGAACCGGTACGGCAGTACGCCAAGAGGTGGAGAGAGGTCGCCTCCCAGGTCAGGCCACCTATGCAAGAACCGGAGATGATCTCCACATTCATGGGCACACTGGAGCAGCCCTTCTACAACCATCTGGTGGGTCAGATCACCACCAACTTTGCAGCCCTAGTGTAAGTGGCGGACCGGATCGAGGAGGGGGTCAGGTCAGGAAGGCTGATAGACTACTCTACTCTGACTGGGCAGTCTGATTCCTCGGCCTCCATGGCCCAGAAGAAGGGAACCGGGTTCAAAAAGAATGGGGCCCGAAAAGAAGGAGAAGTGAACCTGGTCCAGGCTCCTCCAGCCAAGAAGCCACTTCATGTGAACATCTCGGCACCCCAACAGGCCCAGCAGTCTTATCAGACCCCTCTGAATGTCAATTTCACCCCCTCTGTACCAGCAAACCCAAGGAGGGCCTTTACCAGGGAGGAAAGAGAGGCCTGGTTAGCAAATAGAAAGAACCGGGTTTTCACTCCTCTCCCCATATCTCTTTCCCAACTGCTGCCAACTTTGCTGAAGGGTGAATACCTAACTCTGAAAGAGCCCAACCCAAATGCCATCAGGGGGAGAAGTTTTGACTCAGCGGTCACCTGTGACTTTCACATGGGTGCAGCGGGGCATTCTACAGATGCCTGCTGGGTATTGAAGCATGCGGTCCAGGACTTGTTGGACCAGAAGGCCTTAGTGTTCAACACTGCTGCACCGGCCCCGTCTGGGAATGATATTGGGCAGAACCCTTTGCCTTACCACAATGGGGCAGGCCCATCCAATTCCATCATTGCCATATCCACCACCAGGAGGGCTTTTGACCCATCACAGCTCATAGCTCCAGTAGGGACCACTGTCCAGGTTCGATTTTTCCCAGAAGAGGAAGAAGAGGAGATCAACATGGTCTCCCAGAAAAATAATCCAGCTGCTGAGGACATAAGTTCCTCTTTAAACCGGGTCTCATCTCTTATGGCCCAGATGAATACTGCAAGGCCCCCATTGGTCGTTAATTGCAGTCCACCCATTTATTCCCCATCCAAGCCGTCTAAGGCTCTACTGGTCATCAACCTTGACCCCACCAATACTTTCATCACCTCTTGTATCCCCACAAGATCCAAACTTCAACCCTTGGTTGTAAATGTGCAACCAGCCCAGACCATCCCTAAACCGGCCCATACATCCCGGTCCAAACTCCAGCCACTAGTGGTAAAAATCCCTAAATTAGCCTATTCAGAAGCCGCTGTACCATGGAATTACAGCGAGGGAACCACGGCTACGGTTCAGAAGATTAGGAACCAGAACCAGGAGGAGGTGAACCTCATGACGAGGTCGGGGAAATGTGCAGGGGGTGAAGAGAAGGAGAAGGAGACAGAAGCAGAAAAAGAAAAAATAGAAAAAGAAAATGAAAAAAGAAAACAAAAAGGAAAAAACAAAGTGGGAGAAGACACCCCCCAGGGTGCAGAAAATGAGGCAGCAGACCTCATAAAAATAATCAAAAAAAGTGAATTTAATCTTGTGGATCAGCTAAACAAAGGTCCTGGCCCAGATCTCAATACTGGGCCTTCTACTGAATTCCGAAAAGCACAGGGATGCATTGTTAAGGGTGCTACAGAGTGCACATGTGTCCCAGACCATTGATCCAGACCAACTAGGCAAAATGGTTGGTCAAATCTTGTCACATAATGTGATAAGTTTCTCTGAGGGTGAGACCAGCCCAAGTGGGTGCCACCACGTTGACCCTTTGCACATCACTGTGCTTTGTAAGGGCAACATGGTAGCACGGGTCCTGATTAACAACGGATCGGCATTAAACGTCTGCCCGTTAATCACTTTTGCCAAGCTGGGTCTGGACCAGTCAAGGATCAAACAGAATGGGCGGATAGTGAGGACTTTTGATAGCTCCAAGACCCACTCCCTAGGGGAGATTGAACTGCCGGTCACAATTGGGCCGAATATCTTTAACATCACATTTGAGGTGATGGATATACCCGCAGCCTTCAATCTGCTCCTAGGGAGGCCGTGGATACATTCGGCTAGGGCAATACCATCCACGCTCCACCAAATGGTGAAATATGTAAAGGGGCAAAGGGTGATAACAGTCATAGCCGAAAACTTGGTGCCGCCCATCGTGTCACCTGATGTACCCTTGATCAATGTAGACTTGACTGTTGACAAGATTGCATTTCACTCATTTCAATTTGAGGCAGTTAATTTCATACCTGGGGGGTGTGAGAAAAAGAAAGAAAATGGGACTACTGTTGAAAAAATGGTCAAGAAAGTGATGGAAAAATACCACTTTCATCCAGGAAAAGGCCTGGGAATCAATTTGCAAGGAAGGGTGGAGCCAGTCAAGGCAAAAAAACTGGTTCCTAAAGCAGGGTTGGGCTTCAAGCCCAGAGGCTGGAGAAGACAGAAGTATGAGGAAGGAGAGAGAATAAGCAGAAGAAATTTCCCTCATTTAAGGGAAAATTTTCCTAAAGCTTCCTGTATAATCCAACTGTCTCATCCCATAGACCAATCCAAGCCTCCATACCACAACATCAACCCATTCTAGAAACCCTATATTCCGACCCTGCAACCCTATAACCCGTCTCCAATACTGGGAGCAGCAGATGGGCCTGGGCCACAGCCCGAGCAGCAGGTGGACTTTTCTGAGGATGTTGGGGCCTTCTTCGCCATGACAGAAGGCGAAAAGACTGATGGTGACATGGACCTGCCGTTCATTGACTGGGCCGCAGTGAAGATTCCATATGAGGTCATATCTGGACTGAGCCCCGTAGCAGAAAAGGGCAGTACCCACTCGGTGATGATGGCATCGGATTCTGGGCCTGAGGAGCGGGATTGCACAATTTCCCCCGCTTCCGAAAAACTTTTTTTAAATAATTGGGAGGAAACTCCCCTTACTTTTGAAGCAGCGTTTGTTAGGCAAACTAACGCGGCTTCCAAAAAAAAACTCCAATAGTGGATTGCCATTCCCCTGAAGGTTCTAATGGGCCTTCGTCTTCAGGGGGATTATGTTTAGAAGGCCCACAAAAAACCCAAAAATATTTTTCTATTTTTTCTAGGAAATTTAATTTTTTCAAAAAGGTCCAAACCACTTATGAACCATATAATCAAACCGAATTGGACCAGGCTGAATATGACTTCGACCTTGAGCTCGACTTTGATCTCATGGGGGTCGAAGAAGAGACCGAGGTCGAAGAAGAAGACCTTCCAAAAGAAATTGAATATCAATTGGAACGTCATGAAAAGGGGGTCCAACCTAATATTGAGGAGACCATATCCATAAACCTTGGGACCGAAGATGACCCAAAAATTGTGAAAATCGGGTCATACTTGTCTGATGTGCAGAAAAATGAAATGTCACGGTTCTTGGCGGACTACAAGGATGTGTTTGCTTGGTCGTATCGGGACATGCCGGGGTTGGACACAGACATGGTGGTGCATAAGTTGCCGATTTTGCCAGGGGTTAAGCCAATCAAGCAGAAGCTGAGAAGATTGAAACCTGAGTGGACCCTGAAGGTCAAGGACGAAGTGGTCAAACAATTCCAAGCCGGATTTCTGGCAGTCTCAACATACCCAGAGTGGCTCACAAACATAGTGCCGGTACCCAAGAAGGACGGAAAGGTCCGAATGTGCGTGGACTATAGAGACTTGAACAAGGCCAGCCCGAAGGACGATTTTCTGCTTCCACACATCGACATTCTGGTCGATAATACTGCGGTACATAGCCTGTTCTCCTTCATGGATGGGTTCTCGGGATATAATCAGATCAAGATGGCTAAGGAGGATCAAGAGAAAACGGCATTTATCACACCTTGGGGCACATTCCACTACACGGTCATGCCGTTTGGACTCAAAAATGCCGGGGCAACATATCAGTGGGCCATGACAGCATTATTCCATGACATGATCCACAAGGAGATGGAGGTCTACGTGGACGATATGATTGCCAAATCATGCAAGGAGGAGGACCACTTGATCAATCTGAAGAAGGTGTTTGATCGGCTTAGAAAATACAGTCGACGGCTTAACCCGGCCAAATGCGTCTTTGGGGCTACATCAGGGAAGTTACTCGGGTTTATAGTGAGCCGAAGAGGAATTGAAATTGACCCGGCAAAAGCCAAGGCCATAATTGAAATGCCAGCACCCAGAACCGAGAAGGAGGTTCGTGGTTTTCTCGGAAGAATTCAGTACATAAGCCGGTTCATAGCACAGCTCATTGCTATCTGTGAACTAATTTTTAAGCTTCTGAGGAAAGATAACCCGACGGTCTGGAATGAGGATTGTCAGTAGGCCTTCAATACGATCAAGGAATATTTACTGAACCCGCCTGTGCTAGTGCCACCAACTCCAGGAAGACCACTGATCCTGTACTTGTCAGTGTTGGAAACATCGATGGGATGTGTCCTGGGGCAGCATGATGAGACTGGTAGAAAAGAAAGGGCCATTTACTATCTGAGTAAAAAATTCACAGAATATGAAGCCAAGTACTCACCATTGGAGAAAACTTGCTGTGCTCTAGTGTGGGCAACTCAGAGGCTAAGGCATTACTTCCTTAGTCACTCCACACTATTGATATCCCGGATGGACCCACTGAACTATTTATTTGAGAAACCGGCACTGACTGGCAGGACGGCAAAGTGGCAACTACTACTGTCCGAGTTTGACCTCACGTACATCACTCAGAAGGCGATCAAGGGTCAAGCCATAGCTGATCACCTGGCTGCACATCCTCTACCAGAATATCAACCCTTGAAGACCAACTTTCCCGATGAGGCAATTCTGTACACTGAAGAGGAGGAGAGTGAGAGTTCTTGGCAGATGTTCTTTGATGGGGCCGCCAACATGAATGGGAACGGAATAGGGGCAGTCTTGGTTAAACCAGATGGTTCACACATCCCGATTGCAGTAAAGCTGAGATTCTAGTGCACCAATAACATAGCAGAATATGAAGCATGCATAATTGGATTGCAAGTAGCCATGGATCATGGAGTAAAGAAACTTGACGTATACGGGGATTCGAGTCTTATCAACTTCCAAACAACTGGTGAGTAGAAAACCAAGGATCACAAATTGATCCCCTATCACCAGTATTTGGAAGAAATAAGCACAAATTTCACTCGAATTTCCTTTAACTATATGCCAAGGGCCAAAAATCAATTTGCAGATGCTCTAGCAACATTAGCTTCAATGGTCAGCATACCCGAAGGAGTAGACATCAGACCGCTGGAAATTGAGGTTAGAGATGAACCGGCTTACTGTCTCGTTTTAGAGGGAGCACCAGAGGAAGAAGCACCATGGTTTCAAGATATCAAAAATTTCTTGAACAATCGGAGTCTGCCAGAAAATGCCACTGCTACTGAGAAGAGGACAATACAGAGATTGGCTGGTCAATTTCTGCTAAGTGGTGGACATGTGTACAAGATGTCACATAATAACATTCTGCTCAGATGTGTTGCCAAGGCTGAATCGGAAAGGCTGATCGAGACCGTACATGGAGGAGTTTGCGGGCCCCATATGAGTGGGCACATGTTGGCAAAGAAGATCCTAAGGCTGGGCTATTACTGGACGACCATGGAGCATGATTGCTGTATACTTGTCAAGAGGTGCCATCAATGTCAGATATATGCAGATAATAAGCATGCACCCTTAGGTGAGTTGCACAACATGACATCACCGTGGCCCTTCTCTATGTGGGGCATAGATGTTATTGGCATGATCTCCCCTAAGGCATCGAACGGACACAGATTTATCCTGGTGGCGATTGACTACTTCACTAAGTGGGTAGAAGCAGCTTCATATGCAAACATCACAAGCAACCATGTTATTAAATTTTTGAAGCACAATATCATTTGTCGCTATGGACTGCCAAGTGCCATAGTATCAGACAACGCTTCAAATATTAAGAACAAGGACATGAAGAAGATGTGTGAGCAGTTTCAGATCACCCACCACAAGTCAGCTCCGTACAGGCCGAAGATGAATGGGGCAGTAGAAGCAGCAAATAAAAATATAAAGAAAATCATCCAGAAGATGGTAGTGAGTTACAAGGATTGGCATGAAATGCTACCACTTGCTCTACATGCTTATAGAACCTCGATCCGGACTTCAACTGGGGCAACCCCGTACTCCCTAGTCTATGGGATGGAAGCAGTCTTGCCCGTGGAAGTAAAGATCCCATCACTCCGAGTGCTCATGGAAGCAGAATTAGAAGAAGCCGAATGGGTCCAGTCAAGACATGATCAACTTAACCTGATAGAAGAAAAGCGGTTGAAAGCGCTTTGCCATGGACAGTTGTACCAGAGGAGAATGGCCCGGGCCTACAATAAGAAAGTGAGGCCCAGAACTTTCCAAGAAGGAAACTTGGTGTTGAAGAAAATCTTACCATTTTTGGAGGATCCTCGTGGTAAGTTCAAGCCCAATTGGGAAGGGCCATATGTCGTCAAGAAGGTCCTGTCAGGGGGTGCACTCATATTGGCAGAAATGGATGGGTCAGATTTTCCTGAGCCAATTAACTCTGATGCAGTAAAAAGGTATTTTCCTTGAGTGAATATTTCTAGGAAATGATCCGAGGCCATTTTTCTTTCTTTCCTTCAAAATTCAAATCCCTAGTCTAGCCAAATTGAGCCGGTTCGTTTCTTTGATAAACCCAAACCGGATTTACAGTCAAATTGGGGCAAAATCAATTGGGGCAAAAATTAAGGAAAAAAGGAAAAAAGAGAGGAAAAGCAATGGAAATGGCAAATGAAAGCCAAGTGTGAAAAAGATGCATAGAATGCAATTTGGGGAAAAATGGGTAAATTCATCATGACTGTAAGTCCGGTTGACCTATTTCCACACTTGAAAAATTTTGGGCCTTTAATACCCTTTCTTTCATAAACTGAGCCTAGCCTTTATTTCGTCCTATTTTTAAGCCCTCGGTGATCTTAGTTTGTTCATTCAAATATCAGAGTAAGATGGGTGATGACGGAATGCAGAAGCCGGCCCTAGTGAAAATCGTAACTGGCGCTAGGGGCAATATTGGCAAAAAGAAAAAAAGAAAAAAATCAGAGGTTGAGTTGATCATGGAGATCTGAGCTTGAAGTAAAGTTGGCATGAGCAGAATGGGGTCAGTTTTGGCATTTGGGGATGACTCTAAAGGTCCTAAGATGGACGGTTCTGATCCCTCAGTATTTTGTGGACTACCATTTTCATTATTTAACCTGGTTTAATTCATTTAATTATAGGTGATTAAGTGCATGGACCAAATTTCAAAAAAATAAAAAAAATATAAAAAGGAAAAACTATACTTTGGCCAGTGATGATAAATCAAATATTTTTCATAAAACCTTTGTTTTTACAAGCATATGAGAATCTGAGGCCAATAATATAAAAATTTTATTTTGAATTAAATCCTTTGTCTTTCCACTATTGGAGTTTGCTTTTGTACAAAGGTAGGAAAAAAAAAATGAAAAAATGTGTGCAGGGAATAAAGCTAGTCTCTGTCTCCTAGCCGCTCCTGAATCCAAGCTGCCTGAGCTGCAATAACTCCTAAAGCCCCCTCTGCAGCGGGATCACTCAAAAAGGAAATGACCTCATCTGAAAGGGCCTGTCTGATCCGCATACTCCTAAGGCTGGCCAAAGTATCCTGGTACTTTTGCCGTATCATACGGACCTCAAAGCGACGGGCCTGCCTCTGCTCCTCCAGCTTCTCCTCCATGGCGGTGCGGCGGGATATCTGCTCCTCAAGCTGCCTCTCCAGATAAAGGCCCTGTATCCTGAGCTCCTGGGCCTCCCGTACCCATATCTGCTGAAGTCGCCTATGAGAGGCTCTCTCAGACTCTAAAATATCCTCATAAGTGGGAGCCAAGACTGCAGGAGGATCTTCGGGTACCAGGGCCTGACTCTGTATCTGCTCCTTGATCCAGAAGAGATAATCCTTCACATGGGCTTCTGAGAAGACTGGACCACGCATGAAGCGAACATAGGACCACTCCCTCATCAACCAGGCATTCAGCTTCATGGTATCTGGAGAAAGGGGCCCAAGATGATCCTCATACCCACTTGGGATGATAATCCCCTGGGTGGCTCGAAACTGACGAAGGACCCGCATAGGAAGATACAACACTGCATGTCTCAGGCCAGCTAGGATCAGAAAGTTGCGGTCATGGAAGCTAATCACTGTCTCTGCATTGGGCTGATAAGTACCAGGCCATCTCACCTGGTCATCCTAAAGTGAGCCCAAGAAAGTGAACCAGCCCTGTTTGCCCCCTGAAATATCTGGACATCCCCGGTTGCTTATCAAGATGGGGACTTTCAGACTTGGGAAGAAGTGTCGATTGATTTCTTCAATCTGACTCAGATGATCAAGTAGCCAAAGCTGCAAAGGAAGAGAGATATATCAGCACATTGTAAAAAGAAAAAAATAAAAAAAGCAAGAAAAAAGCAAAAAAGGCAAAAAGAAAGCCAAAAAGCAAAAAAGAAAAAAAAATATTTTTACCTGCAGGATCGAAGCACATGCTAGGAAGCGTTTCGACTTCCTATTATAGCAATCAGTCAAGGCCTGATACATCCCAGCCAAAACCATAGGGGCCAACCTCTCCCTCTCCCTAACCTGGCATATCACTGAAATCAAGGCCAAGTCCACCTCATCATCATCCCGTGGGAAAAGCAACTGGTTGACCACTATCAGAGTCAAGGCATTGAACCGGGCCTCCTTGTTCTCCCCTCTCAAAAGCTTCTCAGTCAAAAAAGCCTTAGATAGGGTCAAAAGGGTGTTAGAATCCCCTAAGTCCTTCTTCCCTATGCCCAAAAATGTAG
Organism: Buxus sempervirens; assembly: GCA_947561395.2. Taxonomy (NCBI): domain Eukaryota; kingdom Viridiplantae; phylum Streptophyta; class Magnoliopsida; order Buxales; family Buxaceae; genus Buxus; species Buxus sempervirens. The sequence goes on from OX387186.1 coordinate 41,260,126, forward strand.
AAGCTTCCTTCTTGTAACTGGGCCTAAGAGGTGGATTCACCACCTTCTCATCAAACCTCAAGCCCAAGATGGTTTCCACCTCCTCAATGGTTGAGGTCATATCATGGTTCCCAAAATGGAACAAGTTGAGGTCAGGAACCCAATGACCAATCATGACCTCTATGATCTCCCACTTGAAGGGAACCTTGGGAATGAGCAGGGTGTGGCTTAGATTTGTAGAATCCCATCTCCTCTCCTCATCTATGGTCATGGAGTTAACCCATCTTGTGTAAAAAGAATCCACGGGGTTGTACCTAGTAAGATTTGGGGGTTTTGATCTAAAAGGTTGTTTTGCAGGGGAGGCAGTGTGGATAAACAATAATGGGGCAGAAGATGATCCGAATTCCATTGGAGTTGATGGGAGCAAGCTAGAACTCAAGAGGAGGAAGAAAAAGGTGAAAAGGGGGTTTTCTAAACTCAAAAACTCGTAAAAAAATGTCCAAATCCCGATGCTGGTTGCATTTATAGCAGTTTTTTAAGTATCCGGCATATCAGGCCGGATACAAGGCATTTCCTTCATATCCGGCAAAGAATGCTGGATACAAAGAGATTTTAGCGTATTCGGTATATTATGCCGGATACAAAGAAAACTCAATGTATCCGGCCTGATATACCGGATACAAACAAAAACATCAAAAAAAAGATAAAGGGATGGAAAATCCGAATTTTTTGCCTGTTTTACCTGTGTACAAGTCATAATTACATAAAATTGAAAATAAAAGATATGCAAGACAAGAGAGAATGAATAAAAAGATTTTTTTATATATATATGCAAGTTTTCATACAATGTGGGGTATAAATACATGGAAAAAAGAAAATCCTAATCTACTACTCCAATGCAGGATCATCCCCGCGTCCTCGGCCTCGTCCGCCTCTACGGCCTCTCCCCCAAAGCGATCGGCCCCTAGAGTAGGCAAGAATACGCTCGGCTGCATGGCGAGGATGCCGACCCACCACCTACTGGAGCTGATACTCCAAGCAATACTCCTCGAGGTTTGGGGGGCGGAGCAGGAGCAGAATTTGGGGAAGAAGCCTCTGGCTCAGCAGCAACCGGCCCAACTGAGCCCTCAGCCATAGCAGGCTTTGCTCCCACAGCTCCAGAAGGCCCAGCATCAGCAGCAGAGGGACCAGGAGCAGAAGTAGCTGGGTCCACAGAAAAGAAAAAAAAATCAGAAGATCAAGATATAAGGAAGAACCAAAGAGGGAAAAATTAAAAGAGAGCATACCAGGAATGTCTGCAGCAGGAACAGGAGGGTCCGGCTCATCAGGACCAGCCGCTGGGGCATCCACAGGATCAGTAGCCCGAACTGGAGATAGATCAGGAGCTGGCTCATAAGCATCGTGATCATGGACCGGGCCCTACACAAGTCAAAAAGCCATATCAGAATAACAGAAACAGGGAAAGGAAAGAGATGAAAATATGAGAAGACCAGATACCTGTCTAGCCTGGAGCTCAGCAACTAGGGCCTCCAGCTCCCTGATCCGGGCATCCCTCTAGGCCACGACCGCGTCGTGCTCGGCGATCATATCATCGATCGCGGCCCGCTGGCTCTCGAACCGGTCCCGGATGATGTTCAGATCGTGTACCTGCCAACAAGAACAGAAATGGGGTCAGAAATGCATAATAGAAGAAAAGTGGATAAAAACAGGAAGACCACAAGACTCACCGTGTCCTCGTGGATCCGGATACAGATCCCTCCAATCTCAGTCACCCCAACACGAGTGGGCTGATCCATCAAGCATCCAATAGAGACTCTCTAGATCCACTCGTCATAATCCCCCTCTACTGTAAGCCCCTCCGCATCCAGAAAGTGATCAAACTGATCCACATCAGAGCCTGGGAGGAGTGTGTCGGGACCCACAGGAGGAGGAAGAACGGGGATGCGAAGTGTGCCCGTGTGCTGGAAGTACAGGCGCTCTCCCAAATACATCACCCTACCAAGCCTCTCAAGGCAGCACTGGTAGGGCTGACGTCGGAGATCTCTATCAAAGGCATCCTGTACTACCATCTCACGAGCAACTCCAACATCCACGTCATCAGGACGGGATAGGATGAGCTGCAAAGAAGAAAAGTGGTCAGATACAGTCAAGAAGCAGGAAGAGAAGTAAAAGGCAAAGGGATAGAGGACTTACATCAGATCGGCGGGCACGGTCCAAGTGCACCCGAGCAGTGCGAGGCTGACTCCTATCAGCATCTCGGACCTGGACCGACCACCGCAGAGCCACAGGGAAATCCGCTACCTCAAGAACCGGGGAGGGGCGGAAGAAGGTCATGTAGGTGTACATAAACACCTGGCAAAAGGAAAATCAGAAAAAAAATAAAGAGGGATAAAGCCTAAAACCAGACAGGCGAAGTTAATACCTGCAAAATCTGCCAAAAAAACCGGCAGCTGACCCCATCGCCTCTAGGGGATGCCAGGCCTCGAACCACTCGGCATAACCCGGCCAGAATGGTCCCATAAATGAGTCGACCCCATGCTAGCTGACGGGTCTGGTGGAAATCCCTCAAGGCACCCAAGAAGAGTGGGCTGACACTGGTGGTATCCTCCGGGAAGAAGCAACTCCCAAGCATCAGCAAGGTACAAAGGCTGCGTCCTCCACGGAGATGGTCTCGTGCCTCCCCTCATAATGATGAGCTAAGCTCTCCCTCAACCAGCTAATAGAGAGGCGGCCACTCCGCCCATCCCAAGCAGCATAGGGCAGATCCTGATATCCCAGGAGGAGGCCGACATCCTCTGCAGAAGGCCGATCCAAGACAATGGTCCGCCCCATCAATGGAATACCGGTGATCATCACGAAATCTGAGGGGCGGATCCCTAGGTCCACGTCCAGAAGATGGAAAGACTGAGTCTCCGGAAAATACCTCTCCATCATAGCAAAAATGAGAGGACGATCAGCTCTGAAGGAGGGAATGCTGATAAAGTGATCCAGGTGGCACCTCCCAAACTTGCGTCTGAGCGCCGGAGAGAGAGACTGTGACAACTCGCTGAATCTGCCCCAACTGCCTCGCAGATGGGAGGAATGATAAGGAAGCGGCACATCGGCCCTAATGCACATGGAGGGGTGGCTATCCAAGTCACTGAGAAGCTCTGTATCATGCACAGATGCCCTCAGCTCCTCAGAGACCCCTGACAGAGCCACGGCAACACCATCCTGAGCCGCACCTCTGGCTCTGCCTCGGCCTCGGCCTCTGCCACGGCCTCCCTCGCCCTCAAGGACCTGATCCTGAACTCTGCCTCGGCCTCTGCCCCTACCTCGAGCCGGTGCAACCACGGGCTAAATTCCAAGAGAAAGGTGAAGATTGGTGTAGGAGAAGAATAAAAGAAAGAAAAGAGAGAAAGGATTGGGAAACCTACCTCAGTGGGACCCTCAGCAGAGCTCTCTCTGAAATCATCCAGAGGCTCCGAAAGAGTAGCACTAGAACTCGTCTCGATCCTTGCTCGAGACGAAGAGGGCCGATCAGCAGGGTCAGCCTCCTCTCTAACTCGGGAACGACTCCTAGCCATCTACACAGGGAAGTGTTTTATGAATTTCAAAGTTGGCTTTGCTTACGGTTCACATCCAGTTTTACATGATTATTTTTCAAAATTATCATGAATTAGGTTTAAAGGAATTTTACCTCACCTGGATTATCTACAAAGTTTTGAAGTGAGGAATATTTCTGTTTCTAATCCTGAAACATTTTCTAAAAGATTCCTACAGTACTTAACATTTCCTGTATGTTATGGTTCCAGGATATGAGAAGAGGGAAGGCCAAGGTATCAAAAGCAAGCAGAATTGCAGAAATCCAGATTGGACAGTCAATTAAGAAAAATTCACAGCAAAATGGAAAGTGAGCAGAAGCTTTTAATCCCGGCAATGCAAAGCAAGAAAGCAAATCAATAAACACCACTGGCAGTCAGTACACACCTCAAGAATGGGCAAGACCAGTTTCAGAAAAACAGACATGGCATCAAGTCTGGAAAAGCAAAATCATACCGTGAACCATCCGGTTGGGAATTGGCCCAGGAACAGTGAAAAAATATCACTAACAGGACAGTTCTAAAGAATTGTGGCAAAACTGGATTAGGAGAGCGAAGTTTGTTCTAACATGCAATCAGAAAATTGGCATGCAAGCAGCAGGACATCATCAGTTCATGCAAATCAGCTAATATCATCGGCAGACAATCCAAAGTTCTAGGATACTAGGTATCATCAAGAAAACCATTGTTATCAGGAATTGTAGTAGGAATTGGCAAGTCAGAGCAAATGGCAAGAAAGAAAAAAAAAGGGACAGCATGGTATAAGCAGAAATTTTTCACTTACAGAAATGCCAATCAATACAAATAGAAATTAGATCATTGCAATTCAAAAGATGAGCTATTCGATTTCAGCAAGAACACTTGAGAAATAGGCGTTTGTTTGCAAAGATCAAATCCAGCCCACAAACATGGCATAGTATACAGTGAAATTAATTGGACATGGCAATTCGGTGGATAAGTTTTTGCAATTGGGAGGAGTTGCACTTACCTTTTGAGTGAAGAAACAAACGCCTGATTTCAAGCAAGGAGGAGGATTCCCAAAACTGAAATGAAGTCGCCGGCGTCGGATAGAGGAGTTGGCGTCGCAATGAAGGAAGAACAGAGACTTAATTCGAGCTAGGGCTCGAACCTTGCCGTAGGTGGACGTTTACCGGGGTTAGGAGTAATCGCCGATGGCAATTAAAGTCGCTAGAATCCAAGAAGTCACCGAGGAATCGCCGGAGCAGAAGGGAGCAACAGTCGGGGTGAAGGAGAAGAGAAGGTGTTCGGTTTTAGTAATCGGGGAAGAAAGAAGAGAAGGGGAAAAGTCGGGTCACGCGCGACTTATAAAACCTTGTGTATCCGGTCAATCAGGCCGGATACAAGCAAGCCCTGCCTTATCCGGTATGTGATACCGGATACAAGAAAAAAAAAACAGAAAAAAAAAAACAGAAAAATGGAAAGAAAAAAAAGAGAAAAAAAAATAAGGAAAAGGAAAAAAAGAAAAAAAAATAGAGAAAAGAAAGGAAAAAAAAAAGAAAGAGAAAAAGAGAAAAAAAAAGAAAGAGAAAAAGAAAAAAAAAGAAAAAGAAGAAAAACAAAAAAAAAAGGGAGCAAAAATGTGCTATAATTATTTTCTCACAAAAATCCTATTTTTGTCTTGAAATCCACCTCACAGCCACGAGAGCTCAGTGGAATTTGGGACAACCTTGGGAAATGTGCTGGTCAAAAGGATGATATCCACTCAATTTTTAACTTGGTTTGATAAAAAATCAATTTTCAAGAAAACCTATTTTTGGGCTTAAAATCCATTTCACAGCCACAAGTGCTCGGTGGAATTTAAGAACTCTTGGAGAGATGCCCCCCTTAAAGTTAGGGCTTTTTGGTAAATCTTCACCCAAAAGTTGCTTTTTTAATAAAATTGAATTAAATCAAGCAAATCATGCTTAAGAGAGTGCAATTTGGGCGTGTCTAATCTTTGCAGCTCACTGCTTCGCAGCTCCCGCAAAGAGGGGCAGTTGTAGACACCCCAAATTTCACAAACAATCATCAAAAATCATCATCTCCTTGAAAGCCAGCACAAAAATTGGAGAAAATGAAAATTTTCCTGTATCCGGCAACTCAGGCCGAATACAAGTACTTTCCTTTGTATCAGGTCTAAAGTGCCGGATACAAGGAGCCTTTAGTGTATCCGGTATCATAGGCCAGATACATTAAAGCTCTAGTGTATCCGGCCTGAGATGCCGGATACATTAGTTTTTGCTCAAAATTAGGTTTTTCGAGAGAAATCACTTTTTACCATCATGTCCCTCATTAAATGAGGGGAAATCTCGGAGACAGCCCTAGGGTTAAGGTTGGAGGGTTCTAGACATTAAGTTGTGTCTACCAACAACCCTAGCCTTTGCCTATAAATAGGAGGCTCCTCCTCAAGCAAATGGCCAAGAATTTGGAGATCGAAGAGCTCCAAGTGAAGAAGGGAACCGCTGCCGGATTGCTTCCAGAACCCCAGGTAAGCCTCAACCCTCCTTTATTTTTCTGTATTTACTTTCTTAGATCTAGATCTCTTCTTCTACCTTTCTGTAGAATAAAGCCTTGTTTGTGTGTGGAAATCCTTCCCCGGCTCAAAGTATCTCGAGACTCTCCCTAGCCGTAAAACGTGGAGGCGAGATCTAGGAGAAACGAGACTGGGGATTGACCCTAGTGCTAGAACCTAAGTAGCATAAAGCCTTTTGAATGATTGAAAATCGTTTCATATTCAAAGTACCCTTGATTATCTTGAAGAACCGTATTTAACGGGGAGAGAGAACAAAGGGAAACGATAATGGAATGGAACCCTAGGTTGTTTTAGAACCTTGTTTTGGTGAATATGTATGCATGTTATATTGTTGTATTGATCTTGTATGGATTTTCACACTTGCACATACATATCACTATTTTGGCGGGATAGGCTCACATTTGGGGATTTATTACATTCATTGTGATAAATCTCAAATAAATGGCCTCAATCAATTCTGGAATATCTGAAAATGATTTTTAAAGGTTTTGTGTTCATCTTGCACGAATTGCACACACTTTGTCACATTTTTGCATTGGTTTATTTCAAAATAGGGTTTACTTGACAGCAACTGTACCCTGACTTCGGACACTCATAACTTCATCATCCGGATGAATTTTGGAGTGATTCTAGAACCATGGGAAAGGTGAGGCTGTCTCGTTTATGCCTACCAAAACTCATTAATTTCTATCAAGCAGATATTTGACACCTCTCTGTCGAAGTTGATTGGTCAGTTCAGGTTTAAATACAGAACTTGTCACTTCGACGGAGCGCCATGTGTTCGTTTTAAATCCGATTTGAGTGGTTTTTGTTTCTGGGAACTCCTTTATGAGTCTATTTTTAAATTCAATTAGTTTCATAATTTTTTGATTTAAATTGTGTCGTGGAGAGCAGATATACTCAGAACTGCTCAACAGCACTTTTCTGGGTCAATCTGTGATCCTTGGGGCCTGTTCAGGAAGTCACCCAAGGCACATCCGAATGAGTTTTTGTATGAAGATAGTTTCTGTTGAAATATGGCCATACAGACTTCATTGACACCAAATTTCATGGATTTCTATGGAGTAGATTTTTCTAGGTGATTTTCCAAAATTGTCCACTTGTTAATTTTGATTTCTCCCGGCAGCAACCCTAAAAGAGCCATAACTCTTGGGATTTCAACCGGAATTAATTGAAATTTTGCATGAGACTATTGTATACCCTAATCTTTCAAATGGATTTGGTTTGGTTTAATTAAAAATTGGATTTGATTGATTTCAAGAGAAATGGCCTTACTTTTACCAAATTTCCCGGATTTGCCTCAACTCGGTTTTGTGCAACTTTTGCTGTGATTTCCACCTTTTTGTGATATTCCAGAGGTGATATTAACATAAAAGAAGATCTGGAATTCATTTGGATTTTCATGTGAAGATATCATATATTTGTTCTTTTTCAAGGTTTTCATGATTTTTTAGCAAGCTTTCTATTTTTCTTTTAGCATGAATAAACACTTGGCAACCACCTTATGTGGGTGAATGGGGGTGCCTAACACCTTCCCCCGTTCATAATCTAATCCCCTTACCCATCTCTGGATTTGATTTTCAAGTAGGGTTATTTTTACTCTAGAATTTGCCTTTTAGCACTTTTTATCTCTTTTTGCTTGTTTTTTTTATTCTTTTGGTGCCCATTCACACCCTAAACAAATGGATGGTGGCGACTCCCACTCTTTACATCGAGCCCTGCGTGTTGACGAAGGGATGATCATCTCCGGGTGATTTTTTCCCATGTCTCACAAATACACCTAAAGGGGGAATGAATATGTGTGACAATGCATGTAGAATTTAAGTTATATTACCAATTAAAAACACGTTAATGAAAGGTAAGCATATAAAAGTCACAAACCAATAAAATATTGGCTTTTGGCATCCATACCCTTACATTATTATATATTTACAACTATATTTTCTTGTTTTTGTTACTTGTATTTATATCTCTCAATTTAGTATAATCTTGCAGCTGTATCCATAATGTTAGATTCTGTTAACCTTTTTAAATGACTAAAATAAACCTTCTATAAGATATCAAGAAAAATATTAAATAGTCAAATGACTATATGGCTAAGTTTCAATGGATAACTATAAATTGCGCAAATTGATATCAATGATTTAAGGTCTAGATGCAATAAATATAGTAATATAACGACATAAATGAACATATAAGATAAATGTAAAATATCTTTATTATATGAAGATTATTTTAGTCATTAAATAAAACTAAGTAACAAAAGTTAATAGATTTTGACATAGGGTATGATTGCAATGATTATACTAAATAGGGGGTATAAACATAAATATTAAAGCTAAGCGGATATAGATGCAAATGTGATATAATATAAGGAAATAGATGAAAAATCCTTAAAATAAATCCAAAGATAACCACACAAATTGCAATAATGAAAATAAAAACAGATATTAATATAGCAAATTGGTGATGAAGGGAAAACTTTACGAAAACTCTTGAAGATAATAACCCTTCGGTCTATAAAGGAGCCACCTATAAAATCACTATTGGGAAATTGACTTATATATTGCAGTTCATGAGTAGACTCAACGCTTCTATGCTAGATTCTGACAACTCAAACTAAAGGATCTAAAGAACTCTTCAAACTTGCACCACTGCAACACTTTGAAACTCTGGATCTCCTCTCCATGATCAATCAAACAAACTCAATCAGTATACTATGAACTCCCACATGCAACAACTCTAACCTAAATCTCCAAGAATGAAGGTCAAAGAATACAATCAAGGTTTGATGGCTTCAAAGGAGAAAAACCAAGAAAAAGAGAAAAAGGGTTATAAAGTTTCTAACATATATTTCTTATGTTTTTAACGAAGCCATATCCTATTTACAGGTTTCCAAGAAGTTTAGAAACATTTTGAATTAAAATAGGAAAAGTATAAGTTTTTTAAAACTTGCTGCTTGAGTGCCTGAGCGTGGATCCTCTGTGAAGCGCATCGTCTGTGAAGCAAAGACATCCTCTGTGAAGCGCAATCCAACGGACCAGAATAAGCGAAGGTTATAATAGTAATTTTGAACGAAACGCTTAAAAAACTATTAAGATTCTCCTCGGCAAGACGAAAACGTGCGAAACATTTATATTATTTAACTTATAATCTTGTCCACGTCCGAATTTTCTCTGTTCTTACTCAGACATTTCTGTGTTTACTCCGACATTGGCGGGAAATGTGCTGTCTTTACTCTCACTTCGAAGAAAAGGAAGGCAGTTACCACAATTCCACTTCCAAGTGTTAAAGAAGAAGGGACCACTACTCACTCCACCATTATTTGTTTCTATTTAAGACTCCAACAACCAATGTAAACCAGGTACATAAACAGATTTTTGGCTTTTTCCATTAATGTCAACCCCTGAAGATGGTGAAACCTTAAATAAATTCAAATGATGGTCGAGCGAACAATGCCGTGCCGCCATACATCGACAGGGTACCATGTGGTATCCTCAATGATACACCTGGGGTACTAAAGAAAATCAGAAGCAAAGGGAGATAATAAATTTGTAATTACGATTCAACCAATTAAGTAATAGGTACCTACAGAAGTAAGCCGCATGTTGGGTGTACTTAAGTCGTAAGTAGCCTCAATTAAGCGTAAGGTACACGTTAATCTTCAGGTAGACGCATATTTAGCCATAAGTACACCCGAGGACAACCCTTAGGTACCTGTAAAAAAACGCTCCCAAATAAGCCTTGGGTAACCCCATTAAGCACTCATTACCCAGACAAAAAGGCTAGTCAAATAAGAATTCGGTACCCCCGAAATGAACAATGAAGCACCCCCAAAATAACCTTAGGTACGCCCAGAAATAAACAGCTGTCAAATAAGCCATTACCACCCCCGAACAAGCCGTAGGTACCCACCGAAAAAATGTGAGGTTCACCACAATTAAGCCTTAGGTACAAAACATAAGAACCTGTAGGTACCCACCAAAAAACCGCCAATAATGCCCTAGGTACCCCCAATTAAGCGTTAGGTATCCCCAAAATACGGCATAGGTACCCAAGAAATTTTCGTAGGTATCCCAAATCGCCAGGCACCGATTAATCCTGGGATTTAATCGTGATGAAACAGAGACTTCATGTTCTCTGGAAAGTTAATCGGGACGGTCGCGATTAATTTTGAGATTAATCGCGAGACCTAATCTCGATTGGGCGATTAGTCGTGGATGCTAATCGCGGATCACACGATTAATCTCTAAGCTAATCGCACGGACATGTTTTGTATTTTTTTTGACTTTATTTTTTGCCAGTATATTCTATCTTATTTAAACCAAACCTATGGGAATGAAGAAGGTCCAAAACTTATGTACCACCTTCGTACCCTTGGCGTACCGTAAAAATAATTCGTAGGTACCATGTGTGTAGGTACTAAGAAATTATTCCGACGTACTCAAGTTTTGTAATAAGCCCTCAAAATACACCAACTTGGCACATGGTTGAAGAGAATGGTTACCCTGTGATGTTCATGGGTACTATATATTGTTATTAGTATGATATTCTAAGTGGAATATCTGTTTTATGTTGTAGGGACAAATGGAGCAAGTCATTTGTACAAGTGGAAGTGAGCAATTAAGTGGAGATGAGGTTAGTGATGATATAGCGGATATAAATACAGTGCCTAGAGTTTTAAGAGCACTAAGGTTCGATGACGGCGAAGGGCATACTCAAAATTTTAGGCCATCCGTGGGAATGGAGTTCCCATCTACCGATGAAGCGTATAGATTTTACAATTCTTATGCAGCACAGAAGGGCTTCAGTATTCGAAAGAGTACGAGATGGAAAAGCAGTGGCATACGACCAAAGCATGCTTTTGAGTTCATGGGTAGAGAAGCCGGCGGAAGAGAGAATTTGGGCTTCCTACCTATTGACCATAAGAACCAGATTCGTGACAGACGGAGAGCAATGAAAGTAGGAGAGGGATCAAGGTTATTAATTTATTTTGAAGGACAACTGATTGACGATCCGTCTTTCTTTTATGCTGTACAAGTTGATGAGAACAATGAAATAACAAACTTTTTCTGGGCTGATCGGAAGATGCAAGAAGACTACAATAATTTTTGAGATGTCGTTTGTTTTGATACAACTTATAGGACAAACGAAGCTCAAAGGCCATTTGCACCATTGGTTGGAGTCAACCATCACAGACGAATGGTAGTGTTCGGAGCCGCAATGCTTTATGATGAGACGAAGGCATCCTTTGTTTGGTTGTTTGAAACATTTATAAAGGCAATGAATGGGAAAAGGCCAATTACCATCTTGACAAACCAAGATGCAGCTATGTCAGCTGCAATTGCTTTTGTTTTGCCGAACACCTATCATCGGTTATGTGTATGGCATTTGCACCAAAATTCATTGAAGCATCTCGGTCACATAGTCCAAACAAGAACCTCCTTTTCATCTGATTTCAATCGGTGTATATATGATTACGAGGAAGAGGCTGAGTTCTTGGAAGCGTGGGATGCAATGATTCAAAAATACGATCTCCAAGACAATGAGTGGCGGAAGGGCATATTTAAGATAAAGGAGAAATGGGCCCTTGTATATGGAAGAACTACATTTTGTGCTGACATGAAGAGCACCCAACTGAGTGAAAGCTTCAACAGCCGGTTAAAGAAATACACGAAGTACAACATGGACGTCTCGTGTTTTTTCCAGCATTTTTCAAGGCTTTTGGATGATATCCGTTACAAGGAACAGGAAGACAATTATAATATGAGCCAGCGTATTCCAAGAATGATGGCGGAAATCATCATATTAAAGCATGCAAGGGAGGTATACACACCGAAGCTGTTTGAGATTTTTCAATCGGAATATTCAAAAGCTCAGAATCTTGTTGTTAATGAGACTTCACATACTGAGACATCCAAAATCTATAAAGTTAGCTTATTTGATAATCCTCGAGGGCATGTTGTTACAGTTAACACTGAGGATGATATGTTGAAATGCAGTTGCCGTAAGTTTGAATTTGTTGGGATTTTGTGTAGCCATGCACTCAAAGTACTTGACATGCGAAATATTAAGAGGATCCCAAGTCAATACATATTAAAGCAGTGGACAAATGATGCAAAGGGTTGCAGCCCAAGTTATAGTTGTATGTCAGATGAGGAAGTGGCAAAGCTGTCCATTATTAAACGGTACAGAGAACTTTGCCATAATGCCGTTAAATTATCAGCAATTGCTGCCGAAACGTTCGAGGCATATGAATGTGCTGCGAATGGGCTGGCCATTTTAATGACCGAAGTTGGAAATGTGCTGAAGAACAAGCCTCCGAGCACAGTGGATGGGAATGAAGGAGAGAATTTATCTGAAAATATTCAAATCACCGTTGCTGGACTGAAGAGGAAGCCGGGTCGAGGTCGTAGTGGACGTCGACCAAAACATTTTTCAGAAAGGGCTCCAAAGAGCAAGAGGAACCATGACATACCAACTGAAACGGCAAATACAATTCAGACTCAAACTCCACCACAAACACAATATGCAAGTCAAAGCTCTGGATGGAGTGAGACAATGGTATAATACTTACCTCATACTAATGTATTTGTTTTATCATATCATGTTTATAGTTTTATGGGGGATTTCTGATTTTTTATGAATTTTATGTATTCCATAGGCCTCTCATCAGTTTTGAACAGATGGAGTGGTGACAGGAATGCAATCGAGAACATATCCTATGGCTGAATATGCAATTTTGTCTCCATTCCAACAACCTGGTACTTACACATAGCTACTGCGGGTATATTTTCTATAAGATCCTACTCTTCAATACTTTTTGAAGACTTTCAATGCTTTGCAATGACATTCCATTAATGACAGGAATCAATGAGTCCAAACATATTCCAAGAATCCAACTCAAGCAATACTATTGGCGAGAATCAATTTGGCTCCTGTTCAAACTCTACTGTAGGGAGATCTCCAGGAGTTTTATAGTGGAGATGGGAGCTTATATCGTCAACAAGGAGATTTAGGTCATTTCCCCGGAGATTTGTGATTCTTTTGTATATTGTTACGACAAAAAAGGGGGAGTGAATTGTGTATATTGAATGTGATGACAGTGTTAGTCCTGTAATTATATTGTTTTTGTAGTGCAATGTAAGTGTTCATTTTTTCTAATTGTACAAGGATGTGTATGTACCAAATGTATACTTCCAGTGGAATGAGAATCGCAATTTTGAGTTAATTATTTAGTTCCGTTAATTGGTTAATATTTTCAGAGCTTCTTGCTGTTCCTCTTGCAAGTACATCCCAAATCAAAATAAGGTTCCCCCATTAATAACACAGGTACATCCAAAATCAACCCTTAAGTACCCCCTATCTACCTTAGGCACCACCCATAATGGCTCCCAAAACCCCCCAATATATATATTTTGTACACCCCAACTGAAGAGTTAAGGTATCCCCTCAAACAACAATAAGAACCCACCCATTTGGACCTTAGGTACCGTAGATTAAGCGTTAGGTACCCACAATCATGCTTTAGGTACCCCACAAATAAGCGCAAGGTACCCTCTGCACAAATAGCATGACGCGCGTACCTGGGATATCAACGCCCGAACGTTTCAGTACGAATTGGTGATTGAGATTTCAACGCGCGAACGTTGGTTCGTAACGTCCACGCGTTATAAGGAAATTCTTCCTACTTCCTAACGTACCACTTTGTTCCCTATAATTATGCCCTTGTCCTCAAGGAATCCCCCCAATGATGCCTTAGGTAGCCCCCAAATGAGGCCTACGGTACACCGCCAATCATCTTTTCAAAGAAAGAACTGATTCGGAGTAGATTGATGGACAAAGTTATATCAAATGGAAACAACAGAGGATTATGATGCTGTAATTACGAATACTTTTACTATGTGAAATGAGTACATTCTATACATCTGAGTTGCGTTGAGATAAATACATTTATATCCAAAACATAGAAGTACGTCTAAAATCAGCACACTACGGTGCAATGTCATCGTCATCAGACCCGGGAAGTGGTGGGAGGGATGGAGTCTGCTGAGTGGAGCAAGTGAAGAGATGAGTCACTATCTTCACGGCTTTCTTGACCAGCTTCTTTAGTCCACCAACTTCATGAGTGATAGATTCCTGAAACATTCCAAAATCACGTCGTAGACTGCCAAAATCCTCTCGACTCTCTCCAACGTCTTGGCTAAGCCTACGAAAGGCTTCTGACGATGGCCCACGTCGTGAATATGTCTTGAAAGAGCTGGGTTGAGAAGTGGGTGGACGAGGATGTGATGACGAAGGTTGTGCTGGCTCTGCTTCCTCTCTTTGTTGTGGCTGCTGTTGGTGCGCCATTGATTCTTCGAATCTCTGAGCCGTGTGACAGTGGTGGTGCAAAGGTGCAAGTTGCATTTGATTTAGATTCATCTGTGAAAAATGTCTTGAAATAACCATGGAATCAGGAGGTCCACGTAAACCAAACCTCATCCCAATCCTGGTCATAAGATAGGCAAACGGAAGGGCTCTAGGACGAGATGAATGGACAACTTGACATATATGTCTGCAAATGAATGTGGGCAGACAAAGGCGCGTCCGAGTAATAAGACGGTAGAGAAGGAAGACCATGGGCTTGGTCAGCTCGAACTTATTACCGCACCTAGGATAGACATTGAATGTGAAGATGAGATGGAGTATTCTATACGTAGGGAAGAGCTGATTAGCTTGAAGCACAGTCTTTTTCCATGGTGCATCAATCCCACACAGAAATTGAGTGGCCTCAGCAAGTTTCTCTTGCGTTGGTGGGTTCAGGAAACGGATCTCTGATCTAGGTATACCCATTAGATCACTTATCAAGTCAGGTGTGACAGTATAGGTAGAGTCTGCCACTTTGATCTCAAATGCAGGCTCACGAAAAGGAGGGGTGGACAAGTTACGGGATCCGGCATAAAGTTGAGCAACAGTCGAGGAGTTGGCAGCATCCCCCCAATCTAGAATGACGGACCAACCAACAGCTTCCAGAATCTGTACAATACCATATGGTGCTTGTTTGCACCTAAAAAAATAGATGTATCTTTGATGACGTGGCATAAGTGCCATGTCCCAAAGAAATCTCCAAAACAAACAAAATAATAAATAAAGAGTTTTTTTATTTAATTAAAGAAAAGGGGAGAGAGAATTTCAAATAAAACACTCTTTGTTTCGTTGAAGGAGTCAAATTGGTTTGAAGAGGTGGGGACCACATGCCATGTGTCCCCCCTCCCCTCCTTCTTCAATTAATTTAAAGTAAACAAAAAAAAAAGATTCTTAAGATGGGACACGTGTCTTGAGGCTAACAAAAGAAAGAGAGAGAGAGTGTGTGTTTCAAACGAATTTGACTTCTTCAAATTCGTTTGAAGAGGTGGGGACCACATGCCATGTGTCCCCACCTCACCCTCCTTCTTCAATTAATATGGGATACGTCCCCTAAAAATAGGGGACGTTTGATAACAACAAGATAGTGGGAGAGAGAGAGAGCCACGGCTCTCTCCTATTTCTTTGCCAGCATGGATGTGTGGGAAGTTATAACTTCCCACACATGCTACAAATCCACAAGATATAAAAGGGGTTAAGGGATAAGAACCAAAAAGGAGGTTGGAAAATAGAGAGGCCAAAAGAAAAAGGATACGCAGGGTTTTGAAGGATAACAAAGAGCTTGATTTGAAGAGTGACAGAAGATTATCACAAAGAAGAAAAGGTAAGATTTAGATGAGGTTTATCTCTTCTCTTTCTTCCCCCTAATCTTATCCTTATCTTTAATCTGTTCTCCGATTAATTTCAGAGCGTCAGGGACTCTTATTAGGGTCACCTGGACTCTGTATCCTAATTGGATTACGATTAAAGATAAGGAAATCTTCAATTTCTTCCGTGAAACAAATTCGAAGGGCCAGGGGTTCTTTTCAGGACCACCTGGACTTCATAAGATAAACCCCAAAAAAAAGGGAGAGTTGGAGACTCATATTTGGGTCATCCGAACTCCTGCGTGAAAGCTCCCTAAAATGATCTAAAATCTTTAAAATAATTTTCTGGGTTAAAATCTGAGTTTACAGACATGAAATTGGGCTAAAAATACTCCAAATTCGGTCAAAAACGGACCTGCAAGCATTTTGGGTTCGGCAGTGGCAGAAATCGCAAATTCGAAGGCTAAACAAGGGCAAAAAGGACTTTTTCAGCGTCCTGGGCTCCTGTGCGCGTCAGACAGCAAACTGGGCCTTGCATTGAGCCCAGGTGCTGTAAACCCAGGCGACTCAAGCCTGGCCGTGCCCAAGACCCATGCGCCCATGTCTCTAGCCCAGACGCGACCCGCGCGGGTCCATTTCTCGGCCCGATCCGTTCCGCCAGTTTCAAGACCCGCGCGCATGGACACAGGCCCAATTGCTGCCTGCGCGCGGGTCAGGTCAATTCGCCCGGCCTGTTACGCTGGAATTGACCCAGCCGTGACCCATGGATTTAAAACAGGCCCAAATCGCCTGAACCGGCAGCAATTGAACCAGAAGATCAACCCGGTTTAACCCAGAAATGTGTATTTTACACAATTCAAGCCCAATTTGATCTCAGAAAAATTCCAAAAAATCCCTAAAAATCATTGAACTTTCCTGGAACCCAAACATCCCAAAATTACATCAAAATCCATGATGTAAAAATCAAATTGCTTCTCTTTTTCATGTAAAAGTGTTTAAATGCACCCAAAAGTGCTTCAAACCAACCTATAATGTGTTCCAAAAGTGTTCAATATTAGACCAAAAGGTCTCAAATCAATTGAACCATTAAATTGAACCAAGTTTAAATCCAAATTGGACCGAAATCGTCCTTAAACTAAAACTGAACTAACAATAATTCAAATTGGACCGGAATTGTCCTTAAACTAAAATGAACCAAATTTCAATTCAAATTGGACCGAAATCGTCCTTAAACTAAACTAAGCCAAATTAAAACTCAAATTGGACTGAAATCGTCCTTAAACTAAAACTGAACTATAAATAATTCAAATCGGACCGAAATTGTCCTTAAACTAAATAAACCAAAAATCATCCTAAAATTGAACCAAATTATGCAATTAATGGCATCAAGCCAATTTAAAATAACATATTGCAATCAAGATGGTTCAAACCAGCCCCCATACACATTAAAGTGATTAAATTCAACCAACAAATCAAAACCGTTTCCCCTTTTACGGTTCAAGTCATAAAAGTGGTTTAATTGAACTAATCCATCAAATCAAACCTTGTGGTTCAACCTAAGGTAGGATCTACGGTCTAATGCCTTGGGTTTAAACCACATCAAATTAAATTCCCTTAAATTGAATCGTTTTCCCCTTTCGGTTCAACTTAAATTAAATCAATTAAACGTCTTGGTCCAATTAAGGTATGACCTTCTATGGTCCAATGCCTTGGAAATTGAACCACTCAAATTAAATCAAATCAAATCTTTTCAAATCAAACCGTTTCCTCTTTGCGGTTTAACTCGAATTAAACTCTAATGGTTTAATCCAAGGTATGATCTTTTTACGGTCCAATGCCTTAAATATTAAATCATTCAAATTAAACCCAATTGAACCGGATCTTAATGGTCCAATTAATTAAAATAAACCAAATTAAATATAATATCTCAAATTCAAACTCAAATTATTCTTTTGAACTACGTTATGACTTGATCCCAAATAATTGGGTACGTAGGCAACCCGACAAATCAAACCGGGTTCAGTCACAATTAAAACAAACCAAATCAATCCCAACCATACAAGTAATCAAGTCTTGTGAATTAAGTTAGCATCAAAGGGTTTTCTTTAATATTTTAGAGTTGTAATTAAGGGGATTGTTCTGTAACCTAGACGCCCTGGATGGGTCCGTACCCCATGAAATAAAAACCCACATAATTGGGTGAGATCATGTTTGATTAGGAATTGATTAAGATTCAAATTTTTGGTCAACAGTGCTAAACATGATTTAACAATCGGTTTCTCAACAATCAAGGGTCGCTGCCGAATCTGCTCGGCTTCAGAAGGTGCAGACGATGAATTATCAGGAGATAAGGCTCCCTGTGGATGGTAGACTGAGAGGGATTGGGTTCCTCTGTCTCATAAGGGCTGTAATGAGAGCCGGAAGAAAATGAGGGACTTGCAGGTGCAGGAGTCCTATCCCTTCTCCTCTTATGGCGCATGCTAGAATTCTTTGTTTGAGGCATGATTTGAGAAAATGACAGAGAACAAAACAATGTTCGACACAACTCATAGTGGAAACTTGGTGGAGCCAAACCGTAAACCCCGTATATTTGGCCTTGAGTTGGAGAGTATACAGACTTGGAGAACCCTGGAAGAAACAGGAAGTGCGTATACCGTAGATTAATCGTGATTTGGAGGCGAGAGGCAGCAGGAGAACAGTGGAATAAGGGGACCCATGCGTAGGAAACCCTAGATTAATCGTGAGTACGAAGTGGAGCGAAACCCTCTATTTATACACCCAAACATAAACCCTCGCTTGTGCGCATACAAATAATACATACGGCCGCAAGATTAGTCGTAAAAATCAGTAGATTAATCGCATGCTTAATCGCCATGTTCCGATTACGCATGGGACCTAACCCTGATGAAACAGCGACTTGCTGTATGAAAATATTATATTTTTGTGATATAATAATGTGTCTAGAAATCATGGGAAAGGGATTGAATGATGTGAGAGTTTATAACATTCATGTCACGTTATGAATGTGACTCATGGAAGATATGTGCACGTATTTTTGAACCTTCAATACATACAAATCTGAGTACCCCCTAAATAAGGCCAAGCTACCCTAGACTTAAGCCCAAGGTACTGTGCAAAGTTTTCCAAAACGTGACCCCATGAAGAGAGCACCAATAGCACAGAGTTGTAGCGAGGTAACCCAAGAAATACGACCAGAGCACCCCTCAAATAATTCTAAGGTACATCAGAAAAAAAGCTAAAGGTGCTCCCCAATGATGCCTTACGGTAGCCACAATTAAGAAGCCAGGTACTGTATGGGTACCCCACATAACACGCAGGTACCCAACAAATAACATGAAGGTACCCCATACGAAAGGCGAAGGTACACAATAAAAGGAATTACCAAGAAACGAACACGCGCGGACGTTAGAGTCCAACGCGCGAACGTTTAAGCTATAAAAGAAGATAACGCGCGAGCGTTTAGAAGAACGTCCGCGCGTTAATGTTCTTTACGTAGAGCATTTACTGAGGTACCTTCGGTATAATGTGGTGTACCCCAATCTTCCTTGGGGAGTACCTGAATTTTACAGGGGGTACCCATATTTGATTTTGTGACCTTTTTTTTGGGAACAACCAAAGGCTTGTATGGGGGGTACAATGGGCTGATCTGGGGGATACCCCACTGGCTTACAAGATGGTACCCTGCCTTATATATACAAATTTGTGTTACATAACCCATAAGATGTACGTACAACTACGTTGCGTGTGCACACGTAAAGGTACATGTGTGCATGTGTAGACATGTGTTCCTGTGCATGAACACATGTACATGAACCTTTACATCTGCACATGTACGGGTACATGTGTGTACTTCTCATCACTGCCGACGAATCAAGGCCCAGTGGAGTACTTCTACACTGTCGACGAAATCAAGGCCAAGTGGAGTACTTCTACACCGCCGACGCATCAAAGCCAAGTGGAATACGTCTTCGCTGCCCGATGAATCAAGCCCAAGTGGAGTACTTCTACGCTGCCTGATGAATCAAGGCAACGTTCGGACGTTGGGGTAAAGGCAGGGGTTAACGTTCGCCGCGTTGAAGTTTAGAGTTCGCGCGCTAAAGTCGCGATTAGCCCTGGGCGATTAATCTTGATTCACGATTTACTTTAACAGAATCTGATTTTTGGGGGGTCTTGGCTCAGGATTAATTGCCAATCTCCAGGATGAATCGCCGGCTCGGGTTCTTTAAAAATTTTGGCTATTTTCAACACACAACTCATAGAAAGCATTTTCTACCTTTCCAACAACAAAGTGGGTGATCACAAAACATCCCAACATACTTTAAAACACTTTCCAAAACAAAGATTCATTACAAATCCACATGAACCCAAACCTTAAACCCTAATCTGAAACAAAATCAATAAAGCTGGAAATCCATGGCAAATCAATAGAAAACTCAACAAGATTATAATACACCCAAAACCCTACGAATTTTAGAAATCAAAACCATCATGCAAGATCATTTCAGAATTTGATTTCCAATTCATTTAAGCTAATTGGAGAGTATCTTAGAGAATTGGAATTTAGAAATAACATTAATTAAACTTACCACAATAACCTTAATAAAGTTCAATTGATTTGTCTAAACCGTCAAGAATAATCCACATTTACCTCATCTTCATAACCTAAATACTTAATTAGTCTAATAATCACACATTAGATAATTAATCTTAATAATTAAATAATAATCCGGGACGGGGTTTTACACATGTACACATGTGTGTACTTGTGTGCAAAGGTATGTACATGAATAAATATGAGTACATATGCATGTACATGTGTACACGCGTACATGCAGAACATAGGTACCCCACAATAAAACATTCAGGTACACACCCTTATACCGAAGGTAGCTCAGGAAACAATTATTAACAAACTTAAACGCGCGAACGGTCCTTTTGAAAGCGCGCGCGTCAGTTGTCCTCTTAAGCCGGAACGTGCGCGCGTTAGAGACAAACGTCCGCGAGTTGACGTCTGTTCCCCTTTCCTTCTACGGGGTACCTTCGTTTTAATACAGGGGTACCTTCGTATTATATCATTGGGTACCTTAGTTTTAACTGGGGTACCTGTGGCCTACCCTAATATACGCGTCTGTGCTTGTACATACATGTGTACAAATACATACAAGCAGCCGATACACATCAAAAAATGGACTTACAAGTGTGCAAAAGAGTACACACATGTATACGCGGGTATACATGTGTGTGCGTGGGTACACGTACAAGTACACAAGTACATGTTCTTGTACGTGTACACGTACATACATGTGTACACATGACAAGTACGTCATAGGTACCCCAACTAATACGTGGGTACCCAAGCATAGGGAATGAAGGTACCCCATACGTAAGTCGAAGGTACCCAATATGAGGAATTACTAAGAAAAGTTAACGCCTGGACGTTAAGGTCCAACGCGCGAGCGTTAAAGCTATAAAAGCGCGCGCGACAGTCGTCTTCTTCGGCCGGAACGTTCACGCATTAGAGACCGACGTCCGCGCGTTGACGTCTGTTCCCCTTTCCTTCTACGGGGTACATTCGCTTTAAAACCGGGGTACCTTCGTATTATATACATGGGTACCTTAGTTTTATTTGGGGTACCTGTGTCCTACACTAATTTACGCGTCTGTGCTTGTACATACATGTGTACAAATACATACAAGCAGCCGATACACATCAAAAAATGTACTAACATATGTGCAAAAGGGTACACACATGTATATGCAGGTATACATGTGTGTGCGTGGGTACACGTACATGTACACAAGAACATGTTTTGTACGGGTACACGTACAGATATGTGTACACATGCCAAGTACGTCATAGGTACCCCAACTAATACGTGGGTACCCAAGCATAGGGAATGAAGATACCCCATACGTAAGGCGAAGGTACCCAATATAAGGAATTACTAAGAAACATTAACGCGCGGACGTTAAGGTCCAACGCGCGAGCGTTAAAGGTATTAATGCGCGTGCGCCAGTTCTCTTCTTCGGCCGGAATGTTCGGCCGTTAGAGAACAACGTCCGCAAATTGACGTCTGTTCCCCTTTCCTTCTACGGGGTACCTTCGCTATGAAACCGGGGTACCTTCGTATTATATTGTGCGGTACCTTAGTTTTATTTGGGGTACCTGTGACCAACCATAATATACGCGTCTGTGCATGTACATACATGTGTACACATACATACAAGCAAGCCGGTACACACCAAAAAATGTACTTACATGTATTCAAACAAGAACACACATGTATACGCAGGTATACATGTGTGTGCGTGGGTACACGTACATGTACACAAGTACATGTTCTTGTACGTGTACATGTACAGACATGTGTACACATGTACACACATGTCTACATCTGTTCAAATGCATGTAAATGTACATGTATGTGTACAAATGTTCACACATGTACATGTGTGCTCATATTGACATATGTAAGTGTGTACACATGCACACACATGGGCACATGAGGGTACACACATGCATATGCGTGCACATATACACATGTGTACATATGTACACAGATGACAATGTCCATGTGTACATTTGTAAGGTACATCAGCAAACAAGCCAGAGGTGCCCCCAAATGATAACTTACGTAGGCACAATTACGAAATCAAGTACGTCATAGGTACCCCAACTAACACGAGGGTACCCAGGCAATAACATGAAGGTACCCCATACGTAAAGCGAAGGTACCCAATATAAGGAATTACTAACGCGCGGACGTTAAGGTCCAAGGCGCGAGCGTTAAAGCTATTAATGCGCGTGCGCCAGTTCTCTTCTTCGGCCGGAACGTTCGCGCATTAGAGACCAACGTCTGCGCGTTAACGTCTGTTCCCCTTTACTTCTACGGGGTACCTTCGCTTTGAAACCGGGGTACCTTCGTA
Source organism: Buxus sempervirens (assembly GCA_947561395.2). Classification (NCBI taxonomy): domain Eukaryota; kingdom Viridiplantae; phylum Streptophyta; class Magnoliopsida; order Buxales; family Buxaceae; genus Buxus; species Buxus sempervirens. The sequence goes on from OX387186.1 coordinate 41,282,880, forward strand.
TTATATTGTGCGGTACCTTAGTTTTAATTGGGGTACCTGTGGCCAACCATAATATACGCGTCTGTGCATGTCCATACATGTGTACACAAACATACAAGCAAGCCGGTACACACCAAAAATTTACTTACATGTGTGCAAACAAGAACACACATGTATACGCAGGTATACATGTGTGTGCATGGGTACACGTACATGTACACAAGTACATGTTCTTGTACGTGTACATGTATAGACATGTGTAGACATGTACACACATGTCTGTACATGTACACATGTGTACATGTGTAAACATGTATGTACATGTACATGTGTACACACATGTACCTGTACCTGTGTACACACATGTACATGTTTACACCTGTACACACATGGGCACATGTTTACACACATATACATGTGTGTACATATACGCATGTGTACATGTGTGCACATGTGTACATGTCTACTCATATATACATGTACATGTTTACACATATACACATGTGTACATGTGTGTGCACGCATATATACATGTACATGTGTACACATATACACTGTGTACATATGTAAACAAACATACATGAACACGTGTCCACATGTACACATGTACACACATGTGCATATGTAAAGGTTCACGTACACATGTTAGTGCACAAGTACATGTGTACACGTGTACATGGCTCAGGAACCCAAGAAATAAGACAAGGGCGCGCCGCCTCAAATAACTCTAAGGTACATCAGAGAATAAGCCAAAGGTGCGCCCCAATGATGCCTTACAGTAGCCACAATTAAGAAGCCAGGAATTGTATGGGTACCCCACATAACACGTAGGTACCCAAAAAATAATATGAAGGTACCCCACACGTAAGGCGAAGGTACCCAATATAAGGAATTACTAAGAAACATTAACGCGCGGACGTTAATGTTCAACGCGCGAACGTTAAAGCTATAAATGCGCGCGCGACACTTGTAATATTCAGCCGGAACGTTTGCGCATTAGAGAACAACGTCTACGCGTTGAAGTCTGTTATGGGTGAATGTAAGAAATATATTCATATATAAAGCAGGGTATCATCCTGTTTGCATCTGGGGTATCCCCCAAATCAGCCCATTGTACCCCCCATACAAGCCTTTAGTTGGCCCCAGGAAAAAAATTCAAAAAATCCGTATGGGTACCCCTGTAAAATTCAGGTACTCCCCAAGGAAGATTGGGGTACACCGCATTACACCGAAGGTACCTCAGGAAATGCTCTGCGTAAAGAACATTAACGCGCGGACGTTCTTCGAAACGCTCGCGCGTTAACTTCTCTTATAGCTTAAACGTTCGCGCGTTGAACACAAACGTCCGCACGTTAATGTTTCTTTGTTATTCCTTTTTCGGGTACCTTCTCCTTTCGTATGTGGTACCTTCATATTATTTTTGGGGTACCTACGTAATATGTGGGGTACCCATAAAATTCCTGACTTCTTAATTGTGGCTACCATAAGGCATCATTGGGGCGCACCTTTGGCTTATTCTCTGTGTATATGTGTAAACATGTACATGTATATATGAGTAGACATGTACACATGTCCACACATGTACACATGTGCATATGTGTACACATGTATATGTGTGTAAACATGTGCCCATGTGTGTACAGGTGTAAACATGTACATGTGTGTACACAGGTACAGGTACATGTGTGTACACATGTACATGTACATTCATGTTTACACATGTACACATGTGTACATGTACAGACATGTGTGTACATGTCTACACATGTCTGTACATGTACACGTACAAGAACATGTACTTGTGTACCTGTACATGTACCCACGCACACACATGTGTGAACACATGTAAGTACATTCTTTGATGTGTATAGGCTTGCTTGTATGTATGTGTACACATGTAAACACATATACAGAAGCATATATTAGGGTAGGCCACAGGTACCCCAATTAAACCTAAGGTACCACAAGATATAATACGAAGGTACCCCGGTGTTAAAGCGAAGGTACCCCGTAGAAGGAGAGTGGAACAGACGTCAATGCGCGGACGTTTGTCTCTAACACGCGAACGCTCCGGCCGAAGAAGTCCACTTTCACGCACGCATTTATAGCTTTAATCCTCGCGCGTTGGACATTAACGTCCACGCGTTAACGTTTCCTAGTAATTCCTTATATTGGGTACCTTCGCCTTACGTGTGGGGTACCTTCATATTATTTTTTGGGTACCTACGTGTTATGTGGGGTACCCATACAATTCCTGGCTTCTTAATTGTGGCTACCGTAAGGCATCATTGGGGCGCACCTTTGGCTTATTCTCTGTGTATATGTGTAAACATGTACATGTATATATGAGTAAACATGTACACATGTGCATATGTGCACACATGTATATGTGTGTAAACATGTGCCCATGTGTGTACAGGTGTAAACATGTACATGTGTGTACACATGTACATGTACATTCATGTTTACACATGTGTACATGTACACGTACAAGAACATGTACTTGTGTACCTGTACATGTACCCACGCACACACATGTGTGTACTTGTGTGAACACATGTAAGTACATTTTTTGATGTGTATAGGCTTGCTTGTATGTATGTGTACACATGTAAACACATGTACAGAAGCATATATTAAGATAGGCCACAGGTACCCCAATTAAACCTAAGGTACCACAAGATATAATACGAAGGTACCCCTGTGTTAAAGCGAAGGTACCCCGTAGAAGGAGAGTGGAACAGACGTCAACGCGTGGACGCTTGTCTCTAACGCGCGAACGTTCCGGCCGAAGAAGTCCACTGTCGCGCGCGCATTTATAGCTTTAATGCTCGCGCGTTGGACATTAACGTCCGCGCGTTAACGTTTCCTAGTAATTCCTCATATTGGGTACCTTCGCCTTATGTATGGGGTACCTTCATTCCCTATCATTGGGTACCCACGTTTTAGTTGGGGTACCTATGACGTACTTGGCATGTGTACACACGTCTGTATGTGTACCCACGCACACACATGTATACTTGCGTATACATGTGTGTACTCGTTTGCACACATGTTAGTACATTTTTTTATGTGTATCGGCTGCTTGTATGTATTTGTACACATGTATGTACAAGCACAGACGCGTAAATTAGTGTAGGATACAGGTAACCCAAATAAAACTAAGGTACCCAAGGATATAATACGAAGGTACCCCTGTTTTAAAGCGAAGGTATCCTGTAGAAGGAACGGGGAACAGACGTCAACGCGCGGACGTTGGTCTCTAACGCGCGAACGTTCCGGCCGAAGACGAGAACGGTCGCACGCGCATTAATAGCTTTAACGCTCGTGCGTTGGACCTTATCGTCCGCGCGTTAATGTTTCTTAGTAATTCCTTATATTGAGTACATTCGCCTTACTTATGGGATACCTTTATTCCCTATGCTTGGGTACCCACGTATTAGTTAGGGTACCAATGACGTACTTTGCATGTGTACACATGTCTGTACGTGTACACGTACAAGAACATGTACTTGTATACATGTACGTGTACCCATGCACACACATGTATACCTGCGTATACATGTGTGTTCTTGTTTGCACACATGTTAGTACATTTTTTGATGTGTACCGGCTTGCTTGTATGTATGTGTACACATGTATGTACATGCCTAGACGCGTATATTATGGTTGGCCACAGGTACCCCAATTAAAACTAAGGTACCGCACAATATAATACGAGGGTACCCCGGTTTTAAAGCGAAGGTACCCCGTAGAAGGAAACGGGAACAGACGTCAACGCGCGGACGTTGGTCTCTAACGCGCGTACGTTTCGGCCGAAGAATACCACTGTCGTGCGTGCTTTTATAGCTTTAACGCTCGCACGTTGGACCTTAACGTCCGCGCTAACTTTTCTTAGTAATTCCTCATATTGGGTACCTCGCCTTACGTATGGGGTACCTTCATGTTATTGCCCAGGTACCTACGTGTTATTTGGGGTACCTATGACGTACTTGGCTTCGTAATTGTGCCTACCGTAAGTTATCATTTGGGGGCACCTCTGGCTTCTTTGCTGATGTACCTTACAAATGTACACATGGACATTGTCATCTGTGTACACATGTACACGTGTGTATATTTGCACACATGTGCGTGTGTGTACACTCATGTGCCCATGTGTGTGTATGTGTGCACACTTACACATGTCAATATGAGCACACATGTACATGTGTGTACATTTGTACACATACATTTACATTTACATGCATTTGAACATATGTAGACATGTGTGTACATGTGTACACATATATGTACATGTTCACGTACAAGAACATATACTTGTGTACACATATATCATGTACATGTGTACACATGTACACACCTGGGTACATGTGTACACATATATACATGTACATGTGTACACATGTACACACATGTGTACAATCATGTGTACACACATATACAAATGTACATACATGTGTGCACAACATAAACCGAAGGGACCCTTTAAAAACCTGTTGGGACACTTTAAAAAAGTTAAGAGGCTCTGGGGACGACACATATTTAATATCAACGCGCGCACGTTCTCGTGAACGCTCGGACGGTCGCTTTGGGCTTGGGTACCCCTGCTTTTTTGCATGAGGTATCCCCACGTTTTGCCTGGGGTACCCCAATCATAAACTGAAGGTACCCTTTGAAGAATTCCTTATGTTTTTACACATATTTAATATCAACGCGCGCACGTGCTGGGCGCGTGCGTCCGAGCGTTTGCCTATATTTACAAAGAAACAGGTCTTGCGCGTTATTTCATCCATGCGAATCAAAGCCATCCGAAGCGCTTCATCTTCATTTCGATAAAGTCTTCTCAGGGTGGGTACCACTTCTCTTCTGGAAGAGTTCCAAAGCCTATATTTCTGGTTCGTAGGACGTACGAGATGCTTTACGAACTTTACTGCTTTGATTTTATATGTTACGATTAAGGTATTAATTTGTTCATTTAGGGTTTCCGATCTATGTGTTTATTCTAATGTCTTGAAGAGGTACATTTTGGTTTATCTTGGTCGGAATGGTTTATATTATCGGTTGCAATCAAGTTACTATTCACTTTTCCTATAAGCCTTTGACAAGTACACATCCCTATTGTTATCTCCCTAACGCGTGAATAACGCCTGCACTTTTTCCTCAAGTGTTGGGGTTTTTTTTATGTATATAGGGAGTGGGTTTTTTCCACACAATTATTCATATTATTCACATTCTATATTATTTGCATTCGGTAGCACTCATCTTTTCTGTGTCTAACATTATCGTTTGCTATGTGTTGTTTTGTGCATATTTATTTTTCTTCCTCTCTTCTTCTGAAATCTTAGATGGCCCCTAAGACCAGAGCCTCATCTTCTAAACCTAAGACATCCTCCAGGAAAGCCAATAAGAAACGCAAGACTGATTCATTTGATAATTCAATCTTCATCAATCGAAAGGCCAAGAAGCTGTACGAGAATGATATCAGCCACAGACAAATCTTGCTTGAAAGAGGGGTTATTCTAGAAGACTTCCCCGAGTCTATTAGTGCAGCATTTACCGAGAGAGGATGGGATAACCTCTTCACCAACTTCCTGCTCCCATCCCAACACCTAGTATATGAATTCTATTCAAACATCCACAACATCGAAGACGGTCCCGCATCCTTCGATACCTCTCTCAGAAGGCAGCCCATCCATGTAGATTCTGATACCATCGCTGGGGCCCTAGGTATTCTGAGAGTTGAGAATCCTGAATTCCCGTATGTTGATGCTCCCTTACCAGAATTGCTCAATGAAGTGGCTGCTTGTTTACTGACCACTGAGAGGGAGGGGGACTATGAGGGCAAAGCTCTGGATTCCTCCAAGTTTACATTTGACACCTCATTCATATACAAAATCCAATGCTCTAACCTTGCGCCGGTGAGTCACAGATCAACTGTGCCTCCTATGAGAGCACTCTTGCTTTATGCATTGATCAAGAGGCATTCAATTGATGTTGCCAGTAGGACTGTAAACGGAGCGAATACAGAGCGGATCTGTATGAATCCGAATCCGAATCCGATTATCTATTAGGATATCCGTATTCTATTAGATATCCGACGAATATTGCATTCATTATATTGAATCCGAATTCGATTAGTATTTTGATATCCGTATTTGAATCCGATATATATTCGAATCCGATTATATATTCGAATCCGATAAATGATCTGAAAATCCTACTAAATTGACTTTAAATGATCTGAAAATCCAACAATAATTAACTTTATTAAAAGAAAAAGAAGAATTCTTCAAAATTAGTTTGAACATATCACACTATGGTCACTAATGGCGGTGATTGACGCTTTCAAAATGAATTCTTGATTGCAGTTTAACAGCTATAACACAGCTAGCAGTGCCCATTGGATACACTTTTGGGAAGGGCATGTTTGAGATGAATGAGGTGAGAGGCGGATCATCATATGGTTCTGGAACATATGCAGGAGATGGGTCTCGTCAACCCACAGAATTAGAGCTCCAGCAAGCATTTCACCAGGGAATGTATGTTGCTGAAATAGCAAGGAAACTCAGAAGATCAGCCTCCCGTCCAGTGTGACGCAACACTTAAATGAGATAAATCTGTTGAATGTCACTTAAAAACACTTACATCATGGCAAAAAAAAATGCACCAACTGGTTCATAAAGGGACCTGTTTCCCAATCTGAAAACAACACAGAAACTACCAAGGTTAGTCATTTCCGCCCTCAAAACCATATAAAAAGATAAACTAAACACATCACAATTATCGAAAGCAAAAGAAGAACAAAATGATACAACGTCAATAGCAAGAGATCTACACAGAAATCAACTCAAACACTGAAGAAATAAAAAGGAAAAATAGCAGAAACAGAATCTGAACACTAACTTCACAGTGATCGAAAAAAATAAACTTTCTTTTCGAATAGAAACCGAGGAGTCTCCAAAATCGACGAAATCCGACAGAAAAGAACTTCGTTCTTGATACAAGAAGAACCAAACAAAAACCCTAACTTGAACCCAAAAGCAAGAAAGAAAACTTCAGCAGATCCAAACAAGGAGAAGAGAAAAAAGAGAAAATAAAAGAGGAAAAAAGGAGAAGAAGCGTACATTTGCTATGCAGAAAGGATGAAGAGAGAAGCGAAGAGAATCCTTCCTAAAAACGAGAAGAACCCCATTGTCGAACAGAGTAAATCTCGATCTCCGACGTCGATCTCTTCCACCATGTCTCCGACCTGACGATGATTATAGAACTCAGAGAGACGTTGCTTCTTCGCCGCCGCCTCTGAAGACGAGAGCGAGTTGAGAGGAAGCGGAGATTGGGAGGAAGACGAGAGAGAGAGATGAGAGGGAGACGCGAGAGAGTTGAGAGAGTGAAGACGAGAGAGAGGTTTCGCCTGTTGATGTGATATAGAGAGGAAGACGAGAGAGAGGCGAGAGAGTGTTGAGAAACCTAAACAACAATGGAAGAAGAGGCGTTGAGAAAGAAAGAACCTGTATCGATCTAGGGTTGCAAAGGTGGTTTAAATATAAGGATGGTAAAGTTACTTAAGTATCCTCAAGAATCTGAAAAAATTACAAAATAAGCATATATACCTAATCGGACTCGGATCTTAATCGGACGGATATGATCTTGATCCGAATCCGAATCCGATTATAAACGGATCCTATTTTCAGATCCGAATCCGATCCATTGGAGCATTTAATCGGAAAAAAATCCGATTAAATCGGATTATTTAATCGAAAACGGACGGTAAACGGATCATGATTCGATCCATTTACAGCCCTAGTTGCCAGCATCATGATTGCGTCTATGCTTGACTGTTTTCTCGATACCAAACGTAGGTGTGGACTTCCTCTCGGGTGTGCCATTGCAAAGATAGTCAAGATGCATCAAATTGACTTCCCCGAGTATGAGTTACTTGCTCCCCTTTCTCCTATCAGTACTGCAACATATAATAATTCCAAGGGGCAATACAACAAGTCTCATCCTCCTCCTCCACCCCCTCCCCCTGTTCCAGGGGTCCATGCTCCTGCTCATCCATCTCCTCCCCCTGCTGGTGAAGATGCTCCTGCTCCTCCATCTCCTCCCCCTGCTGGTGAAGATGCTCCTGCTCCTCCATCTCCTCCCCCTAATGTCTCTATAGGACATAAGCATGATCTTCCTCTCCTGGAGTCTGCTACACATGATCAAACTATGGAACCTAATATTCCATCCTCATCGGCGCCTGCTCCTATAGACCAAACAACTTCTTCCCAATTTCCTCGTGGACTCGCATCAATCCTTTCACAGGTTATGGGCATGCAATGTGAGTTGATGAATCAAACCAAGCTACTTCTTGAGAACCAGGAGACGATGAAGCAGCAGATAAAACAATTGTACGATGGTCAGCTTGCATACAAGCATAAAACTGATCGCCACGTTGCTAAGATGGAACATCTTCTTCAGAACGTAGAAGGTGACACCTACTCTACGAAAAAGGACGTACGAGAACTGATTAAGCCGAAGTTTGCACAAATTGACACCAAGTTGAATTGGGTGAGGACAACAGTATGGAATGCTGATGACACACTAAAAGCAGTGCATGAGAAGTAGACCAGGCTGAACGAGATATATTTGGAGATGCAACAAGACTACAGCCGGGCCATGAAGCACTTTGAATTGGAAAATTAGGAGCTTCACATGCTGAATAGGAACAGGGGAGAACGGAGGACAGTTGTCGATGCAGCTTCTCAAGGTGTCGTTGGAGAGCATATACCTCCAAGTGATGCGAACTACATTCGAGATGAACATTTGTTGCTTGAATCCCTTGAGCCTGCACACAAAGTTCCTGATCCAGCAGGGCCTGCCCCATAGTCTTGAACCTCTTTTCATGTCATCTGAGTATCGAATGCATCTTATTTGACCATCTTTTTTTACTTATGTGCCTGTAAAACGTTGCGATAAGTGCATGCAAAGCAAATATTGTTTGGTCTTAGCTTTCATTTGTCATATTCCTCTATCTCCCCAATACACACACATTGGGTCTAGCACGTTGTAATGCGTGTACATGCAAAACAACCAGTCCAAGGTGCTGGTTATATTAGCCTATGGTAATGAACTTCCACCTATAAGACTAAGGTATTATACGAAATGATTAAAATCTGCAACAAAGGCTATGGGAAGACGGGTAATGCAAAAAAAGTGAGCTTATATTAATCTTAATCTTGAGATACCCTTCCAAACGTGCCTACGTATCCCCCAAATTAGCCCAGGGTACCCCCACACGAGCCTTAATTTATCCACAAAAAATTCTCCAAATTAAGGGGAGAGTACCTCCAAGTAACACTTAGGTACCCCAAAGGTAAATTTAAGGTACCCCACAAGAAACCCGAAGGTACCCACACGTACAAAATAGTGGGAGCACATTCAACGCGCGAATGTTTCCTGGTAACGCTCGCGCGTACTGTGCACTTTAAAGCTGCAACGTGCGGGCATTAATGATTAACGTCCGCGCGTTTTGTTCATTATCAATTCCTACTTGGGGGTACCTCCGGCTTACTTATGGGTTACCTTAATATTAATTTTGGGGGTACCTGGGTATTACTTAGGGGTACCTAGCACGTCGTAATGCATGTACATGCAAAACAACCAGTCCAAGGTGCTGGTTATATTAGCCTATGGTAATGAACTTCCACCTATAAGACTAAGGTATTATACGAAATGATTAAAATCTGCAACAAAGGCTGTGGGAAGACGGGGAATGCAAAAAAAGTCAGCTTATATTAATCTTAATCTTGAGATACCCTTCCAAACGTGCCTATGTATCCCCCAAATCAGCCCAGGGTACCCCCCACACGAGCCTTAATTTATCCACAAAAAATTCTCCAAATTAAGGGGAGAGTACCTCCAAGTAACACTTAGGTACCCCAAAGGTAAATTTAAGGTACCCCACAAGAAACCCGAAGGTACCCACACGTACAAAATAGTGGGAGCACATTCAACGCGCGAATGTTTCCTGGTAACGCTCGCATGTACTGTGCACTTTAAAGCTGCAACGTGCGGGCATTAATGATTAACGTCCGCGCATTTTGTTCATTATCAATTCCTACTTGGGGGTACCTCCGGCTTACTTATGGGTTACCTTAATATTAATTTTGGGGGTACCTGGGTATTACTTAGGGGTACCTAGCACGTCGTAATGCGTGTACATGCAAAACAACCAGTCCAAGGTGCTGGTTATATTAGCCTATGGTAATGAACTTCCACCTATAAGACTAAGGTATTATACGAAATGATTAAAATCTGCAACAAAGGCTGTGGCAAGACGGGGAATGCAAAAAAAGTCAGCTTATATTAATCTTAATCTTGAGATACCCTTCCAAACGTGCCTACGTATCCCCCAAATCAGCCCAGGGTACCCCCCACACGAGCCTTAATTTATCCACAAAAAATTCTCCAAATTAAGGGGAAAGTACCTCCAAGTAACACTTAGGTACCCCAAAGGTAAATTTAAGGTACCCCACAAGAAACCCGAAGGTACCCACACGTACAAAATAGTGGGAGCACATTCAACGCGCGAATGTTTCCTGGTAACGCTCGCGCGTACTGTGCACTTTAAAGCTGCAACGTGCGGGCATTAATGATTAACGTCCGCGCGTTTTGTTCATTATCAATTCCTACTTGGGGGTACCTCCGGCTTACTTATGGGTTACCTTAATATTAATTTTGGGGGTACCTGGGTATTACTTAGGGGTACCTAGCACGTCATAATGCGTGTACATGCAAAACAACCAGTCCAAGGTGCTGGTTATATTAGCCTATGGTAATGAACTTCCACCTATAAGACTAAGGTATTATACGAAATGATTAAAATCTGCAACAAAGGCTGTGGGAAGACGGGGAATGCAAAAAAAGTCAGCTTATATTAATCTTAATCTTGAGATACCCTTCCAAACGTGCCTACGTATCCCCCAAATCAGCCCAGGGTACCCCCCACACGAGCCTTAATTTATCCACAAAAAATTCTCCAAATTAAGGGGAGAGTACCTCCAAGTAACACTTAGGTACCCCAAAGGTAAATTTAAGGTACCCCACAAGAAACCTGAAGGTACCCACATGTACAAAATAGTGGGAGCACATTCAACGCACGAATGTTTCCTGGTAACGCTCGCGCGTACTGTGCACTTTAAAGCTGCAACGTGCGGGCGTTAATGATTAACGTCCGCGTGTTTTGTTCATTATCAATTCCTACTTGGGGGTACCTCCGGCTTACTTATGGGTTACCTTAATATTAATTTTGGGGGTACCTGGGTATTACTTAGGGGTACTTTGGCTTATTTGCTGATGTAAATTAGGCTTATTTCGTGGGGGCCTTGGCCTTATTTCGGCATGTACTCAACTTTTACTAGGTGACACCTAAGCTTATATGGGGTGGGGGTGGTACATTGTGCCAGTTAGGGGGTTACCTTACCCTTCACACGAACCGTACCTTCATTTTGTTTTGGGGGGGAGTACCTTCATTTTGTTTTGGGGGGGGAGTACCTAATGTATAGTAACTTGTTTTAAAATTATGTGTAATTTACGATCAACGAGTTTGACGAATCTGTGGCAGAACTTAAGCAATCAAAATAACCAAGCTTTTATTCAATGGATACAATGTCCTATGTACACAATACTTTACAAAAATCTGATCGTGAAACATCATAAAAAACTAAACATGCCATAAAAGTAAAATCCAAGTGAATGCTTGATTCAGTTACAGCATTCATTATAGGAACATCCTTGTCCTCAAATAAATAGATACAGATTCCCCAAAAATTAAAATTTTAGTTTGTAGTTTGACGCATGTATAATATAAAAATGTTAATACATCGAACTCTCCCCTTAGGTAGAACTCTTCTTCACAATATCATCCTTCACCGTGTTTTCTTCGTGGAGGATCATCTCACTCACAATGCTTCTTCTGAAGCCCGGAATATCATTCTATTCAAAATTAACAAAACTATATTAATAATGTGATCATTTGGAGCTTTTGAAAACACAACTGGATAGGTTAGGAGTTGTAGCGTACCTACGTGAATCGAGGAGAAAGTTCTCCTCTCCAGAAAGCGGCGAACTTCATGGCGAAGATTCCACAGTCATGGCTACAAAAGATGGGAGTACAAGTTAATGCTATTAATATCATATCGTAGTAAGTATAGAAAAGAAAGAATAGGTGAAAAACGTACGGGTTGCCTTGCCGAGGAAGCTTAAGAGCCTCTGCTTTCGTCCTTGGAAATTTGCTTACTAAACCTTCCTTTTCCCATTGCCAGGTGCATATAATATCTACTGCTTTTAGCTGAAATATAAAAATTGATACTTAATAACAACATTAGTGACACAAGAAATTATTACGCTGATCACTTACCACTCCAGTGAGAACTTCACGGGTTCTCCACACCTTCATCGAGTTCAAAAAAAATACTTTCTCTTTATTCATGTCAACAACACACATGTACCAATGTTCTTGCTCCAATATAGGGAAAAACAACTGCATACAAACATATTTATTAGCCCTACCCTATTAAAAGATCCCAGCAACAATGGTGAGTTAAGCTTACCATTTTGTAGTTCACCATATTCAGTAGGTACGATGGATCAAATTGATCATTAAGTCTAGTAAGTTCTCGGTTTTCTTCTGCCGCGCAAAAAGTCTGAAAAGTTATAATATAGGTTCAACAAGAGTATTACAGACAGTGTCAAATTATTTTGAAGAATGTCGTAATAATTACCCCAATATCTGACAGGAAGAAGTAACATGGGCCTCCAACCTGCTGTTCCTGGAAATTTAGCATCTGCATGTAGCAGTCCAAGATCTACATAGAAAAAAATAAAATCTAAGAATCCAAATATTTATGCGATCTGACAAGATACTTAGGTTGTTAGACTCCTACTCAGTTGGTAACTCATTTCTCAGGCTTCAAACATTCGAACTCATCGCGGGCAATGAAGACATCAAAGAATCTCACCGCGGGCAATTGAAGAAGGTGATATGGTTTTAGTACATTTGAGGCGTGAAAGGTTTCCCAAAGGAACTTATCACAAGCTCAAGTCAAGAAAGTTTGGACCTTGTAAGGTGTTTGAAGAAAATTAGCTCTAATGCTTATTTGATTGAGCTGCCATCAGATTTGCATTTCAACCCCATCTTTAATGTTTCTGATTTGTATCCATTTGAAGGGTTCATGGGAGACTCAGAAGCTATTGAAGGGCAATTTGAACAACTACCAAAAGTGAAGAAAGATGTCATTGAAGATGTGCTTGATGTCAAGGAGGCAGTATCAAGGAGAGGCAACAAGTATAGGCGATTCTTGGTGAAGTGGTTGGGTAAACCTGCTAGTGAAACTGTGAAAGTATGTGGATTACTGAAGATGAATTGAAGATGACCGATCCTGAGATATATGAAGAAACAACCAAGGTATTCTCAACAAAGTCCAGTTCTTTTCCAACAGGAGGGATTGATCTGGGGCATTCTTTTAATTATTGTTATTTTAGATGATTTTTAGAGTATTTTGAATTAAATTAAAAGATCATGTGACTAGCATGTTACTTTTAATTATATTGGTTGCTAGGATTTGTTCTCCTTCTTTCTAATGTATGGCTAAGATCCCAGGGTTGTTAAAGGCTATTATAAATAGCCTCTTTTAGTTGCTGTAGCAGCCATTATTATTGATTTTACAGAAACTATAGATCTGAGTTTTTCTAAAGAACTCTTCAAGCCCTAGGCTGTTTTATGTTCCTACCTTAATCCTACACTTCTCTTTTTATTACAATCTATTTGCTACTAGTTTTTACCTTTCTCGGCTATGTTAAAAGGGGGGAAGTTAACTCTAATATCAAGTGTATTAGTGAGCTTGCCTCGTTCTACATGTCTATTAAGAAAATTCCTTTCTCTATTGCTAAAAGATTGGAACAAATCCAAAGGAAGTTTCTATGGGAAGGTCCGGGTAAAAGGAGAACTGGTTCTGGGGTTAGCTTGTGGAACGGGTCCTCCTTTGGGAACTGGTTTCCAAGGCAATCAAAAGATACTTATGGGGTTAGCTTGTGGAAACCAATTGCCAAGTTGAGTGCTTCAGTGGAAAAATACTGTAGATTTTCAGTGGGCAAAGGTGAGTTAGATTTTGGGGGGACATTTGGTGTGGACACTAGAGCTTAAAGGATAAGTACCCCAATCTTTTTAACATCTGTAGGGATAAAGAAGCTACTGTTAGTGACTATTTGGTTAGTTCTGAGGATGATAAGGTGTGGAATATCACTCTAAGAAGAAATCTTTTTGATTGGTAGATCAGTAGTTATGAAGAATTATTGAAGGAGGTCTACAATTCACAGCTGGATCAAGCGGAGGACATTTGTTTGTGGTCAAAAGGAAAATCTGGTAAGTTCTCAGTCAAATTAGCCAAATTAGCGTTTGAAGCTTTGAATTCTACTGGTCTGAAACTTAAAGAAAGTAAGCTGATATGGGTAAAGATTGTGCCAAGTAAAGTGGCCTTCTTCATGTGGGCTGCAACATTGGACAAGATTCTAACAGTGAACCATTTGAAAAGTCGAGGATGGTAGTTACCAAACTAATGTATAATGTGCAAACAAGGTGAAGAATCGGTGGAACACCTTTTGTTGCATTGCAAGGTAGTAAGCAATCTGTGGAACGAGATTCTTGGAAGATTTGGAATGAAATGGGTTCTAGCAAAGAATTTTGGCTAGGTTCTTCAGGCATGGGAAGTCCAGAAAGAATTTGATGTGAAATTCAACTCCTGCGACTATTTCTTGGATGATTTGGTGAGAAAGAAACTACATAATACTTAGAAATCTTGAGAAGTGTTTGGAATATTTGGAGAAGAAAGTCTTGAAATTGATCTAAACGCTGAGTTTGGATAGCTGGATTTATGCAGATTTTATAAGAAAGCAAGCTTTCTCGTAAAAATCGTGTGTTTGGTTAGCCGGAAAGTGTAGGCCCTGCTGAAAATAAATTCAGTCAAACCCCTTTCAATGCTCAAAAGGCCCAACTTTGTTTTCCGATTAAAATGGTCGGATTTTGCCGGAAAGTGAATTGACTAGAATTTATTCCTTATGTACCCTCTTCATCAAAACTATTCATTTGTATAATAAAGGGTAAAATAGGTAAATGTATCACTTTTCCGTTCAATCTGATTAACCAAACAGCATTATTAGGATTTTCTATTATTCATACATTTTCCAGGTGCATCCAAGCATCTTTTAGGAAACTTAACTTTCACTTTCCAGAATATCATTTTCTGGCATATCTCTTTCCCAAACGACTTTCCAACCTAATCTGGCTATCCAAACACAGCCTAACTGGTTAGAAACATAAAAGTAGATGGCGATTGGGTCCTTAGAAGAGTTTCTAACATGTGATGAGTTCCCTGATTAGGTAGGGAAGGGAGTGTCTTTCGTTTTACCTTATCTAAGGCATAAGTTTGTCCTACTAGATCTGTAGTCTTAGGTACACACATTTCTTTCTTGTCATATATATATATATATATATATATATATTTGTGTGTGTATATCATCTTGATTACTGTGAAAAAAAAATAGCAAGAAAATAGAATTTTTTAAAGAATGTACCAATCACGCAGCCATTATAAAAATGGCTTTAGGGTTAAGCTGCAGATGATAGAAATATTAGTTGTTTTTGGTTGGTTAACAAAGCCTTTCTCTACTAAAGCATTGGAAAGACTAGCCTGGCCATTAGAGCGTTTAGTTGGTTATGCTATTACCCTTATATCAGCTATGCCAGTCTTTGCTTATTTCTTATTTATTGAAAATAAATACCAAAAACTGATAGAATAATTTGAAAAAATAAAATTTCAAACATACTATCAAAATGAATACAGACACACACACACACACACACACACACATATATTTAGATTTCAGGGAACAATTGAAATTCATATAATTAGAATTAAACACATCTAGTGTACGAATTTTGTTATATCTTTGTTTAGTATTTTACAAGTTTATATTAAATTATGTCTAAATGCATGAATTAGTGTGATCATTAAAGCAAATAAAGGGACTAGGTTTTTTAATTTTTTGGGTACCCATCCAAGGTCTCTTAACTTATAAGCGAACGAAGAAGCTTCACACTAAATGACATAAAAATACAAAACTTCATTTTTCATTCAACCATTTAAACCATATATCAAATGATTGAAAGGAAGTAACCTAAAAGCATACATAAAATTAAAATAGTATAATGTTGTTGAATAAATTGAGTTGAGGAGCAACAATCGAGCCAAAGTACTTGAGTATACAGCTTAATAGTGAATTTAACATAAGCAATAGGTTTGTGACACTAGCTACTGTTCCAAGTGCATTTTCCGTTGAAAAAGAATGCTGGCGCTGTATGTTGAGAGAATCATATCGATAAATAGAGGAAATTGGAGCAGAGCAAATAAGATGACTGGGACACAAGCAAATAAAGCAATTGGAATAACAACCCTTTGGAATCCATGGTTTAGAACAATAAATATTGATGCACCAAAGGTTGTTATCATGCTTGCTATGGAGATAAAAAGAGTTGTGAGCCCAAGTATCAATTTTATAGGTAATACCTTGAGGAAGTCTTCTTCTGCGTATCGTGAGGTGAGAATGGACAAAAATATCAGTGTTGAAGTAATGGAGAAGAATAATGCTAAAGCATCTGATATCGCGAAAAGCTTAAAAGAGTTGTGTAAGGTTTATTTTGTTTTGGCTGTATTCCGAGTCAAAAAGGTCTTAAAAATATTGTCAATGTATTTGGGATAGGTTAGAGGTATTGCGGTTCAAACGGGGTTTTGATCGGAGTCAAATTGAAATTGTTACGACCAACGTTCGCTGAACGTTCGCCGAACGTTCGACCGGTGACGACATACAGAGAAACCCGAGAGCAGCGTGAGCTGAGCGTTCGCTGAACGTTCGACCGGTGACGACACACAGAGAAACCCGAGAGCAGCGTTCGTTGAGCGTTCGCTGAACGTTCGACCGGTGACGACACACAGAGAAATCCGAGAGCAGCGTGAGCTGAACGTTCGACCGGTGGTGTTTCTCAGAGAATCTGGAGAGCAGCGTTCGCTGAGCGTTTGATGTCCGTTCGACCGATGAAGTTCCACAGAGAAACCCGAGAGCAGCGTTCGCCTCTCGTTTTCTGTCCGTTCGAACGAGAAGAAGAAAAGTGAGTTTTATATCGAACATTCGAGCCGCGTTCGCTAAACGTTCGAACGTTCGTAAACAAATTTCTTTTATAGAAATCCAATCTTTTCTGATTTGTTTCCTTTTCGTTCCCTTCCTTCTCCTAACCTATTTAAGGAGTGTCTAGCCTATGCTGAGGGTTACCCAATACGTTTTTGAGAACCCTAAAACGTGTGCAAGAGAGAGAGACCTTCTTCCTCTTTCCTCTTCTTCTTTGAGCCATCAAAACCAGTCTTCTTCTTTTCTTTTCTACCTTGGAGTTCCGGGTTGAAGAGTTTGCTCGTGGGAGTTCCTACGGTTGCTGAGCGAGTTCGTTCGGCACATCACTAAGGAGATATTCAGAGTTCTGAATCGTTGCAAGGATGCAAATCTGAAGAGTTCTTCAGATATTTACATTGTGAGTCAGAGTCATTGTTGGGTCGTCTGAACCACTATTGTAAGTCTTCTTCTTATAGTGATTTCCAGAGGTGGCACCTCGTAGCCCGGGGGGTTTTTCTCTTTGAGAGTTCTCTTAGAGTTTTCCCTTCGTCACCAAATTGCTTGTGTTGTCTCTTCTTTATTTTGCAATTGTGTGTGATGAATTGATATTTGTTCAGACTTGTGCATGCCAATTAATTAAGAACTTGTTTTTAATTGATTGATATTTTATTCCGCAATCGGCTTCACCTATTCACCCCCCTCTAGGTGATTTAGAGTCTAAACTGTGTTTGTCAATTGGTATTGGAGCGGGTAACCAGATCCTTGACTCTGTTAGTCATGGACAAGTCCTCCACTGCCCCACCCTTCTTTGATGGCAGCAATTATGTCACGCCCCGAACCCGGGTCAGTTCAAACCGACACCCGACCCGAACCCGGTTCGCTACTGTAACAACCCAAATTTAGTTCAACATCCAAATCCGAGGTGTTACTGGCCCATATCAATTACAACATCAATAACATACCAGACCAAAGAAAGCAAAATCCAATCAATTTATTATTCTATCAGAGTTGCGGAAACAAGTATGTGCGGAAGTGTAGATCAAATCCTCAACTAAGCATAAAGCTTGACCATCAATCAATAGTATCAAAGTCTGGTAGAATGAACTGGTTACTAACTCTCTCTTGTCTCTCTCATACATCAAATCCAAATAAATGATAATAAACCAATTAAAAATGCTAAGTCTATAACATCAATCCACCTCAGACAAGATCTGGATAATAATAATCCTCCGGTGAATACTCGGCTATCTCTCCCTGGAAGTCTAAGAGATCCCCCTCTCGCGTATCAGCTGAAAAAAAATGGAATAGAAGTAGGGTGAGATACGAATATCTCAGTAGGTAACACATGCATGACTAAACAGTTAATATAAGCAAAGTAACATTTCATGCACGATTAAGCAACATCGATAAATCAGGCTCGCATAATCATTTATACCATTCATGAACACAAAACAGTTTGATAAACAGTTCTATATATAATTTTCAGCAAGTTTTAATAGAAGAACTCAATAGCCAAATCAGTAGCATAATCCATACATTGCCAGGATGTACTAAGCAGTCACATCCAACCAATATCCCAATCACATGCATCCCGCACGTGCACAATAATAATAATAATCATATCAAGTGTTGTGTTTTCAGTGTCATTGTAGGACTCACAAAGATAGATAAACCTTTTGAGATGATTCTCAACCAATTGCTATACCACCGTGCGACTTAGGAGCGATGCTACTAATGATACTCAAGCCCCATGCAGCGCAGCTTAGACAAGAGCCGTAGTCACCAACTTATTGCACACGTACCCATCAGAGTTGGCATGTACCACCAGCATGCAGCACCAGAATCAATACATGGAGATGGTCGCTTATCCACATGTACAGGGAATCACCAGCGGCTCACCGGGGTGTCCCTCCAGACATAGGACCTTCCCAGACAAACTAACTTGCAAAGGAAGCGCGTCGCATATAGGAGTAACTCAACCCAAATGACATATCCCTCAGCTATCTAGCTACGACTATGGATCCATAACCAGCTATGCCCACTAGACTCCAAAATTCCCTAAAGTATCATAATTCTATAAGGGTTGGTGCCTAGCGGCATATAATGGTTATATCTGTGCATTTACTTCATTATTCAGTCATTCGGATTTTGAATTCTCTTTATAATGTCTTATGATTTATAATATCATTTAGAAGTGTTTAGATAATCAAATGGTAGTTAGGCTTTTCCAAAATCACATTTCTCCTTTTCCTTCAAAACTTGGCAACTAATGTCCTAAATATCTCCCTAATTTGTTTTTCTGTAAAACAGGGATTTAGGTAGTTTATTTTGGTCTTAAAATACCTTAATTAATCATTAAAATTGTCTAAAAATAGTTTAGAATTGAATTAGGTTCGAAATTATGAAAAATTGGAAATTCTGCTGAGAGCGCCTGGGATCGCTCAGGATCGCTCCGGGTGGTCATCAGTCGGCGGTAGTGCAAATTCGAGCGCCCACGGTCCGTCGTCCCGCGGTCCACGGCGTCCTCAAATCTTTAACCAATGCCTAAGATCGCCGATGAGCGCCTCGCACAGTCGAGGTCGGCGGTCTCACCAAATCGAGCAGAAACAGTTCTAAATCACGATTTTTCTCGTCTAAACTCATTCTAATGTATTTATAACATGCTTAGCTAACTAAATACAACTATACATATCATAGAAACATGCGTTTGCGATTAAACAGAGATAAATCCGAATTTAAAACCAAAATGGTGTCACCTACCTCTATACGCTGATTCCTCCTTCTCTATTCTGCACAATGGCGAAACTCCTGCACAGAGAAATCCTCTGGACGATGAACGCACGCCCAGCCCTTCCTTCTTCTTCCCTTGGTCGCTCGAACAGTCGTCGCTTGCGGCTCTTCAATACGCGCGACAATACATGTATAAGAATTAGGTTAATTCTTTATACATATTTATACCCCCTGATCCTATGCATCTCCCATGCAACTCTTCTATACACCTTGCCCAATCAGAATACATACCTCGATATCTCACGATCGGACGGTCAGATCTGCATCTAATTCTGGATCTCCGCTAAGTTGATCACCCCCTACAATATTAAAATGTTTCTATCAATCATAACTCTGGGTAATATTATTTACTAATTTAATTTATTATTTAAGGAAAATTCGGGGTTTTACAAATTATGCCTACTGGAAAGTTAGAATGAGAGCCTATCTGAAGGCTATAGATGAAAAAGTTTGGGGAAGTGTTGAGAGAGGATGGAATCCTCCAACTGTGATTATAGATGGTGAAACAAAACCCAAAGACCCAGATAGCTATACTAGAGAAGAGTTAATTGATCTTAACTACAACTCTAAGGGTGTCAATGCACTTTTTAGTGCAATCTCTGCTGATGAATTCAAACGGGTGTCTACTTGTCAAACCAGCAAAGAAATTTGGGAAATTTTCCAAACCACTCGTGAGGGAACTATCCTTGTGAAAAACTCAAAATTACAAATGCTTATCACTAGGTTTGAAGAACTAAAAATGGGAGAGGATGAATCCTTTGATTCCTTCTATGCTAAACTAAGTGATATAGTGAACTCTAGTTTTAATCTTGGTGAAAGAATTCCTCCTAATAGAGTGGTTAGAAAAATCCTTAGGTCTCTTCCTGAAAAATATAGACCCAAAGTGACTGCTATAGAAGAAAGTAAGGATATTAATGGTATTAGGGTTGAAGATCTCATAGGATCAATTCAAACCTATGAACTCACTTTGCCTCCTACTTGTAGACACCCCAAATTGCACCCCAATATAAGAGATTAACTAAGAAAGGCCCCAAAGGTCTTATTTGAGCCTTGACATGTGTCAAACTTTCAAAAACATTCAAAATCAGTGCCAACCGCACTGTGTATGCGGTTTTTTATAATCTCGGTTTCAACCGCTCTGTATGTGCGGTTGTAACCGCACAAACAGCACGGTTCAGGTCCTTGCTTGTTGCGCTGGCGGCCACGTTGCTTCGCGAAGCTTCGGCCGTTAAGCCGCGTGGACAGCACTCAATTAAAGCATAACTGAATTGAACCGCCCTGTATATGCGGTTTGGTCAAATTTGTATTGAACCGCACTTTGAGTGGCGGTTCTGTAGAAACCGCACTGAGTATACGGTTTTGGCTGTTTCGAGGCTTTGCGAAATGGCTCGATCTCTGAGCCTTATTTACGCATATTACCTCTCTCTTAGGGACTTGAACTCCCTATTTCACCCTCCGAAACTTGCTGAATTACACCAATTCATGCCTTGGAGGAGAATTGGAATAATCTAGAAGGCCTTTTTGGCCTACCCTTGGGACTCTTCTACCCTTGACTTGGCCTATAAATAGAGAGGCCCTCCTCTTGCAAATGGCTGACAATTTGAAGCATAGAAGCTCTGCAAGAAGAAGAGAAACTCTGCTGGATTGTCTACTCAAAGCTCAAGCTACCTAAGGTAAAGCTCTCCTTTGGTTTTCCAGTACTCTCTTTACAATTCCAACTCCCATCTTCTACCTTTCTGTAGTGTAAGGCCTTTGTGCATTTTTTTGTAACCCCACACCCCTTCTAAAGTACCTGGGAATCCTCTCTAGCCGTAAAACGTGAAGAGAGAGCCTGGGGAAAAGGAAGGTGGAATGGATCCTCTAGGCTTAGAACCCTCAAATGATGAAAAGCATGCTATATGGTTATTTTGAACCCTTGAATGCTTCTCTGATTTTATTTTATATTTGGAGAAGATGTGAATCCATGCTCTCAATAGCCATGGATTCCAAGCTTCTCATAGAAATGAGATTTTCCACACTTTCACACTCACTTTTCACTATTTTCATCAAATGGGCTAGATCTTGGGCTTTCCATGTTCAATATGGAAAATCTGAGGTCCTAGGCCTTAAAATGAGTTTTAGAACTTCATGAGAGGATTTCTTGTTGATTTTAAGGTTTTGGTCGAATCCACATGCACACATGCACTGGTTTCTATATTTCCTCTTCAAAAAACCTCAAAACAGGACAGATCTGTGGCCTGTCTTGGAAGACTCATAACTTCATCCTCCGGATGAATTTTTGAGTGATTCCAAAGACATGTGATAGATGGATGTGTCTACTTAAAATCTGGAAATTTTCGTCCACTTCCATGTAGCCAATTTTTGACACCATCTCTTCAAAGTTTGTAGGACAGTTCAGCCCAGATTGCTGAACTTGTCGCTTTGATGGTACACTATTTGCTCGGTTTTAATCCGTTTCATGTGATTTCAGTTTCTGAGTTTTCTTTGAGAAGTCTATTTTCATTTCCAACAAGTTTCAACAGATTTTGACCTGTTTTGTGTCTTGGGTGCTCAGTTGACTCAGAAGTGCTCGCTGGCATAGTCCAGAGCTCATCTGTGGTCTTCTGGGCCTGTTCAAGAGAGCACACAAGTCACATCCGGATAGAGATTGGTGTGAGGTTTTTTTCTTTGGAAAGATGGCACTACATACTTCCTCCACACTAATTTTCATGGATTTTTATTGAGCCAAACTCCACGAATAGAGCTTTGAAAATGCCTACTTAACACTTTTTCTGAGTTATAACAGCAGATTTCATATGTGGATTTCTCTCTAGTTTTGAATCGGATCGAGCTGAACTTTTTACTGTATATTCTAATATATACCAGTTTTCAAATGGCTTTGGTTTCATTTGATTTAGATTTAAATTGAATGAGTTATGGTTTATCAAAGCTTTCAAGCTCTTTTGACCGAATTTCTCCAGATTTGCCTTGGCTTGATTTTCTTCATTTTTACTTTGATTTCACTTCACTCATGAAGTTTTAGAAGTGATGAATCCACAAAGAGAGTCTAAACTCATTAGACTTCTCATGTGGAATGGTCACACACATTGTGCTTGTTAAGCACCTTTTTGTTTATTTTACTAGCAAACAATTTATAGCATAAGCAAACATGTGGTAACCGTCTTAGACGGATGAGTGGGGGTGCCTAACACCTTCCCCCACTCATAAATAATTCCCCGTACCCAATCTCTGGATTTTTCCTCATCTTAGAGCTACTTTGGCTCTATTTGACATCTATGAACCCTTTGGTGTCCATTCACACCTAAAAATGGATGGTGGCGACTCTTTACATTTTATCGATCCCCGCGTGACGATATCGGAAGTCATCCGAGATGACGAATCCATGTCTCACACTACTAAGAAAAATAAGTCTATAGCTCTCAAATCTAGTAAAGAAAAGGCTTATAATGATTCTAGTGAGGAATCCATGGGAGATGAAGATATTGCCCTGTTGGTAAAGAACTTTAGGAAAATGTTTAGAAGGAGGAAACCAAGGAGTGAAAATGAGAGGTATAAATCCAAGGGAAGCTCTAGTGGTAGAGATCAAAAGCCAAGAATCAAATCTGAATCTAGGGAGTCCAAACATCCTAAGGACTCTAAGTTGCAAAAACTTCAACAAATCAGATGTCATGAGTGTCAGGGTTTTGGTCATATTAGGTCGGAGTGTCCCACATTTAAGAAGCTTCAAGGGAAAGCCATGAATGCCACTCTTTCTGATGAGAGTGCATCTGATAGGGATAGTGAGGATTCCAAAACAGAGGAAAGTCAAAACTACATGGCTTTCACCTCTATTGTTGGGAGTGGTGACTCTAGCAACTATGAAGACTTTCCACCAAGTGAGAATGCAATTGGTTCTCATGATGAGTCTGATGATGATGAGGAAAGCCTTCAAGATGCTTATGATAAATTGTTTAGGGAGTGCTTAAAAGCAAAGAAACAATTAAAATCCAATCTCAAAAGGCTAAATGAGGTAGAGCACAAGAAAGAAGATCTTCAAGCAAAATTTGAAGAGTCTACTTCTCGTCTAGGTGAATACAAGTTGAAGATTGAATCCCTAGAATCTGAGAATAAGTCTCTTAAGGAAGAGCTTGAAAGATCTAAAATTCAATTCCAGAAGTTTTCTACAGGTACAGCACATTTGGAAAATATGCTAGGGATGAGTCAATTAGGAACTGATAAAAGGGGTTTAGGATTCCAGGAAGTCTCAAATGATAATCCATCATCTTCTAAGACCCAAGTTGTGAATACCAAAGGAAAGAATAGATCCAATTCTTCCAAGAGTAAGACAAACCAAGGTAGAAATCATGGTCAAAAGTCTAATTGGTCAAAACCTAGGGGTGTTCCAACCAAGAGTTCCCAATCTCAGAATTTTATCCTTATTTGTCATTATTGTGGTATTTCTGGACATATCAGACCAAATTGTTAGGATTTGAACCAAAACTCTAGGAGATCCTCACCTAGAAAACCTCAAGAGAATTTGTCTAAACAAGTGAAAGAACTTTCAAATCAGACAAAGCTCTTAAGTCAACAATTAGCTTCAATGACCAAGAAAACCACTGAGCCTAAGCAAATCTGGGTTAAAAGAAGTGAATTAACTTGTCATGTAGTTCATGTTGCTTTGAAGGCTAGAAATAGTCTTATGTGGTATCTTGATAGTGCTTGCTCTCGTCACATGTGCGGTGACAAATCTTTGTTTAAATCTTTTGAGGATTATTCTTGTGGCACTGTTACTTTTGGTGATGGAAGCAAAGCTCCTATTGTAGGTAAGGGTGTTATTGAAATTTCTGGTATGCCTACTTTGAGTGAAGTTCTATTTGTTGATGGCTTGAAAGCTAACTTGATTAGTATAAGTCAATTGTGTGACTCAAACATGGAAGTTAAATTTGCTAAAAATGTGTGTTCTGTGATTGATGCAAATGGTTTGTGTGTGCTTCAAGGAGAAAGAACTCCGGATAATTGTTATGGTGTGATTCCTAATTCTAATGCTGTGTGTAACTCTTCCAAAGTTGATATGCATGAATTGTGGCATCAAAGACTTGGTCACTTGAACTTTAAAAACATGAATGAATTGTCAAAGCATGATTTTGTTCGAGACCTTCCTAAGCTTGCCAAAGTAGAACCAAATGTGTGTGGGCCATGTCAGTTGGGAAAGCAAACTAGATCTAGTCACAAAAAGATCACTGAGTGTCTAACCCACAAACCTCTTGAATTGTTGCATATGGACCTTATGGGTCCTTCTAGGACTGAAAGTCTTGGTGGTAGGAGGTACATTTTGGTTATTGTAGATGATTTTTCCAGATTTACTTGGGTTGAGCTATTAAGAGAAAAATCTGAAGCAAGTGAGTTGATTATGTCTTTGTGTCAAAGACTCTCAAATGAAAAAGAGTCTAAGGTTGTTAGGATGAGGAGTGACCATGGGAAAGAGTTCGAGAACTCAATCCTTGAAAATTTTTGTCTAGAAGAGGGAATTCATCGTGAGTTCTCTGCTCCTATTACTCCACAGCAAAATGGAGTAGTAGAGAGGAAAAACAGGGTTCTTCAAGAGATGGCAAGAGTCATGATACATGCCAAGGGTGTGGCCATGTATTTCTGGGGAGAAGCCATTAACACGGCTTGCCATGTGATAAATAGGGTGTATTTGAGGCCTGGGAGTAATGAGACTCCTTATGAAATTTGGCATGGTAAAAAGCCCACTGTCAAATACTTTCGTGTTTTTGGAAGCAAATGCTTTATTTTGAGAGATAGGGAGAATTTGGCTAAGTTTGATACCAAGAGTGATGAAGGAATCTTCCTAGGTTACTCTAAGAATAGCAGGGCTTACCGTGTGTATAACTTACGTACACATACTGTCATGGAATCCATAAAAGTTGTTGTGGATGAAGGGGTTGATAAGTCTCAAGTTGAGGGGGAGACTAGTCTGGAAGTAGGAGAAAATGACTTGGTTGTTGAAAGTCAAAATTCTGAGTCATCTTCTTCAACTTCTGAAGAGGGTCTTTCTTCAACTCCAGGTCCTACAAAAGAACCTTCCTCTAGAGTAAAGTTAAATCATCCCAAAGAGTTATTAATTGGTGATTTAAATGAAGGGATGAGACTTCGTAGGAAAGTCCTAAATCAGATGTCATTTGCATCCTATGTCTCAACTCTTGAACCTAAGAAGGTAGAAGAAGCACTTACTGATGAGTGCTGGATTAATGCCATGCATGAAGAATTAAATCAATTCATTAGGAATGATGTGTGGTATCTTGTTCCTAGACCTGAAAATTTTAATGTTATTGGAACCAAATGGATTTTCAAGAACAAGTCAGATGAACATGGCACTGTAGTGAGAAATAAGGCTAGGTTGGTTGCTCAAGGATATACCCAAGTTGAGGGTATTGATTTTGATGAAACTTTTGCCCCTGTAGCTAGACTTGAATCTATAAGGATTTTACTTGCTGTAGCTTGCCACTTGGGTTTTAAATTGCATCAAATGGATGTAAAAAGTGCTTTTCTGAATGGGTACTTAATGAAGAAGTATATGTTGAACAACCCAAGGGGTTTGTTGATCCAAAGTTCCCACATCATGTGTTTAGGCTTAAGAAAGCCTTGTATGGGTTGAAACAAGCTCCTAGAGCTTAGTATGAGAGACTTACTGCTTATCTCTTAGATCACAAGTTCACAAGATGAGGAGTTGATAGAACCTTGTTCATTAGAAAAGATAAGAGCAGTTTCACTGTTGCTCAAATTTATGTGGATGATATTGTCTTTGGTTCTCCAATTGATTCTCTTGCTTTAAATTTTGCCAAAGCTATGCAACAAGAATTTGAGATGAGTATGGTTGGTGAATTAAATTTCTTCCTAGGTCTTCAGATTTCTCAATCTACAGATGGGATTTTCATATCTCAATCTAAATATGCTAAAGACCTTGTGAAAAGATTTGGGTTGGACAGCAAGAAACACACTAGAACCCCTATGAGTACTACCTTGAAACTTGATTCTGATTTATCTGGAAAGAGTGTAGATAACACTCTTTATAGAAGCATGATAGGTAGTCTCTTGTATCTTACAGCTAGTAGGCCTGATATAGCCTTTAGTGTAGGTGTGTGTGCTAGGTTCCAAGCAAATCCTAGAGAATCTCACTTATCTGCCGTCAAACGTGTCATACGATATGTTAACGGTACTGTTGATCATGGTATATGGTTTTCTAGAGACACTTATGCAATTCTAGCAGGCTATTCTGATGCCGACTGGGCTGGAAATGCAGATGATAGGAAGAGCACAACTGGAGGTTGTTTCTATGTTGGGAACAATCTTGTGGCATGGATGAGCAAGAAGCAAAACTCTATTTCCTTGTCCACAGCTGAAGCGGAGTATATAGCCGCTGGGAGTGGTTGCACTCAATTGCTTTGGATGAAGCAAATGTTGAGTGAATATGGGATTGAACAGGGAACTATTGTCTTGTATTGTGATAATACAAGTGCTATTAATATTTCCAAAAACCCTGTTCAGCACTCTCGAACCAAGCACATTGATATACGACATCATTTTATTCGAGAGTTAGTAGAAGATCATGTGATATCTCTTGAACACATCCCATTTGAAAATCAACTAGCTGACCTCTTTACCAAACCTTTAGATGCTCTTAGGTTTGAGTTTCTTAGGAAAGCTATTGGTGTTGGTTCTCTTCATTAAGAAGGACTTTGTAGCATGCTTTAGGGTGTTTCATGCATTTTTCTTTTCTTTAGCATGCTTACTTGTTTTTGGTATTTTGTATTTTGTTTTTGTATTTGTTTTTCTTTCGTATTTTTTTTTGGTTTTTATATGTATTCTTGTCTTGACATGTGTCAACTATAGGATAAGTATAAGGTTGTGAAAATATATATCTTTTGGGTATATTTTGAGAACCTACAAACTTTTCAAAGATGATTTCTCAAATGTGATTTCAACAGTTTCTAATAATCTCACAATCATCTTGCTAAACTCTATTTGTGGTTTGTATATCACATACACATCCAAATACAATTGAGGAAGCCTATTTTTTATTTTCGGTGTTGTGTGGATAGGCAATCCTGAGTTTACTCTTGTCTATCTTAAGTTGAAAAGACCCTAGCATTTGATCTTGTGTTTACAAAGAGATTTCTCCCTCTTGTTTAAAAAGAAAAAGTTATATGAAAAGAACTCTGGGATGAAATGTAAACCCCAGCAAAATTGAGTTCAAAAAGAAAGAGAATCACAAGGAGTATAACCATGGCATAAACTGTAAACTCAGATATTCTAAGGAACACTACTCTTTGTGCAAAAAGAATTGTAAGAAACAGGGGGAGAAAATTTCAAAATCTTGATGCTTAGGTCATGCAAGGGCTCTTTTCAATGTTTAGAGAGACTTGGGTAATATTGGATTTCTTGATAAATGGCCAACTCCTCTTCACCAAGCTCTCATATAGGCAAAACTTGTTGAATTTGGTTTTGCACATGCACACAAACACAATTGGAAATTTGGTTGAGTTGTTGTGTAATTATTTGGGAGTTTTGAAGTTAAATTTGATCAAATCTGATTTTTAGAGCAAAATGGTTCTCAAAATAGGTCAAAATTTGAGTTTTCAAGAGTTTATACTTGATTTATAGTTGTTGGTATGTCTTGCAAGTTTTTACATATGTTTGAAGTGTTTTTGGTTGAAAAGAGATGAGTTTTCTTGCTGAAATCTGGAAATTTTTTCTGAACTTTTGATGAACGTTCGAACGGCCTATCGAACGTTGAACAAACGTTGATTTTTTCCTCCCCGTTCAGCGAATGCGTGTCGAACGTTGGTTTTAAAACAAATTTCTTGTTTAACGTTCGCCCCGTGTTCGCCAAACGTTCGAACGTTCAATTAAAAATCGGTTTTTAAAAAAAAAGGTCGCGTGCGAAAAAGGCATTAGGGTTTTTGAGCGTTCGAAACGTTAGTCGTTCGAACGTCTGGCGATTTTAGGGATTTCGTGCTTTTGTGTCTTCTCTCTTCGATTCGTGCCTTAATCTCGTGATCCAAGGTAAGATTTTTAGTTTTTGTTCATTATTTGTTGTTTTTATCTACATGTTCATCTTCGGCTAGGTTTTTCTAGGATTTTCATGTTAAAACTTTGATTTTTTCGTGGTTTATGGTTTATCCTTGTTCAAATCAGTTTTAAAAGGTTGTATTTATGTTTTATTGTTGATTTCGAGTCATTATTTGGCAATTTTTGTTGAAGTTAACGATTTCACAAAAAATCCCCAAATCTGGGTTCGTGAGTCTTCAATGTTTGCCAACCGTTCGAACGGTGATCGAACGGTTTGAATTTTTTTTTGCTTTGAAACATTTTTTTCTCTCATGCATTTTTTTTTCTTAGCATATAGTTTCATTCCTTTTTATTCCATGTTACCTTATACTAACATGTGCTTATTGTGTTGTTTTCTTTTATTTTTTTTTCTTCTTTTTCTTTGTTCTATTCCTTCCTAGATGCCTAGGAAGAAATCTCTGGGTACCAAAACTTCAAATAAGAAACCTAGGTATGATGAGTCATTGTTTATTGACAAGAAAGCTGGTAAAAACTTTGAAGAGTATTTCTGTGATCGGTCGGTCATCCTAGAAAGAGAGGTTAAGTTTACTACCCTTCCGGATGAGGTTACAGATTGCTTTAAAGATAGGGGTTGGGATTCAATGTTTGCAAATTTTATCCTTCCGTCTGTAGAGCTTGTTAGAGAATTCTACTCCAACATCCATGATATTGATTTTGAAAATTCAGAATTCTCTACTTTTCTTCGTGGTACTCATTTTCGTGTTGGCCCTGATGTTATTGCTTCGACATTTGGTCTTCCTAGGGTCCCGAAACCTCAATTTCCTTACCCTCCTCCCACACCTGATTTTCAAAATGAGGTTGTGGATACTCTTCTTCATCTTGGACGAGGAAATTGGGTTTTTAGGGGTGGTGCATTATCTGTGAAAAATTTTACGGCTGAAACCATTGTGACTTTTCGTATTCAAAGTCACAATTTGTTTCCCGTAGCCCATAAATCATCCGTTCCTTTTGATAAATGCTTGTTTTTATATGCCTTGAAGAAGAAACATTCCATTGACTTGCCTTCAGTTATTTGCTCCAAAATGATTGATATCTTCTTAAATTCAAAGAAGACGTATGGTCTTCCTTACGGGTGCTTAATTGCCCGTCTTATTCGTGCCTTGAATGTTGCTTTCCCCCCCTTAGAGCTGTGTAAGGCTTCAAATCCTATCACTGAATCCACTCTTAAGCAGAGTCGTGCCCATTTGTCTACCACTCAGGCTCCCAATCCAGATGATCCTGCTGAGGAACACCCTCCTGCTTCTTTGCATGAGGAACTAGTGTCCCTCAGAGCGCAAAACTCCGAGATTCTCTCTTACTTGCAGAGGCATCATAAGGACGTGGTTCTTCGGTTTGAGCGCCTGGAACTTAAGCAATCTTCGTTGCAATCTTCGTTTGGCAAGCTCGAATCTGCTCTTGAAGATTATTTTCGTCAAGAGGATGTGGAGGACGAAGAGGATGATGAAGCTCATGCTCCTGAGGCTCCCGGTTCGAGTGGAGGTGGTGGCAGTGGAGTAGGTGATGGTGCTGGGCCATCTAGTTAGTGGGGTGATCCCTTTGTCTTCTTGTGACAAAAAGGGGGAGAAGTTAGTCTTAGTTGTAATGGTGCAAAATTTGAATGGATGTTATTTTTGTATTGAACATGGCTCATGGATGGTATTTTTTGTTGTTGTTCATCAATGAATGTATATTGTGTTGAACTTTTGTTGGTGGTCCATGAATGTTCAAATGTAGATAGTATAAAGTAAATGAATGAGAAGTCAGTACATTTGATCATTGTGAGCTCATTATATTACTTGTGCTTGGATATTTCTATTTCCCTTGCTTTTCACTTGGTATTTTCTATTTTTTTATGTTTCAGGAACAGGTGAAATTGAATGGGTTAATAGGTTTAGGGGGAGGTCATGTCAAATTTTTTTTATTTTTTTCTTGTTCAATGTGTTGCTTGGTGGTTCACAACAATTGAATAAGTCTTGTTAATTTTGTCACGGAATAGCCAAAGGGGGAGTTTGTAAGGTTTATTTTGTTTTGGCTGTATTCCGAGTCAAAAAGGTCTTAAAAATATTGTCAATGTATTTGGGATAGGTTAGAGGTATTGCGGTTCAAACGGGGTTTTGATCGGAGTCAAATTGAAATTGTTACGACCAACGTTCGCTGAACGTTCGCCGAACGTTCGACCGGTGACGACATACAGAGAAACCCGAGAGCAGCGTGAGCTGAGCGTTCGCTGAACGTTCGACCGGTGACGACACACAGAGAAACCCGAGAGCAGCGTTCGCTGAACGTTCGACCGGTGACGACACACAGAGAAACCCGAGAGCAGCGTGAGCTGAATGTTCGACCGGTGGTGTTTCTCAGAGAATCTGGAGAGCAGCGTTTGATGTCCGTTCGACCGATGAAGTTCCACAGAGAAACCCGAGAGCAGCGTTCGCCTCTCGTTTTCTGTCCGTTCGAACGAGAAGAAGAAAAGTGAGTTTTATATCGAACGTTCGAGCCGCGTTCGCTAAACGTTCGAACGTTCGTAAACAAATTTCTTTTATAGAAATCCAATCTTTTCTGATTTGTTTCCTTTTCGTTCCCTTCCTTCTCCTAACCTATTTAAGGAGTGTCTAGCCTATGTTGAGGGTTACCCAATACGTTTTTGAGAACCCTAAAACGTGTGCAAGAGAGAGAGACCTTCTTCCTCTTTCCTCTTCTTCTTTGAGCCATCAAAACCAGTCTTCTTCTTTTCTTTTCTACCTTGGAGTTCCGGGTTGAAGAGTTTGCTCGTGGGAGTTCCTACGGTTGCTGAGCGAGTTCGTTCGGCACATCACTAAGGAGATATTCAGAGTTCTGAATCGTTGCAAGGATGCAAATCTGAAGAGTTCTTCAGATATTTACATTGTGAGTCAGAGTCATTGTTGGGTCGTCTGAACCACTATTGTAAGTCTTCTTCTTATAGTGATTTCCAGAGGTGGCACCTCGTAGCCCGGAGGGTTTTTCTCTTTGAGAGTTCTCTTAGAGTTTTCCCTTCGTCACCAAATTGCTTGTGTTGTCTCTTCTTTATTTTGCAATTGTGTGTGATGAATTGATATTTGTTCAGACTTGTGCATGCCAATTAATTAAGAACTTGTTTTTAATTGATTGATATTTTATTCCGCAATCGGCTTCACCTATTCACCCCCCTCTAGGTGATTTAGAGTCTAAACTGTGTTTTTCAAGTTGGTCTTCAAGAAAATTGGAATGCCTGTATCATTATTGTTGCCACCTGGGACAGCAAATGCTACTCCAAACACCACTGTTGCAATTAGAGTTGCCACAAGCATGCATGATGTCGAAGTGTTCCTCATCCATTTCTCACCTTCTTTCAGTAAGTCTTTGTGCTGTTCGGTAAATAAATCTTGAGGTGTTTTACCAATTGAATTTTCCATTTTTATATATGATGGTGGCACGATCTTTTCCACCTCCTGCAATACACAGTAGGTAAAATTAGAAAAAAGTGAGGTGAGACCTTTATCTATGAATAATCCTTAACTAAAAAAATCTCATCATACAAAATGATTATACCATTTATATTTTATCTAAATATTCATAGTTAGAATATGTGTTTTCCTGATATTTCATTAATTTGGGAGAAATAAATTGTAGAATATGGTTGAATGAGTTGAAATACCAACCTTGAACCAAAGTAATTCTTGTTGCATTTGTAAAGCTGCTCCTGATACCGTTTTTAGTTGTCTTGGTGGTAGCGTTGCAGCTAAATGTAACATGTTGTTATGATTATCATCTTTATAAGAAGCTATCAGATCTTTAATTGCACCTATCTTGTATATGAGACTAAATACTTTTTCTTGACGATGTGCAACTGCGACATGGAATATACTTTGCTTATTTTTATCAACTCTCCAAACGAGATCAGGATAGTGCTTGATCAGCACAGTAATAAATCCAATATTGTCCAACTCTGCAGCGACAAATAATACTCTTGAAGGCTCTCTAATTAAGTCTGAAACATCCTTGTCATCTAATTTAATAATTTGTTTCCAAACATTTTCCACAAGTTCATGAGCCTTCATTTTCATCCACATTTTATTGTTGGAGAATTTGATACCTGCAACCCATAAAAAACTTGAGTCAAACTTTATTTGTAAAATCATTTTGGTAGTATTTAAACAAATATTCAACTAAAAAATGAATAAATTTTCAGTTGCATACCTAGTTGTTGCTTACATTATTGTTGCTAAAATTTAAATGAATTAAATTGTTGACCAAGCTAATTCCATCTAAGATTGAATTTTTTAAAGCATGCTAAAGGAAGAAATCAAAGAATATAGCCAAAAGTTGAATTGTAGTATGGTTTGCTACTAGGATGATGCTTAGATCTTGAAATTTCCTTATGGGCTATATGACATGGAATTTAAATTGTTAAAAAATGCAAAGACTTTTTGTTGTGAGTAATGACAAGATATATTAAATATTAAGGAAGAAGAATATAGTTACAATATCCATAGGATTATATTTAATCATACAAATTAAATCAACATAGACGAGACTTTACAAAATGAAATGCTCACTTTGTTCCTATTAGTACAATCAGTAATGGAACCCTTTGATGTCTCCCTATTTATCCTCAGTACTGCAAGGCCTTGTACTTATTGTACTGGAGGAAAGTATGTGCTATGCGTGTGTTGAAGTTGGAAAACCAAAATTTTAATTTTCTCTTAATTACCTAGAAATTAATTTTATTATAAATTTTGAAACTAAGTGTACTAAATATTAACAAAACGAAATATTATTATATGAAGATTAAGAATTTAAGATGGCTAAAGAAGTGATTATCTATTTATTAAAAATTAAAAATAATGATCTCTTTGTAAGATGGTTGATCTCTATGTAATAATTAACTGTTCACATAATTCTGATATATGAGAATTTTATTTGATATAAGAAACTAATAGGATTTACATTGGATAGTTTTAACTAATTAGGAGAACGTGGTTCTTTGGGATAAGGATGTCTTTAACAAAATTTCTATCTTCAACATAAAACTCAATTTAGAAAAAGCCAATGGGCTCTTTGGACAGGGAATGTCAGGTTCGGATATTGTGAATTCCCTTTAATAATAGTATAGATGAATTTTATCTATTTGGTTATGCTGCTGTCTGTGTAATCATGCATAAAACAGCCAAATCCGAGTAATTTGATTGCTATGGTAGTGTTTAAGTTGACTCACTTATATCCTTTACCCCCACCATTCACTAAATAATATCAACTAATCGGTTGTTCTTCTTGTGTTCATATTCAAGAAACAATAATCTGAAAATTGAATCTAACTAGGTATAAGATCAAATATTGAAATCTTTTAGGACTAGAAATTAAAAGACTAAAACGGGCACATGTCAAGATCCATCGAGCTGAATCATTAGAAGTAAATGTTTAAAATCTAAATGAAATTCATAACATTGAAGAATGAGTGCCATGTTGCTCTCACTCAAATGTGACCCCATAAATCTGAATCAAGTACTAAATCAAGATAATTCTTTGAATAATAGTGTTATCCAAATTTTTTATTGCTTTTGTAAAGTAGTGGTGTATAAAATAGAATTCTCCAATTTTAATCTATGAATGGGAAAAAAATTCCCCTTTGCAAGACACAAAAATGATAAGTGTTGAAGCCCTTTATTTAGTATAAATGTTGAAAACAAAATGTTTTAAGTTCCTTAATTGTTGGTTGTCTCGACTTGAACTCACATCCTACTGTTGTTAGATGTCTCTGCAATGAATACTTTGTGGATGGGGAGGGAAGACAAGTCCTACTGTAATGGTTACAATATTTATATATACTGATAAGTATTACTATTTATATTATTTTTTTTATAAGTATTACTATTTGTTAATGTGTTTATCTTGTAATCATTCCATTACCTGTAGGTTGTGCTGCATAGACATACATAATTTGAAGGCATAATAAAGTTCAGAAAGGTTGGATAGACGAACCCAAGTTGATGCTTCTTCTCCAGACTTGTAGCTCACTTGGACTGGCAAATGCTCCTGGCATTTGAGCCAACACATGTAAGGCTGTCTCCCCTTTCCCTGTTTTCCTTCTCCCATCTTGAGCCATATCCCCTTTCTCATATCGAGCAATTGCCAATTCCGGGTGTCTATCTAACATTTTAATGGCTACATCTACACAGCACAATGAGTTGCATTTAAAACTGCATCCATGGGCTCTTATTTTTGGCAATAGAAGTGTTAATGGTTAGAATGATCTCTACCAAATAAATTGCTGTTGATGGTAGCAATGAGTATTGCAATGCGATCCTCCAGTGTAAGGTCTTCACTTTTTGTCATATCATAGATATACTGCACCATATTCCTGTGCCCAAACAAGGCAGCCATATAGAGTGGTGTTACTCCTTTACTACCCCGTATATTTGGCAGGTTTTTATTCTTCTTCACCATCGCCTCAGCAATCTTTGTACTTTTTGATGCCACAGCAAAGCAGAAGGCTGTGTTCCCATCATTGTTCTGTAATGCCAAGTCATCTGAATCCATCCATTTGACAAGCTCCTCCACAAACTTTGTCTGTCTTGCAGCAGCAGCAATGTGAAGAGCAGTCTCATGTCCTCGTGCAATTCTCTCACGAACTATGGAAGGACGCTTTGCAATGATATCTTTTGCAATTTTCCAGTCACCTTTGATGGCAGCATGATATAATGGCACACAAAAGTTGATGTACACTTCTTTTATCTCCTCTGTAAGGCATCAGGCATTAGCACGTGTAGTACAAAACAAACAAATAATGCTAGAACTATAGTATGGTAAGGTGCTCTACCTGAAAATTTGCATACGAGTGGATTACTTCTGCATTGGCAATTTGCACAAGGATAGGACTAATTTTAGCATTCCGAGGACACACCCATTGTTTGTTTAGGAGTAATAAAAGGAAGAAAATTGGTGTTTATTCCTGAGAGCATAGAATATCTTTAGCTTTGTCTATCAGGAAAAGGTGGACCACAGTCATGACAAAATATCTTCTATGGGATATTCATCTGTAGGAAGACGAAATCTCCTTTTTCGTTTTTTTGGGTAGGATGTACGAAGATAAAATCACTCCATTAAGGACTGCATCTTATCTCTATATGATAGAGAAACTAGGAACATTCAAGATTGGGTGATTAATTGGAAATAGAAAACTCTGTTTGGCACACTTGTCAATGAAGACATTTCTTATACATAAATTCACATGTCACTTCCTGGAGTTACTCTTTCAAATTAATGGGTTAAAGTTATTCACTAGCTTGCCTTTGCAATGATCTTGAGCTTTCTATCATTTACTAAATTATACCAGTTATCGAGTAGACTTGTTAACTTGTTGGTTACAAATTTTATTTATTAATTCCATGCTTCTGATAAAGTTTGTAACTACTTGATTACGAACTTGTTGGTACTTTCCCCTTTAATGACTGGTGCTCTGTTGTCTCTGGTATGAATTTTGAAATATGGTGTGGAACAAAATTTCCGATAGCAAAAAGAGCCGATGGATTATATGAGTCCGAAAGAAGATCCAAAAAGCATTAGCTAGTAGAATCTAAACCTTGATCTGGGGTTTTGTGGCCACAATTTGTCTTACACCATTGGCTTTCCAGATAGAAATAAAAAATAACAAAACAAGAAACAAAAAGGAACAAACTACTTTTAACACAGTGGTTGGTAAAATATTTCTCTTTGCATCTTGTCTCATTGTCATGATTATGCAGTTTTCAAATTCCGTCCATAGAAATGACACATTCTTCTCGTAATTCTTTGCTATAGTCATTGCATGAATATGTAACTTCTTTATCTGTATATCATGTTTATTAATTTTTGCTTTGGTTTTTTTGGGATATTTTTTTTTTTTTCGTTACATTTATATCTCTTATAATTAGTCTTTCTGATAGGCTGTGCTTGGTTTCTTAAATTCTTAGACGTGTGGGAATGTGGATTTCCAGTTAGTTTAGACAATTAAAAATTTTGCATCTTTCATTTTTTTGGATAACTCTAGGGAGTACCTACATAAACCTTATGACATTTAATTTGAGTATGATATTTGCATTTGGAGTTTTATCTTGAAGTACTCTTTTGTATGAGATCTCTTAATGGGCTAGAGCAATTTGGGGAGTACTTGTTAACAATGTTTACCAGGGTTGTAAGATGGGATAATTCCTATTTAGTTCGTAAATTAAAAACTGACCGACTAAACAAATGCAGTAAAAAGGATAAGAAAAAAAAAAAATTTTTCAACTGCCTTGACATTGCATGTTCAAGTCAATTTGGCAAAATTTTTTGTCTAATAAGAGATGATGTGATTGACACAGGCCTAGGCAGGAGAAGAAAGCAATTAATTAAAAAGCATTTTGACTTACCTGAAAGCAGATTCTCTTGAGGTCGGGTCCGTGGAGAACTCAAAATATCAATAATTACATATGGATCCTGTAATTGTGTCGTACTTTGCAAGATTGATGGATCGGCAGTAAGTTGCTCATCACCAGGGGAGGTGCCAACTACCCGAGAATTCATAAGCACAGTTCCAGTCTTCTTTGAGACTTGCATGCCTTTTTGTGGTGCAGTTGGTGGCTTAAAGGGATGAACACTATTTGGCTCATGAATTCCATGTGGGGCAGCCATAACCACCATTCTTGCTTCTTGTCCCAGTACTTGGATACCATCTTGTGATGCATTGATATTGGCTCCTGCAGCTCCTTCAAAACTGGAAGATTCAGCGACTGGGTTAGGGGAAGTAGCCGCGGTGTCACCGGGAAGGTACTCCTCGGTTTCTGCCCCTTTCGTGATTTCTGGAGTTATATCAGCAGGATAGCATGATGCAATGGAAGGAACTCTATGCACAGGACGACGTTTAAACCAAGTTCTCATCTTAATTCAGTGATTGATCACCACAAACCCTGTTGTCTTGGTTTGGTTCAAAAACTGAAAATCATGGAATCAGATCAGAAAAGGAAAAAAGAAAAAACGAAAAAAAGGAGAAACAAGATGCAGATCTTCTTCAATTGAGAAGTCCATGAAAAGGCAGTAATAAGAACAAGTTTTGACACTTTTGTTCCATGGAATTACCATTGTTGTAAAACCTGGTCATTTATTAAAGACTAACTTGCTTTCAAATTTTACTTTCGGCATTATAGAAGAACCTAAACGCTAATGCTTCCATTTAACGCCAAAATGGATCTCTCTTTCTATCTATTCTGTACACTTTATATGGGGATTGGGCCTCTCTGTACATTTTGTCTCTCTTTTTAAGCCCTTATTTTTTGCCTGACCTATGGCAGGATAGTATGATTTGATGGAAGGAACTCGCCGCAGATCGACGTCTCACCGCAGTAACCCCCATATTTGCATGTTGTTCCAACACTCCCATACTATTATGTGGTGCAGTGCCATATACTGCTGTGGCTCTTTCAGTAATGGTTAATTTAGGGACTGGAGAAAGCAGAGCAACAGTGGGATCAAGAGTGTACTTGTCATCTGGCCCAGTGCTAAAAGTTTCCATGGCAGGACAGCATGATTCGATAGAAGGACTCTAGCCACAGGTCGACGTCTCATCCGAGTTTCCATTTTTATTCACTGTGACTACTTGCTACTAACACTTGGTACTCTTGGCTCAAAATTTGAAAGCCATAATTAAATTTGAGAGTAAAAAAATTAGGACATTTTCAAATGATCAAATTTGAATATGAAAAGACAGAAATTTTATTCATTCTCCTTCCATGAAATTATGCCATTTACTATCATTTGTGTAATTTGTGTATATGGGGTTGAAGGGGCTGAGCTATGGTGGCAATGGAGCCTGCCCAACTTGCCCTTAGCCCTCCCCCATAATAAAAGTTCAATTTCCATTACATATATATAAACCTTCAAATCAATAATTTTAAGAAAAATTAAAATTCATATTTGTGAATGTCTCCTCTGTTTCATCGTATGTGGATGCCCACTTTTTAAGTTGCCTGTAAGGTCAGCAACAGAATGCCATGCATGGCTAGGATTACAGTATTGTAACTGCAATAAAGTTTAACCACCAAGCTAGGGATGGATTGGTGTGGTTCCTTTATGCCTAGGACACCAGAATACCAAACCAGGAATGAAGAAAGGAATAGTACTTGTGAGGCACCATCTTGGCTGGAGGATAAACCAAAGGCCTGTCTGCCCTTCCAGATCTATGAGGGTTGGTTTTGGATTGTCCTTGGTCGGTTTTGGTTCAGTTTTGGCTTTATGCTATATAAAACCAATTCAGTTTCAGTTCGGTTTTGGTTTTAAGGTCAAACCAAACTGAACCAAACTGATTACATATATACAAATATGTTTACATCAAACCACCAATTAGGGATAGTTCGATTTATCCACTAAAACTGATAATTGAACCTAACCGAACTGATTAACTCGGTTTTGGATTTGTATTAATTGGTTTCAGTTCTGTTTTGGTTTTATATACTAAGAAAAATCAATTAACCCTTCCATCCTCTGAATTTAGAAGAGGGCAGAGCTTTTGAACATTTAGAAATTCAGCAGTACAAATGCAATTAGTTTATTTTATTTTAGTAACAAAAATGATTAATTTTTCACACAATAACAGCCTTTAAGAAGGCAACAACTTACAGTATTATATAACACTTTAAAAAGAAAAGAAAAGAAATAAATATTTGTAGGCTTAAGACTGTTGTTCGCTAATTTTATTTTATTTTATTTTTCCCTACATGTGAATATATCTTTCTTTCTATTGCTTATGGCAATTTTTTTTGGATACTATTCTTTATCGACCTCAGTGTCTGAGGTTAAACAAAATAATTATTATTCCTTTCCTATTTTTTTTCTCTAATCTCTCCCTACATATGTCATACATTTTTCTGTTTTTTTTAATTTTTTTTCTCTTTTATTCTTTCTACAAAGATGACAAATACCCAAAAAAATAAATAAATAAAAAGGTAACTAAATCATTAGAGTAACATAATTATAATAATAATAACTAAAAAAAATTTTTTTTAAAAAAAAAGAAAAGAAAATTTTCTTCCAAATCCGGATTAGGATTTATTCTCTTACTGTGTTACATGCTATATGTACTTTGATTCCCCAAAGCAAAATTTCTTAGCTCTAACCGTAACTGATTAGGTTAAGGCAGCCAGTCTAAACCTATTGAAATCATCCCCAGTATGAACCAAAAATCCAACCCTTTGGATTTTTGGATTTTTGGTTGGAAGGATTATGGATCTGGAATCTAATCCTAATACAAAAGATGGTGATGAATGCATGTTAAGGGTTTGAGAATTACCTGAAAGAAGGAGAGCACTCAAAATGCTAAGAAGCAACAGCAGCTGGAACTCAAAGTTCCGATAAGTGTCTTGAGTGTGCACTAGGATCAGCAGTCAAAGCAAAATTAACAACAAAGAAGTGGGGGAGAATTATGAAAAAGGGTCATTTTTTTAAAAATATTTATAAAAACAGTCCACTAAGATGTTGAATTTCAGAAAAGGTCACATTTAAAAAATAATTGACTTGAAGGGTCACTTCTCAAAAATAATTAAAAAATAGTTTCATTTTATTATTAACAAAACACACTTGTGTGTCCACGAATGATACGCTCGTATCCCACGCAGAATATACTCGTGTCCCATATACGATGCACTCGTGTTCCGTGTAAGAAGCTTGTCCCATGTACAATGAGTTTATGTCCCAAGTAAAGTTATCCTCAAATTTAATTATTTTTGAAAAGTGATCTTATAATTTAATTTCAATGGATTTTTTTTAATAAATATCGACAAAAATAGCTGTTTTTATAAATATTTTAAAAATGACCTTTTTTTAAATCATGCAGGGCCTACTTGACTTTTCCTTTATGACCCCAAGTCCTTTGAAAGTTGACTTGGAATGGGAGAGAAACGACTTTGAACAATCTAAAGTCTTTGGGAAAATATAAAGTTTCTGCTCTTGTTTCCTCGTTGTTTCGCTTTTATTTCCCTCTTCTTGACTTTAATAAAGTGGGTTATATTAAGCAAATATGTAAAGTTTTCCATGTAACTAAAAAAAAAGAGGTAGATACATATGTATGTATCATGATCATTATCAACATAAGCCAGTTTCCAACGGGTTTTTTTTTTTTCCCAACAGATACAACTCTGTCTCACAAAGAAAGGTGTACGTTTGTGTAGAGTTGCGAGATTAGCCCAACCCACCCTAAGCCGAGCCAACCTAACCTGAATAATAGCTCGATCTATGGTTTTATTTTGGGTTAGGGTTTGGGTTGGGCTTGATTTTAGGCCAACTTGTGTTCGGGTTGGGCTCGAGTTCCCACTTTACAATTTGAAAGTCCGAACCATAAAACTCTAGGTTGATTTATTGCAAACCCCATCTTCTTCCTAAGTTCTTCCAAAATCCATGCCCTTCTTCTCTACTCTTCCATAGATCAGGTGTAGACACCTGATTTTTGCACCCCTAAAATGAAGAAAAATGAAAAGTCAAACCCTGAGGGGGTCAAAAATTGACTTTTTGATTCAAGTGAATTTAGCCATCAAACTTCATCTCATTGAAAAGAGCACTTCGACATGGTTCCAACGCAACTGAATTTGCTGGAATCGGAGTCCGAATGAGAAAGTTATGAATCGGTCAAACTTTTGGGGAGCGAAAGTTGACTTTTTGCTTGACCCCAATTCAGCTGTCCAAAATTATCCCAATGCAAAGGTGGTTCCGAGCTGATTCCAACGACACCAAGTTTGTTGAAATTGGACACCGGACGAAGAAGTTATGGGCAGTTAAAGTTTCAGAAAAATTGCCCATGTGACAAAAACAGCTGCAAAAAGCCAAATAAATTAATAAAATAAATAAAAACCATTTAATAAAAGATATTTTAATATTTTAATATGGTAATGATGAAGAATCTTAAGATTTTTTAATAAAATAATAAGAAAATCGAATAAAATCTTTAAATAAGTCAAATTTAACAAAAATTTTCAAATCCAACATTTTAAAAACGTGCTCGCCCGTATTTGAAGTACGGGCAAGCCTTCTAAAAGGGGACACGCGTCGCTGTACGGCGGGACACGTGTCCTGTACAGGCAATTCGCGCACGAGGGCGGCGAGCCCGTATTTGAAATACGGGCATGCCCTGCCCGTAGTTCAAGTACGGGCAAGGGATGCCCGTAGTTCAAATACGGGCACAAAATTTTGTCTACAAATAGAGGGTCAGCTCTCCCCATTTCGGTAATCTGGTTCCCCCAAGCACTTCCCCTCTCCTTCCCTGCTTTCTCCATGTCCAGACCCTGCCCACATTCTGTCCCTATCAACCCTAATGACCATATTGCCCCTAAACCCTGCCTAAAACCTTCCCTTTCATTTGTTTAGCATGAAAACTCAGTGAATCCCTTTTTAAGCCTATTCTGGAAAATCAATAGGAGTGCGGAAGCGCTGCTGAAGTCTACCAAAGAACCACAATATATCAAATCAGGAAGGTAATTGCATGGTAACATCTTTGACAGTCTTCTATTTCACATATATGAAAATCTTTCTTTCATTTTAAATTCTTCGTTTACATGATATTATTCTAACCTGTTTGTTGAAGTCTTGCATGGATTAAGATATCCAACGCATTTCCATACGGGAAAGGTGAAGAGT
The DNA here is from genome assembly GCA_947561395.2 of Buxus sempervirens. Taxonomy (NCBI): domain Eukaryota; kingdom Viridiplantae; phylum Streptophyta; class Magnoliopsida; order Buxales; family Buxaceae; genus Buxus; species Buxus sempervirens. The sequence goes on from OX387186.1 coordinate 41,325,573, forward strand.
GGGTTCATAAAACAAAAAAAAAAGGGAGCATGCTAGCTAACATGGTTTGATTAATTGACTTTATTTGCAAAATGCAAGAGGGGTTTGTCCTCTTTAAATTGCCCAATGTAATTCCATCCCCTTTCCTCATTCCCTTCTTCTAAATGCCGCATGTAACACTAGGGAGTGTTTTGATCAAATGGAAAAGAAAAGGGACTTCATCCCATTGCCAAACACCGGGGAAGAAGAAGACTTGGCTGCATATGAGGACATTTGCACAATCGAAATTGTGCTAGAACCACCAACAGGGGCTGCCGAGCACCTTAAGAAGCCACCCAAAATGATCTTGGCCGAAATTGGCACAAAAATGTAAAATTAGGTGTGCCCGTATTTACAGTACAATCTGGGCGTGCTCGTATTTACTATACGGGCAAGCTTGAGCCGTATTGCATTTACAGGCAAGGCCAGCCCATATAGCAAATACGGGCAGTTTTAAAATAACTTAAAAAATCAATTTTTTCGGCCCGGTTGGATCCGCTCCAACCCGAACCAGCTTGACCCGACCCTATAAGGTTGTTTGGGCTATCCTGAGCCCATTGTGGACTATGGGCCTAGATGGGCCCATCAAGACCTCCTGGGCCCACCTATGTGGCCCACATCTGACTAGCCCAAACCAGGCCCGTTTTCAACAAACAGGCCCAAGGCCACTTGAATAATTGCTAATGGGCCAAATCTAAGCCCACTAAGCCATTAAAATGTATAATTGCTTAAATAACCCAAATCAACCAAAATAGGGTTACCTAATAACCCTACTGGGCCAAAGCCCAAACTTGGCAACCCACAGTGTAACGCCCCCGAACCCGGGTCAGTGCAAACCGGCACCCAACCCGAACCCAGTTCGCTACTGTAACAACCCAACTCTGGTTCAACAACCAAACTCGAGGTGTTACCACGAAGCTGGGGTTAGATACAAACCAAGATTCACAATAATTTTAAATTTTACTAATTAATTTCATCAGAGTTATGGTGGCCAATAAAACAATTTTTTATTCAATAATATCAATTCAGTTTACAATAAAGTTTATCTAATCAACATGTGCCATTAATACCAATTACAATTCTACCCATCAATTTAAAACCCCATCTTCGCGATCTCTCCAAGCAACCTGAAAAATAGGGGAAAATGGAGTGAGATTTACATCTCAGCAAGTAGCAGGTGCATGCAATTAGAAACAGTCTAAAGTAAGCAAAAGCGATAAAACCGACAAAGCAGATGATCATGTATAAATACCAGTAACTTGATGTTAACGGGGTAAAACCGACAAAAGCGATAAAACACGTGCCATTGCAGGACTCACAAAGATGATAAGTATTTGAGATGACACTCAACTAACTGCTATACCACTGTGCGGCTTAGGGGCAGTGCTACTTAATGATACTCAAGCCTCATGCAGCGCAGCTATAGACAAGAGCAGTAGTCATTGACTTATTGCGCACGAACTCAACAGAGTTGGCATGTACCACCAGCATGCAGTACCAAAATCAATACATGGAGATGGTCGCTTATCCACATGTACAGGGAATCACCAGCGGCGCACCAGGGTGTTCCTCCAGACATAGGACCTTCCCAGAGCAAACTAACTCGCAAGGGAAGCGCGCTCGCATATAGGAGTAACTCAACCCAAACTACATACCACTTAGCTAACCAGCCAAAAACTATGGATCCATATACAGCTAAGCCCATTGACACAAACCACGATAAAACCACATACGGGAGGACACGCTAATGTAGGAGGCATACACACTTTTACCCGTAAAGGATTACACATCTCTACACAGAGGATTACACATCTCTGCCGTAAAAGTTAGTATCAACTCAACCACAGAAGCCGTATCACCCAACCGTAAAAGTAAAGTGAACAACATCATACCACATACCAAAACATACCCAAGTATTCCATTCCATGTGAAAACCATGATTCAATCCTTACAAATTCAATTAAAGGCTTTTTCAGAATAACATATGCAATTTCCCAAATATATTCAAAATAAAACTCATGTATCATGTGATTGATAAAACTCAGAGTTTATAAAATTCCAGTAGCCAACATTCATGTTGAAAGCTCAATTAAAGTGAATCAAATCTTACTTAGTGTTTTCCTTATTAATCCCTTTATTAGAATCCAATTTCCTATCTTAACACCCAAGATAGTTTCTATTTAGGTTTTCTGTATTGTATTTCTCCAGCATGTCCTACAGACCTAAAATAAAGTTTAGAAGATGTTTATAAGCTATAAGTACCAGTAGTATTATTCCTATCAATATCCATACCATTTGACCCTTTTATGGACAACCTTTCATTGAAACCTTCAATTTATTGGTTAATCTTTCCAATTTAATTTTATAATTTTTATACCTTAATTAGGTCCTTATAAAGATGCTAACATGCTTAACTAATTATTATTATTATTGGATATTTATTCAAATTACAAAATCCCCAAAACCTGCAAATTTTACATAGAGCGTCGACCTCTACAGGGCTAGGCGATCTTGGGCGATCCTAGGCGCTCGTGCAATTTTTAACAGAATTTTTCAGATTTTTAAAGTTCGGATTTTTATGCTTTTGCTATATGTTTCTTTGGTCTAAATTAATCTAATAACATTCTAAAACATTCCTAAAGCCTTTTAGATTAATTTTTGTTAATTAAATACCCTCTTACATTTATTTACATAATTAATCTAAGTTTTCTTTTTTAATTTTGACAATTCCATCAAGAATACCAATCATGAAACTATAAGCAATTTGATTCCATGTAAATACAGTTCCGACTAATCCATTCAAACCATATGCAATCCCAGAAAACAAAATCATGCAATTCCTCACGTTTTCCAAGGTTACTACTTGCCTTATACGCTAAAATCCTTCTTCCATTGAAGCTTCTAATTTTGGACCTTACTTTTGCTCCCAAACTCACCAAGCTAGAGTTCTCTGATTCACATCTTCACCGCACACATTATAGGTCCCTCAGTCATGAACAAAACTCCCAAATTTGACGGCGATCCACCGCACGGATTTTCTCCGATCATGTTTTGATTATGGCTGGTCAGACATCTCCATTAGCAACCTCCTTCCTTTCTCTCCCTCTTTTCTCTCAATAATAAACCCACGAAAATTCTCTCTTGTCTAACCTTAATCTCCTATTTATATTAGGCTTTAGAAGTCCTAAACCAACCCTAATAGACTACTTTAATTTGGGCTAACCCAACCATGGTCTAATTAAAGTCTAACCCATTCTAATTATTCCTACTTTTTCTCCACCTTTTATTTTTCTACTTAAACATTAATAATTTAATCTCTTATCATCTAAACTCCTATTTATAACCTATTTTCGTGCATAATATTTAATTAAACTTTAATATCACTTAAAACCTTATTTTCTCCAAATTTAGATGTGAAATCTCCTAATTACCCTTTTCCCACTTTTAGGCTTTTATTAATTCATTTTAATTTCTAAATTGTCAAAATAAATTATTTCCTTCTATTTTCAAATTCTAGTTATTATTTAATGAACTATTTATTAATTACCCTTTTCTGAAAATTACTAAAATACCCTTTTTACTCTTTTAGGCTAATTTCATTAAAATTCTTTCTTTATTTACAACTTATGACTTATTCGAATTAATTATCCTCTAAATCTTCACTTTTTATTTTAACTAGGATTTAACTCATATTTTCTTTTATTTATTTATTAGGTGAAAATTCGGGGTTTTACACACAGGCCTTCCAAAGAGGCCTGTATCCGACTCACTTCACTTGAATAAAAAAATAAAAAATGAAATAAAAAGCGGCCCACAATTTCAGAGGACCCCGCCAGACCAAAAATCGACATGCTGGTCTAGGAAAGGGTGAAAATTGACTCAAAACCAGGGAGACCCGAGGGACCCGTCAGACCTATGGGGCTGGCCGAGGTGTCTTTGGACTTCCCCGAAAACCGAGGACTTAGCTAGATCTCTAATAAGCCACAGACCAGACTTAGACCCGGATAGGCAATTCCCGTGTCTGTCTGCACCTCTCAAGCAGTGGCGATTTCGAAAGTCCCGAGTTACGCACGAACCCACGTGCACCCGGTGTGCGATCTAGGCCAGATTTAGGTGTGCACATCAAGTTCTATAGAATTGAATATAAAGCTCCAAACCTACAACTTCTTCAAGATCAAGCAAAGTTGATAATGTTGACCTTTTTTGTCGATAATGACTTGGGATTAGCAAAGGAGCAAACTTTCAATAAATATTTCTTTCATGATGTTGGATGTGTTGTCTTATAATTTGGTTAGAATTCTTAGAAATGTTTTAATTCAAAAACTCAATTTTTTGCTCTCTTATATTAAAAATGTCATATACTTGTTGTCTTTGCTATTATATTAGATCATTGATAAATCTCATTAATTTGGGCTAGCCCGAACTTGAGAAATAATTTTAGGGTTCGGTTTGGGTTCAAGCAATTTGAGTTTAGGGCGGGCCAAGGTAACTTTGGGCCAACTTATTTTAGATTGAGCTGCGCTCGAACTCATCAAAACCTAGCCCCACCCGCCCTACTTACAGCTCTACGCCACTTTGTCTTTCCTATCTGTGTAGAATAGAGAAAACTTACAGTTGTATCCCGGGACGTCATGCTGTGTTTGCTGCACATGAAATGACTTCCATGCTAGCAAAAAATCTGAGAGACGGTTTCTATCACTTACCACACCATAATGATGTATTGCATATATCAAAAATCAAGACCAAAAGCAATTTGCCATTGAACATGAGTACTCTCTGTGTTTTTTTTTTTGGTTGTTGATGATGGGATCAATATTATTAGAGAATAAAACAGTTAAGGAACATAACTAACAAAGGTTTTCCTTGCAAAATCGTCTAGCACTAACTTAAAGATCCCTACAAGGACTTTCTTAACCCAAAAAAGAGAATACTTGTCTAATAAGAAATTTGCTAACCCATAGCAATAGAATTTGCTTCTCTATAGATGTTGACAATCTTGACTTCCAAAAACAAGGAACATAGATGCCTAGCTTACATCCAACAAACAGCTAACCAATGTTCGAGAGTCGCTCTAGATGATAACTCTGTTGCAGTTCAGTGCTAATGCCAGCTTGACTCCTTCAACCAAGGCGGAGACTTCAGCAAAAATGGCGTTTGCAAAACCAATGTTAAGTGCCACAGCTCCCAATACTCTTCCATCTGCATCTCATAGAATAGTTCCAACGCCTGCTTCGTTGGGCATCCCTTTGCCGCACCATCAAAATTTAATTTCTTCCATTCTCCTTTTGGTCTATCCCATCTAATGAAGACCTCTTCCATCCCATCTTGTTTTCTGACCATGTCATTTCTTGCAATTGTATTTGAATCAGCCTGCAATGATAAAAATTCAGAACAACATGAGAGCATATCAGGTTTTTTATTTTCAAAGATAAATTTGTTTCTTGAATTTCAGACTATCTAGCAGAGGTTGGCCCATGTAGTCAGTAAATTCTCCCTGTTTTGGATATCTCCTTCCATGTTCCAAAAATGCTTGAAGACCCATTCTTTGCAAGATTGTATCTGGTCTTCTTGCAGTAGTCTACCTCCCCTGCATCCAAACCATAAGGCCCTAGTAAAATCACACTTGAGAAAAAGGTGGAGATTAGATTCCTGTTCCTTATTACATAAAACACACATTTCAATAGCAACTCCAATTCTGTTATGTAATAGGTCATTTGTTGTATTTCCCCCTTGGAGATGTCTCCAAAGGAAGAGTTTGATCTTCTGAGGACAGGGGATACGCCAAATATTCAACCATTTCCTTTGCTCAACCTGATTGTCCTCCACATGAGTGAGTAATTTGTAAGCCGAAGCCATAGTATACTTATCAGACAAAGTACCCGATCAAATCAATTTGTCTATAGAAGCGTACCTGTTGATTGGGATTTGACAGATCTGATCAGTTTCTTGGGAAGGCCAGATGTTCATTACCTCTTCTATTTTCCAGGTTCTGGTATTTTGGTCTATTAATTTTGCCACTTTGTTGTACCTTTCTTCTTCACCATTATCAATCTCAATGACTTCTAGTTGTGATTTCCAAGCCTTGGCATTGCTGCCTATGTCCTCTCCATTAGCTAGACACCATTTTCTACCAAGATCAAGGACTTCCCTTGTTCGGCATAGCTACTTCCATTTCCATGAGGCATTGTACCTGCATTTAACTTGTGAAAAATTGTCATTTGGAAAATATTTGCTTTTTAACAAGTTAGACCATATCTTACCTTCTCCCACCACAAGGTTCCAAGCAACCTTTCCCAACATAGCTTGGTTGAATTTTCGGCTGTCTCTTGTATTCAATCCTCCAAATCTTTTGGGAAGGCAGAGTTTATCCCAGCCAATGGTGTGCACGGGCCTCTCTTTATCAGGCTGAAACCAAAAGAATCTTCTTGCCTCCCTGTTAATTTTATTAGTGATCGAACAAGGGATCTTCAAGCATCCGACATAGAACTGGGATGTGCTCAACAAGACAGAATTTGGCAAATTTAATCTCCTAGCCTGCATTAGAAGCTTAGCTTTCCAACCCTTAAATCTTCTATTAATTCTTTCAATCAGGTCTAGGAAATCTTTCACTTTGGGGGCATTAAGAAAAGTACGGTATCCGTACTTGGATTCTTGGTTGGTTTAATACCAAGAATCCTAGTAAGATTACCATTTTCCCAACCTTTGATACAAGTGTTAAGGAACAATTCAGATTTTCCCCTATTAATTTTATACCTAGCCATATCACAATAGTTGTCAATCACTAGATTAAAATTTTTGCATTCCTGATAGAAGCCCTTCTAAAAAGAATTAAATCATCAGCATATAAAATATGGCTTATCGGCCGGGCCATTCTAGAGGATTTGACACCATGGATAAATTGGTCTTGCTTAGCTTTAACTAAGGCATAAGACAACATCTGATGGGTCAAAATAAAAATGTAAGGGGAAAGAGGATCCCCTTGTCTTATGCCTCTTGAAGGGCTAACCACAAGGTTTACCATTAACTAGGACACTTTAGGACACCGAAGTTATGCAAAACATTATGAGCTCAATAAATTTCTAATTGAATCCAAACACCATTAAAGATTTTTCAACGAACCCCCAATCAACTCTATCATAGGCCTTAGCAAAGGTCTAATTTGGCAACAAAAAGACTATGAGACATAGGAAAAATCACCGGAATGATTCCCCCTCCGTCAACACACGGGCTCGACTTAAAAAGTGGAAGAGTCACCACCATTCAGCTTTTTGAGGTGTGAATGGACACCAAAAGATTCAAAAATAACAAAAGGGAGCTAAAAGGCAAATTCTAGAGTAAAAATAACCCTACTTGAAAATCAAATCCAGAGATGGGTAAGGGGATTAGATTATGAACGGGGAAAGGTATTAGGCACCCCCATTCACCCACAAAGTGGTTGCCAAGTGTTGTTCATGCAAAAAAGTAAGAAAGCTTGCTAAAATCATTAAAAACATTGAAAAAGAATTAAACAAATGTGTGATATCTTCACATGAGAAATCCAAATGGATTCCAGATCCTCTTTTATGTCAATATCACTTCTGGAATATCAACAATAGATGGAAATCCAAGCAAAAATTGCACAAAGCCAAGTTGAGTCAAATCCGGAAAATTCGGTAAAAGATAATGCCATTTGTCTTGAAATCATTCAAATCCAATTTTAAATTGAATCAAACCAAATCCATTTGAAAGATTATGGTAAATAAGAGACTCATGCAAAGTTTCAATTAAATCCGGTTGAAATCCTAAGAGTTATGCCTCTTTTAAAATTGCTGCTGGAGATAATTAAAAGTGACAAGTAGGCAAGTTTGGAAAATCATCTAGAAAACTCAGCTCCATATAAATTCATGAAATTTGGTGTGAGTGAAGTCTGTATGGTCATCTTTCAAATGAAACTAGCTTCATACAAAAATTCATTCGGATGTGCCTTGGGTGATCTCCCGAACAGGCCCCGAAGATCACAAATTTACCCAGAAAAGTGCTGTTGAGCAGTTCTGAATAAATCTGTTACCCACGACACAAATGGAGTCAAACAATTATGAAACCAACTGGATTTGAAACTAGACTTCCAAAGGAAAACACAGAAATAAGAATCACTCAAATCGGACTTAAAACAAGCACATGGCGCTCCATCGAAGTGACAGGTTCCGTGTTCAGACCTGAACTAACCTATCAACTTCGACAGAGAGGTGTCACAAATCCGCTTGATAGAAATTAATGAAATTTGGTAGGCATAAACTAGATAGTCTCACCTTTCCCATGGTTCTGGAATCAATCCCAAATTCATCCGGATGATGAAGTTATGAGTGTCCGAAGTTGGGGTACAGTTGCTATCAAGTTAAGCCATTTTTGGAGAAAATCAATTCAAAACAGTGACAAGAGGTGTGTGATCTATGCAAGATAGATCAAAATCACTTGAAAATCATTTAAAGACATTCCAGAATTGCTTAGGGCTATTTATTTCAGATTTATCACAATAAATGCAATAAATCCGAAATATGAGCCTATCCCGCCAAAATCACGTGCCATGTATGTGTAGGTGTAAAAATCATTCCATCAACATAACAAAGATAGCATGCATTCATATCAATCAAAATAGGGTTTTAAAAACAACCTAGGGTTCCGTTCCATTATCGTTTCCCTTAGTTCTCTCTCCCCGTTAAACACGGTTCTTCAAGATAATCTTGGGGTACTTTGAATATGGAACGGTCTTCACAGATTCAGAAGGCTTATTCAAAAGAGGTTCTAGCACCAGGATCAATCCCCAGTCTCGTTTCTCCTAAATCCCGCCTTCACGTTTTACGGCTAGGGGGAGTCTTGTGATACTTTGAGCCGGGGAAGGGTTTTCATACACACATCAAAGGCCTTATTCTACAGAAAGTAGAAGAAGAGATCTAGACCTGGAATGTAAAAACAGAAAATTAAAGATAGGTTTGAGGCATACCTGGGTTCTGGAAGCAGTTCTGCAGCGGTTCCCCTCTTCACTCGGAGCTCTTCTTGGCAAAGGTTCTTGGCAAGAGTTGTTGGCAAGAGTTCAATGGCCATTTGCTTAAGGAGGAGCCTCTTATTTATAGGCAAGGCTAGGGTTAGGGTTGGTGGGATGGTAGACACAAACTAATGTCTAGAGCCCACCAACCTTAACCCTAAGGCTATTTCTGAGATTTCCACTCATTTAATGAAGGACATGATGGTAAAAAGTGAAAACTCTCTGAAAACCCTAATTTTGAGCAAAAAGCTTGTATCCGACATGTCAGGTCGGATACACAAGCACCTTAATGTGTTCGGCATATGATGTCGGATACACTAAAGCCTGCTTGTATCCGGCAACTTATGTCGGATACGAAGAAGAGTATTTGTATCCGACCTGAGTTATCGGATACAAGGAAAAAGTTTGTTTTCTCAAATTCTGTGCTGGCTTCAAAGGAGATAATGATTTTTGCTAACTACTGATCATTTTTACTGTGGAATTTGGGGTGTCTACAACTGCCCCTCTTTGCGAGAGTTACGAAGCAATGAGCTGCAAAGATTAGACAAGCCCAAATTGCACTCCCTTAACCATGATTTGCTTGGTTCAATTCAATTTTTGCAAAATAATTTTTAGGTGAAGATTTGCCAAAAAGCCCTAACTTTAAGGGGGCATCTCTCCAAGAATTCTTAAATTCCATTGAGCTCTCGTGGCTATGAAGTGGATTTTAAGCCCAAAAATAAGATTTTTTGAAAACTGATTTTTTATCCAACCAAGTTAAAAAATTGAGAGAATGTCCTCCTTTTTTACCAACACATTTCCTCAAGTTGTCCGAAATTCCACTGCGCTCTCGTGGCAGTGAAGTGGATTTTAAGGCAAAATAGGGATTTTGTGAAAATAGCTAACTTTGTAGCACGCTTTTTTGCTCTTTTTTCTTTTCTTTTTTTCTTTTGCTCTCTCTTTCTTTTCTCCTTTTTTTTCTTTTTTCCTTTTTTCCTTTTCTTTTTCTCTTATTTCCCTTTTTTTCTTTTCTTTTTCTTCTTTTTTTCTGTTTTTTTTTCTTGCTTTTCTTTTGTATCCGACATGTTTAGTTGGATAAGAAGGATCTCTCTTGTATCCAACATTGTATGTCGGATACACCCTGTTATAAAAGTCGCGCGCGACCGCAACTTTCCCTCTTCTGTTCTTTCTTCTCCGCTTGCTCACGCCGGATACAAGCCTGTTCTTCTTCGTCCCCGACGACTCCTTTCTTCTCCGGTGGCTTCCTTTCTCTCCGAAGACTTCCATTGCTGCCGGCGATTGCCACTAACTCCGGCGACTTCCATTGTTGCCCATTTACGGCAGTGGTCGAGCCCTAGCTCGATCTCTCTGATTTTTGGTGATTTTCCCAGCTCAGTGCCGTCGCCCTTGCTCCGGTGATTTCCCTGGCGGCTTGCTCTTCACCAATTCGACTCCCTTGTGTCTGCATTATCGATCCTTGCTCTTGCTCCACCTTCTTCAATTTCCAATCCAACTGTGGCAGTAAGCATTCGGCCATCCTTATTTCACTCATAATTTCCAGTAAGTGATCCTACTTTGCTCGAAATTTTATCCAAGTAAAGCTAATAGCAATTGTTTTGTTGGCAATTATTTGCATAACTTTGGGGATCCGATTTCTTGATTGCATGTTTAGTATGCTTCTCATGCTTTGGTTCCCTGTATTGGTAGATTTTTCTTTTCCTTTTTCTATAACTGGCTTTGATCTCCCAACTGTGATCCAATTTGATACAATCCTTTAAGATTTGTCCCGTTGGTGATCTTTTCCGCCGAAATGTATGATTTTTCAGACGACATGCTGCTGATACCATGCTGCAATTTTCTTGAATCATGCTGCAATTTTTCTTGACTGGAATTCTGCTTTTTATACCATGCTGTAATTGAATTCTGATTCCTATACCATCCTGCAATTTTCCCTTGACTGGAATTTATACCATGCTGCAATTTTTCTTGACTGGTGTGAGACATGAGAAAAAATCACCCGGAGATGATCATCCCTCCGTCAACACGCGGGGCTCGACATAAAGAGTGGGCGTCGCCACCATCCATTTGTTTAGGGTGTGAATGGACACCAAAAGAATTAAAAACAAGCAAAAAGAGATAAAAAGTGCTAAAAGGCAAATTCTAGAGTAAAAATAGCCCTACTTGAAAATCAAATCAAAAGATGGGTAAGGGGATTAGATTATGAACGGGGGAAGATGTTAGGCACCCCCATTCACCCACACAAGGTGGTTGCCAAGTGTTTATTCATGCTAAAAGAAAATAGAAAGCTTGCTAAAAAATCATGAAAACCTTGAAAAAGGACAAATATATGATATCTTCACATGAAAATCCAAATGAATTCCAGATCTTCTTTTATGTTAATATCACTTCCGGAATATCATAAAAAAGATGGAAATCAAAGCAAAGGTTACACAAAACCAAGTTGAGGCAAATTCGGGAAATTTAGTAAAAAGTATGGCCATTTCTCTTGAAATTAATCAAATCCAATTTTAAATTAAACCAAACCAAATCCATTTGAAAGATTAGGGTAAACAATAGTCTCATGCAAAATTTCAATTAATTCCGGTTGAAATCCCAAGAGTTATGGCTCTTTTAGGGTTGCTGCCGGAGAAAATTAAAAGTAGCAAGTAGGCAACTTTGGAAAATCACCTAGAAAAATCTACTTCATAGAAATCCGTGAAATTTGGTGTCAATGAAGTCTGTATGGCCATCTTTCAAAAGAAACTAGCCTCATACTAAAACTCATTCGGATGTGCCTTGGGTGACTTCCCGAACAGGCCTCGAGGATCACAGATTGACCCAGAAAAGTGCTATTGAGCAGTTCTGAGTAAATCTGCTCTCCACCATATAATTTAAATCAAAAAATTATGAAACCAAATGGATTTAAAAATAGACTCATAAAGGAGTTCTCAGAAACAAAAATCACTCGAATCGGATTTAAAACAAGCAGATGGCGCCCATTCGAAGTGATAGGTTCAACAGTTTGACCTGAAATGACCTCTCAACTTCGGCAGAATGGTGTCAAAAATCTGCTCCATAGAAATTACTGATTTTTGGTAGGCATAAACTAGACAGCCTCACCTTTCCCATGATTCTGGAATCACTCCAAAATTCATCCGGATGATGAAGTTATGAGTGTCCGAAGTCAGGGTACAGTTGCTGTCAAGTAAAGCCTATTTTGAGTAAAACCAATGCAAAACTGTGACAAAGTGTGTGCAATTCGTGCAAGATGAACACAAAACCTTTAAAAATCATTTAAAAATATTCCAGAATTGATTGAGGCCATTTATTTGAGATTTATCACAATGAATGTAATAAATCCCCAAATGTGAGCCTATCCCGCCAAAATAGTGCTATGTATATGCAAGAGTGAAAAACCATACAAGATCAATAGAACAACATAGCATGCATACATATTCATCAAAATAAGGTTCTAAAACAACCTAGGGTTCCGTTCCATTATCGTTTCCCTTTGTTCTCTCTCCCCGTTAAACACGGTTCTTCAAGATAATCAAGGGTACTTTGAATAGGAAACGGTTTACAATCAATCAGAAGGCTTATGCAAGTAGGGTTCTAGTACTAGGGTCAATTCCCAGTCTCGTTTCTCCTAGATCCCACCTCCACATTTTACGACTAGGGGGAGTCTCGAGATACTTTGAGCCAGGGAAGGATTTTCACACACAAAGAAGGCTTTATTCTACAGAAAGGTAGAAGAAGAGATCTAGAACTAGGAAATTAAATACAGAAAAATAAAGGAGGGTTGAGGCTTACCTGGGGTTCTGGAAGCAATCCGGCAGCGGTTCCCTTCTTCACTCGGAGCTCTTGGATCTCCAACTTCTTGGCCATTTGCCTAAGGAGGAGCCTCCTATTTATAGGCAAAGGCTAGGGTTGTTGGTAGACACAACTTAATGTCTAGAACCCCCCAACCTTAACCCTAGGGCTGTTTCCGAGATTTCCCATCACTTAATGAGGGATATGATGGTAAAAAGTGATTTCTCTCGAAAAACCCTAATTTTTGAGCAAAACTTATGTATCCGGCATATCAGGCCGGATACACAAGAGCCTTAATGTATCCGGCATATAATGCCGGATACGCTAAGGATTCCTTGTATCCAGCATTTTCCACCGGATACAAAGAGAAGTACTTGTATCCGGCCTAAGTTGCCGGATACAGGTAAAAATTCATTTTCTTCAATTTTTGTGCTGGCTTTCAAGGAGATAATGATTTTTGATGATTGTTTGTGCAATTTGGGGTATCTACAACTGGAAATGTATTTGACAATTTCAAATGCTCATCTTCAAAGGCTATGACTTATTCCTTTTTCTCAATTCGCCTTGGTGGTAGTATACTTCTAATCAATGTGGTGCTCCAATTGTCAGAACCTTTCCATGATCGGCTATTGGAACTTCATCCCTTTCCCGCTTGCATGTAGGAGCCCTGAAATAGGTTAGAAGATATTAAGCCTTGTACATATCTTTTAGGACAAAATGCTTTAGGACCAGAATAGAAATATTTCTTGAAAAACTTCGAACTAAAACAGAGAATGAAATTCCCTCAAGACACAATTCCTGATACTTTTGAAAAAGTCATTTAAGATTCTTGAGGAAATAGCACCGAAACCTAGACCAAAAGTAGGGTAAAATTCATAATAAATTTGAGCACTTCCCTGTGTAGATGGCTAGGAGTCGCTCTCGTGTGCGAGAGGAGGTTGACCCTGCTGATCAGCCATCCACCTCGCGGGCTCGGACAAAGGCGAGTTCTAGCGCCACCCTGTTAGAGCCATTAGATGTTTCCAGAGAGAGCTCTACTGAGGGCTCTGCTGAGATAGGCTTCCCAATTTTTCCTTCTTTCTTTCCCTGCTTCCCTTGAAGCCGACTTCACTTATTCATTTTTTTTGCTTTTAGCCTGTGGTTGATCTTGTTCGAGGCCATGGTAGAGGCCGAGAGAGAGGTGGAGGCAGAGTTGGTGAGAGGGGCTGAGGCCGAGCTGGAGAGAGGGGCTGAGGCCGGGCCGGAGCTTCAGGCCAGGAGGGTGCTGCTGTGGCCTTACGCTTAGGAGTTTCTGTGGAGCTGAGAGCGTCTGTTCATGATACAGAGCTCCTTAGTGGTTTGGATAGCCACCCTTCCATGTGCATCCGGGCCGATGTGCCTCTTCCATATCCTCCTTCTCATCTGCGAGGCAGTTGGGGGAGATTTAGTGAGTTGGTGCAGTCGCTTTACCTGGCACTTAGGCGTGAGTTTGGGAGGTGCCATCTGGATTATTTTCTCAGCATCCCATCGTTCCGAGCTGACCATCCCCTCATTTTTGCTATGATGGAGTGTTATTTTCCGGAGACGCAGTCCTTCCATTTGCAGGACGTGGAGCTGGGGATCCGCCCCTCCGATTTTGTGATGATTACCGGCATTCCTCTGATGGGGCGGACTATCATTTTGGACCGGCCTTCAGCGGAGGATATCGGCCTTCTCTTGGGATATCAGGACCTGCCTCCTGCTGCTTGGGACGGGCGGAGTGGTCGTATCTCCATCAGTTGGCAGTGGGAGAGCCTTGCTCGACATTTTGAGGGGAGACACGCGACCATCACTGTGGAGGATGCAGCCTTCACCCCTATTTTCCTGCACGTGTTTCTGCTGATGCTTAGGAGCTGCTTTTTCCAGGAGGACACGATCAACGTTAGTCCCCTCTTTTTGGATGCTCTGCGAGATTTCCATCAGACCCGCCAGCTAGCATGGGGTCGGCTCATATATGGGACCATCTTGGCCGGTCTGTACCGAGTAGTTCGGGGCCTGGCAGCCCTGAGAGGTGATGGAGTCAGCTGCCGGTTCTTTTGGCAGATTCTGCAGGTATTATATTCATCTGTCTTGTCTTATTCCTTAGGCTTTATCTTCTTTATCTCTGACTGATTTTTCTTTTGCCAGGTGTTTATGTACACCTATATGACTTTCTTTAGCCCATCCCCAGTACTTGGTGTCGCGGAGTTCCCTGTTGCTTTGCGGTGGTCGGCCCAGGTCCGAGATGCTGATAGGAGTCAGCCTCGCACTGCTCGAGTTCACTTGGACCGTGCCCGACGATCCGATGTAAATTCTTTGCCCTTTTTCCTTTTGTTTCTTTTCATGCACCTTGACAGTATCTGACCATTTTTCTTCGTTGCAGCTCATCCTGGCACGCTTTGACGACGTGGATGTTGGAGTGGCCCGTGAGATGTTAGTACAGGACGCCTTTGATAGAGATCTGCGACGTCAGCCCTACCAGTGCTTCCTTGGGAGGCTTGGTAGGGTGATGTATTTGGGAGAGCGCTTGTACTACCAGCACACAGGCACGCTTCGTATCCCCGTTCCTCCTCCTCCTGTGAGTCCTGACACGCTCCTGCCGGGCTTTGATATTGATCAGTTTGATCACTTTCAGGATGCGAAGGGGCTCACAGTAGCTGGGGATTATGACGAGTGGATCCAGAGAGTATCCATTGGGTGCTTGATGGATCGACCCACTCGTGCCGGAGTGATAGAGATCGGCGGGATCTACATCCGGGTCCATGATGACACTGTGAGTCTCATGATTTTCATTTTTCCTCCCATTTCCTTCGATTCTGTATTTCTGACTTTAATTCTGTTCTTATTGGTAGGTACATGAGCTGAATGCCGTGCGGAACCGGTTCCAGAGTCAGCGGGCCGCGATCGAGGATATGATCGCAGAGCATGACGCGGTCGTGGCCTAGAGGTATGCTCGGATCAGAGAGCTGGAGGCCCTAGTTGCTGAGCTCCAGGCTAGACAGGTATCTGGTTTCTTTATAATTTCATCTCTTTCATTTCCATGTTTCTGCTATTCTGATATGCCTGTTTGACTTTTGCAGGGCCCAGTCCCAGATCAGGATGCTGCTTTTGAGCCTGATTTCCCTGTACCTGATCCATCTCCGGTTCGGGCTGCTGATCCTGATGATGCCTTGGCTGCCGTTCCTGACCCTTCTGCATCTCTTGCACGTGTTGCTCCTGCGGATCCTGGGGCTTCCGTGGACCTGTAGACATTCCGGTTGCAGACCCGGCTCATACTGCTCCTGCCGGCACTTCATCCCCTGTGGCGGCTCCTGATCCTGCTCCTGAGGTCCCTAGTAAGTTTTCTTTAGTTTCATCTCCTTGGTTCATTTGGATACCTCAATTTCTTATTTGTCTTCTGTTGGCCCAAATATTTTTGTTCCTGGCCCCTTTTCTGCTGCTGCTGGGGCTTCTGGATCTACAGGAGCAGAGGCCGCTGTGGCGGAGGGTCCAGTCGAGCCTATACATGCTGAGCCCGAGGCCTCTTCCCCAGATTCTGCTCCTGATCCGCCTCCAGACCTTTCGGAGTATTGCTTGGAGTATCAGATCCAGTCGGTTGTGGGTCGGCTTCCTCGCCATACTGCCAAGCTTATTCTGGCATACTCTAGGCACCGATCACCTCGAGGTAGAGGTCACAGAGAAGGACGGGGCAGAGGACGCCGAGGAGATCCTGCACATGAGTAGTAGATTAGGATTTTCCTTTTTTCCTTATCATTGTACAAAAAGACTTGTTTATATATGAAAAGAAACTTTTTTATTTATTCTCTCTTGTCTGGCTCTCTTTCCCTTTCAATTTCATGCAATTATAACTTGTATACAGGTGAAACAGGTAACAAATTCGGATTTTTCTCCATTTTCTCTTTTTTTGCATTTTTTCTTTGTATCCGACATATCAGACCGGATACATTGATATTTCTTTGTATCCGGCATAATATGTCGGATACATGAATATCTCCTTGTATCCGGCATACTTCATCGGATATGAATAAAATCCCTTGTATCTGATCTGATATGCCGGTTACATTAAAAAAAGCTATAAATACGACTGGCCTCGGGATTTGAGTCATTTTTACGACTTTTTGATTTTAGGAACTGTGAGACATGGGAAAAAATCAATTTAATGACTTCACTGATCATCACGCGGGAATCATTAAAAACACAGAGTCGCCACCATTCAATCTAGGTGTGAATGGACACCGAAATATCAAATAAGCACAAAAGGCCAAATTTGGGGTAAAAATAACCCTCCTAAAAAAAACAACCCGAGATGGGTAAGGGGATTAGGTTATGAAAAGGGGAAGGTGTTAGGCACCCCTATTCATCCACACAAGGTGGTTGCCAGGTATTGTTCATGTTAAAAATAAAGGAAAAAGGCTTGCTCTAAAAATCATGAAAAATCACAAAAAAGACAAACATGTATGGTTTTTTCATACGAACATCCTGATTGATCCAGAACTTTCAAATATGATCATACCATTCCTAGGGTTTCATGATCAAAACAAAATTGAGATAAAATCAAATAAAACCAACTTAATGTGAAAAATCCAAAAATCTGGCTCCAAGTCAAATTCTAGAAATCTAGAAAAATATGATTTTTATAAAATATTTCAAAATTGAACTTAAATAGTCCAGGACATAGATAAAGCCCAAATTTCACATTAAATCAAGAAATAAAAACCAAAAATACCCACATTAATGAAAAACATCAAAAGGGGAGAACTTTGACCGTAGGGTCTTATCTCAAAAGTGGAAAACAACTCAAAAACATCATGAAACCCTAGAATTTACTTTCAGGCTTCTAGATCCAGATCTACCGTATTGATCATGATAAATCCAGGATCTTAGCCTAAAATCACAAAAATCACGAAAACAGTGCTGTATGTGCAAAAGTGGTGAAAATCCAAATTTTAGAAAAAAAAAGCGGATCTCGTGCTATAATCATCATGAACTCATAGGATTAATCCAGATTCAAAATATAATCATTAAAACATGATCAGGATATCAAAATAGCCATATCTCACAAATTAGAGCACATGGGGGCTACCCTACGGATCCACCTGTTCTCTTTTCCCCTAGCTCTCTCTTCACGTTTTATGGCTAGAGAGACTCTTGAGGTACTTAGAGATAGGTTTGGGTACACAAACACAACCAAAGGCCTTATTCTATAAAAAATAGAAAAAACAGATTATGGGGTTCTATTCTAGGGATCCACCTGTTCCCTTTTCCCCTAGCTCTCTCTTCACGTTTTACGGCTAGAGAGACTCTTGAGGTACTTAGAGACAAGTTTAGGGATACAAAATAAAATAGATGGCCTTATTCTACAGCAATAGAGAAGATCCTATTATCTTTAGAATTGAAGACATAAAATAAAAGGGACTTACCTGGATTCAGCAAGCAGAGCAGCAGGGATTCCTCTCTTCTCTTGGAGCTCTTGAGTCTTCAAAATTTCGTGTCCCTTTAGCTTAAGAATCTCACCTCTATTTATAGGCAAGCACAGGGGCAAGGCTGGTCCAGAAGGATATATCCTGATCCTCAAGATAGAGTCAAAAACAGAGATAATGCCCATCCATAGCCAACCAAGGTGGCTTCAGCGAATAAAAAACATAATTCGCTTATTTAAAGGGATATTGGACTAAAGATAAAGCTCGGAAATCGAGAGAAGAATAAAACTTGCACGAGTCTTTAGTGACCGTAAATGATACACGGTCCAACAGTGCCCGTATTTCCAATACGGGCGCGCCTGACCGTAGAGATATGTCGGGCACGACCGGCCCGTGAATAAAATACGGGCAAAGCCTGCTTTGTCAATTTTTATGCATTTTTGACCTGGTTTAAGCTCTAATTACATGTTTTTATTACTTTATCATTCTGTAGTGCAATTTGGGGTGTCTACAGGAACCCCCTTTTTCATCCTCCCATTGATTCTTAGCTTGCTCCCATCGCCTTCAATGCATTCCGGATCATCCTCTGCCTTGCCATTGTCTGTCCATGCAACCTCCCCTGCAAAACAACCTTTTAGATCAAAACCCCCTAACCTTACTAGGTACAATCCTGTGGACTCATTTTACACTAGATGGGTTAATTCTATGACCCTTGATGAAGAGAGGAGGTGGGATTCCACCCATCTAGGCCACATTCTGCTTATCCCGAAGATTCCCTTTAAGTGGGAGATTATTGAAGCCATGATTGGTCATTGGATACCCAACTTCAACCTTTTCCGTTTTGGAAACCATGAGATGACCCCTACCATTGAAGAGGTGGAAACCATCCTGAGCTTGAGGTTTGATGAGAAGGTAGTGAACCCACCCCTTAGGCCCAGCTACAAGAAGGAGGCTTTTACTTTCCTGGGTATAGGGAAGAAGGATTTAGGGGATTCTGACACCCTTTTGACTTTGTCTAAGTCTTTTTTGACTGAGAAGCTCTTGAGGGGGGGATAACAAGGAAGCCAGGTTCAATGCCTTGACCCTGATAGTGGTTAACCAACTGCTTTTCCCCCGGGATGACGATGAGGTAGACTTGGCCCTAATCTCAGTTGTATGCCAGGTTAGGGAGCAGGAGAGATTGGCCCCTATGATTTTGGCAGAGATGTACCAGGCTTTGACTGATTGCTATTATAGGAAGACAAAGCGCTTCCTGTCATGTGCCCCTATCCTGCAGGTAATTTTTTTTCTTTTCTTTTTTGATTTTCTTTTGTTTTTGCTTTTTGCTTTTCTTTTTTTCTTTTACAATGTACTGAAATATCCTTCCTCCTTTGCAGCTTTGGCTACTTGACCACTTGAGTCAGATTGAGGAGATCAATCGACACTTCTTCCCAAGCTTGAAAGTTCCCATCTTGATGAGCAACCGGGGGTGTCCTGACATTCCAGGGGGTAAACAGGGCTGGTTTGCTTTCTTGGCTACGCTCCAGGATGATCAAGTGAGGTGGCCTGGTACTTATCAGCCCAATGCAGAGATCGTGATCAGCTTTTGAGACCGCAACTTTTTGGTTCTGGCTGGCTTGAGACATGCTGTGCTTTACCTCTCTTTGCGGGTTCTTCGTTAGATGGTCAAGTAGCCAGAGTTGTAAGGGGGGGAGACATATTTCAGTGTATTGAAAAAAAAAAAAGCAAAAAGCAAAAGAAAAAAAAAGCAAAAAGCAAAAAAAAGAAGAAAAAATAGCAAAAAAAAAAAAAATTTTTTTACCTACAGGATGGGGGCACATGATAAGAAGCGTTTTGACTTCCTGTTGTAGCAGTCAGTCAGTGCCTGGTACATCTCCGCCAAAATCATAGGGGCCAATCTCTCCCGCTCCCTAACCTAGCATACCACTGAGATCAAGGCCAAGTCTACCTCATCATCATCTCGGGGGAAAAGTAGCTAGTTGACCACTATCAGGGTCAAGGCATTGAACCTAGCATCTTTATTCTCCCCCCTCAGGAGCTTCTCACTCAAAAATGACTTGGACAAGGTCAAAAGGGTGTCAGAATCCCCCAAATCGTTCTTCCCTATGCCTAGGAAAGTAGAAACCTCCTTCTTGTAACTGGGCCTGAAGGGTGGGTTCACCACCTTCTCATCAAAGCTCAATCCTAGAATGGTTTCCACCTCTTCAATGGTCGGGGTCTTCTCATGGTTTCCAAAACGGAAAAGGTTGAGGTCGGGTACCCAATGGCCAATCATGGCTTCAATAATCTCCCATTTGAAGGGAATCTTAGGGATGAGCAGAATGTGGCCTAGATGGTTGGAATCACATCTCCTCTCTTCATCAAGGGTCATAGAATTAACCCATCTATTATAAAAAGAGTCCACAGGATTATACCTAGTAAGGTTAGGGGGTTTTGATCTAAAAGGTATTTTGCAGGGGAGGCTGTGTGGACAAACAACGGCAAGGCAGAGGACGATCCGGAATCCATTGGAGGCAATGGGAGCAAGCTAAGAATCAATGGGAGGATGAAAAAGGCGAAAAAGGGGTTTTCTAAACTCAAAAACTCGTAAAAAATACGTAAATCCCAAGGCTGGTTGCATTTATAGCATCTTTTAATGTATCCGACAACTCAGATCGGATACAAAAGGTTCTATTCATATCCGGTGAAGTATGCCGGATACAAAGGGAACAATGCATATCCGGCATGTTATGCCGAATACAAAGAAAAATCAATGTATCCGGTCTGATATGCCGGATACAAAGAAAAAATGCAAAAAAAAATAGAAAAAAGGAGAAAAACAAGAAAAAAAGAGAAAAAACAAGAGAAAAAGAAAAAAAAAGAAAAGGAAAAAGAAAAGAAAAAAAAAGAAGAAGAAAAAAAAAAGAGCAAAAATGTGCTACAAAGTCCATTATTTTCACAAAAAATCCCTATTTTGTCTTAAAATCCACTTCATAGCCACAAGAGCTCAGTGGAATTTGGGGACAACTCTGGGAAATGTGTTGGTCAAAAGGAAGATATCCACTCAATTTTTAACTTGGTTTAATAAAAAAAAAATCGGTTTTCAAAAAATCCTATTTTTGGGCTTAAAATCCACTTCATAGCCACAAGAGCTCAGTGGAATTTAAGAATTCTTGGAGAAATGCCCCCTTAAAGTTAGGGCTTTTTGGCAAATCTTCACCTAAAAATTATTTTTACAAAAATTGAATTGAACCAAGCAAATCAAGGTTAAGGGAGTGCAATTTGGGCTTGTCTAACCTTTGCAGCTCATTGCTTCGCAACTCCCGCAAAGAGGGGCAGTTGTAGACACCCCAAATTGCACTGTCAAAATGATCAATAATCATCAAAAATCGTTATCTCCTTGAAGGTCAGCACAGAATTTGAGAAAATGAGTTTTTTCCTTGTATCCGGCAACTCAGGTCGGATACAAGTGTCCTTCTTTGTATCCGATGGAACATGCCGGATACAAGCAGACCTCAGTGTATCCGGCATCATAGGCCGGATACATTAAGACACTTGTGTATCCGGCCTGACATGTCGGATACATAAGTTTTGCTCAAAATTAGGGTTTTCCGAGAGATTTCATCTTTTACCATTATGTCCTATATTAAATGAAGGGAAATCTCGGAAATAGCCTTAGGGTTAAGGTTGGTGGGCTATAGACATTATGTTGTGTCTACCATTCTCATCAACCCTAACCCTAGCCTTTGCCTATAAATAGGAGGCTCCTCCTTAAGCAAATGGCCATTAACTCTCTTGCCAATAATTCTTGCCAAGAACCTCTGCCAAGAAGAGCTCCGAGTGAAGAGGGGAACCGCTGCGGAAGTGCTTCCAAGACCCAGGTAAGCCTCCAACCTATCTTTTATTTTTTTACATTTCTAGATCTAGATCTCTTCTTCTACCTTTCTGTAGAATAAGGCCTTGTTGTGTATATGAAAACCCTTCCCCGGCTCAAAGTATCTCAAGACTCCCCCTAGCCGTAAAACGTGAAGGCGAGATCTAGGAGAAACAAGACTGGGGATTGACCATAGTACTAGAACCTATTTAGAATAAAGCCTTTTGAATCTTTGAAGCCCGTTTCATATTCAAAGTACCCCAAAATTATCTTGAAGAACCGTGTTTAACGGGGAGAGAGAACTAAGGGAAACGATAATGGAATGGAACCCTAGGTTACTTTTAGAACCTTATTTTCATGAATATGAATGCATGCTATGTTGTTATATTGTTCTTGAATGATTTTTACACTTACACATACATAGCACACATTTTGGCGGAATAGGCTCATATTTCCGGTTTATTGCATTTATTGTGATAAATCTGAAATAAATGGCCTCAATCAATTCTGGAATGTTTTGAAATGGTTTTTAAAAGATTTGGATTCATCTTGCACGAATTGCACACTTTGTCACTGTTTTGAATTGTTTTTCTCCAAAAAAGGCCTAACTTGACAGCAACTGTACCCTAATTTTGGATACTCATAACTTCATTATCCGGATGAATTTTGGAGTAATTCTAGAACCATGGGAAAGGTGAGGCTGTCTAGTTTATGCCTACCAAATTTCATTAATTTCTATCGAGCGGATTTTTGACACCTCTCTATCGAAGTTGATTGGTCGGTTCAGGTTTAAATACGGAACTTGTCACTTCGACTGAGCGCCATGTGTTCGTCTTAAATCCGATTCCAGTGATTTTTGTTTCTGGGAACTCCTCTATGAGTCTATTTTCAAATCTAATTGGTTTCATAATTGTTTCACTCCATTTGTGTCGTGAGCAACAGATTTTCTCAGAACTACTCATCAGTACTTTTCTGGGTAAATCTGTGATCTTCGGGGCCTGTTCGGGAGACCACCCAAGGCACATCCGAATGAATTTTTATATGAGGCTAGTTTCACTTGAAATATGGCCATACAAACTTCAATCACACCAAATTTCATGAATTTATATGTAGCCGATTTTTCTAGGTGATTTTCCAAACTCGCTTACTTGCCACTTTTAATTATCTCCAGCAGCAACTTTAAAGGAGGCATAACTCCTAAGATTTCAACCGGATTTACTTGAGATTTTGCATGAGACTCTTATTTACCATAATCTTTCAAATGGATTTGGTTTGATTCAATTTAAAATTGGATTTGAATGATTTTAAGACAAATGGCATTATCTTTAACCGAATTTTCCGGATTTAATTCAACTTGGTTTTGTGCAATCTTTGCTTTGATTTCCATTTATCTTTGATATTCCAGAAGTGATATTGACATAAAAGAGGATCTAAATCCATTTGGATTTCTCATGTGAAAATATCACACATTTGTTTAATTCTTTTTCAATGTTTCAATGATTTTAGCAAGCTTTCTTTTTTTTTTTGTATGAACAAACACTTGGCAACCACCTTGTGTGGGTGAATGGGGGTGCCTAACACCTTCCCCCATCATAATCTAATCCCCTTACCCATCTCTGGATTTGATTTTCAAGTAGAGTTATTTTTACTCTAGAATTTTGCCTTCTATCACTTTTGCTTATCTTTAATCTTTTGGTGTCCATTCTCACCTCAAAATTCTGAATGGTGGCGACTCTCCCACTTTTTGCGTTGAGCCCGTGTGTTGACGGAGGGGAAATCATCCCGGTGATTTTTCCCATGTCTCACACCTCCCTTTGCGGGTTCTTCGTCAGTTCAGAGCAACCCAGGGGATTATAATCCCAAGTGGATATGAGGACCACCTTGGGCCACTTTCACCAGCCACCATGAAGCTGAATGCTTGGTTGATGAGGGAGTGGTCCTATGTCCGTTTTATGCGGAGCCCGGTCTTCTCAGAGTCCCATGTGAAGGATTATCTCTTCTGGATCAGGGAGCAGATACAGAGTCAGGCTCCAGTACCCAAAGATCCTCCTGCAGTTCTGGCTCCTACTTATGAAGACATTCTGGAGTCTAAGATAGCTTCTCACAAGCGACTTCAGCAGATATGGGTACGAGAGGCCCAGGAGCTTAGGATACGGGGCCTTGACATGGAAAGGCAACTTGCAGAGCAGGCATCCCGCCGTCTTGCTATGGAAAAGCAACTTGAGGAGCAGAGGCAGGCCCGCTGCTTTGAGGTTCGGATGATACGGCAGAAGTACCAGGATGCTTTAGCCAGCCTTAGGAGCATGAGGATCAGGCAGACTCTTTCAGATGAGATCATTTCCTTCTTAAGTGATCCCGTTGCAGAGGGGGCTTCTGGAGTTATTGCAGCTCAGGCAGCTCGGATTCGGGAACTTGAGGAACGGCTAGGAGACAAAGACTAGCCTTATTTCCTGCACATTTTTCTCTTTCTTTTTTTCATACCTTTGTACGAAAGCAAACTCCAATAGTGGAAAGACAAAGGATTTAATTCAAAAATAAATTTTTTTATATTATTGGCCTCAGAATGCTCAGATGCTTGTAAAAACAAAGGTTTTATGAAAAGTATTTGATTTATCATCACTGGCCAAAGTATAGTTTTTCTTTTTTAATATTTTTTATTATTCTTTTTTTTTTTAAATTTGGTCCATGCACTTAATCACCCATAATTAAATGAATTAAAACCAGGTTAAATAATGAAAAGGGTAGTCCAAGTAATAATGAGGGATCAAAACCGTCCATCTTAGGACCTTTAGAGTCATCCCCAAATGCCTTTTCTTCCAGAATTGACCGTATTACCCAATCTGCTCAGTCTTAGTACTTGCGCTGATTTCTATTCAAGCTTGGATCACATGATCAACTCAACCTTTGATTTTTCTTTTTATTCTTTTTATTCTTTTTTCTTCTTGCCAATATTGCTCCTAGCGCCAGTTACGGTTTTCACTAGGGCCGGCTTCTGTATTCCGTCATCACCAACCTTACTCTGAAATTTGAATGAACATACTAAAATCACCGAGGGCTTAGGAATAAGATGAAACAAAGGCTAGGCTCGGTTTATGAAAGAAAAGGTATTAAGGCTCAAAATTTTTCAAATGTGTAAATAGGTCAACCAGACTTACAGTCATGATGAATTTAACCCTTTTTCCCCAAATTGCATTCTTTGCATCTCTTTTCGCACTTGGCTTTCATTTGCCATTTATCTTTGCTTTTTCTCTCTCTTTTTCTTTTTTTCTTATTTTTGCCCCAATTGGCCTTGCCCCAATTGGCCTTGCCCCAATTTGTTTTGCCCCAATATAAGACTGTAAGTTCGGTTTAGGTTTATCAAAGAAACGAACAGGTTCAACTGGGCAAGACTAGGGATTAAAATTTTGAAGGAAATAAAGAAGGATGGCCTCGGATCATTTCCTAGTAATGTTCAATCAAAGAAAATACCTTTTTACTGCATCAGAGTTAATTAGCTCAGGAAAATCTGACCCATCCATTTCTATCAAGATAAGTGCACCCCCTGACAGGACCTTCTTAACAACATAAGGCCCTTCCCAATTGGGCTTGAACTTACCACGAGGATCTTCCAAAAATGGTAGAATTTTCTTTAGAACCAAATTCCCTTCCTAGAAAGTTATGGGCTTCACTTTATTATTGTAGGCCCGGGCCATTCTCCTCTGGTACAATTGGCCATAACAAAGCGCTTTCAAACGCTTCTCTTCTATTAGGTTGAGTTGATCACTTCTTGACTGTATCCATTCAGCTTCTTCTAATTCCGCCTCCATGAGCACTCTAAGTGATGGGATTTCTACCTCCACTGGCAAAACTGCTTCCATTCCATAGACTAGTGAGTACGGGGTTGCCCCAGTTGAAGTCCGGATTGAGGTTCTGTAGGCATGTAGAGCAAGCGGTAGCATTTCATGCCAATCCTTGTAGCTCACTACCATCTTCTGAATGATTTTCTTTATATTCTTATTTATTGCTTCTACTGCCCCATTCATCTTTGGCCTGTATGGAGCTGACTTGTGGTGGGTGATCTGAAACTGCTCACACATCTTCTTCATGTCCTTGTTCTTGATATTTGAATCGTTGTCTGATACTATGGCACTTGGCAGTCCATAGCGACAAATAATATTATGCTTCAAAAACTTAATAACATGGTTGCTTGTGATGTTCGCACACGAAGCCGCTTCTACCCACTTGGTGAAATAATCAATTGCTACCAAAATAAATCTGTGCCCGTTCGATGCCTTAGGTGAAATCATGCCAATGACATCTATGCCCCACATGGAAAAGGGCCATGGGGATGTCATGTTGTGTAATTCACTTGGGGGTGCATGCTTGTTATCTGCATATATCTGACATTGGTGGCATCTCCTGACATGTATACAGCAATCATGTTCCATCGTCGACCAATAATATCCCAACCGCAGGATCTTCTTTGCAAGCATGTGTCCGTTCATATGGGGTCCACAGACTCCTCCATGTACAGTCACGATTAACCTTTCTGACTCAGTTTTAGCAACACATCTGAGCAAAATGTCATTATGTGATCTCTTGTACAAATGTCCACCACTTAGCAGAAACTGACCAGCTAATCTCTGTATTGTCCTTTTCTCAGTAGAAGTGGCATTTTCTTGTAACCTCCGATTGTTCAAGAAAATTTTGATGTCTTGAAACCATGGTGCTTCTTCTTCGGGTGCTCCCTCTAGAACAAGACAATAAGCCGGTTCATCCTTGACCTCAATCTCTAGTGGTTTGATGTCTATCCCTTCTGGCATGCTAACCATTGAAGCCAATGTTTCTAGAGCATCTGTGAACTGATTCTTAGCCCTTGGCATATAGTTGAAGGAAATTCGAGTAAAGTTTGTGCTTATTTCTTCCAAATACTGGTGATAGGGGATCAATTTGTGATCCTTGGTTTTCCACTCACCAGTTGTTTGGAAGATGATAAGACTTGAATCTCCGTATACGTCAAGTTCCTCCACTTCATGATCTATGGCAGCTTGCAACCCAATTATACATGCTTCATACTCTGCAATATTGTTGGTGCACTAGAATCTTTGCTTCACTGCGATTGGGATGTGAGACCCATCTGGCTTGACCAAAACTGCCCCTATTCCATTCCCATTCATCTTGGTGGCCCCATTGAAGAACATTTGCCAAGAACTCTCACTTTCCTCCTCTTCAGTAAACAAAATTGCCTCATCAGGAAAGTTTGTCTTCAAAGGTTGGTATTCTGGCAAAGGATGTGCAGCTAGGTGATCAGCAATGGCTTGACCCTTAATCGCCTTCTGAGTGATGTACGTGAGGTCAAACTCAGATAGTAGTAGTTGCCACTTTGCCGTTCTGCCAGTTAGTACCGGCTTCTCAAATAGATACTTCAGAGGATCCATCTGGGATATCAATAATGTGGAGTGACTAAGGAAGTAATGCCTTAGCCTCTGAGTTGCCCACACTAGAGCACAACAAGTCTTTTCCAACGGTGAGTACTTGGCTTCATATTCTGTGAATTTTTTACTCAGATAGTAAATTGCCCTTTCTTTTCTACCAGTCTCATCATGTTGCCCCAAGACACATCCCATCGATGTTTCCAACACTGACAAGTACAGGATCAGTGGTCTTCCTGGAGTTGGTGGCACTAGCACAAGCGGGTTCAGTAAATACTCCTTGATTGTGTCAAAGGCTTTTTGGCAATCCTCATTCCAGACCGTCGGGTTATTCTTCCTCAGAAATTTGAAAATTGGTTCACAGATAGCAGTGAATTGTGCTATGAACCGGCTTATATATTGAATTCTTCCAAGAAAGCCCCTAACCTCCTTCTCTGTTCTGGGTGCTGGCATTTCAATTATGGCTTTGGCTTTAGCCGGGTCAATTTCAATTCCACTTCGGCTCACAATAAATCCCAACAACTTTCCTGATGTAGCCCCAAAGATGCATTTAGCCGGGTTAAGCCGTAGGCTGTACTTCCTAAGACGATCAAACACCTTCTTTAGATTGATCAAGTGGTCCTCTTCTTTGCACGATTTGGCAATCATATCGTCCACGTAGACCTCCATCTCCCTATGGATCATGTCATGGAATAGTGCGGTCATGGCCCGCTGGTATGTTGCCCCAGCATTTTTAAGCCCAAATGGCATGACTGTATAGTGGAATGTGCCCCAAGGTGTGATGAACGCTATCTTCCTTAGCTATCTTGATTTGATTATATCCCGAGAAACCATCCATGAAAGGGAATAGGCAATGTACCACAGTATTATCGACCAGAATGTCGATGTGTGGAAGTGGAAAATCGTCCTTTGGGCTGGCCTTGTTCAGATCTCTGTAGTCCACACACATTCTAACTTTCCCGTCCTTCTTTGGTACCGGCACTATGTTTGCAAGCCACTCAGGATACGTAGAGACTGTCAGAAATCCGGTTTGAAATTGCTTGACTACTTCATCCTTGACCTTCAGAATCCATTCAGGTTTCAATCTTCTCAGCTTCTTCTTGATTGGCTTAACCCCTGGCAAAATTGGCAACTTGTTCACCACCATGTCTGTGTCCAACCCCGGCATGTCCCAATATGACCAGGCAAACACATCTTTGTAGTCAGCCAAAAACTGTGTCATTTCACTACACTGCACATTAGATAGACATGCCCCGATTTTCACTATTTTTGGGTCATCTTTGGTCCCAAGATTTATTGATATGGTCTCCTCAATATTAGGTTGGACCCCCTTTTCATGACGTTCCAATTGATATTCAATTTCTTTTGGAACGTTTTCTTCCTCGACCTCGGTCTCTTCTTCGATCCTCATGAGGTCAAAGTTAAGCTCGAAGTCGAAGTCATATTCAACCTGGTCTAATTCGGTCTGATTATATGGTTCATAAGTGGTTTGGACCTTTTGAAAAAATTAAATTTTCTAGAAAAAATAGAAAAATCTTTTTGGTTTTTTTGTGAGCCTTCTAAATATTATTCCCCTGAAGACGAAGGCTCATTAGGACCTTCAGGGAAATGGCATTCCGCTATTGGAGTTTTTTTTGGAAACCGCGTCAGTTTGCCAAACAAACGCTGCTTCAAAGGTAAGGGGAGTTTCCTCCCAATTGTTCAATACAAAATTTTTGGGAGCAGGGAAATAGGGAAAGCTTGCTCCTCAAGCCTAGAATCCGATGCCATCATCACCGGGTGGGTACTGCCTTTTTCTGCTACGGGGCCCAGTCCAGATATGACCTCATCTGGGATTTTCACTGCTGCCCAGTCAATGAACGGCAACTCCTTATCTGCTTCTGTTCTTTCACCTTCAGCCATGGCAAAGAACGCACCGACATCTTCGGAGAAGTTCACCTGCTGCTTGGGCTGTGGCCCAGGCCCGCTCACTATTTTAGGAGATGGGTTGTAAGGTTGCAGGGCCGAAACATAAGGCTTTTGGTATGGGTTGATGTTGCGGTAGGGAGGCTTGGATTGGTCCATGGGAGGAGATATTTGGATTGTATTGGAGGGTTTAGGAAAATTTTCCCTTAAATGAGGGACTTTTCCTTTGCTTCTTTTCTCTCCTTCTTCATGTTTCATCCTTCTCCGACCTCTGGGTTTAAATCCCAACCCTACTTTGGGGATCAGTTTCTTGGCCCGGATGGGCTCCACCATTCCTTGCAAATCGATTCCCAGGCCTTTCCCTAGGTGAAAGTGGTATTTCTCCATCACTTTCTTTACCATCTTCTCTGCAGTAGTCCATTTTCTTTCTCTTTTCTCACACTCCCCAGGTATGAAATTGACCGTCTCAAACTGAAATGAGTGAAACGCAATCTTGTCGACAGTTAAGTCTACATTTATCAAGGGTACATCAGGTGACACAATGGGAGGCACCAAATTCTCAACTAGGACTGTTATCACCCTTTGCCCTCTTATGTATTTCACCCTTTGGTGGAGCGTGGATGGTATTGCCCTAGCCAAATGTATCCACGGCCTTCCTAGGAGCAGATTGAAGGCTGCTGGAATATCCATCACTTCAAATGAGATGTTGAAAATATTCGGTCCAATTGTGACCGGCAGTTTAATCTCCCCTAGGGAGTGTCTTAGAGCTATCAAAAGGCCTCACTATCCTCCCATTTTGCTTAATCTTTGACTGATCCAGACCCAGCTTGATAAAAGTGATTAACAGGCAGACGTTTAACGCCAACCCGTTGTTAATTAAAACCCGTGCGATCATGCTGCCCTTACAAAGCACTGTGATATGCAAAGGGTCAACATGATAACACCCACCTGGGCTTATCTCACATTCGGAGAAACTTATCACATTATGTGACAAGATTTGACCAACCATTTTGCCTAGCTGGTCTGGATCGATTGTCTGGGATACATGTGCACTCTGTAGCACCCTTAACAATGTGTCCCGGTGCTTTTCAGAATTTAGCAAAAGGCCAAGTATTGAAATCTGGGCTGGGACTTTGTTCAGTTGATCAACAAGATTGAATTCACTCTTTTTGATTATTTTTATGAGGTCTGATGCCTCATTTTCTGCACCTTGGGGGTGTCTTCTCCCACTTTTGTTTTTCCTTTTAACTTTCTTTTTTCTTCTGTTTCTTTTTTCTCTCTCTCCACCTCTGTTTCTTTTTCTTTCTCCACTCCTTCTACACATTTTCCCGACCTCGTCATGAGGTTCACCTCCTCCTGGTTCTGGTTTCGGACCACTGGAACCGTAACCGTGACCCCCTCGCTGTAATTCCATGGTACAGCTGCCTCAGAATAGGCTAGTTTAGGGACGTTGACCACCACCTGCTGGAGTTTGGACCGGGATGTATGGGTCGGTCTAGGGATACTGTAGGAAGCTGGAATGTTTACAACCATGGGTTGGAGTTTGGACCCAGATGTGGCTGATGGAACTGAAGAGGTGATGGAGGCGGTGGTGGGGTCCAAGTTGATGACCAAGGGAGCCTTTGGTGGTTTGGCCGGAGAGCAGGTGGGTGAACCACAATTAAAGACCAGAGGAGGCCTTGCAATATTTATTTGGGCCATTAGAGAGGAGACCCGGTTCAGAGAGGAGCTAATATCTTCAACAGCCTCATCACTTTTCCTGGAGATAACATTAACCTCCTCTTCTTCTTTCTCTTGGCAGAAATAGACCTTGACCGAGGTCCCCATGGGTGCTATAAGCTGAGATGGGTCAAAGGCCCTTCTCCCAGTGGATATGGCAGTGATAGAGTTGGACGGGCCTGCCCCATTGTGGTAAGGCAGAGGGTTCTGCCCAATATCATTTTCCGATGGGGCGGGTGCAGCAGTGTTAAAGACTAGGGCCTTCTAATCCAACAGATCTTGGACCGCGTGCTTCAGAACCCAGCAAGTATCTGTAGAGTGCCCCGATGCACCCATGTGGAAGTCACAAGTGACTGCCGGATCGAAATTCCTCCCTTTTGTGGCATTCGGGCTTGGCTCCTTCAAGGTCACATATTCCCCTTTCGGCAGGGTTGGCAACAGTTAGGAAAGAGATACTGGGAGAGGCGTGAAAACTCTGTTCCTTCTTGCTGCTAACCAGTGTAGACACCCCAAATTGCACAAACAATCATCAAAAATCATTATCTCCTGGAAAACCAGCACAGAATTTGGGAAAATATACTTTTACCTGTATCCGGATACTCAATCCGGATACAAGTACTCTTTCTCGTATCCGGATACTCAATCCGGATACGTGTGAGCCTTAGCGTATCCGGTACCATGTACCGGATACCTTAAGGCCCTTTGTTATCCGGTCTGATGTACCGGATACCTTAAGTTTGCTCAAAATTAGGGTTTTCCGAGAGCTTTTCACTTTTACCATCATGTCCCTCATTAAATGAGGGGAAATCGCGGAAATAACCTTAGGGTTTAGGTTGGAGGGGTTCTAGACATTAAGTTGTGTCTACCAATGACCTTAGCCCTTGCCTATAAATAGGAGCCTCCTCCTTGAGCAAATGGCACACAACTCTTGTTTTGAATTCTCGCAAAGAAGAACTCCAAGAGAAGAAGGAAACCGCTGTGGAATCGTCTCCAGAACTCAGGTAAGCCTCAACTTTTCTTTTTATTTTTTGTCTTTACATTCCTAGATCTAGATCTCTTCTTCTACCTTTCTGTAGTGTAAAGCCTTGTTTGTATGTGTGGAAATCCTTCCCCGGCTCAAAGTATCTCAAGACTCCCCTAGCCGTAAAACGTGAAGGCGGATCTAGGAGAAACGAGACTGGGGATTGACCCTAGTGCTAGAACCCATGTAGCATAAGGCTTTTTGATTGATTGTAAACCGTTCCATATTCAAAGTACCCTTGATTATCTTAAAGAGAACAGAGGGAAACGATAATGGAACGGAACCCTAGGCTATGCTAGAACCTATTTTGTTGAATCTATATGCATGTGTATGGATCTTGCTTGGTTTTTTCACTTTTGCACACATATCACTATTTTGGCGGGGTAGGCTCATATTTGGGGTTTATTGCATTTATTGTGATAAAACTCAAATAAATGGCCTCAATCAATTCTGGAATGCTTTTCGGATGATTTTAAAGTATTTGTGTTCATCTTGCACGAATTTCATTTTTATCAATTTTCGGACTTGGTTTTACTCAAAGGTGGCTTAGCTTGACAGCACCTGTACCCCTACTTCGGACGTCCGTAACTTCATCATCCGGATGAATTTTGGGGCGATTCCAGAACCATGGGAAAGGTGAGGCTGTCTAGTTTATGTCCACCAAATTTCATGATTTTCTATCTAGCCGATTTTTGACACCTCTCTGTCGAAGTTGAGTGGACAGTTCAGGTCCAAGTACAGAACTTGTCACTTCGACGGACCGCCATGTGTTCGTTTTAAGTCCGATTCGAGTGATTTTTGTTTCTGAGTACTCCTTTATGAGTCTATTTTCAAATCCAGTTGGTTTCATAATTTTTGAATTCTATTTGAATTATTGGTAGCCGATTTACTCAGAACTGCTCATTTGCACTTTTCTGGGTAAATCTGTGATCTTCGGGGCCTGTTCGGGAGACCACCCAAGGCACACCCGAAGGGATTTTTGTATGAGGCTAGTTTCTCTGGAAAGATGGCCATACAAACTTCAATCACACCAAATTTCACGGATTTCTATGTAGTGGATTTTTCTAGACAATTTTCCAAAGTTGCCCACTTACTACTTTTAAAAATCCCCAACAGCAACTTCAAAGGAGCATAACTCCTAGATTTTTCATCAGAATGAAGTGAAATTTTGCATGAGACTCTTATTTACCCTAATCTTTCAAATGGATTTGGTTTGGTTCAATTCAGAATTGGATTTGAATGATTTTAAGGCAAATGGCATACTTTTTACCTAACTTCCCGGATTTGATTTAACTTGGTTTTGATCAACTTGTGTTTTGATTTCCACCTCTTTAATGTTCCAGAAGTGATATTGACATAGGAGGAGATCTAAAATCCATTTGGATCTCCATGTGAATATATCATACACTTGTTCCTTTTTTAAGGCTTTTTCATGATTTTTAGCAAGCTTCTTATTTTCTTTTTAGCATGAACATACACTTGGCAACCACTTCGTGTGGATGAATGGGGGTGCCTAACACCTTCCCCCGTTCATAATCTAATCCCCTTACCCATCTCTGGATTTGATTTTCAAGTAGGATTATTTTTATCCTAGAATGCTTCTTTTGGCTATTTTTGCTACTTTTGAATCTTTGGTGTCCATTCTCACCCCAAAATCATGAATGGTGGCGACTCTCCCACTTTTGCGTTGAGCCCGTGTGTTGACGGAGGGACGATCACTCCGGTGATTTTTTCCCATGTCTCACAACTGGCGACTCTGCTGGGGACTTGTGGATTTAAGCCATTTTGTGCATATTCATGCTTTTTCATCACTTTTGAATGTTTGCTATTTTGTTTGTTTTATTTGTGCATAATGGTGTATTCTAAATCTGATTGGGATATTTTTAAATTTTACATTGATGAAGGCATGTGTGTATGCTTGGATATGCTAAGGATCATGTTTAGGGCCTTACCTTGTTGTGCATGCCTACTTGTTTTTGTTTGCCTTGGGTTAGGAGGTTTTTAGTGCCATGATTTGAGCATGAAAACATTGAGCAAAAATCTGTAAATATAGTAGCCATTAGGATGGTTTTCAAGCATGTTTTACCTCATTAAAACACTTTTGTATCATGTCAAGTAGTGGCTAAATTTTTAGGCATTAATTTGGGGTATAAAGGATGCACTTTTGAGCATAAGAAATCTGAAAATTTTAGTGCATATTTCTGGAGATTTCAAGCATATTTTACCTCATTGAAACACTTTTGAACCATGTCAAGTAGTGCTAAAATTTTAGGCTCCAATTTGGGGTAGAAATGGTACACTTTGAGCATGAAAAAGAGCATGAAATCTGGGATTTTAGGGAATGCTTTTGAGTTTCAAGCATGCTTGCATGATTTAATGGTTGTTTGTACAAATGACATGTTTTGTATAACACTTTTGGGCATGTAATATTTTTGTGCATATTTGGTGCTTGCTTGCTTGTATTTAGCTTCATTATTTTGTCATATATGCCTTGGCTTGAAATGGAATGCATGGCTACGAAAAAGAGTGGCAAGGGGCTGGGACGTTGTGAATGTTACCCCAATTTAAAATTGCACTTGAGCACTTGAAACAATTTGCACAGCCTACCATTTACCTATTAAGAAGTTGAACCATGAATGTGTGTAGCTTGGCGCACCGAGGTCGTGACTTCGGAAAGCGAAAGTGAAAACATTTACCTTAGAATTTGAGTCAATGATGTGATGACAATGGGATCTGTGATTCGATTCCGGGCATCACTAGACTTGAGTTCTAAGTTGCCAATTAAGCCAAAACCCAAAAAACCATACGCTTGAAGGTGGAGAAACACGTTTTCAGCTAAAAGCACACAATTGCGTTTGGGGAATTGGGTGTAAATGTGGGAAGGCCGTTTGCATGTTTTACAGGCCAAGGTATAATGTGGATACCATATTAAAAGAAGGTAATACAAGGTGGCAAGGTAAAACCATGTTCTTTTCATGAATTTGGGGATTTTCCAGATATGATGTCCAAGCCCAATTTGGGGCAAGTTTGAAGGTCAAATTAAGGTGAACATCAATTGGGAATGAAAAAAATCAAATCTGGTGGAAAAAATGAGTCAAAAAGGGCCATTTCGGCAATAACCGGCAACTCAGGCCGGTTAATAACAGCTCTAATCATATCCGGTACATATTTCCGGATACAAAGACATATGCGGATATCCGGTTAGGTTGACCGGATACAATAAGGCATATTCTTATCCGGAATAGTGTACCGGATACATTCAAAAAATGCACAAATTGGCTTTTCAGCCCAAATTTTCAAAATAAAATGCCTAAAATACTGTGGATAATCCTTAGGCACCCCGAAAAGAACATAAGAAATGTTCCCAAAAATACAAAAAAAAATACAAAAACAAAAAAAAACAAAAAAAGAATAAAATAAAATATTCTTTCAGGGTTTAACCTAAGCCTGAAAATCAAAGAGGAAACCAAGGTGTCATATTTTTTTTGACACCAACTCAACTCAAACATGTGTCAATCAAACTCTGGAACTTGAAAACTGAGAAAATTCAGCAATTTTGAAGAAGAAAAAAAACCTTTGGTTGGTTATTTTTATCAATCACATCAAAAAAAAATGTAAACCTTGGTTGGTTATTTTTATCAATCAAATCAAAAAAAGTGGGACACTTGGAAGCCCTAGAATATTCCATGAAAACCTTGGTTGGTTATTTTTATCAATCAAATCAAATAAAAAAAAAATGAAAACCTTGGTTGGTTATTTTTATCAATCAAATCAAAAAAAGTGGGACACTTGGAAGCCCTAGAATATTCCATGAAAACCTTGGTTGGTTATTTTTATCAATCAAATCAAACAAAAAAAAATGAAAACCTTGGTTGGTTATTTTTATCAATCAAATCAAAAAAGTGGGACACTTGGAAGCCCTAGAATATTCCATGAAAACCTTGGTTGGTTATTTTTATCAATCAAATCAAACAAAAAAAAATGAAAACCTTGGTTGGTTATTTTTATCAGTCAAATCAAAAAAGTGGGACACTTGGAAGCCCTAGAATATTCCATGAAAACCTTGGTTGGTTATTTTTATCAATCAAATCAAACAAAAAAAAATGAAAACCTTGGTTGGTTATTTTTATCAATCAAATCAAAACATTTGTGGGATACTTGGATAGAGTAGTCCAAGACACCTTTGGTTGGTTATTTTTATCAGTCAAATCAAAACATTTGTGGGATACTTGGAAGCCCTAGAATATTCCAAGACACCTTTGGTTGGTTATTTTTATCAATCAAATCAAAACATTTGTGGGATACTTGGAAGCCCTAGAATATTCCAAGACATCTTTGGTTGGTTATTTTTATCAATCAAATCAAAACATTTGTGGGATACTTGGATAGAGTAGTCCAAGACGCCTTTGGTTGGTTATTTTTATCAATCAAATCAAAACATTTGTGGGATACTTGGAAGCCCTAGAATATTCCAAGACACCTTTGGTTGGTTATTTTTATCAATCAAATCAAAACATTTGTGGGATACTTGGAAGCCCTAGAATATTCCAAGACATCTTTGGTTGGTTATTTTTATCAATCAAATCAAAACATTTGTGGGATACTTGGATAGAGTAGTCCAAGACACCTTTGGTTGGTTATTTTTATCAATCAAATCAAAACATTTGTGGGATACTTGGATAGAGTAGTCCAAGACACCTTTGGTTGGTTATTTTTATCAATCAAATCAAAAAAAAAATGAAAACCTTGGTTGGTTATTTTTATCAATCAAATCAAAAAAAATTGGGACCCTTGGAAGCCCTAGAATATTCCAACACAAAATCAAAAAACAAAAAAAAAAAAACAAAACAAAAAAAAAACAAAACAAAAAAAAAAAGCACAAAAAATTCTGGATTGGTGTTCACCTAACCTACTGGTTTACATGTATAGGGGTGTGACTCAAGTTAAATGGAAGCTGACATGTTCTATTCATTTTTTCCTCAGGTACATTCAACCTAGGTGCACTTATTTGCAGTCATTGCTCCCGTGACCAGATCCAAAGCAAGAGCCATGAATACTGAAGAGAACCAAGCCCAAGCTACCGTCCCCGCTCAGGACTTTACTCAGCTGCAGGAGCAAGTGGCCGGTCTGGCCAAAATGCTAGGAGACTTACTGGCGGCTCAGGCCCAGCAGGCCCAAGCCCAAAATCAGGCGTCGACTTCTCATCCGGCACCGCCACCTCAGGCCTATATTCCGCCTCCGGTTCAGCCCATGCCTGAGCCCATTTCTGAACCAGTCCCTGAACCCATTCTGATCAGGGAAAATACAGCGGAGTTTGAGAAAGAGCTGGAAAAAGAAAAGGCCCGGGATGAGATGGAAAAGAAAATGCTGCTGAGGATAGAAAGAATTCAGGTAGAGCTGAAAGAGGTGAAGGGGGGAGGCAGCCATGCAGGCACCACCTTCGAAGATCTGTGCATGTACCCGGACGTCTGTCTACCGGCTAAGTTCAGGTGCCTAGACTTTGACAAGTTTGATGGCACGGGCTGCCCATTGAGCCATCTGAAACTATACTGCGGGGCTCTGTGCCAGTTTGGCCGGGACGATGGAATACTGATCCAGCTCTTCCAGAGGAGTTTGACCGGGTCAGCCCTTCGGTGGTTCGCTACAGTGGACCATGGAAGGATTAGAAGGTGGAAGGACTTGGCCGATGCTTTCCTGGACCAGTACAAGTTCAACTCTGAGATCGTGCCGGACAGGTATGACATGATGAGGATGACCAAGGGGAAGGATGAACCGGTACGGCAGTACGCCAAGAGATGGAGAGAGGCCGCCTCCCAGGTCAGGCCACCTATGCAAGAGCCAGAGATGATCTCCACCTTTATGGGCACACTGGGGCAGCCCTTTTACAACCATCTGGTGGGTCAGATAACCACCAACTTTGCAGCCCTGGTGCAGGTGGCTGACCGGATTGAAGAAGGGGTCAGGTCAGGACGGCTGATAGACTACTCTACTCTGACTGGGCAGTCTGATTCCTCGGCCTCCATGGCCCAGAAGAAAGGGGCCGGATTCAAAAAGACGGGGGCCCGAAAAGAAGGGGAGGTGAACCTGGTCCAGGCTCCTCCCGCCAAGAAGCCACTGCACGTGAACATCTCGGCACCCCAACAGGCCCAGCAGGCCCAGCAGTCGTACTAGACCCCGATGAATGTCAACTTCTCTCCTTCCGTGCCAGCTAACACAAGGAGGACTTTTTCTAAGGAGGAGCGGGATGCCTGGTTCGCAGCAAGAAAGAACCGGGTTTTCACCCCTCTACCCATATCTCTGTCCCAACTACTGCCAACCCTGCTGAAAGGGGAATATTTGACTCTGAAAGAGTCCAACCCGAATGCCACCAGGGGGAGAAATTTTGACACGTCGGTCACCTGTGACTTCCACATGGGTGCACCGGGGCACTCTACTGATACCTGCTGGGTGCTGAAGCATGCAGTCCAGGACCTGTTGGACCAGAAGGCATTGGTGTTCAACACTGCTGCACCGGCCCCGTCCGGGAATGATATTGGGCAGAATCCTCTGCCTTACCACAATGGGGCAGGCCCATCCAACTCCATCACTGCCATATCCACCACCAGAAGGGCCTTTGACCCATCACAGCTCATAGCCCCTGTGGGGACCACAGTCCAGGTCCGATTTTTCCCAGAGGAGGAAGAGGAGGAGATCAACATGGTCTCCCAAAAAAATAATAATCTTGCTGCTGAGGACATAAGTTCCTCTCTAAACAGGGTCTCTTCACTCATGGCCCAGATGAATACTGCAAGACCCCCATTGGTCTTCAATTGCAGTCCACCCACTTATTCCCCATCCAAGCCGTCTAAGGCTCCACTGGTCATCAATCTTGACCCCACTACTGCTTCCATCACTTCTTCTGTCCCCACCAAATCCAAACTTCAACCCCTGGTTGTAAATGTGCAGCCAGCCCAAACTATCCCTAAACCGGCCCATACATCCCGATCCAGACTCCAGCCATTAGTGGTTAACATCCCTAAACTAGCCTATTCAGAGGCCGCTGTACCATGGAATTACAGCGAGGGAATCACGGCTACGGTTCCAATGGTCAGGAACCAGAACCAGGAGGAGGTGAACCTCATGACGAGGTCGGGGAGATGTGCAGGGGGTGAAGAGAAAGAAAAGGAGACAGAAACAGAAAAAGAAAAAATAGAAAAAGAAAATGAAGAAAAAAGAAAACAGAAGGGAAAAAATAAAGTAGGAGAAGACACCCCCCAGGGTGCAGAAAATGAGGCAGCCGACCTCATAAAAATAATAAAAAAGAGTGAATTCAATCTTGTGGATCAGCTAAACAAGGTCCCGGCCCAGATTTCAATACTGGGCCTCTTGCTGAATTCCGAAAAGCACAGGGATGCATTGTTAAGGGTGCTACAGAGTGCACACGTATCCCAGACCATCGATCCAGACCAGCTTGGTAAAATGGTTGGTCAAATCTTGTCACATAATGTGATAAGTTTCTCAGAGGGTGAGATCAGCCCAGGTGGGTGTTATCATGTGGACCCTTTGCACATCACTGTGCTTTGTAAGGGCTGCATGGTTGCACGGGTTTTAATTGACAACGGGTCAGCGTTAAACGTTTGCCCGTTAATCACTTTTACCAAGCTGGGTCTGGACCAGTCAAGGATCAAGCAAAATGGGCGGATAGTAAGGGCTTTTGATAGCTCCAAGACCCACTCCCTAGGGGAGATTGAACTGCCGGTCACAATTGGGCCGAATATCTTTAACATCACATTTGAAGTGATGGATATACCCGCAACCTTCAATCTACTCCTAGGAAGGCCGTGGATACATTCGGCTAGGGCAATACCATCCACGCTCCACCAGAGGGTGAAATATGTAAGAGGGCAAAGGGTGATAACAGTCCTAGCCGAAAACTTGGTGCCGCCCATCGTGTCACCTGATGTGCCCTTGATCAATGTGGACTTGACTGTCGACAAGATTGCATTCCACTCATTTCAATTTGAGGCAGTAAATTACATACCTGGGGGGAGTGAGAAAAAGAAGGAAAAAGGGACCACTGCAGAAAAGATGGTCAAGAAAGTGATGGAGAAATACCACTTTCACCCAGGGAAAGGCCTGGGGATCAATCTGCAGGGGATGGTGGAGCCAATCACGGCTAAGAAACTGATCCCCAAGGTAGGGTTGGGCTTCAAGCCCAGAGGTTGGAGGAGAATGAAGCATGAAGAAGGGGAGAGCAGAAGCAAAGGAAAACTCCCGCATCTGAGGGTGAACTTTCCAAAACCCTCCTACATAATCCAAATTTCTCCTTCTATGGACCAATCCAAACCTCCCTACTACAATGTCAACCCATTTCAAA
The DNA here is from genome assembly GCA_947561395.2 of Buxus sempervirens. NCBI lineage: Eukaryota > Viridiplantae > Streptophyta > Magnoliopsida > Buxales > Buxaceae > Buxus > Buxus sempervirens. Next base: position 41,366,084 of record OX387186.1, read on the forward strand.
AGCCTTCTGTTTCGGCTTTGCAACCATATAACCCCTCTCCGATACTAGAAGCAGTGGATGGGCCTGGTCCACAGCCCGAGCAGCAGGTGGACTTTTCTGAAGATGTTGGTGCATTCTTCGCCATGACTGAAGGCGAAAAGACAGGGGCAGACATGGAACTGCCATTTATTGACTGGGCCGCAGTAAAGGTTCCAGACAAGGTCATTTCTGAACTGGGCCCCGTAGCAGAAAAGGGCAGTACCCACCCGGTGATGATGGCATCGGATGCTGGGCTTGAGGAGCAGACTTTCCCTATTTCCCCTGCTCCCCAAAATTTTGTACTGAACAACTGGGAGGAAACTCCCCTTACTTTTGAAGCAGCGTTAGTTCGGCAAACTAACGCGGCTTCCAAAAAAAAACTCCAATAGTGGATTGCCATTTCCCTGAAGGTTCTAATGGGCCTTCGTCTTCAGGGGAATTATGTTTAGAAGGCCCACAAAAAACCCAAAAAGATTTTTCTATTTTTTCTAGGAAATTTAATTTTTTCAAAAAAGTCCAAACCACTTATGAACCATATAATCAGACCGAATTGGACCAGGTTGAATATGACTTCGACCTTGAGCTCGACTTTGATCTCATGGGGGTCGAAGAAGAGACCGAGGTCGAAGAAGAAGACGTTCCAAAAGAAATTGAATACCAATTGGAACGTCATGAAAAGGGGGTCCAACCTAATATTGAGGAGACCATATCCATAAATCTTGGGACCAAAGAGGACCCAAAAATTGTGAAAATCGGGTCATGCTTGTCTGATGTGCAGAAAATTGAAATGTCACAATTCTTGGCAGATTACAAGGATGTGTTCGCTTGGTCATATCGGGACATGCCGGGGTTGGATACGGACATGGTGGTGCACAAGTTGCCAATTTTGCCAGGGGTTAAGCCGATTAAGCAGAAGCTGAGAAGATTGAAGCCTGAATAGACCTTAAAGGTCAAGGACGAGGTGGTCAAACAATTTCAAGCCGGATTTTTGGCAGTCTCTACGTACCCAGAATGGCTCGCAAACATAGTGCCGGTACCCAAGAAGGACGGGAAAGTCCGAATGTGCGTGGACTATAGAGACTTGAATAGGGCAAGCCCAAAGGACGATTTTCCGCTTCCACACATCGACCTTCTGGTCGATAATACTGCGGTACATAGCCTGTTTTCCTTCATGGATGGTTTCTCAGGATATAATCAGATCAAGATGGCTAAGGAGGATCAAGAGAAAACCGCATTTATCACACCTTGGGGCACATTCCACTATACAGTCATGCCATTTGGGCTTAAGAACGCTGGGGCAACATATCAGCGGGCCATGACTGCACTATTCCATGACATGATCCACAAGGAGATGGAGGTCTATGTGGACGATATGATTGCCAAATCATGCAAAGAGGAGGACCACTTGATCAATCTGAAGAAAGTATTTGATCGGCTCAGGAAGTACAGTCTACGGCTTAACCCGGCTAAGTGCGTCTTTGGGGCTACATCAGGAAAGTTGCTTGGGTTTATAGTGAGCCGAAGAGGAATTGAAATTGACCCGGCTAAAGCCAAGGCCATAATTGAAATGCCAGCACCCAGAACCGAGAAGGAGGTCAGGGGCTTTCTTGGGAGGATTCAATACATAAGCCGGTTCATAGCACAGCTCACTGCTATCTGTGAACCAATTTTCAAACTTTTGAGAAAAGATAACCCGACGGTCTGGAATGAGGACTGCCAGCAGGCATTTGACACAATAAAGAGGTATTTGCTAAACCCACCTGTGCTAGTGCCACCAACTCCAGGAAGACCACTGATCCTGTACTTGTCAGTGTTGGAAACGTCAATGGGATGTGTCTTGGGGCAGCATGATGAGACTGGTAGAAAAGAAAGGGCAATTTACTATCTGAGTAAAAAATTCACAGAATATGAAGCCAAATACACACCATTGGAAAAGACTTGCTGTGCTCTAGTGTGGGCCACTCAGAGGCTAAGGCATTATTTCCTTAGTCACTCCACACTATTAATATCCCGGATGGACCCGCTGAAGTATTTATTTGAGAAACCGGCACTGACTGGCAGGACGGCAAAATGGCAACTGCTACTGTCCGAGTTTGACCTCACATACATCACCCAGAAGGCAATCAAGGGTCAAGCCATAGCTGATCACCTGGCTGCACATCCTTTGCCAGAATATCAACCCTTGAAGACCAACTTCCCAGATGAGGCAATTCTGTACACTGAAGAGGAAGACAGTGAGAGTTCTTGGCAGATGTTCTTTGATGGGGCAACCAATATGAATGGGAACGGAATAGGGGCAGTCTTGGTAAAACCAGATGGTTCACACATCCCAATTGCAGTAAAGCTGAGATTCCAGTGCACCAATAACATAGCAGAATATGAGGCATGCATAATTGGATTGCAAGCAGCCATGGATCATGGAGTAGAGGAACTTGACGTATATGGGGATTCGAGTCTTATCATCTTCCAAACAACTGGTGAGTGGAAAACCAAGGATCACAAATTGATCCCCTATCACCAGTACTTGGAAGAAATAAGCACAAATTTCACTCGAATTTCCTTCAACTATATGCCAAGGGCCAAGAATCAGTTTGCGGATGCTCTAGCAACCTTGGCTTCAATGGTCAGCATACCAGAAGGAGTAGACATCAGACCGCTGGAAATTGAGGTTAGAGATGAACCGGCTTACTGTCTCGTTCTAGAGGGAGCACCAGAGGAAGAAACACCATGGTTTCAAGATATCAAGAATTTCTTGAATAATCGGAGTCTGCCAGAGAATGCCAATGCTACTGAGAAGAGGACAATACAGAGATTGGCTGGTCAATTTCTGCTAAGTGGTGGACATGTGTACAAGAGGTCACATAACGACATTCTGCTCAGATGTGTTGCCAAGGCTGAATCGGAAAGGCTGATTGAGACTGTACATGGAGGAGTCTGTGGGCCCCATATGAGTGGGCACATGCTGGCTAAGAAGATCCTGAGGCTAGGATATTACTGGACGACTATGGAGCACGATTGCTGTATACATGTCAGGAGGTGCCATCAATGCCAAATATATGCAGATAATAAGCATGCACCCCCGGGAGAGCTGCACAACATGACATCACCCTGGCCCTTCTCTATGTGGGGCATAGATGTCATCGGCATGATCTCCCCTAAGGCATCGAACGGTCACAGATTCATCCTGGTGGCGATTGACTACTTCACCAAATGGGTGGAAGCAGCATCATATGCAAATATCACAAGCAACCATGTTATCAAATTTTTGAAGCACAACATTATTTGTCGCTATGGGCTGCCAAGTGCCATAGTATCTGACAATGCTTCAAATATTAAGAACAAGGACATGAAGAAAATGTGTGAGCAGTTTCAGATCACCCATCATAAGTCAGCTCCGTACAGGCCAAAGATGAATGGGGCAGTGGAAGCAGCAAACAAGAATATAAAGAAAATCATTCAGAAGATGGTAGTGAGTTACAAAGATTGGCATGAAATGCTACCACTTGCTCTACATGCCTACAGAACCTCGATCCGGACTTCAACTGGGGCAACCCCATACTCCCTAGTCTATGGGATGGAAGCAGTCTTGCCCGTGGAAGTAGAGATCCCATCACTCCGAGTGCTCATGGAAGCAGAACTAGAAGAAGCCGAATGGATCCAGTCGAGACATGATCAACTTAACCTAATAGAAGAAAAGCGGTTGAAGGCGCTTTGTCATGGACAGTTGTACCAGAAGAGAATGGCCCGGGCTTACAATAAGAAAGTGAGACCCAGAACTTTCCAAGAAGGAAACTTAGTGCTAAAGAAAATTCTACCATTTTTGGAGGATCCTCGTGGTAAGTTCAAGCCCAATTGAGAGGGCCCATATGTCGTCAAGAAAGTCCTATCAGGGGGTGCACTCATCTTAGCAGAAATGGATGGGTCAGATTTTCCTGAGCCCATTAACTCTGATGCGGTAAAAAGGTATTTTCCTTGAGTGAATATTTCTAGGAAATGATCCGAGGCCATTTTTCTTTATTTCCTTCAAAAATTTTAATCCCTAGTCTAGCCAAGTTGAGCCGGTTCGTTTCTTTGATCAACCTAAACCGGATTTACAGTCAAATTGGGGCAAAATCAATTGGGGCAAAAGTGAGGAAAGAAAAAGAAAAAGAGAGGAAAAGCAATGGAAATGGCAAATGAAAGCCAAGTGTGAAAAAAAAAGAAAAATGCAAAAAATGCAATTTGGGGGAAAAGGGTTAAATTCATCATGACTGTAAGTCCGGTTGACCTATTTCCACACTTGAAAATTTTTTGGGCCTTTAATACCCTTTCTTTCATAAACTGAGCCTAGCCTTTATTTCGTCCTATTTTTAAGCCCTCGGTGATCTTAGTTTGTTCATTCAAATGTCAGAGTAAGATTGGTAATGACGGAATTCAGAAGCCGGCCCTAGTGAAAACCGTAACTGGCGCTAGGGGCAATATTGGCAAAAAGGCAAAAAGGAAAAAAAATAAGAAAAATGAAAGAAAATCAGAGGTTGAGTTGATCATGGGGATCTAAGCTTCAAGCAAAGTTGGCATGAGCAGAATGGGGCAGTTTTGGCAGTTGGGGATGACTCTAAAGGTCCTAAGATGGACGGTTCTGATCCCTCAGTATTTTGTGGACTTCCTTTTTCATTATTTAACCTGGTTCTAATTCCTTGAATTATAGGTGATTAAGTGCATGGACCAAATTTCAAAAAATACAAAAAAAATATATAAAAAGGAAAAATTATACTTTGGCCAGTGATGAGAAATCAAATACTTTTCATAAAACCTTTGTTTTTACAAGCATCTGAGCATTCTGAGGCCAATAATATAAAAACTTTATTTTGAATTAAATCCTTTGTATTCCCACTATTGGAGTTCAATTTTGTACAAAGGTATGAGAAATGTGCAGGAAATAAAGCTAGTCTCCTAGCCGCTCCTCAAGCTCCCGAATCCGAGCTGCCTGAGCTGCAATGACTCCTGAAGCCCCCTCTGCAGCGGGATCACTCAAGAAGGAAATGACCTCATCCGAAAGGGCCTGCTGGATCCTCATACTCCTAAGGCTGGCCAAAGTATCCCGGTACTTCTGCCGGATCATACGGACCTCGAAGCGACGGGCCTGCCTCTGCTCCTCCAGCTTCTCTTCCACGGCAATACGGCGTGAGGTCTGCTCATCAAGCTGCCTCTCCAGATAAGCACTCTGTATCCTGAGCTCCTGGGCCTCCCGTACCCATATCTGCTGAAGCCGCTTATGAGAAGCCCGCTCAGACTCTAGAATGTCCTCATAGGTGGGAGCCAAGACTACAGGAGGATCTTCGGGTATCGGGGCCTGGGTCTGTATCTGTTCCTTGATCCAGAAGAGATAATCCTTCACATGGGTTTCCGAGAACACAGGACCATGCATAAAGCGGACATAAGACCACTCCTTCATCAACCAGGCATTCAGCTTCATAGAAAGAGGCCCAAGACGATCCTCGTATCCATATGGGATGATAATCCCCTGGGTCGCTCGGAACTGACGAAGGACCCGCAGAGGAAGATAAAGCACTGCATGCTTTAGGCCTGCTAGGATCAGAAAGTTGCGGTCACGGAAGCTAATCACTGTCTCCGCATTGGGCTGATAAGTACCAGGCCATCTCACCTGGTCATCCTGAAGCGAGCCCAAGAAGGTGAACCAGCCCTGTTTGCCCCCTGAAATATCGAGGCACCCCCTGTTGCTCATCAACAAAGGGACTTTCAGACTCGGGAAGAAGTGTCGATTGATCTCTTCAATCTGGCTCAAATGATCAAGTAGCCAAAGCTGCAAAGGAAGAGAGAGGTGTCAGCACATTGTACAAAAAAAAAAAAAAAACAAAAAAAAAAAAAAAAAAGGCAAAAAGAAGGCCAAAAAGCAAGAGAGAAAAAGAAAGAAAAAAAAAACTTGTTTACCTGCAGGATCTGGGCACATGCTAAGAAGCGTTTCGACTTCCTGTTGTAGCAGTCGGTCAAGGCCTGATACATCCCTGCTAAAATCATAGGGGCCAACCTCTCCCTCTCCCGAACCTGGCATATCACGGAAATCAAGGCCAAGTCCACCTCGTCATCCTCCCGTGGGAAAAGTAATTGGTTGACCACAATCAAGGTCAAGGCATTGAATCGGGCCTCCTTATCTTCTCCCCTCAAAAGTTTCTCAGTCAAAAAAGCCTTAGATAGGGTCAAAAGGGTGTCAGAATCCCCCAAGTCCTTCTTCCCTATACCCAAAAAAGTAGAAGCTTCCTTCTTATAACTGGGCCTAAGAGGTGGATTCACCACCTTCTCATCAAACCTCAGGCCCAGGATGGTTTCCACCTCTTCAATGGTTGGGGTCATCTCATGGGTCCCAAAACGGAACAAGTTGAGATCAGGAACCCAATGACCAATCATGGCCTCTATAATCTCTCACTTAAAGGGAACCTTGGGAATGAGCAGGGTATGGCCTAGGTTAGTAGTACCCCATCTCCTCTCCTCATCTAGGGTCATAGAGTTAACCCACCTTGTGTAAAAGGAATCCACAGGGTTGTACCTAGTGAGATTTGGGGGTTTTGGTCTAAAAGGCTGTTTTGCAGGGGAGGCAGTGTGGACAGACAATAGTGGGGCAGAAGATGATCCAGATTCCATTGGATTTGACGGGAGCAAGCTAGAACTCAAGAGGAGGAAGAAAAAGGCGAAAAAGGGGTTTTTTAAACTCAAAAACTCGTAAAAAATGCTCAAATCCCGAGACTGGTTGCATTTATAGCATCTTTTAACATATCCGGTAACTCAGACCGGATACAAAGGCTTTAGTAAGATCCGGATAAGTGTACCGGATACAGGGCTTCCATGAATATCCGGTATGACATACCGGATACAAAGACCAGTCAATGTATCCGGTATGTCAGACCGGATACCGAGAAAAAATGCAAAAAAAGAGCTAAGGATGATAAAATCCGAATTTTTACCTGTTTTACCTGCTTACAAGTCATAATTGCATAGAATTGAGAACAAAAGATGTGCAAGACATGATAGAATGAATAAAAAGTTTTTCATATATATATCTGAAAGTTTTTGTACAGGGATGATAAAAATACATGAAAATGAAAAATATAAACCTAATCTACTCCTGTGCAGGATCATCCCCGCGTCCTCGGCCGCGTCCACCTCTACGGCGTCTCCCCCAAAGGGCTCGGCCTCTAGAGTATGCAAGAATCCGCTCGGCCGCATGGCGAGGATGCCGACCTACCACCTGCTGAAGATGATACTCCAAGCAATAATCCTCGAGATCCGAGGGAGGAGCAGGAGTAGAATCTGGAGAAGAAGTCTCGGGCTCAGCAGCAACCGGCCCAACTGGGCCCTCATCCAAAGTATCCTCTACTCCCGCAGCTCCAGAAGGCGCAGCATCCGCAGCAGAGGGGCCAGGATCAGAAGTAGCTGAGTCCACAGAAAAGAGAAAAATCAGAAGATTCAGATATAAGGAAGAATAAAAGAAGAGAATAAAAAGAAGATCATACCAGGAAGGTCTGCAGAAGGAGCGGGAGGATCCGGCTCGTCAAGACCAGCCACTGGGGCATCCTCGGGATCAGAGGCCCGGGCAGGAGATGGGTCAGGAATCAGGAAATCATGCCCAAAGAAGGCATCCTGATCATGGACCGGGCCCTGCACAAGTCAAACAAGCATATCAGAATAGCAGAAACAGAAAAATAATGAAAGAAATGAACATATAAGAAGGCCAAGTACCTGTCTAGCCTGGAGCTCAGCAACCAAGGCCTCCAGCTCCCTGATCCGGGCATCCCGCTGGGCCACGACCGCATCGTGCTCCGCGATCATATCATCGATCGCAGCCCGCTGGCTCTCCAACCGGTCCCGAATGGAGTTCAGCTCGTGTACCTGCCAGCAAGAACGGAAGCATGGTCAAAAAGGCATAAGGAAGGAAAAGAGGATAAAAATGGGAAGAATACAAGGTTTACCGTGTCCTCATGGATCTGGATACGGATCCCGCCAATCTCAGTCACCCCAGCACGAGTGGGTCGATCCATCAAGCACCCAATAGACACCCGCTGGAACCACTCGTCATAATCTCCAGCTACTGTAAGCCCCTCCGCATCCAAGAAGTGATCGAACTGATCAACATCAAAGCCCGGGAGGAGTGTGTCGAGACCCACAGCAGGAGGAGGGACGGGGATGCGAAGTGCGCCAGTGTGCTGGTAGTACAGGCGCTCTCCCAAGTACATCACCCTACCAAGCCTCCCAAGGAAGCACTGGTAAGACTGACGTCGGAGATCTCGCTCAAAAGCATCCTGTACTGCCATCTCACGAGCGACTCCGACATCCACGTCATCTGGACGGGATAGAATGAGCTGCAAAGAAGCAAAGTGGTTAGATACAGTCAAGGTACAGGAAAGAAAATAAAAGAAAAAAGATAGAGGACTTACATCAGATCGGCGTGCACGGTCTAAGTGCACCCGAGCGGTGCGGGGCTGACTCCTATCAGCATCCCGGACCTGGGCCGACCATCGCAAAGCCACTGGAAAATCTGCGACCTCAGGTACCAGGGAGGGTCGGAAGAAGGTCATATAGGTGTACATGAACACCTAGCAAAAGAAAAATCAGTCAAGAAAAGATATAGCCGAAGGAATTAAACCAGACAGATGAATTCAATACCTGCAGAATCTGCCAGAAGAACCGGCTGCTAACTCCATCGCCTCTCGGGGATGCCAGACCTCGAACTGCACGGCACAACCCGGCCAAGATGGTCCCATAAATGAGCCGACCCCATGCTAGCTGGCGGGTCTGATGGAGATCTCTCAAAGCGTCCAGGAAAAGTGGGCTGACGCCGGTCGTATCCTCCGGGAAAAAGCAGCTCCCCAGCATCAGCAAGAATACGTGCCGGAAGATAGGAATAAATGCAGCATCATCCACAGCCACAGTCCTGTGCCTCCCCTCAAAATGTCGAGCCAGACTCTCCCGCAGCCAACTAATGGAAAGCCGGCCACTCCTCCCATCCCAGGCAGTAGGTGGCAGGGCCTGATACCCCAAAAGGAGGCCAATATCCTCCGAAGAAGGCCGCTCCAAGACAATGGTCCGCCCCGTCAGAGGAATGCCGGTGATCATCACAAAATCCGAGGGGCGGATCCCCAGCTCCACGTCCGGCAGGTGGAACGACTGTGTCTCTGGGAAGTATCTCTCCATCATGGCAAAAATGAGTGGACGGTCGGCTCTGAATGATGGAATACTGAGGAAGTGATCCAGATGGCACCTCCCAAACTCCCGCCTGAGTGCCGGAGAAAGTGACCGTGCCAACTCGCTGAATCTCCCCCAGCTGCCGCGCAAGTGGGAAGAGTAGTAGGGAAGCGGCACATCAGCCCTGATGCACATAGAGGGGTGGCTATCCAAGCCATGGAGGAGCTCTGTATCATGCACAGAAGCCCTCAACTCCTCAGAGACCCCTGCCAGAGCTACAGCAACCCCCTCTGGAGCCATATCTCTGGCTCTGCCTCGGCCTCTACCACGGCCTCTCTCGCCCTCAGGGGCCTGATCCTGAACTCTGCCTCTGCCTCTGCCTCGACCTCGAGCCGGTGCAACCACGGGCTAAAATCCAAGGGCAGTGTGAAGATTGTGTGGGAAAGGAGAATAGAAGAAAGAAAAGAAAGGAAAATTTTTTGAAAGCCTACCTCAGCAGAGCTCTCTCTGGAGACATCTAGCGGCTCCGACAGAGTGGCGCTGGAACTCGCCTCCGTACGAGCCCGCGAAGAGGAGGGCTGATCAGCTGGGTCAGCCTCCTCTCTAACTCGAGAACGACTCCTAGCCATCTACACAGGGAAGTGTTTTATGAGTTTATCAGAAATTTTACCCTATTTTTGGTCTAAGTTTCAGTTCGTATCTTACATGGTTATTTTCCAAAATTATCATCTGCAAAGTGTTGGGAAGTGTGGGATATTTCTGTTTTTTAAAACATTTCTCCCTAACCCTAAAAGATTCCTACAATACTTAACATTTCCTGTATGTTATGGTTCCAGGATATGAGGAGCGGAAAGGTCAAGGCATCAAAAGCAAGCAGAATTGCAGAAATCCAGATTGGACAGTTAATTCATAGTAAAGTGAAAAGTGAGCAAAAGCTTGTAATCCATTGGCAGTCAATACATGCATCAAGAAGGAGCAAGACCAGAAGAACAGATGTGACATCAAGTCTGGAAAAACAAAATCATACCGTGAACCATCCGGTTGGGAATTGGCCCAGGAACAGTAAAAAATATATCACTAACAAGACAGTTCTAAGGAATCATGACAAAACTGAATTAGGAAAGCAAAGTTTGTTCTAACATTGGCATACAAGCAGCAGGACATCATCAGTTCATATCAGCAGCCGATAGACCAAAACTCTGAGATGGCATTAATTCAAGGATACCACCAAAGAACAAAAGAAAGCATGATCACAGCAAAGCACAAGGCCTTAAGTCTGAAAAATTCCAGCAGAAAAGAGCTAGGCCGAAAATGGTTCATACAAGGATTCAATTGCAAAGAAATATTCTGGAAATTTCAAGTGATCATACTTGCATGGAGAAGTAATCAACCAAGTCCAATTTGCAGAATAAATTGAGAAAGTGGCAATTCGGTGCTAAAATCAGATGAAATAGGGCAATGTCGATTGAAAAATGCCAAAGTAAATTCATTGTCTGATTAAAGATCAAGAAAAACCTGGTTGCAAGTGAAAGGGATCGGATGGATTGCTGGAACTTAGATGGAACCACCGAAAATGGGAAGAAAACGAGCTAGGGCTCGACTGCAGGTGTCAATGGCCGATCACTGAAGTCGCCGGAGTTGCAGGTCACCACCGGCAGCAATAGACGTCGCCGGAGCTACTGGAGATCGCCGGAAAAGCCAAACGAGTCGTCGGGGACGAGGACGAGAGCTTAGAGCCGGTCTGAGTTGTCGGAGACTGGAGAAAAGAAATGAAAAGTCGCGGTCGCGCGCGACTTAAGTAAACATGCGGGATCCGGATACTCAGGCCGGATACCCGCAGAGCCTTCATTATCCGGATACACCTACCGGATACCAAAGAAAAAAAGAAAAAAAATAGAAAAAAGCAGAAAAAAATAGAAAAAATAGAAAAAAAAACAGGGAAAAATAGAAAAAAAGAAAAGAAAAGAAGAAAAGAAAAAAAAAAGAAAAGAAAAAAGAAAAGAAAAAGAAAAAAGAAAAAGAAAAAAGAAAAAGAAAAAAAAAGAAAAGAAAAAAGAAAAGAAGCAAACTTGTGCTACAACTTCTGTTTTCTCTCAAAATCCTATCTTTGTCTTGAAATCCACCTCACAGCCACGAGAGCTCTGTGGAATTTAGGACAACCTTGGGAAATGTGCCTGGTCAAAAGGATGATATCCACTCAATTTTCAACTTGGTTTGATAAAAAATCAGTTTTTCAAAAATCCTATTTTTGGGCTTAAAATCCACTTCACAGCCACAAAGGGCTCAGTGGAATTTAAGAACTCTTGGAGAGATGCCCCCTTAAAGTGAGGGCTTTTTGGCAAATCTCCACTCAAAAATGGTTTTCTACAGAAATTGAATTAAACCGAGCAAATCATGCTCAAGGGAATGCAATTTGGGCTTGTCTACTCTTTGCAGCTCACTGCTTCGCAGCTCCCGCAAAGAGGGGCAGTTGTAGACACCCCAAATTGCACAAACAATCATCAAAAATCATTATCTCCTGGAAAACCAGCACAGAATTTGGGAAAATATACTTTTACCTGTATCCGGATACTCAATCCGGATACAAGTACTCTTTCTCGTATCCGGATACTCAATCCGGATACGTGTGAGCCTTAGCGTATCCGGTACCATGTACCGGATACCTTAAGGCCCTTTGTTATCCGGTCTGATGTACCGGATACCTTAAGTTTGCTCAAAATTAGGGTTTTCCGAGAGCTTTTCACTTTTACCATCATGTCCCTCATTAAATGAGGGGAAATCGCGGAAATAACCTTAGGGTTTAGGTTGGAGGGGTTCTAGACATTAAGTTGTGTCTACCAATGACCTTAGCCCTTGCCTATAAATAGGAGCCTCCTCCTTGAGCAAATGGCACACAACTCTTGTTTTGAATTCTCGCAAAGAAGAACTCCAAGAGAAGAAGGAAACCGCTGTGGAATCGTCTCCAGAACTCAGGTAAGCCTCAACTTTTCTTTTTATTTTTTGTCTTTACATTCCTAGATCTAGATCTCTTCTTCTACCTTTCTGTAGTGTAAAGCCTTGTTTGTATGTGTGGAAATCCTTCCCCGGCTCAAAGTATCTCAAGACTCCCCTAGCCGTAAAACGTGAAGGCGGATCTAGGAGAAACGAGACTGGGGATTGACCCTAGTGCTAGAACCCATGTAGCATAAGGCTTTTTGATTGATTGTAAACCGTTCCATATTCAAAGTACCCTTGATTATCTTAAAGAGAACAGAGGGAAACGATAATGGAACGGAACCCTAGGCTATGCTAGAACCTATTTTGTTGAATCTATATGCATGTGTATGGATCTTGCTTGGTTTTTTCACTTTTGCACACATATCACTATTTTGGCAGGGTAGGCTCATATTTGGGGTTTATTGCATTTATTGTGATAAAACTCAAATAAATTGCCTCAATCAATTCTGGAATGCTTTTCGGATGATTTTAAAGTATTTGTGTTCATCTTGCACGAATTTCATTTTTATCAATTTTCGGACTTGGTTTTACTCAAAGGTGGCTTAGCTTGACAGCACCTGTACCCCTACTTCGGACGTCCGTAACTTCATCATCCGGATGAATTTTGGGGCGATTCCAGAACCATGGGAAAGGTGAGGCTGTCTAGTTTATGTCCACCAAATTTCATGATTTTCTATATAGCCGATTTTTGACACCTCTCTGTCGAAGTTGAGTGGACAGTTCAGGTCCAAGTACAGAACTTGTCACTTCGACGGACCGCCATGTGTTCGTTTTAAGTCCGATTCGAGTGATTTTTGTTTCTGAGTACTCCTTTATGAGTCTATTTTCAAATCCAGTTGGTTTCATAATTTTTGAATTCTATTTGAATTATTGGTAGCCGATTTACTCAGAACTGCTCATTTGCACTTTTCTGGGTAAATCTGTGATCTTCGGGGCCTGTTCGGGAGACCACCCAAGGCACACCCGAAGGGATTTTTGTATGAGGCTAGTTTCTATGGAAAGATGGCCATACAGACTTCAATCACACCAAATTTCACGGATTTCTATGTAGTGGATTTTTCTAGACAATTTTCCAAAGTTGCCCACTTACTACTTTTAAAAATCCCCAACAGCAACTTCAAAGGAGCATAACTCCTAGATTTTTCATCAGAATGAAGTGAAATTTTGCATGAGACTCTTATTTACCCTAATCTTTCAAATGGATTTGGTTTGGTTCAATTCAGAATTGGATTTGAATGATTTTAAGGCAAATGGCATACTTTTTACCTAACTTCCCGGATTTGATTTAACTTGGTTTTGATCAACTTGTGTTTTGATTTCCACCTCTTTAATGTTCCAGAAGTGATATTGACATAAGAGGAGATCTAAAATCCATTTGGATCTCCATGTGAATATATCATACACTTGTTCCTTTTTTAAGGCTTTTTCATGATTTTTAGCAAGCTTCTTATTTTCTTTTTAGCATGAACATACACTTGGCAACCACTTCGTGTGGATGAATGGGGGTGCCTAACACCTTCCCCCGTTCATAATCTAATCCCCTTACCCATCTCTGGATTTGATTTTCAAGTAGGATTATTTTTATCCTAGAATGCTTCTTTTGGCTATTTTTGCTACTTTTGAATCTTTGGTGTCCATTCTCACCCCAAAATCATGAATGGTGGCGACTCTCCCACTTTTGCGTTGAGCCCGTGTGTTGACGGAGGGACGATCACTCCGGTGATTTTTTCCCATGTCTCACAACCAGGCCTCTCTCTCTTCCTTGGTAAAAGTCCTCCTTGGGTTTGCAGGCACGGAGGGGGAGAAATTGACATTATGCAGGGTCTGATAAGAGTACTGGGCCTGTTGGGCCTGCTGGGGTGCAGAGATGTTCACATGGAGCGGTTTCTTAGCAGGAGGAGCTTGTACTAGATTCACTTCTCCTTCTTTTCTGGCCCCGGTCTTTTTGAATCCAGCCCCCTTCTTCTGTGCCAAGGAAGCAGAGGAATTAGATTGCCCAGTCAAGGTAGAGTAGTCAATGAGCCTTCCTGACCTGACCCTTTCCTCGATCCGGTCGGCCACCTGCACTAGGGCTGCAAAATTGCTGGTGATCTGTCCCACCAGATGGTTATAGAAGGGCTGCCCCAGTGTACCCACAAATGTTGAGATAATTTCAGGTTCCATCATAGGTGGTCTAACCTGGGAGGCGGCCTCTCTCCACCTCTTGGCGTACTACCTTACAGACTCATCTTTCCCCTTGCTCATCCTCATCATGTCGTACCGGTCTGGCACGATCTCAGAGTTAAATTTGTACTGGTCCAAGAAGGCGTCTGCCAAGTCCTTCTACCTTCTGATCCTTCCGTGGTCCACTGTGGCAAACCATCTCAGAGCCGATCCTGTCAAACTCCTCTGGAAGAGTTGGATCAATATGTCGTCATCCCGGCCAAACTGGCACAAAGCCCCGCAGTACAGTTTTAAGTGGCTCATTGGGCAGCCCGTGCCATCATATTTGTCGAAGTCCGGGCACTTGAACTTGGCCGGTAGACATACATCCGGGTACATGCATAAGTCATCGAAGGTGGTGCCTCCGTAGCTGTTTTCCCCTTTTACCTCCTTCAGTTCTTCCTGGATTCTTTCTATCTTGTGCAGGAGTTTTCTTTCCATCTCCTCTCTGACTTTTTCCTTCTCCATTTCTTTTTCAGATTCCACAGTGTTTTCCCTGATTAGGATAGGTTCAGGGACCGGTTCAGAAATGGGCTCAGGCATGGGTTGAGCCAGAGGTGGAATGTAGGCTTGAGGTGGAGGTACTTGATGGGAAGTAGAGGCTTGGTTTTGGGCCTGGGCCTGTTGGGCCTGAGCTACCAGTAAATCCCCCAGCATTTTGGCTAAACCAGCCACTTGCTCCTGCAGCTGAGCAAAGTCTTGAGCGGGTACGATGGCTTGAGCTTGGTTCTCTTCAGTATTCCTGGCTCGGGTTTTGGATCTGGTCACGGAGCAATGATGGCAATTAAGTGTACCTGGAGAAGAAAAACAAAGAAACAAGTCAGCTTCCATTTAACTTGAGTCACACTCCTATAAATGTAGACAAGTAGGCTAGGTGAACACAAGTCCGGATTTATTTGTTTTTTATTTTTTTATTATTTTTTTTATTTTGCTTGGAATATTCTAGGGCTTCCAAGCGTCCCACAAATTTTGATTTGAGTAGTTCTCGTGACCAAACAAAGGTTTTTGGAATATTCTGGGGCTTCCAAATGTCCCACAAATTTTTTGATTTGATTGGTTCTCGTGACCAAACAAAGGTTTCTTGGAATATTCTTGGAATGTTTTGATTTAATAAAAATAACCAACCAAAGGTTTCTTTTTTCTTCTGAATTTTCTCAATTTTCAAGTTCAAAAGCTTGATAAAAACATGTTTGAATTGAATTGGTATCAAAAAAATATGACACCTTAGTTCCCTCTTTGATTTTCAAAATTAGGTTAAGCCCTAAAAGAATATATATAATTTTTTTTTGTTTTTTTTATATTTATATATATATATATATATATATTTTTGAAACATTTTTATATTCTCTTTGAGGTGCCTAAGGATTATCCATAGTGTTTTAGGCATTTTATTCTAAAAATTTGCGCTGAAAAACCAATTTGTACATTTTATGCATGTATCCAACATGAATTGTCGGCTAAGGTTATGTCTTATTGTATCCGATCATTTATATCAGATACTTGCATGGGCCTTTGTAACGGACGACATATATCGGATATGAATAAAAAACTGTTTAACCGACCTAAGTTGTCGGTTAATGTCGAAATGACCCCTTTTGACTCATTTTTTCACCAGATCATGTTATTTTCATTCCCACTTGATGTTCACCTTGACTTGGCCTTTAAATTCAGCCCCAAATTGGGCTTTGACACTATACTTGTAAAATTCACAAATTCATGGGGGTATTTGTCCCTCCAAAGTTATGCACCAATTCTTGTATTTTGTACACTTGGTTGCCTCCTACATGGACTTTGGGTAGGATGACTATTAAATTGAGTTGAAAACTCATCCTATAGGTTACACCAACCTTAGGCTATATACATTTCTGGGAAAAATCTCATCCCAAGCATATGGACACCATGGTTTTTAATTTACATGAAGATAAAAGAATACATGGCTTTACCTTGCCACCTTGTGTTACCTTCAATATGGTATTCATATTATACGTTGGCCTGTGAAACATGCAAACGGCCTTCCCACATTTACACCCAATTCCCCAAACGCAATGGTGTACTTTTAGCTGAAAACGTGTTTCTCCACCTTCAAGCGTATGGTTTTTGGGTTTTGGCTTAATTGGCAACTTAGAATTCAAGTCTAGTGATGCCCGGAATCGAATCACAGATCCCATTGTCATCACATCATTGACTAAAATTCTAAGGTGAATGTTTTCACTTTCGTTTTCCGAAGTAACGACCTCGGTGCGCCAAGCTACACACATTCGGGTTCAAATTCCTATAGGTAATGGGTAGGTTGTGCAAATAGTTTAAAGTGCTCAAGTGCATTTAAAATTGAGGTACATTCACAACGTCCCAACCCCTTGCCACTCTTTTTCGTAGCCATGCATACAATTTCAAGCCAAGGCATATGACAATCATATTGGAAGCAAAACATAAGCAAGCAAGAGAGCCAAAGCAACTAAATATGCACACAAGTATTACATGCCCAAAAAGTAGTATACAAGCATGGCATTATATTGCACAAATCACCATTAGCTCATGAAAAGCATGCTTGTAAAATTCAAAACATCCCCTAAATTTCCATATTTCATGCTCTTTTTTCATGCTCAAAAGTGCATTATTTTTACCCAAATTGAAGCCTAAAAATTCAGCAACTATATGCATTGTTCAAGAAGCTTTTAACCGGGGAACATGCTTGAAAAAACCCCTCAAAACCTCTACCAAATTCTGGGTTTTATGGTCTCATTTTCATGCTTAAAGTGTCTTGTTTATACTCCAAATTGATGCCTAAAATTCAGCAACTAACAATATGGCACATGAGGTGTTTTGCTAGGGGAAAACATGCTTGAAAACTCTCCAAAATATACGCTAAATTTCCAGATTTCATGTTCTTCATTTGGATGCTCAAGTGACATTGTTTTATGCCCAAATCAAAGCCCAAAAATCAGCACCTAACAATATGGTATAAGAAGCTTTTAGCTAGGGAAAATATGCTTGAAAATCCCCAAAAATTGCCACCAAGCATTTCAGAATTTCTGCTCATTGTTTTCATGCTCAAATCATGTCATCCCATACCCCAAATTCAAGGCATGTCATAAAAAACAAAACAGCAAGTAATCGTATGGTACAAGCAATAATTGATCATGGAAGACATGCTTGGGAACCACAAAAAACTACACTGAATTTCCAGATCTTATGCTCATGATCAAAACATATTCATATATCCCCAAAGCCAAGCATGCTCTTTTAACAATGTAATAAGTAGACATATGTGACAAGATAAGGCACTCAAACATAATTTTAGCCATAACCACACAATACAAATATGCCTCTATTCATATTAATTTTTCAGTATTTAAATCAGATCTAAGACACAACAAACATGCAAGAAAAATAAAAATAAAAATAGCAAGCATTCAAAAGTAAAGAAAGGCATGAACAAAACACTAAAATGGCTTAAATCCACAAGTGTCCCCAGCAGAGTCGCCAGTTGTGAGACATGGGAAAAATCACCGGAATGATTCCCCCTCCGTCAACACACGGGCTCAACTTAAAAAGTGGGAGAGTCGCCACCATTCAGCTTTTTGAGGTGTGAATGGACACCAAAAGATTCAAAAATAACAAAAGGGAGCTAAAAGGCAAATTCTAGAGTAAAAATAACCCTACTTGAAAATCAAATCCAGAGATGGGTAAGGGGATTAGAATATGAACGGGGGAAGGTGTTAGGCACCCCCATTCACCCACACAAGGTGGTTGTCAAGTGTTGTTCATGCAAAAAAGTAAGAAAGCTTGCTAAAATCATTAAAAACATTGAAAAAGAATTAAACAAATGTGTGATATCTTCACATGAGAAATCCAAATGGATTCCAGATCCTCTTTTATGTCAATATCACTTCTGGAATATCAACAATAGATGGAAATCAAAGCAAAAATTGCACAAAGCCAAGTTAAGTCAAATCCGGAAAATTCGGTAAAAGATAATGCCATTTGTCTTGAAATCATTCAAATCCAATTTTAAATTGAATCAAACCAAATCCATTTGAAAGATTATGGTAAATAAGAGACTCATGCAAAGTTTCAATTAAATCCGGTTGAAATCCTAAGAGTTATGTCTCTTTTAAAATTGCTGCTGGAGATAATTAAAAGTGACAAGTAGGCAAGTTTGGAAAATCATCTAGAAAACTCAGCTCCATATAAATTCATGAAATTTGGTGTGAGTGAAGTCTGTATGGTCATCTTTCAAATGAAACTAGCCTCATACAAAAATTCATTCGGATGTGCCTTGGGTGATCTCCCAAACAGGCCCCGAAGATCACAAATTTACCCAGAAAAGTGCTTTTGAGCAGTTCTGAATAAATCTGTTACCCACGACACAAATGGAGTCAAACAATTATGAAACCAACTGGATTTGAAACTAGACTTCCAAAGGAAAACACAGAAATAAGAATCACTCGAATCGGACTTAAAACAAACACATGGCGCTCCGTCGAAGTTACAAGTTCCGTGTTCAGACCTGAACTGACCAATCAACTTCGACAGAGAGGTGTCAAAAATCCGCTTGATAGAAATTAATGAAATTTGGTAGGCATAAACTAGATAGCCTCACCTTTCCCATTGTTCTAGAATCACTCCAAAATTCATCCGGATGATGAAGTTATGAGTGTCCGAAATTGGGGTACAGTTGCTGTCAAGTTAAGCCATTTTTGGAGAAAATCAATTCAAAACAGTGACAAAAGGTGTGTGATCCGTGCAAGATAGATCAAAATCACTTGAAAATCATTTAAAGACATTCCAGAATTGGTTGGGGCTATTTATTTCAGATTTATCACAATAAATGCAATAAATCCGAAATATGAGCCTATCCTGCCAAAATCACGTGCCATGTATGTGTAGGTGTAAAAATCATTCCATCAACATAGCAAAGATAGCATGCATTCATATCAATCAAAATAGGGTTCTAAAAGCAACCTAGGGTTCCGTTCCATTATCGTTTCCCTTAGTTCTCTCTCCCCGTTAAACACGGTTTTTCAAGATAATCTTGGGGTACTTTGAATATGGAACGGTCTTCACAGATTCAGAAGGCTTATTCAAAAGAGGTTCTAGCACCAGGATCAATCCCCAGTCTCGTTTCTCCTAGATCCCGCCTTCACGTTTTACGGCTAGGGGGAGTCTTGAGATACTTTGAGCCGGGGAAGGGTTTTCATACACACATCAAAGGCCTTATTCTACAGAAAGGTAGAAGAAGAGATCTAGATCTAGAATGTAAAAACAGAAAATTAAAGATAGGTTTGAGGCTTACTTGGGTTCTCGAAGCAGTTCCGCAGCAGTTCCCCTTTTCACTCGGAGCTCTTCTTGGCAAAGGTTCTTGGCAAGAGTTGTTGGCAAGAGTTCAATGGCCATTTGCTTAAGGAGGAGCCTCCTATTTATAGGCAAAGGCTAGTGTTAGGGTTGGTGGGATGGTAGATACAAACTAATGTCTAGAGCCCACCAACCTTAACCCTAAGGCTATTTCCGAGATTTCCACTCATTTAATGAAGGACTTGATGGTAAAAAGTGAAAACTCTCAGAAAACCCTAATTTTGAGCAAAAAGCTTGTATCCGACATGTTAGGTCGGATACACAAGCGCCTTAATGTATCCGGCATATGATGCCGGATACACTAAAGCCTGCTTGTATCCGACAACTTATGTCGGATACGAAGAAGAGTACTTGTATCCGACCTGAGTTATCGGATACAAGGAAAAAGTTTGTTTTCTCAAATTCTGTGCTGGCTTCAAAGGAGATAATGATTTTTGCTAACTATTGATCATTTTTACTGTGCAATTTGGGGTGTCTACAAAGACCCTGATTTGAATTTTTCTTTTTCCCTTTAATACAGTGATACAGTTTCTAGGCAGCTATTATATTTTCATGGATATTTCTCCCAGGCACAAAGGCACTCTTGTGGGGGAAGATCAGCTTAGGGATAAGAGGCTTATGAAGATGAAATTCTGAAATTTCAGGCTTTTAGAGATCCTATGAGTTTCTAAATTTAAGCTTTAGAGGGCCTATGAAATTCAAGGAATTACTCAAGCTTTGTTAGTGCCTATGAATTTTTTGAAAAGTCTAGAATTTGAGGCTTCCAGCTATCCTATGAGTTGAGGAATTACACAAGCTTTCTTAGGCTTATGAAATTTTGAAAAAGCTGAAATTTCAGGCTTCAGTAGTCCTAAGAATTAAGGAATTATGCAGGCTTCCTTAGGCCTATGAAGTTTTGAAAAATCTGGAATTGTAGGCTTCCAGCAGTCCTATGAGTTTCTAAAGTAAGGCTTTAGAAGGCCTATGATATTAGGGAATTACTCAAGCTTCCCTAGGGCTTACGAGGTTTGGAATTCAAAGGCTATTGGTGGCTAATGATATCTGAAGTTTAAAGGCCTTCAGCAATCCTTTGAAATTAAATTTCTGAAATTCAAAGGCTTTCAAATGCTTATGACACAAAACGCATGTATCTTAAACTTTTGGTTTGCCTCCTATTGGATATAAGTAGGATTACCCCTCAAAAGAGTTTTGAAACTCTTCCTATAGGCTACACCAATCCTAAGGAACAACATTTCCTTGGGGAAAATAAATCCCCATGCATATGGACACCATTGACATACATTTTATAAAATTGAAGGCCCTTGTTACCTTGCATTTACCTTCTTCATACATGGTATCCATATCATACCTTCATTTTAGAGCATGTGTTAGCACCTGATTTTTGCACCCCTAAAATGAAAAGTCAAACCCTGAGGGGGTTAAAAATTTGACTTTTTGATTCAAGTAAATTTGATCATCAAACTTCATCTCATTAAAAAGAGCACTTCACCACGGTTCTAATGCAATTGAGTTTGCTGGAATCGGAGTCCCGATGAGAAAGTTATGAACAGGTCAAATTTTTGGGGAGCGAAAAGTTGACTTTTTGCTCAACCCCAATTCAACTACCCAAATTAATTCCAATGGATAGGTGGTTCTGAACTGATTCCAACGACATTAAGTTTGCTGAAATCGGACACCGGACGAAGAAGTTATGGGCAGTTGAAGTTTCAAGAAAACTGCCCTTTGAGCAGAATAGCAGCAAAAAGGCAGAATAAATCATTAAAATAAATAAAATAATCTTTAATAACAATATCTTTATTTTTAATAAAAAATCTCGTTTTTTATAATATAATAATCATAAAATCGAATAAAATCTTTAAAATAAGTCAAATTGAATAAACAGTTGAAATCCATGCATTTTAAAAACGTGCCTGACCGTATTTACTATATGGTCAAGGCTTCTAGAAGCAGGACACGCGTCCCGTACGGAGGGATAGTTGGCGATTCGCGCGAGATTTGTGCATGATGGCGGCGCGACCGTATTTGATATACGGTCGTGCCATGACCTTATTTGCTATACGGTCACGAAAATTTTGCCTATAAATAGGGGGCCAGCCCCCCATTTGGGTAAGCTGGTCCTCCCATTCCCTCCCCTTCTCTCTCCTTGTCTTTTTCACGTCCAAACCCTGCCCATACTCTTTCACTATCAACCCAAATCCCCATTTTGCCCTTAAACCCTGCCTAATCACATCCTTCTCACCTTGTCAACATAAAAGCTAGTAAACCCCTTTTTAAAACTATTTTGAGGAATCAACGGAGGTGCGTAAGTGCTGCCAAAATCTCTCGGAAAATCATAGCATACTGAAGTAAGAAAGGTAGCAGTATGGTAACTTTTTCTCTAATATATATATGAATTTTCTTGTTTAAACAACTTTAAACTCTTCTTATTCTATTATGTTGTCATTAACTTGTTTGGTTTACCTTCGCATGTTATGAGAGACCCCATGAAAATGGGTATCTCTATACGAAAGAGGAAGAGAGTAGTCTTACAGAACAAAAAGTGAATGTGCAAACTAACAAGGTTTGAGTAATTGGTTTCAATTGAAAGTCTAAGAGGGCTTTGTCCTCTTTGGGATCATCTAATGTGCCCCTGGTTCCCTTCCCTCTTTCCCCTTCCCTCCAAACATAGTCTTGCATGACGGAAAATGGTTCAACAAAACGAAGAAGAACACGAAATCTCATTTCGCCGAAGATCAAGGAAAAGATCATGCAAGGTTAAAAATGGGACATTTGTATTACAAAGAAGATGCTGAGAATCCCATCAGAGATCGTCGGACGTCCCAAGAAGACCACAGAATTGATCCAGGCTTAAATTGGCACAAAAAATGCAAATTTAGGCAAAAACCGTATTTGAAGTACGGTCCAGGCATGTCCGTATTTGCTATACAGTCTGGCCAAAACCATATTGCATTGATAGTTCGGACCAGACCGTATGGCAAATACGGTCAACTTTAAAATAACTTAAAAAAAATGAAATTTTTGGCCTGGTTGGACCCAAATCCGACCCGAACCGGTTTAACCCGATCCCTCTGGCAAGTTGGGCTGTCCTGAGCCCATTTTTAGACCATGGGCCTTATTGGGCCCATCAAGACCTCCTGGGCCCACCTATGGGGCCCACATTCCGACCGGCCAAAACCAAGCCCGTTTTCAACAAACGAGCCCAAGGCCACTTGCATATTGCCAATGGGCCCAAACCAAGCCTATTAGGCCTTAAAAGCATTTAATCAAATAAACCAAAAAGGGTTACCCAATAACCTTGCTAGGCCCAAGCCCAAACTTGGCAATCCACAGGCTTTCCAACGAGACCCGTATCCGACCCACTTAATCTAAACAAAAAGATAAAAAAAATGAAATAAATAGGGGCCCACACCTTTAGAGGACTCCACCAGACCCAAAAGGATGCATGCTGGTCTAGGAAGGGTGAACTTGACTCAAAAACCAGGGAGACCCGAGGGACCTATCAAACCAACGGGGCGGGCCGGGTTGTCTTTGGACTTCCCCGGACGTAACCGGGGACTTAGCTAGATCTTTAATAAGCCGCAGACCAGACTTAGACCCGGATAGGTAATCCTCATGTCTGCCTGTACCTCTCAGGCAGTGGCGACTCCGAAAGTCCCGAGGCACGCACGAACCCACGTGCGCCTCGTCTGCGATCTTTGTTTTTTAGGTGCGCATAGCTTAGTGACTCCACTGGGGACCCCTCAACCCAATCGGACCCATATTATCAAATGAGTCAACCTAGGAGGATATAAGCAGATTTAGAAATTACTTCTTATTCAACTTTAGTGATTTATAGAACTTATACAATTACGTGATATTGGGGGATCCTGTCAAACGGATACGATAATCGCATAAGACAAGTGGATTTTAATGGGACCGATGTGACCCATCCACTTACCTGGGGATCCACCCAGACGTCGTATTGCATACTGTTCTGTACTTTCACTATAAAAGTGACATTAAGGAACCCTTAATCCACCCATTATCCAAGAATCACCCAAACAGACACAGCACTTGGCTCTACTACATACATGGGCACTTCACTACACCGTGAATGAACTTTTAACTGCATAGGGTGACATGCATGAGGGATTCTGAATGAATGATCTGAACTGAATGCTTTTCAAATAAGCTGTGAATGTTCTTCTCAACCAAAATCTAGACCTCTTTAGCAGCCATCCTTCTGACACGATAAACTTTCTTTTGGGACGGTATTAGCCTTACGCTCCCGTGGCTTGCCAGGGAAAGCAGGGTAAACCCGTCTCCTCAGGTTTCTGGACTCCTTAAGCGCCATTAGTTTCGTACCATGGTACGCGAAGGGTTTGGTACTTGGCTCAGACCCTTGAAGGCAGATGCCTCGGGTTGGGTATCCTTCCCCACCTATTACTTCTAATAAACCCTATGCTGAATGTGAATGCAAATGCGAATATGAATGCGAGCAATCAAATAAAGGTAAAATCAATTTAAAACCCAAGAGTTCATCAGGGGCAGTAACCCCCACCCTCTTTGCATCAAATTGAGTAAACCCTAGACCATGGGCCGCCTTAGCCCTAATTTAGGAAACCAATCCCATATGTTCAAGGGTATGACCCCAGATCCATACATTTGAGTCTCATGAGCCATGGGCCTTGACCCATTAAGTCCATTGGAAGCATTTTAAGTCCTAGTCGGCCTTTACACAGATGAAGGCCGGCCAGATCAGACAGAAAGAATAGACCAGGGGCAGAAAAACCTAGATTTAGGATTTCAGCCCACCTGCTAGGAAGCAAACTTGTGCCCTCCTTTTGGGTTCCCAACAACCCTGAAGGTGATTTTCTTTACGGTGTTATTTGTGTAAATTTCACCATCGATAGCAAGTTGTAAACATTTTTTCTGTAGCTCGACACCAGGGGCAGATAAAAGAACAGATGAAAGAAAAGGCTGGCTAGAACCTAGACGTGCTACATTTACACCAGTATGTCTAGAGGTTACAACCCTTAGGATCACACACCTTGTGTGCATGAATTTAATTTCTACACTTAGTTCTTGCATAAATGTTGAGTAGATCTGCTTAGAAGATGATTTAATTTTTGCACTTCTTGATGCATGTTTTAAACTAATTTAGAGTTTTTGGCGTAAAACCCTAAATTGACTTGGGATTTCGATCGGATAGTCGGCATGACATCTTCGTTCTTGACTGAGAGAATTCGCTTCCCTAGGATAAAGAAATGTGCTTTTGATACACCTTGGATCCGTTCTTGGACAAGGCAACTGCAAGGTGATGAGAAAATTCAGTAAAAGCACAAATACCACATGGGACAAACTCTGTCCCTATTAAATGTGCCGATTAATTGGGATATGATCCAAACAGCCTTGCTTTTCTGGGATCCCCAATTTTTCAGTTTTCAGATTCGGAATCAATGAGTTGACTCCTATAATTGAGGAATTTGACATATTCCTCCGATTTGGCGACCATGGTGAACCCTGTTAGGCCAAGTCTCAAAGATAGCTACAAGAATGAAGCTTGTACTTTCTTTGGCCTACCCAGAGGAGAATTCCAGACCCTAGGAGTTGACCAAGCATTCACAAGGGTCTCTAAAACCTTCCTGGCTGAAAAGATAAGAAATCAAAAGCAGGAAAGACCTCGTGTTTGGTGGGACACCTTCACCCTCGTGGTTCTATCGCAGATCTTCTTTCCAATTGGGGGAGACACCATTAATTTGGCCCTCATGGAACTCCAGGCAAAATTCCGGATCATGCTAGTGATTCTTGCTCAAGGCAAAGTTTGCAAGCCCATCCGCAACACAGTTTGCTTGACGATAAATTTTTTTGAACCGATCGAATGGCTATTATATAAAACACCACTAAGATGGTAGATTTCATCCAGAAGATGATCAAGCCTCCACATTGTCTTCTTGCACACAGTCCACTAAAATTTGTGAGTCGCTTTCCACAATTATCTTCTTACAATTAAGAGCAAGGGCACAACTAATTGCTTCAAGCATCGCATGCACTTCTGCTGTAATGGCATTTGATTGTCTAATTTTGTGAGAACCCAGATTCTTAAATCATTTGCTTAAATGATTAAGCAAGAAATATTGGACAGATTCTAAATTTTTGTGTTATATTGTGAAGGTGAAGTGGGAGAAACCTAAACTTGAAGCCAACCAAGTGGCTAAGTCAAGGCTTGTCAAAAGTGTGTTAAGGTAAGGTATCTCTTTTGTTTGAGAAATCTTTAAGTAATGAATAGATTTCATTTACATAAGAAGATGACTTAGTTGTAAATTTTGTGTGCAGTATAAAGAGAGTGGCATGGTAGTAAATAAGAGTGTCTTATGGGAGAAGGGCAAACTTGGAAGTGCCTTGGAATATTTTGGGGGAGAAATTTGTTAAGTGTAAAACGGGAGAGTTGCCCCATACGTATGAACCAAGGACTCAAACCCTCCCTTCTCTCCATTTCTCCTTCTCCACTCTCCTCTCTCTTCTCTTCCACACTCACACTCTTCTCTCTACCATCATCTTCTTTCCCATTTTCTCTATTGGAGTGTGCCATTGTGAGGAAGGAGAGCTAAGAGATTTGGGATTTTCGTTTAAGGGTTTTTGCTTGGTGGATTTTTGTTTGGTGAAATTTGGAGGATTTGTGAAGAAGCACCAAAGGAGGCTCAAGAGGAGCTGTTCATGGCTTGCTTTAGGAGCTAGGGCGGTGCTTGCTTGCTTGCTATAGGTAGGTAACCCTTCCAACCCAAAACCCTTCTTGCTTTCTTGTTTTCAAAGAGATTTGAGATTTGGGGCTTTTGAATATTCTTGTTTCATTTACGAATAGGAGTGGCATGTGTTCATGGTTTCTTTTACAAATTTTGTATGCCAGTGCCCCCATAATTCTGCCATTTGAGTCTCTTATAACCACTCCCATCACTGCTTCTCCAGGGGGGCTCTTAGCTACGCCGTTTATGTTAACTTTAGCCCAATCTCCTGCAGGTCTCAACCATCTTATAAAGCATTCTTCCTGTGAGCTTTTTGAGTCTCCCATTTTCTTTTTCAACAGCATCTCTGACTCTACCTGCAAAGCAAAGAATTCAAATGAGGCTAGAGCAATGGACGGTTTCAAGTTTTCAAATATACACTTATTCCTAGTGTTCCACACAGTCCAACACGCGTTGGCCCAAGCAGCCATCCTCTTCTGTGGGTCTGGTTCCCCATCCCTGCCGAACTTGAAGATGTAGTTGTAGATCCAATCTTTACAGCTCTATACATCATCTAGTCAGGCAGCCGACCCCCTATGCACCCAAACCAGAGAGCTCTTATGAAGTCGCATTTAAAGAATAGGTGGAACCTTGCGTCCTGTTCCTTGTTACACAACATACATGGTTCAAAAGGCACTCCCATACGTCCTTGCAAGATCTAATTCGTGGAATTTCCTTCTTTTATGGTTTTCTATAGGAATAATCTAATTTTCTGTGCACATGCAAGGCAGGTGCCAT
Organism: Buxus sempervirens; assembly: GCA_947561395.2. NCBI lineage: Eukaryota > Viridiplantae > Streptophyta > Magnoliopsida > Buxales > Buxaceae > Buxus > Buxus sempervirens. The sequence continues at coordinate 41,393,332 of OX387186.1, forward strand.
ACTTTCAGCGACTCTTTTTCACCTGCATCATGGTTAGAACCTCAAGAAAGGAGTCTATACATAGATTTAACCGTAAACATACCTGAGGCTGTCTCAGACCATACCAACCTGTCTTTAGCCGTCAATTTGTTTATGGGAATTTGTTTACGTTAATTATGCATGCCTTCTTTACTTTTTCTTGTCATTTATGACCCTAGGTCCTTTGAAAGTCGACTTGGAAAGGAAGAGAAACGACTTTGAAGAATCAAGTCTTTGAGAAACATGTAACGTTCTTGCTTTTGTTTCCTCGTTATTTGCCTGCTTTTTACTTTAATTAGGGATGTTAATCGGGCTGGGCCGGCACAAGCACAGCATGGCCCAAGATAGTTAAAGCATGCCCCGTGCTTGGCACGACATGGGCTCTAATAGCATGCCATGCCGTGCTAACCCTACTAGGCCATGGGCCAGGCAAGGCACCACCAACCAAGCACGTTGGCCTAGCGGCCACAGCCTACAAAGCATGAGGCGGCACGGCACGCTTTAAGCGTGCTAGATCATGCCAGCCCGCATTCTGGCTAGTGGGTTTACCCAACAACAGGCCTGTTAGCCCATAGGGGACCTGAAATTTTTTTTTTATTATGTGGCCCGCGTGTCACGACCTGGCACGACACAACGCACCTTTAACCGTGCTGTGGGCTAGGCCGTGTCAAATGTTTTGGAAAATGGGCACAACACGAGGCCCACTAGGCACAAGCTAAACGTGCTTGTGTCATGCCGAGCCAGCATGATTAGCAAGCCTAACTTTAATAAAGTTTGGTACATTAAGCAAATATGTAAAGTTCTCCATGTAACTGCCAAGAAAAAAAAAGGTAGATACATATTTATATATCATGATCATTATCAACATAAGCTTGTTCCCACCAAAGTGGTATGTATATTTCATCGACCCGACTTTATCAAAACCGGCTTATGCTAATGGCGATGACATTATCTTAGTGTATTTTAATTAAAAAAAATTAATAATGTGCGAGCAAAGTGGTTTTAGAACGTTGCTTAATTCTCACAAGGATTTGTGCTGTTTTGGGTGTGTAACGGGTTATTTCCAACAAATACAACTCTATACATTTTACGTCTATGCTTTATCTTTCATGTCTGTGTAGAATAGGGAGAAGACTTACAATTGTATCCCGGCCGGGGACATTATGTTGTGTTTGCTGCACATGAAATGGCTTTCATGCTAACAAAAATTCTGAGAGATGGCTTCCATCACTTACTACACCATAATGATGTATTGCATCTATGCTATTAGTAAAGTGAAGTCTGAGAATATTCTTTAGATTATGGACCCGCCTTTTTTTTCCCCACAAAATACTCCTTCAAAGTCCCTAATAAAGCTTGCAATTGAAAACGTAATTGCACAACATCTCTCTCTTCCTCCACGTTACGTCTCTTCCTAAGCTCGATTTCTTTTTTTTTTGGTTTTTGGTTTAAAATTATTTAATTAAAATTTAACTTGATCCGGTTTTCGTAATTAGCAATAGTCGAATGCATGTGAGTATTTCATGTTTGAAGAAGGAAATAAGCAGAGAGGGAACAGTTTTGCAACTGATTATTAAGTTTAAAAAAAAATAAAAGTAGTTTTAAGCATTATACCCTTTTATTAATGAATGATTACAATGGTGTATAAGGCCGTTTCGGAAAATGGAACATTTTGTTTCCCAGATCCCCTACCTATAGATCGGTTTGGTTTGGGATTAAAATTAAACCAAGTTAACCATACAAAAACCAATAAATAAAATTAAACTGTGTAAAAAAATCTAAAATCTAATTCAAAAAATGATAAAATGAGGGGAGAATTCGATTCTCATCTCTCTGATCCCTCTTCGAAGAAAACCTTGTAACAGAGGAGGAACCCTGCTGCCACCGACGACCGGTCGCTATTCAAAAGATTCCTCATTCCTCAATGTATTGCACCTCGTCCCCCTGCGCGCAGTCTCACTGTCACTCTCTCTGAGTAATACGGTATACAGCCACACCTTTCTCACACTCTTACAGTTGCTTTCACGTCACATGGTAACACGGTCACTCTCGCTCTCACTCTCTATCCATCGCTCCTTCAAGGAAATTTTTTAACGGATCTAGAAAACGGGAAATTTTCTGGAAGACGGGTTCATCTCGTTTGATGCAGAAGAAGGGGTTTTTCTAGTTTTATGGACATTCTTTCCTTGCTTTAGGTTATTGGATCCATACTACGCCCTGTTTAGATTGCAAAACAATTTTTTCTTTTCTTTTCTTTTCAGTGGGATTTATAGTCTCTAGAAGTTGGGTTCACTTTGTCTTTTATGCTGAAAGATCAAACGTTTATTTTTATTTTCTTGTCATTTCGAGAGAACATCAGTTCAAACATAATGTTGCTTTCATGGTTTCTGAATGTTGCCGATTTTGTTGAAGTCGTCCAAATTATTTCAAGTTCGTTCAAATCTACTATTGCTTTTGTTGTATTTTTAATGGTGGATTGGGAGAAAGCTTGGACTTAAAAGTTTGTGGTGAAAAAGGTTTTTAGGAAGAAGAAAAGATAAAAATACTTTAAGTACTTTCGTTAGTGGGATAGATACTACTGAACCAAACAGACTGAATTACACCCCTAAATTAAGCCATGCCCAGAAGACATACTGTAGTGCCCAAAAACTCCTTTTTGGGTACGGTACCTAGAAAGTCTGGATGCACTATTTTACATGGCAGATGCACTTATTAATGTGTAGGATGCACTAAAAAGACTATTAGTGAAGGTTTATAGGTAAGTTGTCTAGTTATTGGTTATTTTGGATGCACCAATTTACATTGTAGATGTACTTTTTTTTTATATTTGTGATGCACTATTTATCCTAAAAAAGAGAATTTTAAACCATGCAGCTATATGTGATTTTGAATGCACTAATATATATGTGAGACCAGTGGCAGAACCACGTTGTAGCTGTGGGGGGGGGGGGGGGGGGGGGGGGGGGGGGCGCGCGGCGGGGAGGGCGGGGGGCACTAAACTTTTATTTTTTAATTAAAAATAAAATTTTCTATATGTTTTAATAGAAATTTATGTTTTGCCCCCTCTGAAATTTCTGGTTTGTCCCTCTTAACTTATTGAAATTTATATATTTCATGAGAAGTGTTAATTGAAAATTTTTTTTTTTTGCCCCCTCAGATTTGAAGTCCTGGTTCCGCCACTATGTGAGACACACTTATTTATGTGTAAGATGCACTATGATTTAGCTAAATCACCAAGATGTAGGAAATTTAGCAAACTGTTAAATTGCCTACATGTAGGTGATTTACATTTTTTCAGGTATGGTACTGAGAAAACCTCTTTCTGTACTGTAGCATCTTGCTACCCAGCATAATAGAATGTTTTCTATCTTTCTTGGTTATTGAACCAATTTAGCCTAATCAACTAATTAAATTGGATCTATGACCACTTCTCAAGAATCATGAAGTGTAAACATTCCAAAAGAAGGAGTTTACTAAGGCCTTGTTTGGCATTTGTTCTGGACTGGGAACTCATTCCCCAAATGAGTTCTATGGCAATGAAGAAAGGTTAGGTTTGATGTTTGGTGAAAGACGATGGATTCTTGTAGGGCTTATCATTATTATAAGTTTGCCATTGTTTTTAACTTAAAAGAAGTTTCATAAATGACAAGACAAAAGAGTCTTTAAATTAACTTTCAAGTATATCTTTCAGAATTTACAAATATTACAAGTATGCCACCACACTTCTGCAAAACTCATTCTGAAAATCTATAAACAGTTCTTGAGGTGATTCTGGACTGTAGTGTATTTTTTGAAACTAATTTGGGGAAAACTCATTCTCTAAATGGAACCAAATGCCCATTTAACCCCTTAAATCCATTCTAACCCATGGAACTCATTCCAAGCCTTGGAATGAGTTCCCAAAATGAATGACGATGCCTAAGTAATCTGATCATTCTTGTGAGGATTAGGTGGATGCATGGTGCTGCCTCCTTTTAGCTTGAGTTCAGTGATCCTAGTATCAAGGAAATGTCAGCCGTCTCCTTATGTAAGATTAGGTACTTTTTCATAATTAAGCAGAATATAACAAATAAGTTCCCTTTCAGAAACTAAATTGGCAACGCCAATCAGTTGCCACAATTCATACCAAAACCGTTTACTACTCCCGTCCCCCCCATCATGTCTAGGGAGTGTGTTATCTTGCTAACTATCTTTGAGTATTTTTCTCAAGCCCAGCAGCATCAGCGTGTATCTTGATGGTCTACAGATTTCTACCTCTAGCTAGGTATTTTCTCAGCCTTTGACCAATGAAAATGGAGGTTGCTCAGCATGTAGTTCCTGGATAGGTCTCATGGGTGCTGGTACATTCCACTCATGTAATCTGTAAATCCATAACTCACCTTCATCTTGTGGTTTACGTACTGAATTCTAGCCTACTCTATAGCATTTATTCTTCATGCCAGGTCTACTGATCATAAATTTCTAAATGATACTAGCAATCTCATCAGAAACTAGCAATATCATTCAGACCCCCTTTAGGTAGGACAAACAATAAATGGAAAGAAATGAAAGATGGAAGAGCTGACCTACTGAGTTCAAGTATGCAGCATCTGTAAGCGATCTTCCTTAACAGTAGACAAATTTTCTTTTTAAATCTCTCAGGGAGGTCGATCAAGGTATCTAACAGTTAGTACTCCCTATGGTCATATAGTTTCCTTATTTATCACTTTAGAGTTGCTGTGCACACCAGATATGAACACAGAGCATTTCTCTAGGTTGTGCTTGAGGACTGAGCAGGTTGTAAACTACAAGAATGAACATCGGCCTGACATGGCATAAGAAGATCATCAGCAGAACAATGGCAAGTGATAACAAGTTCTCTATGTTTAGGTTGAAATGAAAAACTGTGAATTTGTGATTCCTTGTTTTATAAACTCTTCTAGCTTTTTCATAACCATGAAAAACGGATAAGGGGATAATGGTCCCATTGTTTCAAACCCCTGCCAGTGGTAAAGAAGCCCTCTGAAGCATCATTTATAAAGAAAAAGAAAGGATGTAGCAACACACACATCACCCATCTAATGAACTTGAGAAGAAAACCGTACATATCAAGAATCTCCTGAGGTAAGTCCAATTAACTGAATCTTGGACATTTTAAGGTTGATCTTCATAGCACCGCTTGCCCTCTTCCCTTGGTGTAGTAGTTATGACTATGAAAAGTGCATGGGCTGGTATTATGTACCCATGGTTAAGGCTGATGGATGATCACCAATTAAAGAATCAATCACTAGCTTTAGAGGATATCTTGGTTTTAGTTTCAGCTTGGGTATGCTTACTAGAGGATTTTACATGTATATTTCACAATGATGTGCTTTGTAACTGGTCAACCGTCGCGTTCATGGATTAACATTGCAGTTCCATATATCCGAGTGTATTAAAGGATAGTGTCTGCTAGTGTGGCATTTTTCTTTTTCCTTTTCTTTGTCCATATCTCGTGCGTGTTTTTTTCTTCTTTTTTTTTCCTTCTCTTTGATACTTAATGAATTTCCTCATTAATCATCATGTAAAAAAAACTAGCTTTGGTCTGTGAGCATGCACTTTTGCAATATCCTTTTATAGGGCATTGTAACTAGCAATAGTCTTGTAATGACTTAGGCAGTTTGGTTGATCAATCTTGGGTACCACTAATCAGAATGATTTAGCCGGGGTAGGGTCTCCAAGAGTGGAGTTTATGGCAATGGAATGGTAAAGGACCTTGTTTCAGTGTATAGTGCTTTAGTGGCACAGAATATTATTGCATTAGGCCTTTAACCGTTTGGCATTTTTCCAATCCTTAAGGTTTCTTTGAATATTTTAATGAACCAAGATAAGCCAATATCTATCATGCATTGCCATACTTATACGGGGATGTCATATGAGCCTAAGACTTTTCCTATATTTAACTTCTACAATTCGAACCTTACGGATATAGATTTGTTCCCTAGTTCCATTAATGCTATCAACCATATAGAATTTAGACCTCTGTGTACCTTTCCCATTTAATAATTTCATACAATATTCTCTCCGTCTTTATTTAATCTCCTTATCTTTTACTAACACTCTTGATTCCTCAATTTTACTACATTTAACTTGATCTAAGTCTCTTGTTTTCCTCTCTCTAAATATTTTTTTCTTGATAGGTGAATGCATACATTTATTAAAAAATAAAGGAACAATACACCTACTGGGTGTACACAAAGTGTGTGACTTCCCCCTGTCAAGGGTATCCAAGACGATCCCTATTTCACAGATCAAGGGAGGTGTTACAACTTAGAAATTTCTCTGAGGGTCTGTTGGAGAAAGTTTTCCTTTTTTTTAGTACCTAACTTGTTATACAAGTTGTTTTAATAGCTTGTGATACAAGTTTTCATAATAAATTATCTCTTTAAATCTTACTAGTTTATAAATAAAGTTTTCCTCTTTCTTAGTGTCTAACTTGTCATACAAGTTGTCGTAAGCATGTTTTCTTGCCTCACCAATTTTCTTATTGGTTTTTTTAACAAAATTATATCTCTCCACCAGGTTTCTCTATAAGATGAAATACTATCTTGAAATTCTCGTAGACTACTTTCCCAAGGCTTGTGATGCAATTGGCTATTGCAATTGGCCATTTTATAACACATCCTAATTGAATCCCCCATAAGGTCCCAATTAGCCTCATTCATTAGCTTATTCATAAAAATTACTAAATTCTCTCCTTCAACTTCTACCATTTTGTTTTTGGTTTTATTTTAGTGTATCTGTTGTTTTGATACTTCCTGAGACAAATATCCATTACCATTAACCTATGTTGTAAAGCTAAAACTCTCGCCTAGAATTTCTTTACAATCTCCAAACGTAATTAGTTCATTCCTTCTAAGAAGAAAAAAGTTAATTTGACTCCAGTTTGATTCACTCATAAACGTCATCAAATGTTCAATTTTCTTTTAGAAAAGGGTATTTGCTAAAGCAAAGTCATAGGCCACTACGAACTTAAGAGATTGATTCTCCCACATCATTCCTTTGACCAAAGCCTTCATGAATTATATTATAGCCATCACTCTCATCACCTACATGACCATTTAAGTTGCCTCCTACAAATATCCTTTCGCTTGCG